>CM021765.1:189009434-189083690 GCA_011076525.1 Nettapus auritus
TTCCTTTCCTTTCCTTTCCTTTCCTTTCCTTTCCTTTCCTTTCCTTTTCTTTTCTTTTCTTTTTTCTTTTTTCTTTTCTTTTTTCTTTCTTTTTTCTTTTTTCTTTTTTTCCTGCTATGAAAGTATGTAGCATATCCAGAGATCCAAAGTACAGGTGGAAAAAAATGGTGTGAGCTATGGGCAATTAAAGTCAGCACTGGAAATAGTACTGACCTGTGGAATTCATCTCCATGATTCCAAACACTAACACGTGTGTCTTCCATAGCTAATATAGATATCACCAGAAAGGATGAAAAACTTCTCATCTTTTATTTGATCTGGTTCTTCTAAGAGGGTTTGATGGTGTAGTCTGATTTCACCTGCACCAAGAAATCCTGTAAGTGCAGACAAAAACCTGGCTTAGCATTTGGAATGTATCTGAGAATGTATCTAATCTTGTTCCTAAGGATTCCTATTGATGCAGTATATTTTTCAATCTACAAAGAAACCAATATCCTTTAAAAAGCATTGTTTTCTCTTTCAAAGAACAGCAGTGACGTAAAACCTATGAAAATCCTTCCCAGGTAGGATATAGCTCTCAGAAATTTGTGTTTTATTGTTATCCTTGGTAGTCAATTCTTAGGTTATTTCTCTAGTGATGACTAACAGTAGTCACACAGTTGAGTCTGAAAAAGACAAATTGGCAGATGCAGTGTTCATACACAATAGATAAAATGAGTTCGTGTGAAAATACTACAGTCAATATTAGCAGTTGTGCTACAAATATCAATTGTTTTAGATTATTTCTGTTTCAGTAGCAATAAACATTGACATTCTCTGCTAATGTCTTAGAATATCACCAGATGGAAGAATGCTAAAGGAAGAGGTATATTGATTTTAAAATACACAATATCAGAGGTCTAAATTTGGAAGTGGAAGGGAAAAAAAAAAAAAAAAAAAAAAAAAAGAGAGAGAGAGAGAGAGAGAACTAGCTGTGATTTAGCTGTGAATTAACTGTGACAATTTTCCTATGAGCTTGCATGGTTTTAATGCAGAGACAGTCTTAATAGGCACACACATAAAAAAAAGGTTTGCAGACTTTTCCAGGGAAAAAAGTCCCATATAGCTGTGCTGCCATTTCCTCTTCTGAGGAAGGGAAGACTCATCTGTGTGTTAGTCCAGTGTATCTGCAGTTTGATGGAGAATCCATGAGGAATTTCAGTGCATTTTAATGTCTTCAGGAAAGGGTTTGCAGAAGCATTCAAAGTTTTTTGTTTGTTTGTTTGTTCTTCTCAAAAGTTAGGAGTTTGCTCTCAACTTTCTGCTGTTTTTACCACAGCTTCTTATGACTTGGAATTTCAGTTGTGTCAAAGGCCTTCTCACTAGAGACCAATCAAATAGCTGGTTTCTGTAATATTGTGTAAAAATGAAATGTTATTTTTATCCAAAGAGCATACACCACTTTACCCAGCTCCCTAAATGCTCTTCCTAACTTAATCTGACGAGCTCAAACACTGTGGCTGATCAGTGTGTCCTGGCATCATCTTCAACTAAGAGTTTTCAGTAGTGGGCACCATTTTTGCTTCTTCTGCTATGTGTGAGTGAGTTATGATGATTTTTCAGGTGATAGGAGAACAAATATCTGCATTCCTAGAAACATCTGGGACCTACATTTCCAAGGTGGTTTACCCTTCTTTTGCATGCACACAGGTTTCTGGTAATTGCTCGCTATCAGACTTGCCCTGCCCAGCTGTCTTGGTACTGCACTTCTGGTGTGACACTTGAGGTCACATCCTCTGGTGCTTCATGCACTACCCAGTGAGAGCCTGCATGTATCCCACTTGCAATAGCAGTGAGGCACATGGAGGGATGCCAAGAACACGTCACAGTGCACTTCACCCGTTCCTTCTTGCTGTTTGGGTAATATACACCAGCTCCACCAGCTTATATTCCCTCAAAACATGATTGTGCAGCTTGCCTTGCTCATGTCCTCATGCCATCACAGAATCACAGAATTGTAGGGGTTGGAAGGGACCTTGAAAAATCATCGGGTCCAACCCACCTGCAAAGCAGGTTCCTCAGAGCAGGCTGCCCACGTAGGTGTCCAGACAGGCCTTGAATATCTCCAGAGAAGGAGACTCCACCCTAGGCAGCCTGTTCCAGTGCTCTGCCACCCTCACCGTGAAGAAGTTCTTACGCATGTTGGTGCGGAACTTCCTGTGCTCTATCTTGTGGCCATTGCCCCTTGTCCTATCCCCACAAACCACTGAAAAGAGGTTAGCTACATCCTTCTGTCTCCCACCCCTCAGGTATTTGTACACATTGATGAGATCCCCTTTCAGTCTTTCATGGGAAAGATGCTCCAGGCCCCGTATCATCTTTGTGGCCCTCCGCTGGACTCCTTCAAGGAGATCCCTTTCTTTCCTGTACCAGGGAGCCCAGAACAGGACACAGTACCCCAGGTGAGGCCTGACCAGGGCAGAGTAGAGGGGGAGGATTACCTGCCTTGACCTGCTGGCCACGCTCCTTTTAATGCACGCCAGGATCCCATTAGCCCTCTTGGCCACCAGGGCACACTGCTGGCTCATGGTCAACCTTTCATCCACCAGGACCCCCAGGTCCTTCTCCTCAGAGCTCCTCTCCAGCAGGTCGTCCCCCAGCCTGTACTGACACTTCCAGTTGTTCCTTCCCAGGTGCAGGACTCTATACTTGTTCTTATTAAACCGCATCTGGTTTCTTCCTGCCCATCTCTCCAGCCAGTCCAGGTCTCACTGAATGGCAGCACAGCCTTCTGGCATGTCAGCCACTCCTCCCAACTTTGTGTCATCGGCATTGTGTCATGCCATGTCCTGAACCTCCATTCAATATGTATATTAAAAATAAATTACACATACAAGTAGCAGATAGAGCCCTTTCACCCTGTGCAACCTGCAACGGATGGTAGAAGGTACAGCTTGCTGGTACGGTTTGAAGTGGGAATTAAGTTTGTGTGTTTGTCCTCATGTGAGCAAAATGTGCACAGGAACACACGACTGGAAAAGCCAAGATGTGAGCTAGCAGTGAGTCCTGGCAGCAATGATGGCCAACGGCAACCTGGGCTGTATGAAGAGGGGAAAAGCCAGGGATGGAGTATGGGATGGTCATCCCCCGCGACTCAGTACTTGTTGGATCACATCTGGACTAATGAATCCGCTGTTGGGTCCTCCAACACAAGACTGTCTGGACAAGACTGGACTGAGCTCAGGGAAGGCCACTGAGATGGTGGAAGCCTGAGCACAGGACCTGTAAGGAGACGCTGGGGGGGGTTATTCTTGGAGCAGAGATGGCTTCAGGGGGACCTAACAGCAACCTCCAGTGCCCATGGGGAGGTCATTGAGGAGACAGATCCAGGGTCTCCAAAGTAGGGCTGGGAGGACAAGGACAGAAGCATAAACTGACACAGAAGAGGCTCAGCCTGCATATAAGAACTTTTCCCCATGAGGACAGTCAGGCAGTGGCACAGAGAAGTTTTGCAGTCTCCATTCTTGTAGATTTTCAAGACTTGACTGGATGAAGGCCTGAGCAGCCTGGTCTGAATTCAGTGTTGTTCTCTTTTTGAGGAAGAGTTTGGACTAGAGAGCTCCTGAGGTGCCCTCCTGCCTGAGTTATCCTGCGGCCCTGTGAGAACAGGGGTAACCTCTGCATGGCTGTTGTCTGTCTCCAAGGAACCCTTTTCTCATTCCTTCACTTACTTACTTTCTCATTCCTTTTTTACTTACACCCTTTACCACAAACTTGCATTGCACTGTTGTGCCCATTTGGGTACTCAGAATTACAACAGCTTGACAGAGCACTTGCAGAATAAGAAAGTGGTTAAGGTTGGATTGGAACTTGAGTTTTATCAATACAGAGAAGGACTCTGCTGCCATTATTATTATTATTATTATTGCTTCACTGAGAGGATGTGCATAGTATGTTATAGAGCTTGATGTTCATACAAATACATTTACCTGTGGGAGGGAAATGACTCATCTCTGAATTTTGAAAATGGAAGTGATGACTGGATTGTTTTTTGGAGACAGGCATTTACACCATCTGCAATGCTGTCATGTTACTGTGAACAGATCCAAAATGCAGTCAGAACAACACTGCAAAATAGACTTATGTGAGAAACTTCATTGACCATACTGCGGGAATCTTACCAATAGCAGCAAAAAAATGCAGTTTATATGAAAAATAAAGCCTGGTACTGAGAGCCTTCTACCTGTTCCCAGCAGTCAGAGACTTGGTTTAGACCTGAAAACTGAGGCTTTGTCTTCTCTGACATTCTTCCTGGCATTAATGCATGTAACTCTTCTAACTTCATTCCGCCTTGCAAAATCCTTGACCTTAGTTACACCTCCATCAACGTATTTGTTCCACAGTCCAATTACATACTGTAGAGAATGGATTTTATCAAATTCCATTTTGTCAACTTCAGGGTCTCTCTCTTTCTCTCTCTCTTTTTTCTTTTTTTTCTTTTTTTTTTTTTTCTTTTTTTTTTTTTTTTCCTTCCCTCCCATATCCCCTTGTTCTTGCACTATGAGAGAGGAAACAGAAATTCTCCATCTGCATTTTCTATCAAATTCCTCTATTTGGCATGATTATTTCTCATCTCCTCATATTAATTTCCTTTCTAAAGGAAACAATTCCACTCTTTTCAATCTCCCTTTAAATGTTTTTCTGTGTTCCTAATAATTATGCCCTTCTCTTGAGCCCTCTATAATTCTGTGCATTTTTTTTTTTTTTTCAAAAAATGGTGGCTGGTATTGTAAAACTAGCAAAATAATTGCATTCTTTTCATTGTATTATTCCCTAGCTCATTTTTTTATGCAGTCTGACATTTCATTTGCTTTTTTTCATCACTGTAATGCACTAAACAGAGGTTCCAGTGATCTATCTATAATGATAAGCAGCTCCTTTTCCCCAGGTGATAAACTCGACAGACTTCTAATTCATCTGTTGAAGCAAAAGTACTTGTGTGGGTTTTTTTGTACTTAGCAACTTTACATTTCACGTCAGAATATTCTAAAGTTCTTTCCCCTGTTTTCATGTTCTGAATAGCCTAAATAACTTTATCAGCTTTTGAATTTCATGGACAGATTCTGTAGGTAGAAATTTTCTCCTTCTTTTGTGTCATTCTTGTTCTGTGATAATGTTTTTTTTTGTTTGTTTTTTGGTTTTTTTTTTTTTTTTTGTTTTTTTTTTTTTTTGCATAGCAAGACTTTAATTTTGGTTTTCTTGTGCTGGGAATGTTATCTTTCTCCTAAAGTGAGTAGACCTACCAATTTCCTCCAGTTCCTATTTTCCACAGATTCACACACATATAATACAACTTGCAGACAGAGAATGGAACAAAGAAAGGGAACTAAATGGATTTCCAGCTAAGTCCCCTGTGTTTTCAGATTACTATGTAGTAGACATTAATTCAAGCATTGTCTATAAAAGCATCTGTTCTCCCTTCTCCCCAGAAGACCAAATTTGAAGTTTGTAAAGATTTTCTAAATTTGGAACTTTGCTTCTATTGCAAATAAAAACTCTGAAAAACACTAAGAGAAAGAGTAGCCCTTTTCAAAGACATTGCTAATTGCTATCACACTGGGACACAAATAATTCCAAAGCACAGCTTAAAAAGTGAGATTTTATTATTATTATTATTTATTTTATCTTGTGTTATCTGTAGTGCACTAGAAAAAGAAACAAGAAATCACCTGCAAGTTGTGGAGGATTCCTGCTTCATACACTTGATAAGGAGAGGATTTACTAAGAAACTTATTTTTTCTTCTTTCTCCCATGCACATAGATCAAAACACACCAGAAATGTATGGCAAACAGCCATGGTGAATGGAGTTAAATGCAATTGGAGGCCGGTCATTAGTGGTGTCCCCCAGGATTCAATATCAGGGCCATTTCTCTTCACTGTCTTTATCAATGACCTGGATGAAGGGATCGAGTGCACCCTCACTAAGTTTGCAGATGACACCAAGCACGAGCGTTGATCTGCTCAAGGGTAGGAGGTCTCTGCAGAGGGATGCGGATAGGCTGGACTGATGGGCTGAGGCCAACTGCACGAGGTCCAACAAGACTAAGCGCCTGGTCCTGCAAGTGTTATTGGGGCACAACAACCCTATGCAATGCTACAGGCTGGGGGAAGAATGGCTGAAAAGCTGCCTGGTAGAAAGGAACCTGGGGTATTGGTTGATAGCTGGCTGCATATGAGCCAGCAGTGTGCTCAGGTGGCCAACAAGGACAAGAGCATCCTGGCTTGTATCAGAAATAGAGTGGCCAGCAGGACTAGAGAAATGGTCATCCCTCTGTACTCGGCTCTGGTGAGGCTACACCTTAAAATACTGTGCTCAGTTTTGGGTCCCTCACTACAAGAAGGACATCAAGGTGCTGGACCATGTCCAAAGAAGGGCAACGAAGCTGGCAGGGGGTCTGGAAAGCAGGTCTTATGAGGAGCGGCTGAGGGAATTGGAGTTGTTTAGCCTACAGAAAAGGGCACTCTAGGGAGACCTTATGCTGTACAATTACCTTAAGGAGACTATAGAGTTGGGGATCGGGCTTTTCTCCCAAACACCAAGTGACAAGCCAAGGGGAAATGGCCTCAATCTGCACCGGGGAAGTTTAGGTTAGATATTAGGAGGAATTTATTTACTGAAAGAGTTGTGCGGCATTGGAAAGGGCTGGCCAGGGAAGTGGTTGAATCACTATCCTTGGAGTTCTTCAAGAAATGTGTAGATTTTGTAGAACATATAGAACATTGTAGCAGGGTACAGTGGTAGACTTTAGTACTAGGTTAAAGGTTGACTAAATGATCTTAGAGGTCTTTTCCAACTTGAATGATTCTATGATTCTATGACACACACACAAAGACCTTTAGAGGACTGTGGTGCTTTGATTTCATCTGGCTGCTTGAAAGATGTGTACTGGCAAACTGTATGGATGACACCTGTTGCTACTAGGAGAATTTGCAGTAAGGACAAAGTTTTACACCTCTCAAGTGCCATTGACCTTCACTGTCTTCCCACAGTTTCCCTCACTTGTCCATAAAAATTGGACGTTTTACCAGTATTTATTAGGGAAAATGTATTTACATATACTGCTCCTTCAAGAAGCATGAGATTGCCCATGAGATTTCAGTGGAACTCTTGGGCAAATAAAATGATACAGTCTACTAATTCAAAAGGATGAATTCAAATACAGGACATAAATTAATTTTATGATAAAGGTCGTATTGTAAATCAGCCAGAATTCACAGCCTTAGCAATTTAAGAACATTTCTAGGTGCTTGCCCAGCCTGTCTGGCATTTCTAGGAATGAGGTGGAATGACACTAGCCATCCACACCCACCTCTCTATAGCTCCTTAAAACTTCTATAGTTCTTAAAATATCTGCTGGGCTTACATGGCAAGGTTTTGCTAGCATGGGGCTACAAGGGTGGCCTCTGTGAGCAGAGCCTAGGAGGTGCCCCAGGTCAGATCAGAGCCAGTTCCAGACAGCTCCAAAAGGAACCTGCCGCTCGTGAGTGTCTAGCTATAAGAGACACTGGTTGGGCCTCTGGGAGAGCAGACTGAAGAAAGGGAAAATCTGCTGTGCTACAGCAACTGGGAGAGAGGGGTGAGAGCTGAGAGAGGACCAGCCCTGCAGCCCCCCAGGTGAGTGCAGCAGGAGGGCAGGAGGTGCTCCAGGCATGTAGCCCAAGTTCCCCTGCGGCCCGTGGAGAGGCCCCTGGTGGAGCAGGCTGTCCCCCTGCAGCCCACAGGTCCCCCATGGAGCAGATCTCCACGCTGCAGCCCATGGAGGAGCCCCCGGTGGAGCAGGTGGATGTGGCCTGGAGGAGGCTGAGGCCCATGGAGAGCCCCCGCAGGAGCAGGCCCCGGGCCGGAGCTGCAGCCCGTGGAGAGGAGCCCACGCAGGAGCAGGGGGTCTGGGGGGAGCTGCCGCCCGTGGGGGACCCGTGCTGGACCAGTTTGCTCCTGGGGGATGGACCCCGTGGTACAGAGCCATGTGGGAGCAGTTCTTGAAGAGCTGCAGCCTGTGGGCAGCCTCCGCAGGCTCAGTTTGGGAAGGACGGCATCCCGTGGGAGGGACCCCACGTGGAGCAGGGGTAGAGAGGGACCGTGAAGGAGCAGCAGAGACAATGTATCAGGGACTGACCGCAGCCCCAATTCCCTGTTCCCCTGCACTGCTCAGGGGGAGGAGGGTGAGGAATCAAGGATGAAGGAGTGAAACTGAGCCTAGGAATACGGAGGGATGAGGAGTATTTGGTTTTAATTATGTCTCTGTTTTTCACTTTGTTACTCTATTTCAATGTGGCAGTAAATCAAATTAGTCTTCCCCAAGTTGGGTCTGTTTTGCCTGTGACAGCAACTAGTAAGCGATCTCCCTTGCTTTATTTTTTCATCTCTTCTCCCCCTGCCCTGTTGAGGAGGGGAGTGAGAGAGCCCCTGGGTGAGACCTAGTGGCTGGCCAATGTCAAACCCACCACTGAGCCCCTCTCTGTAACCTCAACAACCTTGACATCTACCAAACACATACTTTCCAATAAGAGAATAATTTTTGCAGCGTGCCTAGTCTCCAGTTCACTCAGTACGATGACTATATTCAAATGCAAAACCACCATGCATAGCCTCTTCCACAAAGGCGATAATCCTCCATATATTGTACTCTGCATGTGAGCACCCTGGTATTACCTATCACAGGCCTTTGTGTAGTTTCTAGCCATGGATATCCTACAGGATGTTGGAGGGCTTTATCTTTTGATATGATTGGTGCCATACACAGCTGCGCAATCATTTTTATTTCAAAGTTGTTTCTGTCCCTGAAGCTGCCAACCCACAACAGTGGCATAAGCAGAGGGACTGGATGGCCCTGAAGGTCCACTCAAAGGTCTGAAAGAAGCGTAACTTTCAAGGCTCCTGGATATGACTCTCTTGATGCAAAATGATGGGCAGACTTTTCTTTTGCTTCTCAGGTGGATGAATTCCTGATGAAATTGGCTGCTACTAGACTGGCCTGCTGATTCTCAGTTTAAGATTTTTAACACCTTCTAGATGTACCTTTATTTATTTATTTTACCATGGGCATGCTGTTTAGAAGCTCCAGATGTCAAACATGTCAGGGAGTGAGGAAAGCTAACTGAAGAAGTGAAAATGAAGTAGAGAAGTGAAAGTGCCTGCTCTTTCCCCTCTTTTTTGTAGACTGAGAGAGTTGAAAGTATATATTCAATACCAAATATCAAAAGCTGAGCACAGAGATTTGACCTACCTAGAAAAAGCAGAAGCTCCATTTCTTCTGCCTTACAATCATATGAAACAGCTACACAGGATCTAAATATTTAGAAGTCTTGACTTCCTCCATTGCCCTTTTTACTCATATTCATTTGTTCAGAACCCCTTGAAAGACACCAAGCAGCCTGGAAGGATCAATTTTCTGCCAAGAGAACCTGACATTAGATTAGACTGGCTACACTGAAGAGTGGTAAAGCAGAGAAAATCAAATCACAGAGATGCATCCGAGAAAGAGGCAATGTGTGGTGTGAAGTGTAGACAGCTAGCAGAACAGAAAGGGCACTCAGACTTAAAACAAAACCTGTAAGGTACCCACAACCTGTGACTGCTGATGAAGCAGCTATGTTACACTGGTACTGAAAGAAGGAGATAGAAAAGCAGTAAAACAAACAAGGCTGATGGCAGTAAGCAGTGAACAGGAAAATCACTTTCTGTTCTATAAGCTGACAAGGAAAAACAAGGAAAGCAAGACCAGGGAAAGAAGGAAAGAGTTTAGGTTAATTTCCTAGAAAATATTTCTTTCTAAATAAATATTAACTGTGGAGAAGGTATATGAACTATCCTGCAGTGGCTGTTTGTACTGTAAAAAAAAATGGTCTGTTGATTTTACTGTGCTGTCCACAGAAAATAATTTTTTTACTTTTTTTTTTTTTTTTCTTTTGCATGCATTACTTGAATTAGATTCAGCTTCTGAGCCATGAAAAGTAAAAATCTTTTTAATATCATAGATGATCTGGGAGGAACAAATCAGCTATGCTGAGTAGCAAGTGGTAGACTACAAGAATGTATGGTTGCAACAGGGATAAAAAAAAGGTTTACATATAAGACTGAATTTGCCTTTTCTTCCACACTACGTATACTTATCCTCTGGAGGAACTTTAAAACTATAGCAAAGTTCAATTATTTTTCACCTAACATCACCCATTTTATTAAGATATATTTTGTTACATAGAGATATCTCTCCATACCTCTTCCCTGTCAGGAATAATTTATCCTTCTATATTAGAGCTTGAAAGTCACTCTGACTGGAAGGTATTTGGGGATATTTAAAGTAGAGATGACTTTAGCTAAAAAAGAATGTAGAATCTCTACACAATTTTCCTATTTGGAGGAGAAATATGGCTGTAGATCTGTACCTACTAGATTTCCAGCATGCCTACACTTATGACCATCTGTTGGGTGGCACGGTGCCCATTCTCAGACACATAATACAAGTTTCAAGGAGGAACAGGCACCAGCCAAAGTGGAGCTGATAAGGATAGCCTTCACACCTGAAGACAGCCCTTACAGCAAGCTGCATCAATTAGCATTATAAACCTCTGCACCATGTTATTTCTGTGATTAGTCAAGATTTTTGCATGTGTCAGAAGCAGAGGCTGACAGAAGTTACTGGGAGCAGTAGTGGACACTTCATTCTGATGCCTTCTGATGATGCTTTCTGAGCTAGATTCTCTCAGGTACCCTACTATGCCTGTTTTTTCCCTTACCTGATAATTTCCCTTTACCTAATTATTTCCTAATACCCTGTAAACAGCAGGGAAATCACTGAAAATCTGTTTTGCTGGTAATAAGAAAGCTGCAACTCATTTTGATGTAACTCTGTTCTTGAGTTTCTTAGTTCCTCTTAAGACAGTCCACCAAACAAGCAACCTTTGAAAATGCTTCCAGCATGGTTGAGAAGATACAGTTTCTTGCATATGGAAAAATAACCTGACTCCCTAAAACTTGGAAAGAAGACCTAATGAGTCATGCTTTAGGAATATTTTGAGTTGGCTACCAGGGACAGAGCTACCTCCTACATACCTCACACACAGGAGACATGAGTTGCACACTTGGGAGGTTTCCAGGCTGAGGATTCACTGGGAAGGAAATGCCAGCTGACCAGAACTCGAGGCTACTCCAGATTAAAGTATGTGGATTGTTTTGAAATTGGCAAACTTCATGCTGTGCAATGGACACTGTAACTCAGAGGTCCAGCTGATGCAAATTACATTAGCTGAGAATCCAGTTTTCTCTAATAATTTAGCAATATTGATCTGTTAAATAATTTTTTTAACTGAAGGGTTACTTTACCTTAACTGGGTTACTTACCATAAGAGACTGGGAGAAGAACTCATTGAAAGCAGCCCTGTGGAGAAGGACTTGGGAGTTCTGGTGGATGAAAGGATCGACATGAGCCTGCAGTGTGTGCTTGCAGCTTAGAAGGCCAACTGCGTCCTGGGCTGCATCAACAGAGGGGTGGGCAGCAGGTGGAGGGAGGTGATCGTTTTCTGCTCTGCCCTCGTGAGGCCCCACCTGGAGT
Source organism: Nettapus auritus (assembly GCA_011076525.1). Lineage (NCBI taxonomy): Eukaryota > Metazoa > Chordata > Aves > Anseriformes > Anatidae > Nettapus > Nettapus auritus. Next base: position 189,021,027 of record CM021765.1, read on the forward strand.
GCTTCATCCAGGTCTGGGGCCCCCAACACAAGAAAGACGTGGACATGTTAGAGTCCAAAGGAGGGCCATGAAGATGATCAGAGGGCTGGAGAACTTCTCCTGTGACGAAAGGCTGAGAGAGCTGGGGGGATGTTCAGCCTGGAGAAGAGAAGGGGAGACCTCATTGTGGCCTTTCAGTACTTAAAATGGGCTTATAAAAAGGTGGAGAAGGACTCTTCACTTGGGTGGATAATGATAGGACAAGGGGAAATGTTAAACTAAAAGAGAATACATTTAGACTAGACATCAGGAGGAAATTCTGCACTGTAAGGGTGGTGAGGCACTGGCTCAGGTTACCCAGAGAAACTGTGGATGCCCCATCCCTGGAAGTATTCAAGGCCAGGCCGGATGGGGCCTTGACCTGATCTAGCGGGTGGCATCCATGACTATGGCAGGGGGGTTGGAGTTTGATGATCTTTAAGGTCCCTTCCAACCTGAGCCATTTTATGACTCTTAAGTTGGGTAATGTCTTTGCCTAGACTTGAAAAGCTGTAGTCAAATAAATAGTAAACTGTATTTAGTAACAAGAGTGAATTTTTTATGGCTGCATGGGATTTTTATGATAAGAACACTAAGGTCTCAATTAAAAAAAAAAAAAAATGAAATTATGGCAGTGAAAGGCCTGTCTTTCTGAAGATGAGATAAAGAGTCCATGCCAATAGTTCACTGAAGAGACTCTTATGCACCTTATCTATTTGGATTTGGATGTTGATGTCTTCTGTGTTCTTATCCCAGTGGTTTGAAACCTGTGGATCTGCTGAACTGTGAGAATGTTTTTCCTTTGAGTCCTATGATTTTCTTGTTCTAGCTTGACAGGCAATTGTGTGAAAATAGTTTCCTAAATTACATGAGTTCTTCCACTTTTGGGAGGAAAGACATCCAAATTATGACACAGTAAAATGCCTTTAGAACCGAGGAGTTATGGTAACATGGTAACTCTTTTAGTATTCAGTTTGATATTGTTCCAGTTATACCAGAGCTGTGGTGTACCATGTTCATTACTGTGTCATCCTATCATCTGATCTTCATTCAGACACCTGGTAAGGTATTTCAGTGACAAGATTCTGATGTTTTTTGGTGAAGCTGGGCCTGATTCAAATAGCACCCAGCTAGTGATGGATCAGTGGAAAGACTGGTATTAAGACTGCTATTTAAAGACTTGTGATTTCATATCAGTCATAAACACTTAGACCCCCACACATTCATATATGCTACATATTGACAAATTAATATTCTCAATTGCTCACAACTGATTAACATGCAGTGCCTGCTGGCTTCTGGGAGCATCAACCCTTTCAGGAAATAAGGAAAAAATAATCATGAGCTGCCAGAACTAACAATGCGTTTGTGAATTCGTAATTGAAATGATGAAAAGCGTCAAAAAGGAATTTTTAATTATTTACTAATTGTTTCAGCCAGCAAAATAATTACAGCAAATTATTGGAGGTTGCTTTAAAATAGAGATACTTCAAAAGTTTTCCATTTGACTCAGACTAACTTGAAAGAAATTCACAGCAGTCTTTGCATTACAATGAAGGGATCACAGAATCACAGAATTGTAGGGGTTGGAAGGGACCTTGAAAAATCATCGGGTCCAACCCACCTGCAAAGCAGGTTCCTCAGAGCAGGCTGCCCACGTAGGTGTCCAGACAGGCCTTGAATATCTCCAGAGAAGGAGACTCCACCCTAGGCAGCCTGTTCCAGTGCTCCGCCACCCTCACCGTGAAGAAGTTCTTACGCATGTTGGTGCGGAACTTCCTGTGCCTATCTTGTGGCCATTGCCCCTTGTCCTATCCCCACAAACCACTGAAAAGAGGTTAGCTACATCCTTCTGTCTCCCACCCCTCAGGTATTTATAAACACTTGGCAAAACTGGACTGCTCTGAATTGCCTCAGTAGCTTTTAAGAAGTGTTCTGCAGCTGGACTGTCACTGTGTGCATTTTTTTCTGTCTGGTTTACATGTATGCTGTCCATCAGACCTGTGGCTAATCAGTAAGATTATGCCACATACTAGTGCCTTGTGTCATTCACAGCTTTGTATCATGTCCTGGTTAGAAGACAAATCTGAAAATGGATAAAAATTGAGAATTTGAAAATAAATAAATAAATAAATAAATAAAGACTCCAATAAACACAGATTTTGTCTTACCAAGTCTGTTAGTAGCCTTGGATGTCTAAAGTTTTTTTGTTGTTGTTTTCATAGTCATAGAATCGTATCGTAGAATCATAAAACAGCTTGGGTTGTTAAAGAGACCTTAAAGACCACCTACTTCCAAGCCCCCTGCCATGGGCAGAGATGCCACCCACTAGATCAGGTTGTCCAGGGCCTCATCCAACCTGGTCTTGAAAAATTCCAGGGATAGGGCATCTGCAGCTTCCCTAGGCAACATATTCCAGTGCCTCACCACCCTCTGAGAGAAGAATTTCCTCTAAACACCTCATCTAAATCTCCCCTCTTTTAGTTTAAAACCTTTCCCCCTTGTCCTGTCATTGTCTGCCCGAGCAAAAAGTTCCTCTGCATTTTTTTTTTATAAGCCCCCTTTAAATTTTGAAAAGCTGCAATGAGGTCACCCCAGAGCCTTCTCTTCTCCAGGCTGAATAACCCCATCTCTCTCAACCTTTCTTCACAGGAGTGGTGCTCCAGCCCTCTGATCATCTTTGTAGCCCTCCTCTGGTCCTGCTCTAACAGCTCCACAGCTTTCTTGTGCTGAGGGCCCCAGACCTGGATGCAGAACTCCAAATGAGGCTTCATGAGGGCAGAGCACAGGGGCACAATTACCTCCCTCCATCTGCTGGCCAATCCTGTGCTTATGCAGTTGGATGCATTTGGCCTTCTGGGCTTCAAGCACACACTGCTGTCTTATGTCAAGCTTTTCAACCAGATGAAAACAACCTTCCAGGTCCATATTCTTTGCATCCCCTGCCAAGCTCAGTTCCATCTGTGCCTTGGCTTTCCTGATCCTGTCCCTGCACATCCGAACACCATCCCTCTGCTCTTCTCAGGCCACATGTTCCTGCTTACACTGCCTGTGCATTTCCTTCTTGCGCCTGTCTGACTAGCAGGTCCTTGCTCAGTCATCCCAGTTTTCTGCTCTTCCTGGCTGCTTTTTTACACAGAGAGATGGAGAGTTCCAAGACAAACACCCTTAAGGAGCTGCCAACTCTGTTCAGCTCCTTTGTCCCTAAGGACAACGTTCCAGGGGATCCAGTCAGTTTTCTCAATCCCCCTCTCATTCACTACAGGTCCTTACTCTCAATCCATCACAACCATAATGAACTGGACGTGTGGTTCTTGGTTTTGAAATTGAAATTCTTAGGTAATAGAATTATTATTGTTGTTGTTGTTGTTGTTGTTGTTATTGTATGAGGAATTGTTCAAGATTCTTGTTCACTTGTGGATTTAAGGGCAGTGTTCAGATCAAGGTTCATGCACCTACAGTTATGTGACACAGCGCTGGTCCAGCTGGAGGCCATTTTAGAAAAGTCATTAAAGCAACTTGGGGTATTCTAATTCTGTGATGTACAATGGCTGCTCTCTCTAATTGTAGTGCAAAGACTGCTATCAACACCTTTAACCTCGGAGCCAAACATCTAAGCTCCCATTATAATCAAGGGAGATTTAATCAAGTCAGCCAGTGGAGTATAGAGAGCTATTTACCATACCAAAAGTAAGCATTTGCTTCTAAAGGAGATAAACAGCTCTCCAGAACCTCTGTCTGTACTGGCCAGACCTCTATTGGCATCATCAAAGCTTAAATTTCTGGCTTGCATGCAAATACCTAAATTTAGGTGTCTAAATCTTCAGCTAATTTGCATTCCAACCCCTGAATGTGGTAACCAGTGATACGTTTGATTTTTATTTACATTGAATAAACATTTTGACATATAATATTTGAAAAAAATAAGAGCACTTTTCTCTGAGGCACACACTTTTTTTCAGAGCATATGGAAGAGGTTTCTCCAGTAACACTGGAGAGTCCCAGGCCAAGACCAGGAGCTGTTGTGCTCAGCAGCATATGCAGACATTGCAAATAAAAGTTCACTGTACATAGATCTGCATATAAGTAAATGCAAACCTGAAGATTCATTAAAAAAATAAAAAACTAAAAAAGAACAAATCTTGAATATTCCTTTCGTACTTGTTAACTTTTTTTGAATCTTTGCAAGTACATTCATCTGAACAGTCTTATGATTTTTAAGATGGCAAGAGGTACATTTTTGGAAATGTTCTGTTTTTCTTTATTCTCCCCTCAAATCTCTCCTTCCAGATGTGGATACATGATATCCTTATTTGCCTATTTCTTATTTCTATTTGTTTTCTGCCTTCCAATTGCTCAGATCTCTTTGTTTCTCCCAGATGCAGAATTGTACCAATTTGAATGTCAACAGCTATTTCCTGTTGGTGAGCTTTGCTTACAGATTTGAGATACCCTCCCAGATCTGTGATGCATTTAATTATTATTACTTTTTTTTTTTTTTTTTTTTTTTTTTTTTTTCTTTTTAGAAGGCTAAAAATTCCCGTTGTGATTTTAAAAACAATGTATGCACTTGATGTAGAAAAGCAATGCCATTTTTTTTTTTTTTTTTTTTTTTTTTTTTTTTTTCCTAGGCTGTTGCCATGTTTTTAACTACCTGTTGTAGTAGTTCTTTTCTACTGGATTGCAGTGTAATTGCTCCTCACTGGTACAGTGAAATGTGGAAGTATAATCATCCTGCTGACATTTCTTTTTTGGTTGTTTATTAAATAATAATGAGAAATGTTGGTAATATGATGCAACATGTCTGTTACAGTTAAGGATACTTAAATATGTGACAACAAAAAGAAAGAGAATAAGTGCAACCTTGTAAAAATCTGAAGAACACTGTAATGTATATTGTTGCTCAAATGCCCCCCAAAAAAACACATTGTATTATACATCTACAGAAATGACACTGTCAGATAAACTACTGGAATTATGCTGATTCCTGAAACTCTGGAATATTTTGCTAGGTATTATTTAAATACTTGATCAGATTTATGTATTTGTTTTACAAAGAGCTCAGTAAACCTAGCCAGGCATGACTGAATTGCTAAGTCCCTAGGAAGTTATAACTCTCTGAGTTCAGGTTTTTGCTCAGTTGCATGTGAGTATTGGGAATAATAGCTGCAGCTCTGCAGCTTTTTCTAGCAGGAGGAATAGAGGCTGCTATTTCACTGGCCATCATGCTAGGAAGGTCTAGCTCCTCTTTAGCCAGCTTAGCTGCCGTGTCTCCAAGATGAAAGTAAGTGGAAGATCCAAATTAAACTAGTATTAGAAAATAAAAGAAACAATGAAAAAAGCATATTCCAGGTAGCAAAATTTGTAAAACATCATAAATGTACATATTTCAGAACATATTTCTGAAAACAGAGATACGCTTCCTTTTTAAAGGGAAAATATGTTTTTCTGAACCTTTGCTCATGCAAGGAACCTTCTTCATTTGCATTTTCCCAGTGAAGTCAGTGCAGCTTTTATCAATAGTGTGCAGAGCTGTTTTTAGATTTGATAGCTGCAAGCAGAGTTGGCAGTGAAGAAAACAGAAGGTAGAAACTTTATTGTGGTCTTGGTCTGGCAGTAGTCTTCAGTGTGTGATGAACTTAATATTTACACGCACACCTGAGAGAAGAGTCAGGCCTCACTATGTCCTTATGGCCAATTTATGCCCTGCAGAACCTCATTACACTCCCTTAGTTATCTTGGTGATGTTTTCAGCTTTAATCATAGAATCACAGAATCAGTAAGATGGAAGAGACCTTTCAAGATCATCTGGTCCAGCCATCCCCCTACCACCAATGTCACCCACTAAACCATGTCGCTAACCACCACGTCCAACCTTTCCTTGAACACCCCCAGGGATGGTGACTCCACCACCTCCCTGGGCAACCTGTTCCAGTGCCTGACTACTCTTCCTGAGAAGAAATGTCTCCTCATTTCCAATCTGAACCTCCCCTGGTGCAACTTGAGGCCATTCCCTCTAGTTCTATCACTAATTATCTGCAAAAAGAGGCTGACCCCCAGCTCCCCACAGCTCCTTTCAGGTAGCTGTAGAGAGCAATAAGGCCTCCTCTGAGACTCCTCTTCCTCAGACCAAGCAACCCCAGTTCTCTCAGTCACTCCTCATAGGACTTGTGTTCCAAGCCCTTCACCAGCTCCGTAGCCCCTCTCTGGACACGTTCCAGGGCCTCAACGTCCTTCTTGTACTGAGGGGCCCAAAGCCGAACACAGTAATGCAGATAAATTCTTTCTCACAAAATACTTCTGATGCAGCCTTTCCTGATTATGTCACAATCATCTCTTTCAGTAAATGATGGGAAAAAAAATGTTAATTCTTTTCACAGGGAAATGAGATAAATAACAAATAGACCATGCTTTATAAGATCTCTTTGGAAGCTTTGGTTAGCTAAAGTATTTACTACTCTGGAGAGCAGCTATAGTCTGCTTGCTTTACATGTATGAGGCCGAAGGGAGCTTGTTTCATTCTGCAAGAAGGTGTTACCTGTGAGTTAATGTTTTAGACATCAAGCTATAGGGAGGCCATATAGCTCATTTTGTCCAGGCTTGGTTAGGGTACATCCCAATGTTTACAATGACAAGCAAAATCATCGGGAGGTCTGCAGAGATAAGTAGGGATCTCATGACAAACTCTAAAAAGAAAAATAAAACGTACAAGAGGCTGAAGCAGGAAGAGGTGAGGCAGAAGGGATACAGAGACTGTCCAACAGTGCAGGTACAAGGAGAGGTTGGAAGGGACCTCTGGAAGTCATCTGGTCCAACCCTCTTGATCAAGCAAGGCCATCTAGCACCACTTGCCGAGGATACCATCCAGGCAGCATGTCCTGGTGCCTGGATTGATCCTCCCCAGGTACAGGACTTTGTAGTTTTCTTGATTAACTTCATGAGAATCCTGTCAGCCCATTTTTCCAGACTGTTGAACTCCCCCCATATGCAACAAGACCATCTGGCGTATGAGCTGCTCCTCCGTTGTGTGTCACCTGCCAACTTGATGAAGGTATGCTCTGCTCCATTGTCCAAATCGTTATTAAAAATGTTAAACAGGACTGGACCCAGTACTGACCCCTGGAGTACGCTGCCTTCAGGAATTCCAGACCCTTGAAAACAATGGGAGCAAAAGAGACTTACCATGGCAGAAGAAGATTAGGTCTGCGTGCATTTAAACAAAACTGTCCCTACACAAGTCCCTGTGACCCAATGGGGTGCAGCCATAAGTGCTGAAGGAGCTAGCTGATGTCACTGCAAGGCCATTCTGAATTATTTTGAAAGATCATAGTGAACAGGGGAGATTCTTGGGAAACGGCAGAAAGCAAATGACACTTGTATCTTCAAGAAGGATGAGAAGAATGATCCAGGGAACTACAGACTGATCAACCTCAACTCAGTTCTGGAATAATCCTGGAAGACATTTCCAAAAATGTGAAAGACAAGAATGTTATTGAGAGTAGTCAGCATAGAGGCACAGAAGAAATCAGTCCTTACCAACACAATAAAGTCCTATTACTAAATGACTAGCTTGGTGGATGAGAGGAAGGCAGTGGATGCTGTTTGTCTTGACTCTAGCAAGGCTTCTGACTTTTTCCTATAACATCCTTACTAACAACGGATTCTGTGATACACATGGAATAGACAGTTTTTGACCTTTTAGTGAATGGAATTTGTTTTATGTGTTTCTTACTGGATGTGTTCCCAAGTAGTAGTTCACAGGTTAGGAAAAGTTGTAACACTCTTCTTTCTTGTCCAATGAAAAGCAAAGGGATTGCACCAGGTCTCCATGTGCCATCACCCACCAAATTAACTTAAGAAAATGCGATCCAAAGTCAGATTGCTCTCCTTACAATAAATTTGCAGGTGTAAAAGTCTGAGATAGCCTGGATTCACCAGCTCTTTTGAAAACTGGTTCATTTGAGAAAATAATCAGTTCCAGATTTCAAAACCTAAATGTAGGCACACATCTTTTGAAAGTCTTGGCCATGGATTAGGCTTCTACTTATGCTTAATTCTTCCTTCTCTCTTAGAGTATTTTAAAACATATGGCTGAAGTTATTCTGCATCTTGCTAAATGTGTCATCCAAGCAACTCTGACACTTAAAATGTTAATCAGATGGTAGTCTTCTATTTGACAAGTAGGAATATGACATTATGAAACTCATGGTTTCTAAGATGCTACTAAGTATATGAAATATATTGTGACTTGATGGGAATTTCAATTTGCAATAAGCATGTATTGCATGAGAAAATATAAACAGATGGGTCACCTTGTGATAACTAGAAATAAAATAATAAATGGGGGAGTTAATGAAGGATATTTTTTTGTTCGGGCCTTTCTTCTTTCTTCTTTCCTTTTCCTTGACATGAGCCAGCAGTGCACACTTGTAGCCCAGAAGGCCAGCTGCATCCTGGTCTGCATCAACAGATGAGTGGCCAGCAGCTGGAGGAAGGTGATTGTTCCCCTCTTCTCTGCCCTCAAGAGCCCCAACCTGGAGTACTGGGTCCAGGTCGGGGGCCCCCAGCACAAGAAGGATGTGGGGCTGTTAGAATAGGTCCAGAGGAGGGCCATGAAGATGCTCAGAGGCTGGAGCACCTCTCCTACAAAGAAAGGCTGAGAGAGCTGGGGATGTTCAGCCTGGAGAAGAGAAGGCTCTGTGGTGACCTCATTGCAACTTCTCAGTATTTAAAGGGGGCTTATGAAAAAGATGGAGAACACCTTTTTTTTTTTTTTTTTTTTTTTTTTTTTTTTTTTTTTTTTCTCAAGCAGACAATGACAAGACAACTTCAACTATTCTGTGATTCTGATTTATTTTGCTACAAAATGTATTGTCAAGAAAATAGATATTGACTGATGTATCTTCACCTTGTAATGCTTCTTTCAAAGCCATTATCCATTCTCCTGCCAGACATAGTGCTCGGGCAGTGAAAAAATCTGTACAAATTTATATGCATGAACTAAGATAATGCAAAAATTATCTTGAAAATATGATGTTTACTGCTGATTTCCTAAGTGTTTTCACAACCAAAAGGAATGTGTAGGGGAGCACACAACAACCTTGCAGAAGACGCTTAAACAACTTTTAAATGCCTAATTACTTTATGCCTTCTTTGTCTCAGCTTCTCCAAAGCTCCTGTGAAGGGGTACAGGTAGGAGGAGGACGACCAGCAGTAGACTAAGTCAGGGAATGCTTGCAAGAACTTGACCAATGTGTATCATTAGACTTGACAGGCTGCATCCAAGGGTTTTGAAATTGCTGACATACTTCATGCAAGGCTGCTCTCCACCATCTCTGAAAGATCATGGAGATGGGAGGAGGCTCCCCAGTGACCAGAGGAAGGCAGATGCTGCACTCCCATTCAGAAAAGGCTACCAAACTGTGGTGGTTTCAGGCTGATGGCTAGCTAAACTCTACCACACAGCTCTCTTACTCCCCCTCATGAAAGGAAAAGGGGGAGAAAACACAATGGGAAAAAAATAATAATAATAATCTCAAGGGCTGAGACAAGAATAGAGAGATAATGCTAATTATTGTCATGGGCAAACTAGACTCAGTATAGGGAGATTAACATAATGTATTGATTATTACTGAAAAAGTAGAACAGTGAGAACAAAAAGCAAACTAGAAACACCTTCCCTCCTGTTCTTCCACCCTGTTCTACCTCCTTCCCCTGAGCAGTGCAGGGGAACAGGGAATGGGGAACAGGGAAAAGGAGCAGCTTTGTCTCTGCTGCTCCTTCACGGTCCCTCTCTACCCCTGCTCCACGTGGGGTCCCTCCCACGGGATGCCGTCCTTCCCAAACTGAGCCTGCGGAGGCTGCCCACAGGCTGCAGCTCTTCAAGAACTGCTCCCACACGGCTCCGTACCACGGGGTCCATCCCCCAGGAGCAAACTGGTCCAGCACGGGTCCCCCACGGGCGGCAGCTCCCCCCAGGCCCCCTGCTCCTGCGTGGGCTCCTCTCCACGGGCTGCAGCTCCGGCCCGGGGCCTGCTCCTGCGGGGGCTCTCCATGGGCCTCAGCCTCCTCCAGGCCACATCCACCTGCTCCTGCGTGGGCTCCTCCACAGGCTGCAGCGTGGAGATCTGCTCCATGGGGGACCCGTGGGCTGCAGGGGGGCAGCCTGTTCCACCAGGGGCCTTCTCCACGGGCCACAGGGGAACTTGGGCTGCGTGCCTGGAGCACCTCCTGCCCTCCTGCTGCACTCACCTGGGGGTCTGCAGGGCTGGTCCTCTCTCAGCTCTCACCCCTCTCTCCCAGTTGCTGTAGCACAGCAGATTTTCCCTTTCTTCAGTCTGCTCTCCCAGAGGCCCAACCAGTGTCTCTTATAGCTAGACACTCACGAGCGGCAGGTTCCTTTTGGAGCTGTCTGGAACTGGCTCTGATCTGACCTGGGAGAGCTGCTGGGCTCTGCTCACAAAGGCCACCCTTGTAGCTACCCCTGCCACCAAACCCTTGCTACTTAAACCCAATACACAGATCAATTTCAAGAGGTACGGGATGGTCTTCCTTAGTTTAGTCAACAGGAAAATATTAGCCAAGCACATAGATGACAAGACGATATCTGGGAAGAGTTAGCATTGATTTGCCAAGGATAAATCATTCCTAACCAATCTGACTGCTTTTCACATTAAAATGATTCTGTGATCACTGGATTTCTATGAAAACACAAGATCACAGTCTACTCTGCCAGCAGGAAAAACTTCAGGTTATTTGGGCAAATATCAACTCAGATAAGGATGAGGCTGCTGAACAGCTTGTATTTTATTAAAAGATACTTTTTGGAGCAGATCCATATTTCATTATGGAATCTATGTCTTCACGTAGCAATGACCTGAGGCAGTCTGCCAAAGACTTGTGTTACTTTTTCTTTTTTTTTTTTTTTCCTTTTTTTTTTCTTTTTCTTTTTTTTTTAATGTTTTTTATTTTTTAATAGGAACTGATGTATTTTGTGTGCTTGATTTTAAGCATTCTGATATAGCTTGAATACCAGCATTTTTTCTTACAGTTAATAGAAACCTGAAACCTGAGGTGAATATCGTGCACAGCTAGAAACAACAGATGAGGAACAAATTACCTTAATCTAAACCCAACAGATCTGCTGCTTCTCTTCCTATCTCCCCTTAACATGCCCACAAGGACTGGGGTGTCACCCATACAGGTTAAAGCAGAGGAAAAGCCTCTCCTTTATTCATCATCTCCCCTCTTCCTCCTTATATAAATAAATACATCTAGCCACCTAAACCCAAAGAAATTGCTTATCTGTGTTTTCCATTCTCTGCTTAAGTCTTGTGTTTAAGAGTTACATACACATCAAAAATTCTCAATATCCATTGCTTCAGGGAAACATACAGAATGGGATAACTTTTTTTTTTTTTTTTTTTTCTTTCTTTCATAAGCAGATTGGATTGACTTGCATGTAATATAGCTTCAAGCCTTTCTCTGGTTCTCAGATGAGAACACTGAAGCCTCTGATCTTTGCTTGTCACATTAAGTCCATGTGTTCATCAAAACTGGACCAACTAATTTGTCCTTAATTCAATTTTATTTTCCACTTAGATCTTTCTACAAGATCCATTACTTCATTTTCATTTTAATATTATTTCTCATGGGATTTAACAGGAAAGAAATTCTTCTAAAATTAAAATCTCTTGCTGCAAAGTTCTTTCCCAGTATAACTCTTTTGTTGAAAATGGATTCATTTGATTCCTGTTTAGAAACTGTCCTGCTACTCAGGTATTTATTTTATATCTATACATATCTAAAGTACCAGAAAAAAAAAAAAAAAAATTAAAAATACAGCAATAGGAAAAAAAAAATGAAGTATTAGTAGCTGAAGTAGAGATTGGTGCTGTTATCTTAAATGGTAAATGAAAAACAACAATAACAACAAAAAACAACAACAACAACAACAACAAAAAAAAACAGGTTTGCAGAGAATTGACAGGGCTTTGTCTGAACCTTTCTTGACCTGTCTAGAGCTTTGTTTCCATTTGATTGCAACATCAATTTTTTTAATGATCAGTTGATCATGTCCAACTTTACTATTTCTTACTTGTATATAGTACAGTTATAATATTTATATAGGTAGTAGTAGCAGGTTGTCATTCTGTTTAGAATGAAATATTTATAATTGTGTCAATCATGTAGTGTGGTGAAATTCTAATCTGTAAGATAGCAGAGACTCTGAAAAGCGAAGTTGCGAGATACACTTGTGAGGATGCAAGCATGAGATGATAAAAGATGGGGTATGGTCTGTAGACCCCGTGGCTATATACAACTCATCGATAGCTACTAAAGAAATGCAGATCCAACACTGGACAAAACTGGTTTTAGGGTAACAAAGAACAAAGGACCTAACCTATATAAAATGCACCATATACTGTAAAGTCACATGTTACAAGGCACTGCAGAATGATGAAGAAACAAGTGCATGGGTGACTTAACATCATATAAAAATGACCCCAAGTCGATCCTAAAATGAATAAACAGAAACCATCACCACTTCTGCTGGTGAAGGACTCTGGATGCTGACAACTTGCTGAACCCCTTCTGCCCTCACAAGAATGAAGCCATCAACTTAGTAGTCAGAGGGGCATTGGTAACATGAACATAGTAGCACGAAAAGGAGTGCTGAATAAAAACAAGGAAATGTATATTAAAATGTAATTGTCTTATTACTATTACCAACAATTTTCTTGTATAATAATATTCTTTTCATTATATTTTTCTCTCTTATGTAATAATTAGGTATGGACTAATAATGTATTTTGTTTTGTTTTGTTTTTCATTAAACAGTATTAATGTCAAGTACACTGATACTTGACTTTACATATTATATACTTTTTTTTTTTTACATGTTACATACATATTTTTTGACACCATCCTTCATGTTATATTTGCCATTGACCCCCATGATATCCTTGTCTCTAAACAGGAGAGACATGGATTTGATGGACCACTTGGTGGATAAGGAATTAGGTGGATGATCTCACAATGAGTTGCAGTCAATGGCTCAGTGTCCAAGTGGAGATCAGAAGTGAGTGTTCCTCAGGGGTCAGTCCTGGGACCAGCACTGTTTAACATCTTTGTCAGTGACAGGGACAGTGGGATCAAGTGCACCCTCAGCAAGTTTGTCGATGACACCAAGCTGTGTGCTGCGGTCAACGTGCTGGAGGGAAGGGATGCCATCCAGAGGGACCTGGACAGGTTTGAGAGGTGGGCCTGTGTGAACCTCATGGGGTTCAACAAGACCAAGTGCAAGGTCCTGCATCTGGGCAATACCAAGCACAAATACAGGCTGGGTGGAAAATGGATTGAGAGCTGCCTTGAGGAGAAGGCCCTGGGGGTGCTGGTTGTTGAGAAGTTTAACATGAGCCAGCAATGGGCTCTTGCAGCCCAGAAAGGCAACCATACCCTGGGATGCATCAAAAGCAGGGATGCCAGCAGGGTGGGGGAGGGGAATGTCCCCCTCTGCTCTGCTCTTGTGAGACCCCACCTGGAGCCTGCATTCAGCTCTGGGACCCCCAGCACAAGAAGGACATGGACCTGTTAGATACAGTCCAGAGGAGGGCCACGGGGATCATCAAAGGGAGCACTTCTCCTAGGAAGACAGGCTGAGTGAGTTGGGGTTGTTCAGCCTGGAGAAGAGAAGGCTCTTGGGAGACCTTACAGTGGCCTTACAGTACCTAAAGAAGGCCTACAGGAAAGCTGGGGAGGGACTCGTTGTCAGGGGGTGTAGTGACAGGACAAGGAGTAATAGTTTTAAACTAAAATAGGGTAGATTTAGATTAGATATTTGGAAGACATTCTTTACTCAAAGGGTGGTGAGGTACTGGAACAGTGTTTAAGTCCAGGTTGGATGGGGCTTTGAGCATTATGATTGAGGCTAAGTTGTTCCTGTCAATGGAAGGGGGTTGGAATTAGATGATCTTTAAGGTCTTTTCTGACACAAACCATTCTATGATATGATTCTATATAAGCACTGTTTCCTTTTTGGCCATAATGGAATTTGGTGCATAACATGTACCACACAAATATTGCAGCAGAAATACTTAGAGTAAAACCTGAACGAGATCTGATGTATGAGCATCTTGAGTTCAGAATCTTGCAACAAGCATTTGCATTTCCAAATGGAAAGCAAGCATGTGCATCCCTCCCCACTCAAAGACAAGGGTCCCAGATTTCAAGGAAGATAAGAAGAGAGAGCAGAATTTCTGAAGGTTATCTTTTTCTGGGAACCTGCAGTTGATGTCTTCGCTAGTGTGTATTAAGACACTACAGCTCATCTAAACTCTCACCTGCAAAATAGATTAGATTCAATGGTCTCTAAAGTCTCATCCAGGTCTTTGTTCTCCTTTGTCTAATTTAATACAGTGTTATGAAAGGAGCTCCTAGCTGGTGATGATTCATGTCACTCAAAGCCTTTTGTTTAGAAGATGAGCTATACTCAAAATCATTTGAAAAAATCTGTATCATGATGCCACAGGCTCTGAGATAAACTGCAGGAAACAGAAAAGGAGGCCTCCCTCAGCCTTAATAACTGCATTTGGTTATGAATGCTTAATTATAGCTTTAATGCTGTTTAACCATCACAGTTCTGGGACAAATGTATAAGTATAAATAAACTATTTTGAATTAGGAACAAATTCAGCTTCAGGGCTACTGTTGCACTGTCTTTGGGAACATGGTCCAGACAGAGCTTAGCTCAAATCTTAGCGTGCTCCCACATACAGACATAAAACCTTCTTGGTACCTTAGCCACCAATTCCTTCCTTACCATAATGTGCAAAGACAGCTCAAGGCCCAACTATCTACAAATCCTAGGTACCTCTGTGGCATGCAGAGTTTGGACCATGTGAGAAATATTTTACCCCTTATTTGCCTGGCAGCTATTTAATAATGTGATGGAGGCAGGGGGGATATCCAGTGGACAGACTGAGCATGATTGTTGCAGACAAACTCCAGCAAAATTGTTGATTGTGACCATGTTAATGGATAGAGAAGACTAAAAGTTTCTCTTCTAGTGTTTCTCAGAGGTCCTCTGTGCTCCTGAGCAAACCTCCTGTCCCCAGTGCAACTAAACAGCAACTCCATACTTCAGTGTAACCTGTGTATAGTCTAAGTGTGCCTGAATCACTAATTTTTTCCTGTAGCTGGACACTAACAATTCAGGCCAGGACATTTGATGTGGATTTCAGGAATAGCCTTCACCTTCAGCAAAGCTTCTGTGCTTTGATTTTAGGAAAGATGGGAAGTCTTGGCAGATACTTGCTCATTTGCATTTCTTTGTTGCTTATGTCAGTTTAGCAGCAAAAAAGACCTTGGGAAAATGCATCTTGGTTTAGATGGAGTCAACTTTGTACTTTTAGTTTGCAGAAATGAGGATCATTTTTTCTTTGAGAGTGGGGTAGAAGGAGGAATGAGAGCAAGCGTATTTCTAATGAAGAAACATACCTGACAGTATTAAAATCACTGTGAAGTAACACAGAAATTGCATCTAACATTTCCTCAAGTCAGCATACAAAATCTATACCAGTGAAACATGGGTTTCAGCAATGTGAAGCATGATTTCCTAGAGTGAATGAGCTAATGTAGAACATGACATCTGCATCCTGTGTTACAACTGATTTACGCAAATTTACCCATCTCTGATTACATCATCTTCCCACCTTCCAACTAACGCTTATCTATTTATTCATCTGTCTGACATTGTCACGGGCCAAGCA
Organism: Nettapus auritus; assembly: GCA_011076525.1. Taxonomy (NCBI): domain Eukaryota; kingdom Metazoa; phylum Chordata; class Aves; order Anseriformes; family Anatidae; genus Nettapus; species Nettapus auritus. Next base: position 189,036,815 of record CM021765.1, read on the forward strand.
GTGTCTACGCTCTAGATGACAGGACTGTTGATGGGGCTCTTTCCTCTGCTACTACAGTAGCTTTTGTTTGCCTAGTACAGTAGTGCTTGTTTAGCATTCTTGGCTGCCACTGAAAATAGAAAAAGTCACATAGTGTCTCTAACAGCAGTTAGGAATCTTGAATTAGGATTTAGTTTTGGCCAGCCACTGAACAGAACGCTTTACGCCCTGATGAGTTACCTTGTGGTGGTGCAGAGACTCAAGTGGGAGAATAAAAGGCACAGAGGCTGTGAACATCTGTTAGATCAGTATGGAAGCAACAAAGACTAGGGCTGTTTTTTCACTGCTGTTGAACACTAGTTGTGAGACACAGTTTTTTTGTATGTGCGCGTTTTTCATAGAACAAATTCATCATATGATTCATTCTCCCCTCTTGGATCACACTGTCATGAGTGTGCCAGGCAGCTCTGTGGTAAGAAATTAATCATTATTTCCTTACTATGATACTATGAAGGATCAATCTGTGATACTTAGGAAGTGGGCATTTCAGGACCTACATTTTGGGGAGAGTGAAGCCCTAGAGCTATCCTCAGAGTCAAATCTGTTATTATTACTAACAGTGCATGCCTCATTTCAGGTGAAATTTCTGTCTGTCATTTGTGGATCATGATAATATTTTACATATTCATTGGTGTCAAGAACAGAGTTCCAGAAGAAAGGTTTTAGTTTGTTTGTTTGTTTGTTTGTTTGTTTGTTTATAGATAGCCCACGGGCTCTTGATTTCGTGTGTTTTGTTAGCGCCATTTGAAAACAAATCTGACTTTTCCTGTCCTTTTCTAATGAATTCCTAAAAGGCTGCTTTGGTTCTGCCCCATGCAGTGACTTTAAAAACGATCCAGTTCTTCAGCCAGAATAAGCTTCCAGCTTCTTAAAAGAGGTTGAAATGACTTTTTAAATCTCCTTTCCTTCTCTCTGCACTTCCCTTGGAACAAAGCTGAAGGGGCTGTAGAAGGAAAAGAAGTCACAGAACTTTAGGAGGCCCCTTGGTTAGGGTGCAAGGCAAATATCTGACACCATATCTGACACTATCTACAGTTGCCAAAATTTAGTAGAATTTCTAAGTAGAACACCAAAGCAATGAAAGCTCACTGTGTTTTGAAACAGCAATCTCTTTGCTGGTCAGGAGAGAAGAAAAAAATCTTCCAGTCTTTCTGTTCACAATAATTTTGGGGTGAACTGGAGCTAAAAGCATGGGTCAAATGATAGGTGTCTGATCTAAGAATACAGCTCCGTGACTCACACAACCAATTAGACTTTGAACTCACCCAGAAACAAATGAAATTAGTAATCTGGTAGTAAGTAAATGGTTTTTCCCTTCTCTTCAGTTCTTCCCTTGACACTGAAAAGCCCTTCTTATAGACATCTGGCAGATAAATCTGAGTTACAAAGCTACGCTAAACCTATATGATAGGAGGCAGATGGTTTCCTTAGCAACTTTGAAGCAAATTTTAGAGCAATTTCTCCCCACTCTGGTTTATTCCAGTATAACATTCAGCACCTGCTGGCAGGAAAACAGTATTAGTGGCCATTTGAATTGACTAGTCATGATCAGAAGATAAAACACAGGAGTCCTGAACTGACTTCTTTGGGAATGAGCTCATGCATGGAGGTACCCCAGACATAACTGGAACTTCCCTAATCTCCAGTTCTCTAATGTTCTCTGATGATAGTGGTACCAGAACTCTAGGTCTGCCAAGCCCCTCTGTTGTCCCCAGTTGTGTCTGTAGTGGAAGTTGCTTTTAGACAGAATTTTGTGGGTTCAGTCACCTACTTCCCAAAAGTCAAAAAGATTCTAAACATAGCAAAAAGTTCGTCGCTTTCTGTTCAAATTAAATTAAGCCTATTTAATAGCATTTCAGTGAAGACATTAAGTCAAATGAGAGAATCAAATATTTCTCTGAAACCTTTAGAGGTAAACTGGAAGAATCCCTTGGAATTCAGGGAGCTTTTAGGGAAGTCTGAGATTTCAAAATTGGCTATAAAACCTGGATATAAAACTTGCTATGTCTTTTGTTGTTGTTGTTGAGAGGAAAAAAATGGAAGTATAGCTACTACATGAGTCTTATATTAGTGTGCCTTTAGGCATATTATTAAAACCACCTTCTCAGACATTAATTTGTACAATAGCAGAAGGTGATTCTTGTCATGATGCTTGATAAGGTCAGAAAACAATGCAAGATAAATACTGTATACATAAAAGGCATGAGGTACACTTATGCTTGTCAATATAAATGAGATGAGCAAGGAACTCTTCCTATTGAAATTCCCTGCACACTGCTGCATTTATTATTATTAAAATTATTTCTGAAATCAGAAAATCCTTACAAAAGACACTTATAAAACATTAACAACTTTCTTAAAAGAAAGACAAATAAACATGATCATGCACGTCCATTTTAGTTAAAATTTTCTATTAACAATAATTAAGTATTCATAATAGAACTTATGTAAGAAACATAATAACATTCAAACAAGATTTATACCTGCCATTTTTACTTGATTAAAGAGTATAAACCTGTGTAGTGTCAAGCTCTCCTATTTACATTCAAGAGAGAAATAAAGTCTGCATTATAAAGCACGGGAAATTATACCAATAGACAAAGCTCTGCCCTGTGTATAAAGTAACTTCATAAAGAACTCCCAGTGCAGAAAATCTTTTATAAATTCTGTAAAATATCCATTCAGATTTTTGGTGGTTTTCCCCAGGATTTCACTCTGTTTGCTAACCAGAATTTGACAGAAGTGCATTGGAATATATATATATATATATATGTATATATATATAATGCTGCCAGTTCTGGGTACTGAACTAAGCTAAAAATGTGTTATGAGGTGCTAAAGATAGTTTTTCTCCCTTTGAAAGCACAAGCAAAGATCACTGAAAATCCTGGGTACCATATGCCAACAGCTGGGTGTCTAAGTGACATATCCAAACATGTGGCTCTGAAATTTTAATTAATCTGCTCCAGAGAACACTCTCACTTGGAAGATTTAGGGAACAAAGGCAAAGCTGTGATGCATGCTTGGATCTGTTTAGTCTAATGTGATATTCAGAGCTCCCTCTGCTTTTCTACCTGCATATTTTGATTTATCTAAACAGTGAGAAAGATGTGTGCAAATAGCTCTCACATCTCGGTTAGCTTAATGCTACTGAGGAAGTAGGGTGAGAAACAAGCTCTAGTACAAACTCGTCAGTGGAAATCTACCTATAGTAGCTACTCCTGTTTTGATACACCTTATAGAAAACTTAATTTAATTATTCTCTTTTACATAGGAAAATACTATATCAGGATGCAGATATAAGGCAGTGCGTATTTTCTAAGAATATAAGAAAATTTGCTGTTGAATACAGAGGAGCCAGCAGTGGAGGTACAGAAAGAAGTTATTAATAAGGAGTTTAATAAGTAGTTAGATGTTTTCCCTTGAGGGAGCATATGAAAAAAGTTGGACAGGGAAAAGGTACAAATTCCTAATGACCATCTATTTCTTTATTAATAAGCGAGTTCTTGCAGAAGAGACGTAAAATTATCTGGCTACATATCTGGGTCTTTTTTAAAGGGTCAATACTGTGTCCTTCTCTGGGATAACAGTTCCCTTTTTTTATTTGTTTCCTTTTCTTCAGCCCTGCCATTTTACTTCTCTAACATGCAATTTCTACTAAAACACATCTTCTGACACTCACTTGGACTAATTTACAGTGGTATAATTTACACCACTTCTGAATGTTGACCCTACAGTTGACAGTATAGCAACCATTGGTTTTTGCTACCATCAAAGGCTGAAACAAGTGTTCAGAGCAGAGCACAAACCTCTGCAGAGGAAAGGATAATTCCCTGGTCTATGTTTGCAGCAGGTAAGTCCTATCTGTGGAGGAGTCGAACGTCTCATTGGGCAACTATGCTATGGAAAGTCTCAGAGACTACTTAGAGGTATTATTTATTCAGGGGGTTGTTTCCTATTCTCACTGACATCTGAGCAGCACCAGTAACATTAGCAGTATTTGAGTCCCTGCAGCAGACTGACGTGGAGCTGCTGCTGGCATTTAACAGCATGCCAAGTACCTACGTGTGAAATGTGGTTAATCGCTACTGACAGCACATTCACACTTGGGTACCCCATCAAGCTAGCCATGGTGAAATGTTAATATGCTGGTGTCACTGGGAAATGTATACATGTCCTCAAAGGCTGTGTCTAAACTGTGAGTACCCTGCAGGGGTGGTGCCACCACTCATGCAAAGGGGGTGACATACAAGTGTCCCACCAGTATCTCTCTGCCTCATAGGGCCTATCTAGGTATCACAGTGACATGAAAGCTGAACGTCATCAAAGCACATGATCGTAGTCGGAGCTGGGAAATGCTCCAGGTCAACTCTTAGGTTAGTTAGCCACTGTTGAATCTTGCCTTAAGGCACCTAAAAGGCAAAACCAGGATGAATTTTCAGGAGCAAGTTTGTCCTCTGGGTTTAAAACATTTCTTCCCCTCCCCACTGAAAAGAGAACTCCTTCAAGATTATAAAGATTTTGGAAGTTGTCAAGAACTAATTCTAGGATAGGAAGTAGTGTGGCTTACTGGGAACCATTTAGAGAAGCAAATAGATTTGAGAACCCAAAGTCTGCACTATGTGCAGGAAGTTTTGCTTGGTCTAACTAGCTCTGATCCTGCTCTGTGGGTTCATGGCCCACTGGTGGATGGAGCACTGAGGCGAGTTCCTCTACTGGTTCAACTTAATCAGAAGGAGCTCTTTGTATGCTCCGAGGCCATTCCACAAGGCAAAGCAAAACATGTTAATTGGGAACAAGAGGGTATTTGCTTTCAGAGTGCAATCCTGGTACAAAATGCAATGCTACTGTAGGCATATTCAAAGGCAGATGGTGTTTCAGAGCAGCCCTTTCTTGGTGTCCTACTTTGGGTAACTTAGAGGTGATTAATTTTCAGCAGGTGAATTAATGAATATTCTGGGACTATCAGATCTCTTTAAAGCATTTCTGGTGAGACAGATAAATATGTATTGTATTTAAAATGATCAGTCACACATGACAACCAAGACTTCAAGCTAAGATAAATATATATATAGGTGAGAAAACAGTCATTCCTCTTTTGTTCTTCTTTTCCAAGGTAGTACTGCTCACCAGCAATAGTCTGTGCAGCTTTCTAGTCAGAATAATATTCTTCAGGACAATAGAGAGTATATTTTCAACGTTGTGAGCCAATGCAAACTTGAAACTTAAAGAAGTCTTGAAATTAAGCTCAAAAGCTATAATAAATCAGAGACAAGAAGGCTGAACATTAACTAGCTGCCCAAGCATAAAGTAAACAACAGAAAAAAAAAATCTGCAACTGCTCGTAGTGAGGAAAAAAAAAATAAGACGGTCGATCCCTGCAGGGCAGTATTTGCTAGGTAAAAGGAAGTTTTGCACATATCATCTGGCGGATAGGCTGCTCCTAAGCTGGGAACCATCAGAAGTACTTGAGAGGAATGTCCCTTATATTCATATGCTTGTTGGGGTGCCATAACTACTGCCACTTCTGTGGACATACCTGTCATGATCCTGAACACTGGGGTCAGAAGAGGTGGTTGTTTTATGATGAAGAAGAAAGGGAACCAGGGACAGGCTGGTGAATTTGGAGGATTTCTTTTTGGAGAAATTTCCATCAGATGGACTCTTTTCCCTATGTTCTTATTTACTTCTTGGGTCCTGTTGCTGTCCCCAGAGGGCGGAGCTCAGCGCTGGCTACTCCGCTCCCCTCGTGAGAGAGCTGCAGGCGGCCGCCATGAGGCCTCCCCTGAGCCTGCTCTGCTCTGGGCTGAACAAACCAAGGGACCTCAGCCACTCCTCATACGTCTACCCCTCTAGACCTTTCACCATCTTCGTAGCTCTCCTTTGGATACTCTTTAATAGTTTTATGTCCTTCTTTTATTGTGGCATGTAAAACTGCACACAGTATTTGAGGTGAAGTTGTCTTCAAGAATGGCAAGAAGTCCAGTCAGCCTTACCTCAAATCCTGGGAGGGTGCTGGAACAAATCCTCCTGGAAGCCGTTTCCAAACATAAGGACTAGATTTTTTTTTCAGAGTAGTCAGCATGGATTTAAAAAAGGAAAATATTGCCTGACTATCCTGACAGCCTTCTGTGATGAGACAACTGGCATGGCAGATGAAGAGAGAACAATGGATGCTGTGTATCTTGACTTTAGAAAAGCTTTTGACACTTGCATAACATCTTCACAGACAACCTTCACAGACTACAAAGCTGGGAGGAGTGAATGATACACCAGTTGGGTGTGCTGACTTTCCGATGGACTTGGAAAGCATGGAGAATTGGGCTGACAGAAACCTCATGTAGTTTGATAAAGGGAAATACTAATTCCTGCCTCTGTGGAGGAATATCCCAATGCACCAGGACAGGCGGGTCCTGGACTGGCTGGAAAGGAGCTTTGTAGAGAATGACATGTGGGTCTAGGTCAATACCAAGTTGACCATGAACAAGGGAAGGATGATCTTTCCCTTCTGCTCAGCCCTGATGAGGCCACACTGGCAGTGCTGGGTCCAGTGCTGTGCTCCCCAGTGCAAGAGAGACAAGGACATAATGGAGTTACTGTGATGGGTTACTAAGACGGCTGGGGTGTTGGGGAATCTATCATATGAGGAGAAGCTGAGAGAGTTGGACTGTTGAGCCTGGGAAAGAGACAGCTCAGGGGAGTACTGTCAGTGTGACTAGATGTCCTCTAGATTTTCCTCCCACCTGTTCTGTGTTTCTGTGTGACTATGTTTACATATGGGATAGACTACACACAGTTATTTTTGCGTATGATGTATGATGTATACTATTTGGCATAGTATGCTTATCAGTGAAAATACTGTGTCCAGTTTGGGTGTTCATATTTTAGAGGATATTGTAAAAGGATACCCAGAATGCGTGTGAGCCACAAGGACAGACATTGTTTTCTAATGATGTCTCTGTTACAAAATGTATGTGACTACAGGTCTTTGCTATTCCATGCTCTATTAAAGGACGCTAGATAAAGGAGATATGCTACATGTCCTCAGCACAAGAGTTATATGTGGACACTAGACATATATAGATTTACAACACACAGATGGTTTCAGTGTCTGGATGTCCTAGTGTTTGTCTCACAAGCTGTCAGTGGAAGGGAGCCCAGCCAAATTCTATCATCCTTCTTCCTTCCCACTAACCCAAAGAGACATTTCACTGTCAGGAACAGACTGAAGGATCATAAACTCTGGCCTTGCCTACTGATGCAGATTTTTTCAAAAAGACATGCTGTAGAGATGTCCCACCATTTCCAAATATCTGTCTCCAAAGCATTCCTTAGAGTTCAAATCTGCCCAGTTTTTGCTGCCCAAGTAGTAAAATGATATTTACATGCGGAAGTAATTTCTCCTGCCTGCAGTTTCCAAGTGAAATCTTAGAAAATGTCAGAGATTAAAGAAACCTCAGTGTCTTCTTGAACTGAGGAACCAGCCTTCCTGGTTGAGAGCTCTAACAGACTTTCTGTGTCAGGCAGAGGGACAGAAATTCTCCATTTATAATACATTATGCCTGTGCCTTTGTGATGGGTGTTCTGGTGGTCGTTCAAATGAAGTCTATCAACCAATTTCTAGTTTACCCTTAGAACTAGTGATGAAAGCATTTTAATGAATATTTCCCACTAGACCTTTTAAGTCAAATGGATACCTGGATATTGAGACAGACTAAATAGGGTTTGGCAGTAGTCTGGCAGACTTCAGTGCCATATAATATGTTAGATTATAAAGGGACACGGTCATTCCTTGCCCTTTTATTTTTCCAGTCTTGACTCATACACCAAGGAGAAAAGGTGGTAGGGTGGTGTAAGAACAGCACTGTTTTTTGTACATTGCCCGTGGGGAGTCCTTGGAAAGAAAGAGGAGAATTGTTCTTTTTTTTTTTTTTTTTTTTTTTTTTTTGTTATTGTTGGGTTTTTGTTTCTTTGTTTTGTTTTGTTTTATTATTTGTTTTGTTTTAGAATTGCACTGAGGTTTATAACAACTCTGTTTCAATACTTCTGGGAAAAAAAAAAAAAAAAAAGTATGTACCTACATTGATATTTCTAAACACAAGTGGCAATTTTAATACTTTCATGTCATCTATACAAGACTGGTTCTATATGAATTGAGATAGAGCAAAACCAACTTCTTAATCATAAGGAACACTTCAAACCACAATTAAATCAGTGCTGTAAATTTGTAGATGCAGACTTTCCATATGAATACTGGAATTATCAATCTTAATTAGGTGTATTTTACAAGGCTGATGTAATTTCAGCCAAGGAGATGTAGATGTGTGCCCTCAAGACCTGAATTCAAACCCTTTTCTAGAAGAAACAACCCTACCTTCCTGATGTGAGGGAGAGCCTCAAATTAAGTTTTAAACGAGCACGCTAGACTAGCAGTGTGCAAGAATGGGAGTGAGCTAAGCGTATCTCAGTGATGTGCTAGATCAGAGTGGGATATCTGTGACGAGTACATCAACAGCATGGTGCCTATCTTTCCTTTTCCTACTTGTACACAATACAAGGACAGATTGTAGCTTTTGCATTTATACTAGCAGTTGCTCATTAGTGGCTGAGTCTTTCCGCTATTCAATTTCTTGATACCTGAGCTTAGAAAAGGCTGACTGTCATTATATAGCATTTATTCAGAATTAATCTGGTACAGGAAGGTCAAGGGTTTTTATTCCCCCTTGTAGATTCCTGAATACACTGGAAACACAGTGCATGGATGATTTTCCAAAATTATTCTGTTAAAGTTAATACCTTAAATTTTGCCTATATGTCATTTTGATGCTTGAAGAAATTACTACATGTCTGTAATCAACAAAAAGGATATTCTTACAAGGAGCAGCTTATCTCTGAGGAACTGAGAACCCACAGAACTACAGAACTACCTGCACTTTTTTTTTTTTTTTTTTTTTTTTTTTTTTTTTTTTGAGAAGTGAACAAAAATGTCTGCAGGCATGGCTGAACTGTAAAATATAGAGAATGCATTTTAAAGGGTTGTATGTAATTTTTGCCTTATTAAGAATTCTTTTGAAAGTTTGAAATAACTTTTTTTTTAGTGATTAAGCCAGTTCCAGACATGACATAATGCTTTTGTTAGCTTCAGCAATCCATTTCTTAATTTTTAGTTAAATAATCTCTCTAAATTAGTGACAATCTAAGAGTCACTAAAAGGATGAACGTGTCTTCATATGTTTCTGAGGACCACAAGTCTTTGCATTGAGATGCATTTTTCTACGTCTCAATGGACAGGGACAGATGGGACTTTTTGTAGAAACTCGGCCCTTTACCAGGTCACCAAATGGAAAGCAGAACACAATATTTTATGAAGCAGAAAGGCAAGTCTTAAGATCACTTTTTCAAGGACTGGAATGGTCTATTGGACAGCTGGGACCTGACAAGGTGTGAGGTCTTTGACTTCCTCTGACAAATATGAAATCAGTTGCTGGATCAACAAACTTTACTATTCTTGCCCTGATTTTATGATCATTACTTACACCAAATTGCATTTTACTATTGACATATCCTGAACAGGATGAGCACAGAGAAAGTTCCTACTCACTATAGGTGCTGGGAGCTGTATCTAGTCCTTGGGTGTTGAAAAATTTATATCAATATCATCATGAAATGTTCTGTAGGATGTTTCCACAGAGAAGGTAAAATATCTATGTCTCTCTTTCTTTGAGTACAATAATACAAAATCATATACTATATATAGGCCTTTCTTAATTCCTAAGTAAAGGTCATTTAAATGTTTTGATATCCAGCCTTAAAATACATCAAAGAACAGGGCTGAACAAGGCTCTTAGATCTTACTGAGATGGAGACAAGTCAGAATGACTTCTAAAAGAGGAGCTACTCCAAGAGACTGCTTTGTGGCTTTATTGTGCTAGAAGTATGGTGTAGACCAATAAAAGTTGTTAAAACTCACACTTCATTTGAACAAAGAGAAAGATCAAATCTCTTGAAAAAGATTCTAAAGGAAATTAAATAGTCATGTGGAACTAGACCGCAATCACAGATCAGAATCTGTCTACAAAGAGAGAAAAAAAAAAGAAATGGGTGGCTAACTGCCAAGACTGGTGATTGACAGCATGATAGCAAACAAAATTCAGCCTTGGCACTTTGTTGGAGTGTGTAAACTGAAAAGATCACATTGCACATTACAAAGTTATAGATGAACTGATTTGATGTAGCTATAAATATGCATATAGTTATATACATATATATACACACGCTTCTATGTTATAGCTTTCTAACACAACACTCTTGAGTTTTCATTATGCTGTTGCCCTATCCAAAGACCAGACTTAATGCTGAATGGTGTTACTGCCTTGGTTTTGTTTCTCTTTACTACAGAGGTTTTCCTTCTAATAGAGAGAATTCTCACATCCATCTACAGTTATTGCTACCCTGAATGCCAAGGCATGAGGGTGGCAGTCATCCAAACCTGAACATATATATTTGTCCACCTTTTCTGCAGGTTGGTTAAATAGGTATGATAGAAACAGGATGTAATATTCTTTCACAGTTCTGCATTTCTATTAGCTGTAAATAGAAAACTTACGAAATTCAGCTTTGTCATTCACAGGTTTTTAATGTACATGACCATGAAAACAAAATGCACTGGATATTACCCATCTTCTTTGATGTAACTTGCATGAACACACAGGGGCTACATGGAGAATCATTTCATCCTCAAGCATAACAAGAACTGTATGCGTACACAAAACCACAACTTCAATCAGTGCTTCTTATCAACACTCAGAAATATCAGTGCAAAACTAATTCTGCTGTATTCACAAATGGGAAAATGACCACATTTTGTACTGTGCAGAGAAATCTCAATGTGATTGTGAAAGATATTTGAAATATGACCACACCAAGATGCTGATGGAGTCTTTGTCTTTGACCAAAATTACCAATTTAGGAGGAAAAGCATTCGGTGAATGATATAAAACAAGTACTGCATAATTTTGCCTGGAAGACAGATGTAGCCCTAATATTGAGATGATTTCAGTAATCTGTTCTTTTTTTTTTTTTTTTTTTTTCCTGTTTGCTGAGGTCACTCACCAGCTGCTTGAACTAATTGGCTGTGTGGCTTTACAACTCAGCTCAGGAGGAGAAAATATCTTTTAAAGTTACCAGAGAAACCAGCTCTGAATTGCAAAACATTATCTAGGCAAGATAGATAGTCTCTATTTATAGTCTTTCTATATTTATAAAACAGCATATCTTCTAAAATGTGGAGTTATTTTCTCTTATTAATTATGTGTGATTTTGAATTTATTTTAATTAGCATAAAAAAGAGGGTAAGTGAGACTGTTGGCACAAACAGAAGCAGGGTCCAGAATATCCAAACATACACTCTGTGGAAGGGGTGGGACTGCAGTTTACATTAATTAAACACACATCTATGTCTGCCTTGCCAGCCAGTCCTGATCTCCCCTCTCATGGCTTACCCTGTATGAATGCTGCTCTTTTCAATCTTGAGATTCTTCCCAGCTCATCACTTTTGCTGTGCAGCCTCTCCACCAATGCATCCTTGTCCTTTCCCACCACCCCAGATGTGTCCCAGTCCCTCAAACACATCAGGGTTCTTATTCAAGTCCCATTTCCCTGTCCCATCACCTTGCTTAGACAGCTCTGAATGCTGCCCTCTCCCAGTATGTGAAATTTTTCTCCTGTTCCTTTTTCCTTCTCTTCTTCCCACAGAAAAACAGCTCACTTTTCTCTTTTTCCCACCTCACTCATTCAGATGAGCTGTCCTTGCTCCACAATGTCCCTGGGGACCAGCCGAGAGTTAAAATCCGTCTTCCAACTGATTTTTGGCCATTCATTTTGTCCATATCTCTCCTTTCATTATTCTACTCTTTCCCTCCTCCTAGTCTAGCTTTTATTTCTCCTGCAGGCCTGTGGCCTAAAAAAGGACACATTCTTTCCATCCAATCTTCCCAGAGAGTTTCAGTGGGAAGGAGAATTTGAAGATGTGTGTCCATTTAAATGTGATGGTGAAAAGTCATGGTACAGAAGTCATAGGCAGTAAATGGGAGAGGATAGTTTGTCTAATGAGTGGTTGTTTTCTCTTAAATATGTATGCAGCTTTATATTGTTCCTCATGTTAGATGTTCCTTGCCTTTTAGAGCAGAAGGCTGAAAAACAGAAGCAAGTTAATTGGTGGTGTTACACTACAGCAGCAAGGAGAGGTGGTGTGATGGCAAAAGCAGAAAGCTCCAAGAGCAAATGCTTCTTGAACAGAGCAGAAATAAAGGACAGAGAAAGAACCAGTGTACCAAGGTGTCCTTGGTGTCTTGGGAAAACATCCTTTCCTCCACAAGCTCCTCACTTTATTCAGATGCCAAATGTGGGTACATCTCTATTCCAGGACATGTACCAGCCAAGCCCTACTCAGCTGTTCCTTCTCACAGCTCTGAAGCATTGCCATGACTGAAGCCTGTCTCCTGACACACTCTGGGCATGAGGAACAAGAAACCAACCAAAATTTATTGACTTTTTCAATGACTGCAATACGTTTTGCATTTGGTCTTGGTAGGGATCCTGGGTCAACATTTCGATGAAGTGATAAAACAAGAAGATGAGGAACAGATTTCATTGGGTTCTCTTTGTGTGTCACCTAGTGCTCACACATGCCACAGGTCAAGGCATACAAGAAGTTTCTCTCTGTCATTCTCATAGAAGCTCTGTTACCAGAACAAGAGAGATTTGATTTATTTTTCTGAACACTGAGGGACAGACTTCAAAAGCAAAAGCAGGTGTGATTCTGCATAGAGGATTTATTAGCAAAGAAGGTGGCTTGAGTTCATAGGATAATTAGTCTGGAAAGGATCTCAGGAGGTCTCTAGTCTAATCTCCTGGTCACAGCAGCATTAGCTTCAGGTCAAATCTGCTCAGAGCTTCTTCCAGTCTGGGCTTGAAGACATCCAAGCATGGAGATTGCAGAACCTCCTTGGACAATCTTCTCCATTGCCTGACTTACTGTGTGTACAGGTTTATTTACTGGAGCACTTTGAAAAGAACCCCTTTTTTCTCTGTGCAGTGGGGAGATCAGCCACAAAGTGATGCTACTCTCACATGAGAACGTGCATAATGAGAATGATGACTTTTGTTTTGGATGTGATCAGCATTTCTGCCATCTGGCACCATGGTGAACACCAACATTTTTCAATCATCTAAATAATTCCCCAGTCCAGGCAGCAGGCATATATTTCCATCTTCAGCTAAACCAAAGAAGAATAGCATTAAATATTAAAAAGTGTGAACCTCAACATAAAATATTCTCTGCTTCAGCCCCTTCCACATTTTTCTGCCGTAATTCTGGGTCTGAGTTTTTAAGTGATAAGTGGCTTCTGAATTTTTCCCTTACATCCTATCCAGGCACAAAAAAAAAAAAAAAAAAAAAAAAAAAAAAAAAAAAAAAAAAAAAAGGCTAATTAAGGCCAATATACTCTGTATGGTTTTAAGAGGCCTCGTGAAAGGTCTTGAAGGAAAAAATCTCAAATAAGAGTGCAATAAAAATGAAATGCTAGAAACATTGTTTTTGATCGGAGCATGGAAATATCCAGGATGGAAAGGACCGCTGGCTGCTGCCTGGTCCAGCCCCCTGGTCAGAAGAGGACTGTCTTTGCAGAGTTAGATAAGGTTGTTCACGGCAACATCATGAGGGTGTTGAAATCTCTAGAGCTTCAGCAGGGGTTTGACAGGGGTGATATCTGTATAATGATTCAGTAGAGAGGGACAGTTGTTACTGCCTTCAATTTCAGTGGTGCTGCATGGCAAGAAAAGGAACATCCTGGTAAAATGGGAAGAGGAGGGAAGAAGGAATTTAGAGAGGCAACCTCAGTGTCTGTACACCTGGAGAAGCTGAGAGTCAAAGGATTCCTTCTTATCTGCATGAGGGCATGTACAGACATAAGAATTAGGACAGGACAGAAGGAGTTAAGGCTCTGTTACATGATGAAGCAACCAACAGAAGTTCCTAACAGATTTCTTCCTCTGGTTATCTGTATCACTGATGTTAAGGTGCTCAGGCTGTGTTTAAGGAACATGAGTGATCGTTGTGAACTCAGTTTCTCCACTTTACTATGGAAAAGAGTAAGTGAGAACCAACATGCAGATTGCAGAGTTTGGCTGCAAAAAGCAGAAGAAAGGAGTCCCAACACTAGACTACTCAGAAGAAATATCTTGCTCTGAAGGCCAGTGCTGAATATCCTGTAGATCTCTGAAACTCTGTGGAAAAGACCACATGCAGTGAATGAGCTTTCCAGGTACCCTTCAACCTGTTGGTAAAAGGGGGCTCTGCAGTGAGGTGACTGCCTGGTCCCTGAGTGTACAGCACATGGAGTGGGCTACATTAAATAAAAATAATATTTAAGCAACTCACTGCACAGAATAACTTGTCACAACAGCATCTGCTACAAACCCCTCAGCTGTTATTTTCCTGAAGACAGACAAAAAAATATATCTGTAGTAGCCATCATCTGACATGGTGACCTGTAGCAAATTATGGGGATATGCTAGTGAGCGTGGGACAATTCCCGAATTAGTTGGCCCTGATCTCCCCGCACTGCCCTGCTCTGGCAATTGCTACCAGAACTAGCTGCTATCTTTGAGAAAATCCAGGGCTACCACTTGTGGATGGATGCTTCTCTGTGATCCAGGTCAGAACGTCCCTTAAAAAGTGGGGTCACACCCCAGTGCTTTCTGCACCTGGAAACAGATTTTATATTCTTCTCTCCTGGGACAGTTTTCTCTGAGGGAGGATTTGGTTGTTCTTTCAGATTTAATTTGCTTATTCACACACGTTTCCTCTATTTCCTTGGTTTTACCTCTTAATTCCTGTCTTCAGATAATTTTGCTCTAAATAAACTAAATTATGCCCTCAGTAAAAAGGTTATTTCTTCAAGCTGGTCCTTTTTGGTCCTACTTCAGGTCTTACAGGAACTGCATTTTCACCCACTCATCCTCCATTAAATGAAATGCACCATGCTTTCAAACAAGTTAGTTGTAGCAAACAAAAAACTCCATAAATTAAATCAAATTAAAATACATTAACTCAAAGTACATTTGTTGGAAAACACTGTTGTGGGTTTTGTTTGTTTGTTTGTTTTGTTTGTGTTTTTTTGTTTGTTTGTTTGTTGTTGTTTTGTTTGTGGGGTTTTTTGGATGTTAGCAGTACCACATTTGGTTATTCACCTTTGCTGACATTTCATCAGCTCAAAATGCACTAACAGCAAGAAGAAAAAAAAATCAAGTTAGGATATTTGCTAGAACTTTTGTTGTTGTTGTAGCTGCTTTTTGTACTGAGAACAGGAAGTATTAGTTGGTAGCAGTTGCAAAAGCTAACTGCAATAAACAATATAATTGAATGGTATAATAATAGTAATAATACTGAATGATGCCAGAGTAATTCACTGATGTAGAACAGACACAAATTTAAAGCATGATTTAAATAGCATTGGGAGAATGCTACATGGATACGTATAAGGGAGTAAATAATCAAATAATATAGCAGGTGTCTGAAAACTTAATATGCATAAATCAGAGAAGGTAAAATAGAGTGTGAGTGCTATTCAAGAATTAATTCTTTTGACAAGTCATGCTCAGATTGATGACTACCAAATGGCATCATCTCTTTCCAGACGAAGTGAGTGTAGACAGCAGGGAGAGAGAGCTCGGTACTTGGCAATAACTGACAGATCAACTCTTTCGGGTAACAAAAGAAACCCATAATCAGATGATATGCCAGTGAACCTGCAGTCTCTGCACACACATATAATTCAGATTGGTTAGAAAAAGATTAAATGAAATAGCTATCATCCAATTACAGCTGACTAACCAATGATGTTAACATTTTCCTTCTGTCTATTGTAAGGATTTGCTGTCTTTCTTTCCACATATTCACCATTAAGTGATTTTTATGGCTATCTTTAACAGCTCTGATTAGAAGAGTATATCCAAATCCATATCCAAATCCATATCCCCATATCCACGTCAATATCCAAGTATATCTGACACCAGTACCCTTTCTTCAGCTTAAGTAGAAATATTCTTTTGAAATCCGAGAGTGTCATAAATATTAAATTTATTTTAATGACAAAGCTGGAGTACTCTTTTTTTTTTTTTTTTTTTTTTTTAATGGTGCCGATTGAATTTGATCAAATAACTAAAAAATAAATTAAAAGACTTTTGTGTATGTGTGTGTGATGACATATTATTCACAAAATTCAGCATATGGAAATCTTTTTTTCTTTTATAACTAAATCACTGTAACTACTTGCTGCCCCCCTGATTGTGTTTTCCTCTTTGAATTGCATAGAATTTCTGTGTATGATTTCTGACTGGCATTTTTTTAAGGATGAGACTAATGCATATATAATAGTAAATGACTTCCAGTCCTCTCCCAGTACAAATAGTTGTGCTAAACTTCATGAGATATTTGGTGAGCATTTATGAATAAATTGGTGGTCATCATTTGGAAATAGTGATTATCACACCATGAAATATCATACACAGAAATCAGTATGATCAGTTAAGAGAATACTAGAACAGTGTTTGTGTTGTCTGATTAGCTCCAAAACCAGAAAATGGAAGTCTCCTTGTCCAAACTGATGTTTCCTATCGTCATCTTTCTTTCCTAGATGTCCAGTCAGAGACTGGTCTCTAAATTTCAGTGTCCCATTTTGACAAGAAAATGCAAAGAAGGCGTGTTTTTCAGGTGCTTTTTGCAAATGAATGGTAAAAAACAATGTTTTATAAGTTTACCCAGTGTTAGAAATGCTTTGTCAAAATACTGCTTCAGTAAAATATAAGATTTTAATTTGAGGTAACACTGAAATATTTAAGCAAGTAAGTATGTTGGTATTCTAAGAAATGCAATTTCTGATTTGCAGAGCAGTGCGACAGAATGAGTATTTCTCATTATCTCTGATTTATTCATTGCAGTTAGTTATTAGCCAGCTCTATTGAATTTCCTAGCAGCATGACATTCTCTTTTAAAGGCATATGTGTGTTATAGCAACCCCTAATTTATTGGTCTTTTACAATATAAAAGCCCTATTTGTTGTTGGTTAACAAATCTGTAATCATGCTAAACTATATAATCTTATCTGCTTTCTTTGAATGTCTAATGAGTGGCATCTTCAATGTAATGTTATCATAATGTTATTAATGAATCAGACCTATAACTTGGAATAGTCTTCTCAAATTTAAGAAATCTCTTTCTTATTTCATTTATATGAACAAAGATGACTATAGCACCAGTGCTGGTTTTATTTTCACATGTAAAAGTGCTCTACCGAACACTCTGTAAATGGCTGGAGATTCAAATGTTCAGAACAATTTTATGTTGTTTTGAGGAATTAAATCTATATCTGAGTTTTATCAAAATTTACAGATTCCCTATCACATTTCTTTTAATAAGCTAAAGCTGAAAACAACTTGTAACGAATAATTTAGGAAAACATGGTTCTCAGTTAATCTCATTTAAAATTTCCTTGGGATTTCCAGTGGCCAGAAAAGCAGATTAAAATTATTTTACACATCATATGAGATATTGCTTATTAAAGCATAGATTAATTACTTCTCTGCTGATAAATTACTTCTGACACGTGTAATTAAAGCAGAAGATTCAATCATTAACTTCAATCAGTGTGAAAGTACACTTAAAAAGAGCAAATTGCAATGCACAAAGGGTAATAGCCTAATGGTACACTGCATTTTTTATATTTTAAAATATTTTTTTACTTGGAAACTTTATTTTAAAAGGTCATTTTATATGTCCAATTTTTCATACTTCTAAATCACTAAACCAACATGAAAGGAAAAAAAAAAAAAAAAAAGTGATTGGAATACAGATATCACAGCTTTCAAGGGAGAACTGTATTGTGGTATAATACATATATATAGCACACATTATACAATAGTATCCCATAGATGCAAACAGGCCATCATCTCATTTTGCCAGTTATTGTACAAACATGAAGAAAATGGCAGTGTCTGACTCAGAAAAAGGTTTGTGACATTAATAACTGTATCTCTAGGTGACTGCATCACATAGCAAAGAGGAAAATGCTATACTTCAGAGAAAGGCCAATGCCTCTTAGCCTGGTTAAATGCTTCACTGATGCAAAAAATGCAGTAATTTTCAGTGAAATAAGTGCTCTAGAGTACTCACTCACTGAAAAATCCTACTGAAGAGAAAGCAATAGGCTTCTACTTCAAAGTGGCTGGTAGGAAACAACTTTATTATTCTTCCAACCCAGATATCCATCGTGTCACAAAATTGACCAGATATAGCAATGCCTTGTCTCCACTGAGGCTTGTACAGATGCACAAGTTTATTCTGCCCTGGGTGCAGAACTCTGCATTTCACCTGTTGAACTACTTGACCTGTTAACCCAGTCCTCACATTTTTTACATTCCATAGAGCTATGAGGGACACATTACCTACTGTTGACATACCTATCAACACCTTCCACAGGTTAATATTTTCTGATAATTCTTAGCTAATTCTACTTCACCTGATAGGTTCTTTGTGATGGCATGAAATATTGTTTCTTCCAGCATCAGTCTCTTGGGTACTTTATTTTTATTTATTTTTATTTATTTTTTTTAATAAATATCCTCTGGATGTTGTGCCATTGACTATTGCCAAACTTAGTACTATTCAGCCCAGTAGTCCAACTATTTTGCATCACACTGAAAAGTCTCTTTATCCTGTGTACACTCACTCAGCTTCCAGTTTACAGTCAAAGTATGCCATATACACAACCCTCCTCATCCATATATCTAGTCCTTAGTCACAGAAGGTAATCAGGTTGCTCAAGTTTTATTTCCCCTTGGTAAATCTGTGTTCAGGGCCATGCCCAGAGTATCTCCAAGCCCAAAATATCTCCAAGGATGGAAATACTAAAGCCTCCCTAGGAAACCTGTGATAGTGCTTGACCATCTCCATTGCAAATACTGTTTTTCCTCATATCTAACTGGAATTTCTCTTGTCACCACCTTTTTCTATACTTTCTTATCCTTCATGCTGAGAGGCCTGCTCTATACCCTCTCATCAAGTGGCTGAAGAAAGCAATAAGATTTTTCTTGAGCCTTCTTCTGTTCTCTGAACAAATGATTTCTGTCAGCCTCTCCTCATGTATCATGATCTCCAATGCCTCAATCAGCTTGATGGCCTCTGCTGGACTCATTCCGGTATGTCTCTGTCTTTCTCACACCAAGAAGCCCAAGATAGAACATGTCACCTCAGGTGTGGCCTCACAGGCAGCAAACTGAGAGGAACATTCACTCTGTAGTAGTCCTAATCTATTAATCCTCTACTATTTGCTGTCCAAATCCTGCCTGGGACCAGATTTTGCCTGTAATTTATACAAAAAAAAAAAAAAAGGTGTGAAATATCTTAGCCATGTTAGTATCATCCTTTTCTATGTTATTTTTGTAGCCTAGTGTTTGTTTGTTTGTTGTTGTTGTTGTTGTTGTTTTCTGATTTTCATAATCTTTTGGTTTGATTTGGTTTGGATTAGGTTGGATTGTAGTTGTTCTTTAGTTTCTTTGCTTGTTTGTTTGTTTGTTTGTTTTCATTTTAGTTCAGGAAGAAATTTCATCCTTAGCCAAGGTCCTCTGCCAAATTTTTCTGATTTGCTCTCTTTGGAAGATAATATATATTTAATTGTTTAAAATCACCCTTCCTCTGATGGCAGCTTCTCGAAGGATGCTAACAAAGACATTAACAAGCCAAGGTTTGTTTAAAGGAAGCTGGAGTCCTAACTTTGCTGCTGACCTTAACTGCTTTTCTCCAAATCATGTCATTGTGACTGTGGCCCAAAGTGCTCTCTGTGACCACTCTGGTCACCAGTTCTTTTTCACCTGGTCATCCATTTCTCATGAGCAGTGTTCAAGTACAGCATTATCCCTGACTGGCTCCTCTAGCATTTGCATCAGAAAACTGTCACCAGCAAAGCGTAGCAACATCCTCGGTTGCTTGCATGAGGTTGTGCTTTTCTCCCAGTAGATGCCTGGATTGTTGAAATCCACCCTGACACCCAGAGTCTGCAACGGGGAAACTTTCTCCAAACATGTTTTTGAAAGCTTCATCTGCTTTAGTCTTTAGATCAGGCACTCTGTCACAGCACCCTAACAAATTGTCCCCAACATCCCTTTGCCTTTTGTTGTTAAGCCACAGACTCTTAGCTAGGAATGGAAAACTTAAATTTGTGGCTCCTGTTGTTGATGCCTGATATAGAGGAGATAAATCTGAAGGAACAGTGATCACGCTTGATATATTTTTACTTTGTGAGAGTTTTGTTGTGTTTGAGAGGGTTTTTTTGTTTGTTTGTTTGTTTTTCTATATTAAAATGGGAATAGTGCTATAAAATGGAGAAAATGTCCTAACTGTAATGGTGTTTTAAAGTCTAAGTCCAACTATTTCTAAAATTGCCTGGTGTGAGATAATGCTCTTGGAAAGGAAAAAATTGAGCCTGGGCATGAAGGGCAGGATAATCCATTTGGTAAGACAATGAAAAAGCTGTGGAAAAGTCTCATGTCATCAGAGAGACAGAAGAAGCTGTAATCTGATTTAATTGTCAGCAGTACCAGCATTCTCACTCAGAACTAGAACATCAGTTTGGGGAGCAGCTTGCAGCAAGGCAAGGTCACCCTGGAACTGCTGGAGCAAGTGTCTGGTGGAAGGAGGTCAGACCAAAGGGACTGGATTGGCTTGCCCGAGTCCTTGTTGCTCCCCTAGGATTAACAATCCCAGTGGGTGAGTTATTTGCTATTACAGGGGGAAAAAGCAATTGTTCAAGTTGTAATTTCCATTGTTTGTACAAGGAGTGCAGTTTATGATAGATGCCTAACTTTTAAAAAGACAAAATTAGATGAAATAGTTGCCACCCATAAAGGCAAAGTACTTACCAAAGAATGTGGAGAAAGCCAGAAATAAAACACAGCACATTAGGCAGGTGCAGCCTACAACACAGAGGGTGAGTGGGATACAGAGCTAAGTACAGCTCTGGCTTCATTTATGGAAATAAAGTTACATCCGCTCACATTAGAACTGATTATAGCTCCCACTGTCTAGATTAAACAGCCCCCAGGTCTCATAAACCTAATGTGTCCAAAGTTCAGATTCACTCAGCCTTTCCTGACATTTGAAATAGTAATTTGAGTGTTCAGTTCTTTCTGTCCTTCCTCATTCACTGTTGCTAAATTCTAATTACATTTTTTATTCAAGCAGCTAACCAGTGACTCCTTTGAGCCTGAAGGATTTTTTATTGTTATTGTTTTATTTCAAGGAGGGAGTAAAGAAACTTCAAAAAAGCTTATAATTTCTGGTGAAGGAGATTAGAAGAAAAATGTATCATTTAAGCCTTCATCTCAGTCCATTATTGGTACCACAGTCATCAGATATGCTATTCAGGTAGACTTTTTCTATGTACCATTCAGTTTAGAAGAGATGCATATAATTATTTTCCTCAGAGAAATTAAAGACATTTATTAATATTCTTATTAACACTAATTCTTAGGGCAAATTGTAAGCACAAGATGTACAGAAAAATGACACAAGAATTCTGTTTTGTTTGGAATCTTCCTGACTCTATGACAGAAAATACTCAAAAATAAAAGAAAACAAAAACTCATGGTTTCCTCCAGTTTTGGGCTGAGATCAGTAGAATGCTAAGGGGTAAAATATGTGGATTGGGGAACCAACAAGGAGAGGAAATTACTTTTGAAAAGCTACCTTCATGAGTAATTGCTCATTACTTCATCATCTATTAGGGGAGAATAGTTAGTAATGGTGTTGGCTCACACAAAAGGTCCTTTTGGCCTGCATTCTGTCTCAAACAGTGGAGAGGATGACAGGGACAATGGCTTGCAGGATAATTCAGTCTGAGAGGGTCCTCAGTGGTCTCTGGTCCAATCTCCTGCTCAGAGCAGGCTCAGCTCCGAGGTCAGGCCAGCCAGTGCAGGGATTCATCCACGTGAGACTTGAAAAGCTCCAGGGACACAGACAGTACAAAACCTGTGCCTCTTCCTGACTGTCCTTGAAGGAAAAGTTTCTCCCTATATCAAGGCTGAACTCCTTCTGTTTCAGTTAATGCTCATTGTCTCTTGTTCTCCCACTCTGCATGGCTGTAATGAGTCCAGCTCTGTATCATCAAAAACCTACTCGTGGACACTAGGGGCTACTGTTATGTCCCCCAAAACAACATTTCTTCTGGGCTACACAATCCCAGCTCCCACAGCCTGTCCTCACTAGGTCAGTGCTCCAGCTGCCATGATCTTGGTGGCCCAGGAGAAAATGAAAAATAAGAAAGACCTGAGGAAACATATATGTATGTATATACATATATATATATATGAAGTGTGTATATATAGATAGATAGATATATTTCTCTAGCTTCTGTTGCAGCATGAACTTTTTCTTCTGGTCAGCATACCTATCCAGTCTCTTACTCATGTGGTTACCAGTTCAGCCTGACCACAGTGTCCAAATGTGGATACTAGAACATTGTGAGATGTGAACAAATGCCTTCCCAAAGTTGAGGTAAATGACATCCACTGCTTCCTTCCTGTTCACCAACCAACTTATGTTTTTGCAGAAGACAAGGCTGGTTGAACATGTCTGGCCCTTGGCAAATCCATGCTTACGGTTCCCAGGCATTTTCCTCTCTTCCATGTTCTCAGAAATGTGCTCCAAGGGAACAAGCATCAGAGAAAAATGTAGAGTTGGGAAATGCAAGAAGTCATACCTAACCTTTTATACCTTCCCAATTTCTGACACATTTCAGCTAAGAGGCTTCATGATTTTTTTATTTTTTATTATTATTTTTTTTTTAATCTTTGTATTAATGAACGTTGAAATATATTTTCTCCCATCTCTAGTATTTTTTTTCTAAACTGAAGAGATGCCATCTCCAAAAATCTGTGACTGTGTCACACTTGAATTTTTTCATGTCATATGGAGATGTAGATGACTCATTTTTAGGGTTGACAAGCTTCTTCTGACCATCACTCTTCTCTTTGTATTCAGTGGATACAGGTCCTCTGTAGGAGGAAAAGGAAGGTTTTGTTTGTTTGTTTTTCCCCAACAGACTGATTTCTTCTAAACTGCATGCCTGGAAAAGTAATTAAAAATTCATTTTCTGAGATGAACCTGGGATCAAGGACATACATAGAATGAAATGTCCAGTGACACTTGTCTGCATTTATGAATTTACCCAGGAGGCATAATCATTATTATTCCCATTCAGTTTTTCTTCAGAGTAGAAACACTTTGTACTTATTTCACTTATACATATGGTTTTCCCACTGAGAGGCCAAGACGTTGGAAGTACAGACTGAACTTCTGGCTAAGAACAATAAAAGCAGTTACTATGCAGGTTATATGAGATCACGCTATTAGGTAATGCCTCTTTTATGGTACCTCAGATGCCTTCTTTGCCCTAGGATACCTTCCTTTCAAGGACTTTACAAATGCGGAATCTAAATGTAATCTGCTCTGCTCAGTTTCTGCTGTTCAAGGTGAGAGATATATTATGATATCCATAACTTGGTCATAACCACTTCGGAGTTATTAGCATAATCTGGACTGCAGCTAACAGGCCAGATTTCACTTGAGAGAACAGCAGCATTAGTCACATACTTTTAAACTGTGCTTCAGAGCCTAAAACAGAGCCAATTTCTGTGTGTGTATATACAATAGCTACTTGAAATGACATTAATTTATACACAGCTGTCATCTTCATTTTTCCCACTGTAGGAAGGTGTGACATACTGAAGACTGAGTCATTTTTAATATCATAAAGGGCAGACACGTGTTTTAATGTGTTCATTTTTTATACTTAGCTTTGATTTCACCTAGACCCAATGCTTTGAAATTTGCATGAGAGCTAATGGCATTGCTGTTGACCCTGGTCACTTCTGTAAATGTTTCTGGGAATGGCTGAGCTCCTATAGCTGTTCAGTATTCATGGCTAAGACTTTATTTGTGATTAAACATGCCCTCTTTCAAGTTAGATACTTAAAACACTGTCTCTGAAGTCAGGAGCATTTAGTATTTGTACTTCATGGAAAAAAATATTAGGTATTGCTGTCAAAATAAAAATATTTATATAGGTATCTAATGATAGTGTATGTGCAGGCAAGTGAGTGTGTGTCTGCAGTATGGATGGAATTCATACATATAAATGAATAGTTGAAGCAGTACTGCCTTATTTTTTAAAAATAATCCTTCTTCATATAGAAAGAAGGCATATGCATACAAATAAATATTTTTAAATATTTGAATATAAAATATTCTGCCACTGCTCTAATAGAAAAAACAGCTGCTAATCTTGAAGAATGTCACCTGAAATATGTGGAGGGGGTGCACTTGCAAACACAAGATTTCCATTTCTCATTATAGAATGCAGCCAGGAATAACAAGATTTTAGGAATATATTTCAGTTTAAATAGTCATAACAGATACATTTTTTGTTAACAACAATTAGCTCCTATTACTATCTAATGTGCAGTTGCTTTATATGATACAAGAATACGAAAGGTAATATACTCAATATACTGCATGAACATAAACCAGCTGTATTTCTTTGAGAAAAATATTCAAATGAGAAGAGAAATTTAATTACCTTCGTGATTGATGTACCAAATTAAGCGACACCTGAAAGAGGTCATTGTCTATAATTCAGTACCCTTCAAAATACTTTTGTACTGAAGTGGTGGTTTTTCTTATGAATTTTAAAATATCATTGACCTATGGGAGAATGCAAAACATTAATGACAGGGATGTTAAGTTTAACCAGACCTTGGAAAAAAATACAATATCACAATATGATTGTTGCAGAAATTTCAAACTCTTAACTGAAGAGCAGTGGAAGAAGATTACCTTATAATTCATCTTGAGTAGTAAGTTGAATGAAGTCTCTATCTTGCTTTGAGTGAAAGGAATAATAAAAATGCAGTTTACTTCCTTAGGACAGGATTGGGTCCTGTCAAGCTAAGGATGATAAACCAAAATCATATATCAGCAACAGATGGTTGCAACAGATGACTGAATAAGCACTAATGTTTAATTTTTATGAAATAACTTTTTTAAAAACATTCAGCTTGTCAAGAAATTAAATATCTGATGAATACTAAAATGTGATATATTTTCATTACAGTAAGTAAGGGGCAATTTTACTTGCCAAATTGATCTCTAAAGCAATAATATTGTGCAACTGCAACATAACGCATATACTCATTCAAACTCAGGAAAAAATGTACTTGTTTTGTGTAAGAAGAATTCAATAGAATAAGGAAAGAAAGGATAAAGAAAGAATAGGAATAGTTCAAGAGAAAATAGACGCTCACCCTCTGGGATTCTACTCACTCTACAAAGGAATTTAGGTACCTATTTCCCTTGAAACTGGGGGAGTTAGTCTTCTAAAAGTGGTGAAGCACCTACATACCTCTGTGGATATGTCCCCCCCAACAAAAGTGAGTAGGGTGTTATATATAAAACATTGCACTGAAATGTAGTGGATGTTTTGACTGATCCTGTCAACACACATTATAGACAGTAACAATTGCATGCTTTCCTATGGCTACTACACATGCAGTTGGGATTTTCCAGCTATATACAAATGTGAAGCACTCTGAGTGCACAAGCAGGGAGCCTGATCTGTCCTGCAGGCATAAAATAACTGCTCACTTCTTATAAACTGTGCACCTACAGTTATCTACCATGCATCTAACAGCTCCTACTAAATTTTCCCCCCGCAGTTCTGGACAAGCTGCGGGGACTCACACACCATGGGAAAGGTATCAAAGGTCCTCACCTCCCTCTGGGCAAGAATAATAGCATTATATTGTTATGCTCCTGTAGTAGTGTGCTATAATGACCTCTTAGGTTTATATAAAAGATGTGTTTACACTACATGAATAAAATAACAAGGCATTGCCTGTCCACTGTCTTGAGCATGGCTTGCACCCACACAGCTAACTTTGTATGTCCAACTAGGGTGGCCTCACTGAGGGCTTCTCAGCAACTTCGAAAATAAATATGCATTGTGGACTTCTCCTTTCCCTCAGATTTCTGAAACTTTGCTATCTGTTGGTCTGTTGTGAGGGGAAAACAGCTTGCTCATGACAAAACTATGAAAAGGAGAGTGCTGAAAATCTGACAGTATAGATTGTCATGTAAGTGTTCAAGCCCAAGGATGGACTCTCTTCTGATCCTGATACAGACATGGCCAAAGATGCCATAAAGCTGTTCGAATATGCCAGGAAAGGGAGGAACTTCATTCTCGGACAGAAGTTAATCTAAGAAATCACACTCATCTATAGCTAGAAAAAAATCCTCTTTTTGGAAGCATTAAATTCATTTATCACTAGGACTCCAAGAACAGACAGGCTTACCAGCTTTCTAATCTCTCCTCTAGATAAAGCAAATCAGATGTCAAAAGTTTACTGCTGAAGCAGACTTCTGCAGATAAACTCTGTGTCTGGAAACTGTGTATTCAGTGTGCTCATGGCTGAAAGAAGACATTAACCGAGTTTAGTGCAAGAGCAAGCTGTGCCTTCTTGAAGGGCAACATAATGAATTATTGGAACTCACCAGCTACTGAGGTATTTTCATTACTGGAAGACTTGAAAGCAATACAGGACAGCTTTCTGAATAAGCATTACCTCAAACAAGGATTCTGAAGTGAGTTCAGAAGTTACTGATTAAAATTCTAAGTCACATGAGAAGGAAAGAGAATTCAAGGGTAGACAGGAGGATGCCCCAGCAAGGAGGGGCAGAGCCACCTGGGTGCATACTTCAGGATCTCTTCTTTCTGTAATGTTCCAAGTGAGCAGACGACCAGTGTTGATATGCCCATGGGCACTGACATGCCTCATTGCAGGTTCTTGATTCTTCTGTGATTTTCAGACATTGATTTTCAGAACTTCTCTTCCACCAAAGTTCTCTGATGTCTGAAATCTTGCAAAGTGTACTGGAGAGAGCAATGGATTTCCAGGGGTCTAAGAGGTAAAGATGCCACAGTTTTCTCTGCCCCTCCAAGTGCTAAGCAGTTGCCATGTCTTAGCATGGTACCAGCTGGATTTTAACAGCTTCAGATCAAGGGATTTCTGCTCAACCAGATGTTTACAATGTCCTTTGGGAATATCAGGGTGAAAAATGAAGTGTAATCATCAGCTCTTATAAATAACAATGGACTCAAAGAGGCTCACAGACTCCAGACAGTATGTGCAGCATTTACAGAGGTCTGGCTTTGCTTTTGCTGGGTAAGCAGCAGGACAAGCCTAAAAACAGACAACTCACAGCTCTTGTATCACGAGCTCAGGTACCCTGAAGGGTTGTGGAAATCCTTCCAGTGACTTCACAAAAAGTTGGATAGGATCCAGATGGTGGAGAAGATAACTCTATCAGCTTTTCTTAGTGTTAGCCTGTGAAAAGTATGTGCCAAGAAAGGATAAATCATCTGGGTCATTTTCCATATTAATTTCAAATAAACAGAGTTTACATGGTTACAGAGAAACTGAGTTTACAAAGGACAGCATTCCAGGAAAGAATGGTAACATTAAAAAAATAAATAAAAATAAAAATAAAAATAAAAAAATAAAGGCAAATTAAAGAAGAGAAAAATGTTTTCTGCACCAAAGAATGTTAGACCATATCTAATTTTGTGGTAATTCAAGAATCTTCTCTGAAACATACATCAGTTGGATGTAATCTTCCTGTGGCATATATGGAGACTGATTTTGTTTTAAAGGACTTAGCACTCTGAACGGAAAAGCAAAAGCTTAAACTCCATCATCAGCACTAGCCAGTCACAACACGAACACTTAAATGTTGACTGATGGTCCTATGGGAGTTGTTATGACTCCTATGTTCCCGTGATAAATTCTGTTCTCTGAGATGTTCCCAGGGCTTGTGTACATTCTACTTGTGGCTGCACTGATAACAAAGTCACATTCTTCAACTCTGAAAAAGCAAGACATACACTACGTTGTTTCATAAGATTTGTCTGGCTTTGCATTGGAGAGTCAAAGAAGAGGACATGACATGGCCTTTAGCTTACAGTCTTCTGCTTATGAGAACGTCTTTTCATTTTTATGTGAAAGAAATACACAACTCCTTTTAGGAAGCACATCTTTTGCACGACCAACACGACCAGCACAACCAACTTTGGTCACACGTGGGAAAGAGCCATCTGACTTATAGCATGCTCTGTCCAGTGGTACTGGATCTTAAAATCGATATTAGGTGCAAAAAACTAATCTTAGTGAAAAACAGACATTTTATTTTAACTAAATACTCTGTAAACAGTGTCTTACCGGCTTGCATGCCTAAGACATCTCTGTAGCCTTTTTGCTCTAAAATTCCTACACCCAAAGTAATGTTCCTCTGCCTGCTCAGAGGCTTTGCTGTATTCAGTGAGCCAAAAAATATAAGGTCTTGCTTTTTTCCTTAGCTGATCTGGAATTCACAAAATAATTGACCCTCTCTCATGTCTCCTGCTCTGTTACAATTAAATTGTTCTTAGCACATTGATTAACCAACACTGACCTCATTCACCTACACATGTAAGAGCTACAGAACCCACAGAGCTGGTAGGGATCTCATGGCTTTGCTGATGAGTCAGTAATGCCATGCTGCTGTGAGGGAACAGTGACTTTTCAATAGCTTCATTTTTCATCTATTTTCAATGCTATGACTTGCTAGGTACAATTATATGGAAGTACCTAAGTGTCTAGGCACATCCTTACGGCACCTACCCCACCATGGCTCAGTTATTCCAATTTTATCATAGATTTGTGTCCACCTGTTGTACTCTAATTCCTCCTCACTGTTTCCCTGCTGTGTGTGTTTGTGTCCAAGCATGTAAGGAGGCCCCTTTTTGACCTGCTTTACCTTTCTTAGGACTCTTTTGCTCTCATTGTCCTTTCCCATGTCCTTGCCAATCCTGATCTCCATTCCCTCACTTAACTGCAGGCTGTTATCATTATCCCACAGCACACACAGTTTAAAGCTCTCCTCATCAGGGCAGCCAGTCTCTTAGCAAGGATGCTTATAACTCACTCTTCCAGGTGGATTCCACTTCTCCTCAGCAGTTCATTCTTCAAAGAAGATTGTGTGGTTATAAGAGATGGAGTGATTCCTGTGATACCATTCAAAGAGGCAGTTCATGACTTGCAGGATGTGCCCATTCCTACCTAGTCTTTCCTCTCAGGATCAGGATTGAGAGCCTACATGGGCCCACATGCCTTTCACCCACACTCCTGGCAAAGTAAATTTTACTCACTCTTGATATTCTCGGGGTTTCCTCTGGGAGTATCATCACTGCCCACATTAATGGTTGTCAAGGCTGAGGACTGGATAAATCGTCAGTCTCATTACAGCATCCCAGATGTAGATGCCCAGAAAAAAAAACACACATCCTGTGATAGCATATCTGGATGGCAGGTGAACATCTCAGTCCTCTGCAAAGGGGAATCTCTAACCATTCTCACCTGCCACTTCCTTTAGTGTGGATGCTTGGTTCAAGTTTGATCAAACCTGAAGACTCCCATGGTGGAGATTGTTCTCCCTGTCACCTCCCACAGCACTGAACCTGTCCCTACCAGTCTGCAGTCCTCTGCTGCCAAGCCTCATGTTTCCAGCCTTGTACCTCTATGACATCCAGTCCTCTTAATCCTCATACCGGAGTATGGCCTCTTGCTGTCCTTGCAGGTTCAGTCTCTTGCCTCTGAAGGGTCTCTGTGTGGATCCCACCAATGCTCCAGAGGTAGCTGCTCCAGTTTGCTATGGACCATACCCTGTGGTGTGTCCACTGTTGTTCAGTGGCCATTTATTCTCCTAAGCACTTAAAAACATAACACTAGAGAAATCAAAGTCAGTTGCACGGCTGTTCATCACAGTAGATAGGATGGTCTGAGAAAAAATCAAATATCACATCAGCATTCCTGATGATATCAAACCGCAGAAAGATATTCTCATAATAATTATTGTGCCACAGATAACAAACTGACTCAGAAATTTGAATTCTTTCCAGAAAAGAATGAGGCAAGGCAGGAGAGTGTCTAAATCAAAAATTAAGACAAGGGTCATTTTCTCCCATGAGCTCATTAAATAGGATCTTTTGGCTGCAGTTTTATGACAGCAGTTTGATCACTGGGAAAGAGAGAGTTTCAGTACATTTTTCCTCGGTATTGTCCTTGGTCTGGTACATTCCTGGAGGAAGTAAGACTGTGTCCCAGTTTTCTAACATTTTTGATGATTCAATTTAAACTCTTTAAAACATTTTGCATTTATTGCAGTATCTTTTTCTTTTCCTTTTCTTTTTCTTGTGCTTTCATATACCTGTAAACACTACTGAATATGAAGTTGTCTCCTGGGGAACCCTCATGCAGGCTTCTCTGAATCTCAGTCTACCAACCCTAATGCTTTGCTTATAACCCGTCATGCATGAATAGTTACTTAAATGTCCTATATTCTCTGCCAGCATCAAATTGACATGTTGCAGTTTGTTAAAGCAGTAACTTTTAAAAGTCCCAATTAATTTTATTTTTCACCTTCATTATTAACAAAACTCCATTTCATTAATGAAGTCTAGAATAAAGAAATACAATTATACAAAATTTACCCGTATTGCATGAATAAAAAGAGTAACAGAAAATACAGTTACAAAGCACTATGGGATTTGACCCTTGGTACCTATTTTATTGATCTTTTATTTGTAGCAGAAGTTGTCAATGTTCCTATCACCAAGCAGAATTTTTAGTTGAACAAAAATGACAGCAGTTGTGTACAATATTGCATATTGATTAATACCAAATATTCAGTTTCTTTTTTTTTTTTTCCTCACTGTGTCTATCAATAATAATTAATTGACCTATAGTTTCTTGTGTTTCCTTTCTTTTCACTTTTTGAAGAAACCAGTTACTCTGTTTGACCTTAAATCCTCTAGAACTTCATCAGCACTACTCTTGTTCTTGGCCAATTGCAGCACTGATTGCAGTTTTTCAAATGTCACAGTAAGAAAGTAGCATTCAGGAACAGCAGGACTGGATGACCAGCTAACCAAATTCAGACTAAAGCCTTCAAGAACATACCTTACAAATGTCATGTTGAATTAACAATATTTAAAACACTATCATACTCTTATATTTCAACACAGCAATGCCCAAGGTACATAAAGTGACAGACAGCCTAGTCTTTGTGGACCGTTTTTTTGTACATACTTGTACAGTGCCAAGTACAAACTATCCTTGATTCCCTATTAGATACTATCTGCCTACCACAATAAAAGGACAATATCTTTTATGTTGATTATTTAATTTTATAGTAATGATAAAAAGAGTACAGTCCTTGCTCAGAAGCACCTGGAACCTGGGTCATCTCTTCATTTTGAGATTGATGTAGTAATGCTAGGTGTTACAAGTCTGCTTTTCTCCTCTCCTTTTATTCCAGTTGTATATACCTGATGACTTCCAAGACTAGCAGCAAATGTTTCTGAGAATCCATTTTCAGGAAGACAGTGACAAATTACAAACACCATCTAATTTGACTTCACGGGCGGGAATGTCTCGAGTGCTAGAATTAGTGTCAAATTTAGACAGCTCCAGACTTCAAAGGCACCTTTAAACAGGGGTAACAAAACAAATCAGCATAGCTTGGAGACAGCTGGTAATAAACACTGAGCTGCTGTGTTATCTTTTTATGCACTACTTTACCAGAAGTAAAATTAATTTAGAGTATCAGCAGAATGTAGCGAAGATCCTGACCCTGGCATAAGAGGAGCATTTCAAAGAAAACTATCTGGAGGCCTATTCACATCTAGTGACGGCAGAACCATAATTCAGTCATGCTGGCAGTGAGCTCATTTAACTTTCAGTGCCTAAAATAGAGACTGTGGAATATGTGAGGGCATTATAAGTTTTTTGCACTGTTCATAAAGAGAAGCTTGCACTTTTGTGTCATATGCTGTCTCCTGCACTTTTTTAGATATTTATATAAAGAAAAGATAAATTATGCTCTATCTTTCCCTGACCATGCTCACTGGGTTTCTGGTGGGTGACATTTTGCCTGGGTAACATAAATTGGCAGCCCTAGGAGCAGAGAGTAAGGCTTTTCATCTGAAGGAAGAAACTCTAATCAGAACTTGGGTCCAACTCTACTTTGAAATTATTTTTGAAAAATGGCAGGGCTGGACACTAAACCACATATAAGACCACAGGAAGTTACAAGTGATTTCTGCAATTTAAAAGCCAAAATAGGAAAAACATAAATTTTGTTTTCAGATTCTCTTCTAAGGACAACACTCCAATGCCTTTTTATTGTATCTGAAGAAGTCCTAGCTTATCCCAGTCTTAACAATGCAAGATTTTCATGACCATGCTAATGACCATCTCACAGTAAGAAGAGCTTGGCAGAGGATTCAAATGAAGCAAACTCACAGATGTCACCTAAGCTTTAAGTAACATTCACTGAAATCATGGATTGCCTTTTCCATCAACTTTGAAAAGCTATGAATGAATCTGCAAATAGAACCTCCTGAATATTCAGTGTAAATGTCTACAGATACTGAGAGAGAGATAATGTTTCCATTATCTCTTTTGATATTGCTCCAATGCTAATATTATAGTTCATGGAGAGAAACAAGCAATTCAAGACAGCAGTTTGTCATATGCATATTAACTTCATCAACCATCCTCTTGTACTTGCTTTCCTTTTTCTTAGGGTAGCCTTCTTTGACTAAGACGGCCAACTGTGTTGCATCTGTTTGGGATGGAGTCACCTTTCCCTGCAGCAGCCCACACAGTGCTGCACTCGTAGCTGGAACAGCACTGGTATCATTCCAGTGTTGTGTCTATGGCTGCATAGTGCTGGTACAGCATCAAGACTCCCTCCAAGCCCCCAGGAGCCAGCAGGCTGAGGGTGGGCTATTGATGGGGAGGGGACATCACCAGGGCAGCTGACCTAAACCGACCAAAAGGATATTCCATAACACCTGATGTCACACTCAGCAATAAAGGGGGTTTTCGTGGGGAGGGCAGTCCTCCTGAACAACCGGTACGCGTTTTGAGGCCCTGCTTCCCAGGATGTGGCCGAACATCATTCATTGATGGGAAGTAGAGAATATTTTTTTTTTCCTTTCTCTCTGTGCTTCTGCGCAGCCTTGTTGCTTCTTTTGTTACCTTTTCTCCCCATTCCCTTTCCCTTTAATTAAATCATTCTCATCTCAAACCTCGAGCTCTTTGTGTTGACTTTTCTCCCCCTTCCTCTTTGAGGAGGCGGGGAGTGAGAGAGTGGTTGTGGTGGAGCTCCGTTGCCCATCTGAGTAAAACCACCACACCAACTTACAGACACTGAAGTTAAGGCAAATGAAAAGCAGTCTCACAGTCAGCTGCCTAACTCGGGCACAACTGTCAGAATTACTGGACAAATAACACCAGTAAGAGCTGTACTAGAGATAATTAACTGCAAATATGCTTAAATTAGGGATATACAATATAAAAAACATTCTTAAAAATAATTTTCAATGAGCTTTGATTTTCCTAACAACCACAGGACATGGAAGTTTTATTTCTAAACATATTGCAGCATATCCCTTGATATTAAGGCCAGTCAGTAACACAGATGCAGATGGTATCCAGAACATTATTTGCTGGACGTTGCCTTTTGCATTTCTGCATGGTCCTTTACTCATTTGCTCTTCAGGTTAGTGAAGAGCAGGATGTGAATGAGCTGGAGGTTTTGGTCTGGAAAAAAGGGTGAATACATATTATGTAAAAATTTTTTGATGGGACTTCTCATCCATACACTATGCCTGCACATCAAGTATGACAGATGTTAAGATCAGCAAACTCTTCATGACCAAATTGTTTCACCTTTTAACTCATATGCCAAGTAAAGACAAAGCCAGTAAGAGTAGCAGACCAGAAATTTCTAATAAGTTTCATAAGGTTTATAGAAATCAAATTCAGGAGGAAAGTATACCTTGGTGTTAGAATTTTCATTACTCCACATCATGAGTAAAATTTTAGTTAAGGACCTGTTAGAGCGTGTCCAAATGAGGACCACAAAAATGATCAGAGTGATGGAGCACCTCTCCTGTGAAGAAAGATTTGAGAGCATTAGGTTTACTGAGCCAGGAGAAGAGAAGGCTCTGGGGAGACCTCATTGCATACTTTCAATACATAAGGGAGCTTATAAGATGGAGAAAGTTTTTTACAAGAACAGGACAGGGGTAATGATTTTAAGCTGAAAGAGGATAGTTGTAGATTTGATATAAGGAAGTATTTTTTTCACTCAGTGGGTGGTGAGGCACTAGAACAGGATGTCTAAAGAGGTTGTGGATTCCCTGTTATCAAAGTCAGGTTGGATGGGGCTTTGAGCAACCTTGCTGAGCAAAGGATGTCCCTGCCCATGGCAGGCGGGTTGGATGAAATGATCTTCAAAGGTCCTTTCCAACCCAAGATATTCTGTAATTCTATGATAAGTTTGGAGATATCTATCAACCCCACAAAGAAACATTGCTGCTTTCAGCCTGTGCTAGCAGAGACACATACAGCCAATATATGTATTGTAAATAATGTCAAACAACAAAATAGCAATCAACATCCAACAAAGAAACATAATGGAGAATACAATAAGATTTACAATATGCTGAAAGCAGATATGATATGGAAAAATCCAGCAAATACCTCTTTCACTAACTATAAAGCTTGGAGTAGTCTGGGCAAATGTGATTCTAAAGCATGCCTGATATAATGTCATTTATTATCGTGTTGAAAGAAGGTGCTTTCCCTACAAAACCTTCCATGGGCTGTTCAGTGTATAGATGGATTCATCAACATTAGTTTAATAAATTGGCTAATTATGACGAGTAGTATTTGGCGACCCCAATAAATACCCATTTCTCTCTCCTGCTTTTTAAGCAAGCAACTCAAGAGTGCAGCAGAAGGAGTGTAGTTACAGATAATGGAAACAGACTGGAGTAACAAGGCAGAAGCATGGCTAAATAGCTTTTTAAATGAGATTGGAAGAGTGGGAAGGAGGAGATGTGATAAAGGTCATCTCAGGGACTGTACCTAGCAGAGTGGAGTGCAGGAATGAGCAGCTCTTGCAAGTTGAGAGAAAGAGTTGAAAAGATGATTCTCCCTCACAGAATGACTGGAAATTAACCCTGAGGGTGTTGGTGTAATTTGATTTCAGATTACCATCAATAATTATTCTTTCATTTTCATCTCACTTCCTAGCTTTTCTACCCTTTATGAAGCTATGTTCTGTTTACCTTCAGGACCAAGCAAAATCCATCATGCTTGTTTAATATTCCAACTAAAAGTCTTCATGGGCACAAAAACCAGCAGATCCTTTCACCAGAAAAGAAACAGTCAATCACTATGGGTTTAATTAGTTTTGCTTTGCCCTGTCACATAGTTAGTTTAAGAAAAATATTTCAAAAAGTGAAAGCCTGGTCAGAAGGGGTAAAGCTTAGACCTTGGCTCCTTGTATTTCTGATAGTGTCTTGTAGAGGTGCAGAACTTCCTCTCCCTAGTTTTACAGTAGGATTTATCTCCCACTTAAAGTGTCACAGAATCATAGAATTACAGAAAGTTTTGTGTTGGAAGGGACCTCAATAATCACCTAGATCCAATTCACTGCCATGGGCAGGGACACCTCCCACCAGACCACGTTGCTCATAGCCCCATCCAACCTGGCCTTGAACACCTCCAGGGACGGGGCATGCTCCTCAGAGGGGCAACTTGTTCCCGTTCTACCCTAAGAGTAAAGAACTTTCTTTTATCTAATCTAAATCTACCATTTTTAGTTTAAAACCATTACTTCTTGTCCCATTACTATACTCACTGAGAAAGAGTCCCTCCCCAAAATTATAGAACCATAAAACAACTTGGGTTGGAAGGGACCTTAAAGATCATCCAACACACCTGTCCATAGGCAGGGATGCCACCCACTAGACCAGGTTGCCCAGGGCCTCATCCAACCAGGTCTTGAACATCTCCGGGGACGGGACATCCACAGATTTTCTGGGCAACCTGTGCCAGTGCCTCACAACCCACCACCAGGTTTCTGGACTGCAAACACACATTGCTGTCTCGTATTGAGCTTCTCATCAACCAACATCCCCAGGTCCTTCTCATCAGGGCTGAATCACAGAGAGAGTTCCATAATCACAGGGAGATTTCATCACTTCCCAGCGGTGAGTAACCTCCCTCCAAATGTCTTTTGCATCTGGGAGGAATCTAGCTATGGAAATTCCTGTCAGTTACCATAAATGAGGGAGGCAACTATAGTCTACGTCCTTGGAGATATTTGAAACCAGCATGGGCCTGAGCAACATTGATTGAACAAGCTGAACTAGAAGATCTCCAGAGATACCTTCCTACCTCAGCCATTCTGTGATTCCATGAATCTCAAGAATCTACACTGGGACAGATGGCTGTGTTTTAGGTGGCTGAAACTGCTAAAGAAAAGTCAACAGCAAAACACACTGAGACCTCCTAAAAAGAAAAAGAACAGCAATGGGACCAGGAACAAAAAATAAATACATAAATAAATTAAATTACTGGAGTAGTGATTAGTAGTGAGTAGAAACATTATTGTTTCATGAAGAGATGAGAAAACTTTTGGAACAATGCTGCTGAAGTTTGGGCTTGTCAACAGCAACACAATTGAGTGAGTATTATAAAAGCAAAGCATCACAGTACTTTGTGAGAGCAGTTACTGTCACAGTTTCCACTATTATCAAATCTCATGAGATTTTTAGTTGCAATTGGACTTAGAGGTGGAAACTGTTTTAATCCTTTTATTTTATTCAAAATTAGAAGAAATTTGGGTTTTGCATAAAACCTTAAGTTCTTCTTCAGTGCAATGCTTGCTATTTTCCTGTTTTTAAGTGGTCACAGATCTTGACAGTAGTTCTCAGAATTCTAAAGCCTGATAAAAGAAAGTAAAAAAAAAAAAGTTGAACTTATTTGATTTATTTATTTTAAGCTTAGTCTTAGCTTTTTTTGTATCTTGTACTGTAGACCCTGTGAAAGACTGCTATGGATTTTTGTAGGATATAAGTTATTTTATCAGAAATGTAAGAACTGATGTTTGGTCCAGAAAATGCATGCATGACTTTGAACATTTGGACAGTAACCATGAAAGAACATTCCCATATTCAGTCCATGATCAGAACCTCATAAGAAAAAATAATATCTCCATGTCTAAAAGCACAGACAAAAGCCATACTTCCAGTTGTACTTGTTAATGTACAAATCTAGCTACATACTATATGTATTGCACAGTAATGGAGGATTGTAAATGCTGGAAGAAAACTGTCACTGTGCTGCTTTCAGGGTAATTGCTAGGGAGCAAGGCTGATTTCCTTTAAATGTAGAGTCAGACCTTTTTCATGAAAAAATGGAAGAGTTCATTTTTATCTCCAGTATAGAGAAGCAGGATGTTTAGTCTCCATTCTCTGTGCCTCTTTTTTTTTTTTTTTTTTTTTTTTTTTTTTTCCAAAGGAATAACAACAAGAAGAAAAAAATCCTCTTCTGTACTCAGAACTGGAAAGGATAAGATGACTGTTTGGTAACTGAAATATTCTTACAAGTTTCTCGTTTCTCTTAGCACTGTCATCTGGCACAAAACAAAATTATTTCTAGAAAGGTAGTTATTTCTCTTTTTTTGTTGTTTGTGTTTGTTTGTTTGTTTCAAAGCCAGAATTTCTACTAAAATCTGGACTGAAACCTGTACAAGGATGAAAGATTCCCATAAAATTATTTTAATATGTGATGTAAATTGTGATATTCACAGCTTTTTCACAGATATTTTCACAGCTTCAGCACAGAGATGTTGACATAGAGAAGTTCAGAGACTGAATAAAAGTCTTGTAATCTTATGGGAAAGCTGAAGCCCAACAATGCAAGCTTCCATTTTGACAAGCCCAAACAGTAAATAAGAAATACAGCATATTATACACCTTCTGGATACATTCATTTTAAGTTATCCTCTGTTATTTAGAAAAGTTAAGACTTTTGTGTGTGTGTATGTGTGTGTGTATGTTTTGTTGTGTTGTTGTTTTTTCTTTTAACAGAGAAGAGACAAAGCTGAAACATTCACATAGCATGAGGATACCAGCAGCTAATACTTTTGCAAATATGCAATCAGTCTGGAAA
The DNA here is from genome assembly GCA_011076525.1 of Nettapus auritus. NCBI lineage: Eukaryota > Metazoa > Chordata > Aves > Anseriformes > Anatidae > Nettapus > Nettapus auritus. The sequence continues at coordinate 189,075,095 of CM021765.1, forward strand.
CAAAAATGAACCCCAATTTTTTCCAGGTCATGTTATAGCTGGCTTTCAGATAATAACTCAGGGATGAAGGAGTTTTCATTTTCTTGGCCAGTGTTTGTAAGTCCTGACATGATTTCAGTCCATGTATTCAGGGAGTCCTTGAGCATTACCAGCTTGGACAAATCAAGCCATTTTTGGTGTCCTGTCAGACCTTATCTGTACAGCCTCCACAAGCTCCAAAATTTACTAGTTTTTCAGTCCCATTAAGAAACTGTGTTTACTTGCATGTTTATGCATGGTTAGGATGATAACTCAAGGCTACCCATGGGGCAGGCAGAGCTCCCACCTCTGTGAGCCGCAGGCTTCTGTGTACCAGGGCAAAGAAGAGGTAATAACCAATGCTATTTCCACAGGAGAGCAGAAGGGAGCAAAATTAGAAAAGCACTTAAGGGCAACTCTGCTATACTTCCTCTTATCCTAAGATCATCATACTAGTCTGTTTACAACTGCAAAGAAACAGAGAAGATAAAATATGCTGCAGCTGTTGCCCTACCCTTGATTTTGTTTTTAGTTAATGAAGCCTTCTATTGGCTGAACTTTATTCATTATATGTAGCTGAAAGCCAGCATTATGTTGTCATGCATGGTGCTGTTGGGCAAAAGGTTGAAAGGGCAGAAAATATACAAACGTTAAATAGATTATATACATAAACATATATGATATGAACCATATACATTTATGGGAACCAGTCAGTTGATTAGGACTCACAGGATCCCATACTTTCTTGCAGAAAAAGATTCAACTCTCCCCCATACCGGCCTAAAGAGCTGGAGTGTCACAGATAAATGACTAAGTGCCATATTTTGTAAAGAGGATTAGCAAATGACATGTTCCCTTATTTCCCAGAGCATCTTGGAAGAAAATCTGTTTCCTGGAGCGCTCCCTTGGGCATTGATTATCCCAGTTCAAGAATTTATTATGAAAATACGGCTGAGATCTAAGGGAAAACTCTGGGTTTTGCTCATTAAAAGAAGTCTTTGCATGTCTGGGATGGCTTCAAATATGGTAATGTTTAGTGACCAGCCAGTATGAGCAATATACAAACCCCTATGTCCCTTTATTCATGCCAGTTTCCCCAAGTCTCTGCAGAGTTCTCCTTATTTAGCCTTGTAGAGAGTAGATAACATGCCATTCTAGGGGTAAAGTTGCAGAATTTACTTATTTTCTTGCTATTGAAATTGCTGACTTAGGCAAAGCAAATTTTTTGACAGGAAATAGTTATGTTAAATACCCCATTAAAAGCTCATAGAAAATTATTGAATTGGAATAAAGGTAATATTATCTAAAGAATTTAATAAGTGTAAAAAACATGGTTGCTCTCAGTAGGATTTTTTATCAAAGCATGAGCATAAGCAAAAAGAGGCATTATTAATGACAGGAAGTCCTACTATCCCCTCAAGCGGAGCACTGTTTCTCCACAGAGAACACCATGTACTCACAGTGCCATCCCCACCTGTACTACTGCAGCTTAAAGCTGAGTTGTACAGAGTACCAGAGCTTAAAGCAGTTAAGAGCTTTCAACAACTTTCCCATTAAGGAACACATTAGTTTGGATCTTTGAAGAAATTTCATACCAGCCTTCCATGACAAAGAACTGATGTGACTTTGCTACACAAAGCAAAACTACCTGGTGAAAAGTGAGGCAGGGCTATATCAAAATCTTTTTCTTCTCCTACTGCAGGTGTGACAGCTTGAGTTTTTGTTTGTTTGTTTGTTTTGTGTTCCTCACTGAGCACACGGGTTGGTAGTGGCAATAAACCAGTCATTTGGGATGACTGGTCAAATAAGACAAATCATGAGATTGATCTTTGGCAGTGTAGTTGACCTTGGAAAATGGGAAAAAAACTAACTGCAGGTAGAGGGATACAGACATGTTCCTCATTCTCTAACTCTCTGATCCTTCCTTAGACATAATTTGCTTAATAAAGCACAAACAGGGTGTTAGAGAATGTTTTCATCCAGGTAGAGTAATGGTAGAGTATCTACCATCTGTATGTCTGGGCAGATAAGTAAAAAGGCAGCAAGAGATATCAGCTTATTTTTGCACTTGCAAGAATCTTACTGGGAAAAAAAATATATAAAACATCTTTAAGATCAAGTTTTTGTTTGTTGTTTGTTTGTTTTTGTTTTTGTTTGTTTGTTTCTGTGTGTCCATGTGTTTTGTGGTGGTTTTTCTTTTTCACACAATCTATATGCACTAGATCCTGATTTTTCCATGCTTTCTGCTCTACTCATCCTGAATAGAAACTGAGTATCATTAAGCAGGGAGATTAAAAAAATAGGATTCATGGGTAGAAATTGAAATATCCTTATATACTATGTATATACATATATATGTGAGTCTTCATACATCTCTAAACTGTATGTTCCAATATGCAGAGCAATAATAGGTTGACATCCCTCTTCAGTAGTTATCAAGGATTTCTGGGACATGTTTAAAGAACTTCAAAGAAATCAGTGCACCTCTCTACCTTCCCCATGCAACAGGGAATAATAGGGAATAAAAAGGGATAAAACTACTTAAACCATGGTGGTAAGAGAATGTAAACACTTCCTGATTCTCTGTGCAGAACTGAGGAAACCTTCACTTGACTCAGAATTGCGTTCCTAATGAGGAAAAGTTCCAGAAAGGAAAAAATATCTTCAAGATGTTGCATGAGGTAGGATCTCTTAGTGGGGCTATGTTTCTTCACACGTTTCTACTGTGAATTATATTACAAGATATTTAAAAACTTTAATTGGACAGCATCTGAAATTCTTACTTACCACTGCAGAGTCTTTTGATGTAAAAACTGTAAATAGTATCTATAACTACATGTAGCAGAGCATCACCAGTATGACCAGTATGACTGTTTCTGGGCCTTCTGTTGCCTAGGGAGAAAATATCTTTCACCTGAAAACTGTAAGACACAATGACAACAACACTCCTGTGTCTGTTACAGGTTTCTCTTTCAGTCTGTTACCTGAGACTTGTACTGTTCTGCTCATCCCCAGCATCTGTAGGCTGCTCTTAGCATGCATCAGCTGGCTGCTCTTGAGTCTCTACAGGGTCTCCAAGTCCCATTAAATAACCAGTCTGCTACAGCCATGAAAACAGTTTATTCTGATGCTTCAAAAAGTATGACTGGAAGCCATAATTAGCACATAAGCTGGACTAGGAAGTGTCTAGTGTGGAAAAAAAGCATCCCTCATGAAGTAGCAAATTCATTTTTCTAAAAGAAAGGTTTAGTTGTGAAGTGAACTCTAGGGACTTTTCCTATTTTTCATCAAAAAATGCTCACTCTAGTCCTTTTGCAGTAGCTTCATGCCTTGAAAACAAACAAACAAAAAACCAACCAAACAAACAAAGCAAAACAAAAAATACCAAACAACAGCAACAACATCACAATACATGTCTCTCTTTTCCTGACTTGGTTCTCATTTATCTGGGATTCAAGTTGAAGTGCAGTAGGGGATGCAGAATATCTAGGTGAAATGTCTTCTAGCTGATATAGAAAGACAACAGAAGATAAGCCTGTAATTCACACATAACATTTCTGGAAAGGAGTTAGAAATCCTGCTTTCACTCATGTCTGCCTTGCTAGACCAGGTTGCAATAAGCACCAGATTTGCAAAAAGACCAAATGTGGGATCTAAGAGAACAGGGAGGCCTTTGGGGATGCAAGCAGAGACCTGTGTCTGATCCTGTGAGTGAAGCTAGGTTGGGGACAGTGATTGACTGGGACCTGGGTCATGTTAGCCCCTTCTCAGGGGAGACAGGCTGATGGGGGACTTCTGCCTTGGATTTGCTCTTTGGGATGCATGACTATTGTGGGATTAGGCAGCTGCAGCTGCTATCCTGTCTGAAGAAGGTCAGAATAACCACATAATATTTCCATTTGTTTTATCTAACTGGCAACTTAATGGTGTTTTGTCATGAGTCTCGGGCAATGTGGCTCATTGTGTGGGAGTCCAGACAGATATAATTCATGTTCTGTTCTGTCTGTGAGAGAAACCTTAGAAATTTCAGGAATTAATTCCCCTTTGAGCTTAAGGATAATTGGATGACAGAGTCTGTACTTAAGACAATCACTGCAGATCTGCTGGCCTTGGCATTTCTGCAGAATACTTTATGAAGCATTCCCATTGTCAGCAACTTCTGAGGGCATTGGTTTTTGGTTCCTGATCCTTCGCATTCTCTCCCCAGAGTTATTGAGGGGTTGACAGTGTTCAACCGTGGTGGCTGACAGATGAAGTGAGGCAAAGCTGAAGAACCTCTTTAAATTTATCTCGTGATATGAAAGAATAACAGATGATCTGAAAGAGCTGATCCACAGTTTTCAAAAATAATGGTACTTAAATGTTAGGATGTGGGTTTTGGTGTAATATCCAAGGAAAATAGACTTTGATTAGTGTAACTGGTGGCAGCAGTAAAGTTCACAGGTGACTGGGGAAGCAGAGGAGTGAGCCCAGGCACAGTCAGTGATCTGGAAATGTGGTCCTTACAGAGCTGGAGGTGGCTGAGGGGAGAGCTTTGAGAAGATACTTGGTGCTGAAGGAGCTCTGCCTCTCCCTCTCCAGCTGTTGTTGTGGGTGTGTGCTAACACTTCTGAGCAGGTTTCTGCCCACCAAACCCAGGAGACATGGAAGAAGAGCAATGGATACCTTTAAAACAGTTCAGATTTCAGACTCCCTTTTTACGCTTCAGCAGAGAGGTTTTGTGTTTATTAGAGTGAAGATTTCACCCCTAAATAAAATAAAGGAGAAAGAATACTAATCAGTCAACAAATGATTGATCATTTGGGATCAGTCAAAACTACATTCAAAACAAAATTGCACCTAATGTTTACAGTTATCATTAAGTACAAGTGACAGGTTAAATACAACATAAATATTAAAAAAGCACACTGGAAAATAAAATGCATTTACCAAAGTGCAAGAACAGAAGCTGAGCAGTAAACCAACAGACCAGTAAGCATTTTTTAGGTCATGAAAAGAAGACTACCTTCCTGATTTCTTATAAAATTATGTTGAGAAAACACAGTAAAGACACTACAGTTCCATGGACCAGCCTTTGAGCTCACAATCTCACAGTCAAAATTTTAGGATCAAACACACTAAACAGATTTGCCATACTGGTCAGAATGGAAGTGGTTTGCATGATAATTTGTGTGATATTATGTTACTTAGTTTTAAAATGTACAAATATCAGCAGGGAAAAAGGGGGGAAAGTGAGCTGACATTTTCCTATCCCATAAGATTAAGCAGCCTGGAATAGCAGGTACAATTCAAGGATGCTACTTCCATGCCTGTAACACTTTTATTCTATTTGTGTTACATTTCCGGTGTGTAGTTTTGCAATTCTTGAGTTACTGGAACTGAAAATGTAAATGTAACTGAATGTAAGGTTACCCTGTTAGAATCTGGCTAATATGGGATGTCTGCAAAAGCACCTGTAAACTATTTAACAGTTATCCTTCCAGCCTAGGAGGAAGGGAAACTGCTTGAAATGTGAGTTACTGACAGCTCCCTCAATAGCACAACAAAGAGATGACATCCAGGGCTTCTGGCAGTCTTCTAACCCTGCAATAAACTGAAGTATTTCCAATAAGTTTCTAAGTGATTTCATTCGTATGCTGTCAAGCACTTCAAGGCAACGCCCCATTTACAGAAGAGATGTAGTTTGGGCATTAGGGTTGCTTTGTTTTTCATTCTTTCAGAATGGAAGAGAAGACAACTCAGCTGCAAGATATTTGGTCTTTCTGTATCACTTAGGTATGTCCCACCTAGAACTTATCCTTCTCTCACAGATGTCTTTTTCCTTCCGGTATTCATGAAGCATTCCTGATTGCCTCTAAATAGTGCCCTTGAAGCCTGATATAGTCTCTTTATAGTAAAATGTTAAAACCACTAGAGGGGGCATCTATCCTACCCTATTTTTTGCCAAACTCAGCGTCCCTCTAGTTTCCTTTGGCCTTTGATATTTCTTCAATGGAGCCTTGCCATTGAAATCTTACAAGTTAGAAATCTTACATAACATTGAAATCTTTTATGGTTTTGTATGAGCAAGTATTTACAAAATCCAAGACCTATACAGTGTTTAGCATAAATCTTTTTGACTGCTGTAGGAAAAGGACTTTTTTCATCCAGATGCTTCCCTTCCCCTTCAGCAACTGTAACATGGAAGAGCAGTGATATGAACTTCATTCAAGGCTCTTGTTATTGACTCTATTGATCTTTCAGTTATTTAAACTGGAAACAAAACAAAATAAAACAACTAATTTACATGATCTATAAGATGGCAAATTACATATTTTTATGATTTTTTGAGATTTTATGATTTTTAGAGATTTCTACATTATCTACAAGATGTCAAATTAGAGATTTTTTTTAATTATTTTTTTTTCTGAGTTACAGAATTGAGATTTAGATTAGCTTGCACCACAATAATGATCTGTATCCTAAGGACTGAAGCCATTGACAGGAGTATCCATTGAAACTCTGAGGTGATGGCACAAGACTCAAGACAGTGACAACAGCTCTGAACTGTCCTATCGTCACAGTCTGCCCCAAGATTTTTTCTATTTCTCATTGTGGCACAGAGTATTAGTGAAGAAGCATTGTATGTGGCTTCTCACATTGGTGCTGGATGCTGCTGCATCTTGGTGGGAGGGAACTGTGATGCATGCTTTTGTAGAGCTCCTAGTGTGCTTTGGTTTAGAAAGCACAATGCAAGCATAAAATAAAAGTATTGTTTTCTGCCTCGATATACAATGCCCACAAAAGGAGAGGTTGAAAAAATACCACATCCTAACATTATTCAGCTATCCCCACATCCTTCACATTAATTTAGAATCTCACCAAGGCAATAAAATAGAATTGAAAATAAAGCTTATTTACAGAGCTCCAGCAGTACTCATGGTCTGAGGTTTACCACATCCCCTAAGGCCATAAAGGGCTTGATCTACACTGCATATTTCTAATGATTGTTTGTCAAATATGATTTACATAGTGGAGGTACCATGACTTAACTTTTTCCTAGCAGATTATTCCATAGTTTGACCAGTTATATTTTCCTCTACTCAGCTCTGATGCCTCTCAGATGAAAATTCTTTATAATTCAAGTCCCTCTCCTTGCAAACAAACAAACAAACAACAACAACAACAAAAAACGATATTCCTTTCTTTCTTTCTTTCTTTCTTTTTTTTTTTTTTTTTTCCTGAAAGTATAGTGGAAATTTATCCTTAGTAGAATAAATTTCCCTTTAAGCCCAACTTGGGAAATAACTGAACAAACAGATTGGTTTCCCTTTGTTTTAAAGGCCAACAAATTTTGGGCCACAGATCAAGTCAAGGCACTGCCAATGAGATGCTCAAATTTTCTAGGGACAGCACTGTGGTATACATCAGCAAGTGTCATCTGAGTAAATGTTATACCTTTTGTGGCTTGGATCTAACCCATCTTGGGCTTTACAATACCGGGAATTTAAATAACAGTGCAAGGACTGCTCTGAAGCAGAGAGAGGGCTGGATAAGTTCAGGTGATGTTCCCAGGTACCTGAACAAAGGCATCTCTATTAGCAATTTCTGTGGTAGGAAACTCTAAAATGCTTCAGGAATAACCAAATAAGCTAAATATAGCTCCTGTAGGCAGCTGAACTCCAACAACTGTTACAGAAGAAATAACGGGAAACAAAGTTTATCTCATGTGTTAATGTGCCAGCAACAAACTCTGCACTGCTCAACTTAAAACATTTTGCTTTCTTTCCTGTATTGTTGACAGGTGAGGAGATTCTGTATGCTGTGAATCATACAATCATATGTTGCCAATAGAAGTCAACAGTAGCAGTAGCTGTTTCTTTACTACCAACCATGGGTCTCATTATGTTCCCAGGAGAATTATCCGTCCCTAACACAGATTAGAGCCTTTCAGAATCAGACTCACAGGTTCTACTCTGTTCTTTCTTAAAATACACTGGGACTATGTCTATGAAACATATTTAAGGCTGTTGCTCCATGTTGCTTACACAAATTTAGTAGGCTCCTACACTGAGACCAGGATGGAATTGGTACAACCAAAGGGAAGCTGAGAGCCTGGGTTTTAAAATACATTGCTTTATGTCAATTTTTTTGAAGACAGATGAAAGAACCAAATGTAAGACATAGTAGAGCATACACAATGTCTAAAAATAAAATATATTCAAAATTAGCTTTCAAGGAGTAGCCAGACCCAGATTTTATTAGAGTGGAGGGCAAAATGTAATTAAAAGCAAATGGCATATGATAAATTGAATATACAAAATTAAATGAGATGCCAGGATAAAACACTAGCAATCATGTTATATGCAAAGAGGGCATGTCAAATTGGGTATGATAAATATTGAACCAAGCATACTTCACTGAAACACTAATAATTCTCAACATCAGATGCCAAGAATGGTATATGTTAAAAAAAAGGACAGATAAAAAGCAAAACAACTCTTTTTGACATGAAGGCTTTGTATACAAAGGGAAGAGAAGAGGAAGAGAAGAGGGAGAGGAGAGGAGAGGAGAGGAGAGGAGAGGAGAGGAGAGGAGA
>CM021765.1:189089829-189204513 GCA_011076525.1 Nettapus auritus
TCTCCTCTCCTCTCCTCTCCTCTCCTCTCCTCTCCTCTCCTCTCCTCCTTCCTTTTTTTTCATAGTTTAATAAGGAATTTGCTCAAACATGCATATACGTTGGCATAATTTGAGGTTGCCATGGCAATGCTGCTATACCAGAAATGAATTCAGTGTGAGAGTATAGTGTAATTATCACCAGCACTGAGATTCAAAAAGAAATTTTTCTGAGACAGTTCTAAGTCAGTGCAATGTAAGTATTTTATTTGTATGCATTTGTGGACATCTTATTTTTGTAGCAGAGCTTAAAGCAGAAAAGGCATCACTGAGGGCTCACTGAAGTCAGTCAGTCTTCCTGTTGGTTTCTGTGACTATATTTTTATAGGCATATGTTTGTTTGTTTCTTTCCTTTTCCTTTGTCCCTACGCCTGGCAAAGCAGACAAAGTAGATTTATTCCATCTAGCTTTTGCACTAACAATGCTTTGTTAGCTTTGGAATTTGGCCAATGAATATGTGGGTGGATGGGAACCACAGTCTGTAAATTCCCACTGCAAACAATAGTTACACCTTTGCCTGCATACCACTGTGCCTATATATGGGGAGGAGGACAGGGACGAAGATGAAATGATTTGGAGGCTCCTCCATGTGGCCTTTGTAAGACCAGTAAGAAATCCAGATGCAGGGTGGGTATGGGGAAGTTGTTGCAGACCATGCAGAGTACATTATGGGGCAGGGGAGGAGGACCTGAGGCAGCAAGTCTAAAAATGCAATAGAATTATTTTTAAACAGTGTCATGGTTTGGCAAACAGGGGGGCTGCCTCAAGATGCTTGCATTATTTGAATGAACAGTAATAAAAGGCTGACCTTGATAATGCAACTTCAAGACAGAGGGTTGTTTTGTTTGTTACAGTAAGTCAGTCTTTAGTATCTCTTTCTGCTGAGATTTCTTTCCGAACAACAGTGTCTCAGAAGTCAGTCTTACAACCTTCCTATTATTTAAGAAGGCAATTTTTCTTCCAGAAAAGAAAAGAAAAGAAAAGAAAAGAAAAGAAAAGAAAAGAAAAGAAAAGAAAAGAAGCCTACAGTTTGATATTTTTATCACAGAATCACAGAATCATCTAGGTTGGAAGAGACCTCCTAGATCATCTAGTCCCGCCTCTGACCTAACACTAACAAGTCCTCCACTAAACCATATCCTTAAGCTCTACATCTAAACGTCTTTTAAAGACCTCCAGGGATGGTGACTCAACCACTTCCCTGGGCAGCCTATTCCAGTGACTAACAACCCTTTCAGTAAAGAAGTTTTTCCTAATAAACAACCTAAACCTCCCCTGGCACAACTTTAGCCCATTCCCCCTTGTCCTGTCACCAGGCACAGGGGAGAATAGACCAACTGCCACCTCGCTACAGCCTCCTTTAAGATACTTGTGGAGTGTGATAAGGTCGCTCCTGAGCCTCTTCTTCTCCAGACTGAACAACCCCAGCTCCCTCAGCCACTCCTCATAAGATTTGTTCTCCAGACCCCTCAAGCTAAGAAACAGCTATTTGCCATTGCCTTTCACTTGAACTACTTTTTGCAGAGAATTTGATTATGCTTTATTTCCTTCTTCTGTCAGTAACAAGAAAAATCAGGGTATTTGGATAACTTGGTTGCAGATTTACATATGAGAATATGTTTGAATTTAATTTAAATCTTACCTTAACTCTAGATTTCCTGCTTCCATAATACCAGGTCCTAGAATAGCTATGCTATCTGAATGACAGTTTTTAGTCATGGGCTACTGCTATGTCCTAGAATCAAATCTGATGCTCTTGGCCTTCATTCTAAATTTTAAGTTTGCTTGTAGAATTGTTGACATTGCAAAAGACCTTTGAGATCATCATGTGTCCTTTTTTACTTCCTCCCAGCAGGAATGCATGAGGTGTTACAAATCACATGATACCAGTCAAGTAGAGCTGCTCTTGCTTTTCCACTGATCCATATAAAGTGGTAAATGGTTCTGGAATCTTTATTAGGTGCTGACTTTGACTCCCACTCTATGGAGAAGCAGAATATGAGGAAGATAGATGGAGCTGTAATTTACCTTTGCATCGTGACTGACTGCTAACTAAAGAGGGTACTGGACTGATCCTGAGGGGCTGTGGGTATCCAGCATGCACAGCCTGGTTATGGTTCAGCCTCAGGGAAGCAAGCTCCTTGTCGTAGATTCAAGAAAATCCTGGAAACCTTATGACCTTTAGACTCCCTAAAGCAAAAACAAAGAGACCCTAAATTTGCCATTTATTACTCTAATGCATTTTCTTCACCAATTATACCACTTTTAATACTTGGATCATGTTTTTTTGGTGTGTGGAGGGGTTGTTTAACAAAAAAGCCTCCTATAGCACTAAGTAGTCAAGGCCCTTTAGCAGTCAGAGGAAAGTAGAGATAGCCTTTGCCTCATAAATCAGATCACAATTTTACATATTCATATATTTGTGACTTTATTAATAAGCATAATTATTACGTACATATCGTGTGATATGCATAATAATGAGGTAAAATGAAAGCAACAATATATATATTCTGTTCTCTTCCTCATTTTCAGTGAAAATATCTAATCTGCTGTTACTAGAGTATTCCTCTTCTTCTGTAGCAGTGTCTCAGCGGTGGCCTTAAAAGGTACAGATGAAGCTAAATAAGAAATCCTTTATGTTGACAGAAAGGAGAGGCAAAAGAATGTACTCTGTTGAGTGTGTCATCATTTACAGGTGATCCTCATTAATCAAATAGGAGAGTTAGTGCAGCAGGTTGGTGTACCCAGAACAATCACTCAAAAAGAGAGGTTTCCTGACAGTAAGAGTATGGTTTTTGATTCAGGAGATTGTTTTAGTGGATATGATATAGCTGAAAGGCTGCACAGCATTTTGAAAATTGAGGGCTCTTTATAAATGGTGCACTTTGCAGACAGGTGATTCCACCAAATGGTATATGTGGTTTTCAAGGAGCAAAAGAAATTTTGAATGGGGTAAAACATTAACTGGCAGAACAGAGGAAGAGCCTATTACTGCAGCATGCTTTTGAGCAAAGAATAAAAAAGGAGGAAACCAAAAACTTTTCAAACACCTTGCCATGAAACTTAAGGAAGTGAGACATAAAATTGATTTTTCTTACTTTGCTATTAATTGTGACTGAGAAGTCAGAAGCTTTGGGGACTTCCATGTCTCTGAAACTACTTGAGGAGAAAAAGAGAGTTGCTTCAGCAACGCAGCATGCACTTCAGCAGTACCTGGGCAAACAAACTGATATATGTACCTGTAATTTCAGGTAAAAGACAGGCATCAAGAATGTAGTAATTCTCCTAAACAAAACATTTAAATAATAATAATAATAAGCATTTAAGTGTATGGATTCATAACTGAGCAACTGAAGGGATTTAAGTATATCTTCTAAATTTATACCAAGGCAAATAATCACAGAATCACAGAATGGCTGAGGTTAGCAGGGACCTCTGAAGATCATCTGGTCCAACCCCCCTGCCAAGCAGGATCACCTAGAGCACACTGAACAGGATGGCATCCAGGTGGGCTTTGAATATCTCCAGAGAAGGAGACTCCACAACCTGTTTGGGCAACCTGTCCCAGTGCTCTGTCACCCTCACTGTAAAGAAGTGTCCCCTCATATTCAGATGGAATCTCCTATAATTATAATAACAATATTATATAATATATATAATAATTTATATAATATATAAATATATATTATGTATATTAACATGATATATATATAAATTATATAATAATAATTGTAGAGAATTGATAATATCTGTCTTTAAAAAGTAGTTTGGTCTAATTGGGTATCACAAGCAGTAAAGTCTGAATCAAATTTCAGTTGCACAACTATTTCAAACATCACTGGTTTTGATTAAGAATAAAATAAAGAAAGCTTAATATGTCCAAGCACTGCTTCCTCAACACTTGACAGTATTTTGGAAGCTGCTACAAGTACTACGCCCTTTGCTGTGCTCCTGCTCTCCTCTTAACAAATGATTGCGACCAAGCCTATTATATTGTAAGTGGAATTGGTTTGTTTGTACTCCTTAGCTCTGAGATCAGAAGTAGTTGTTCTAAATACCTAATTTGGTTTCCCTTGTACATAATCCATATATGTATATTTTTCCCAGAAGCCAAATTAAAGAATTATGTGTTCTTTTCAAGAACTTAATCTAATTTTAAAGACTCCAATGCAATGGAAAGTGTATCTCTTCACTTTGTAATCTTTCCCAGTCTTCTCCAATAGGAAATTAACTTTATTGCTAGAAAATTACATTTGATTTTAAGTTGAATGTGTATGACTTCAGATTTAAGATGTTGGATCTTGTTATTCCTTTGCACATGAGGAGGGAGAAAAAAAAAATAAAAGAATATTGTCAGTTGTCTTTTCCTTAATTCTGGCTTTTCTACTCTACAATAAAATATTTTCTTACCATTCTTGTAGTTGAGTTATATAATATGTGGAGTCTTTAATACTCCAGCTATAGCTTTAGAATCCAATGTACTTGAATATTTTTTGAACCACCCTTTCCTTTTTGAATCAGGGACTCCAGATCTGAGCACAGCATTGCAGTAATGATCTGCTTTGTGTGAGGAGTAGGCTTGTATAGCTATTGGATAACATGGGATAGACCTCTTCCCTTTGAGTGAAGGAGGAAAATGGCTCCCTGGGGTTTAGAGTCAATTCTGCTGTGCAGTCTTTTTGACACTGATCTGCATTACAGAGAATAGCTAAATAACCTTTGTTACCAAACTGGAAAAAGAAACAGGGACTAAGTCCTATCTCAAAACACCTTAATGGGCAAAAGCGTTGTGAGAGCTTCAGCATAGTAGATATAACTATAATGAGACTGAATAACTAGATGCTGTAGCTAAGGAATTTACAGTGGAAATGAGACACATTTTTAACAGGAAGGATAACTAACCACTGGAACCACTGTCTTGAGATGCAGTAGATTCTCTAGCACATATCCATTACTTCAAGTAATTTTAAAAAGGAGTGACTCCATCTTTTTCATGAATTATCCACATGTATTAACAGATAAAATGATAGGAGCGGCTTTATGGAAAGGACAAGTAAAACTCCCCCAAATCACAATACTTCTTCCTGACCTTTATTTTATATTTCAGTGGGAAAAGATGCTTGATAAACCCTACTCACCAGTAAGCAGACGGTTTACTGGTGAGTTAGAAATTAATGAGGTGGAGTTTATCTGCTCCTGAACTTGTGGAAAGTCCCAAAGTATAAATGAACTAACAATATACATGCAAATATTGCCTGTAAAGTATCTTTACACACACAAAAACCACTGCCCGTAACAGGCAGGCAGCCTGAATTCAGATTTAAAAACTCTGTGCTGAGAGATTTCTGCCTTTGTTAAGGGATCACAGATCACAGTCTGACTGCTGCCTTTCATCATGAGGTGCCAAATAAAAACAGACTCTGCAAATAAAGTGAGAAGGGTTTATGGGACCAAGGAGTAATATCAAGTGGCTTTATCGCTGTAACTTGCCCCGTGAGGCTCCCCATTGAATCCGTTGCACGCAGTGGCTGACAGCCTCAGAAACACAGAGGCACTGAAGCATGAAAGCTTGGACAGGTTTTGGGAACAGAGGAGAAGTGCTGCTGAAGCATCCTGCTAAATGGCACAGAGCAGCTCCCACCAGGGCCAAAGTCCATTCCAGGAACTTCATTGGCTATAGCTAGCATTTTTTAGCTCCAAATTTTACTACAGCACAGAGACCACAAATCTTTGTAACTTCCTGACCATAAACCTAGAGGAAGGAGTTAGAGCAAAACTGTTTTTATTCATTTTTTTTCCTTTCACTAAATGGAGAAGTATGTGTAAACCAGCTTCCTGGAAGTTCACAGTAGCATCATAAAGCAGTAACTTAAGCAACACAAACAAAAGATGGTGCAAATATATTAGAGAGTTGTAGTGGACTAAGATTTCTTGCCTTTAAACTGAGGAGAAATATTTTAATCTTGTCTCAATCATTCATTTATAAACCTAAAAACTGAATTGGGAAAAAAAAAAAAAAAGGAATGGATTTGTAAATCTATCTTATACTTTTGTTTGGTTTCATTTTTCTTTCTTTCTCAGTACTCAGATTTTCAGCTGGTTAGTATTGGATGTTTTTTCATTAAAATTGATGCAAACACAAGCAGGTTGCACTCTTTTTCTGAAAAATCACCAGGTGCTTGATGAAAATTTTAGGCAAGAAACACAGCAGCTCAGTAGGTAGCTAGAGCTGATTTGTTTTTCCTTTTAAAGTGGCATAAACTTGATTTCAGTATGAATAAAAGCCAGCTGAAGTAACATTTCAATTTAGTAAAGCAAAGAGCAAGTTAAGAGGAGATTATTTTTGTGCTGCTAATATGGGCATCTGGAAGATGAATCAGAAATAGAAGTACACTTTGTACACAGAATAAGTCTAGCAAACCAACTGTGAACTTGAGGAGGAAGCAGCAGAGGTTTGAAAGCTGTGTGGAGCATGCAGATGGCAAATCTGGGAACAACCTGCAGAGCTTCCTCAGTGGCTGTGGGAGTAGGACCCTCAACTGATGAAGGTGGGAGGGAGGGATACTGAGGGGACCCAGAAAATCCAGCCAATAAATACGTGGCTGAGAGGCTAGTGCCATTGCAGGATTTTTATTTATTTATTATTTATTTATTTTGAGCATGGGGAGGTTTACTCAGCACCTGGACTGATGGCTGCAGATGGGTCCCACCTGTCTCAAAGGGGGTAAATGGATCCTAGCCCAGGAGCTGGCAGGGCTCATTGAGAGGGCATTAAACTAGGTAAAAAGGGGAGCATGGGGATGAAATGAGGCTTGATAGAGATGAGCCTGGGTTAACAATGCCAGGGTTGGGGATGAGGGCAATGGTGCAACTAAAGTGCATCTACACCAGTGCACACAGCATGGGCAACAAACAGGAGGAGCTGGAAGACATTGTGCGGCAGGCAAACTATGACCTAGTTGCCGCCACTGAAAACTGGTGGGACCACTACCATGACTGGAGTGCTGCAATAACTGGCTATAGGCTCTTCAGAAGGGACAGGCAACAAAAGAGGCGCAGTGGCCTGGCTCTCTATACTAGAGTGTTTTGATGCTATTGAGCTCGGGGCTGGGAATGACAAGGTTGAGAGCCTGTGGATAAAGTTTAGGGGAATGGCTATCAAGGTGAACATCCTAGTGGTGATCTGTTATAGACTGCCAAACCAGGATGAAGAGACAGATGAGGAATTCTACGAGCAGCTGGTGGAGGTCACACAACTGCAAGCACTTGTTCTCATAGGTGACTTCAACTTCTTTTCCAACCTTTATGATTCTATGAATTGTTTTCCCGCACATCTTCTAGCTTTGCTGAGTCCAGGGCTTATGTTCCCTATTATCCTCCAACACAGAAGAAATTATGAGTAGGAGGGAAAAAGAAAAAAAGAAAAAAAGAAAAAAAAAAAAAAAGGCTTTATTTCTTGTATGCCAGAGGACAGTTACTGGTACCTCCAACTGAGGTAGCTGATTGAAGAGACAAACCCCACACAACACAGGGATGTGTGCTGAAGAGTGGATGGTGTGGACACTTAGGACTCCTCACAAGCTACACTGGGAAGGAAAATGGGCAAGAGAACTCTTGCAAGGACACAATGAATAATGCCTTCCCTGTAAGCACTCAGAAGATCAACCTGGGGAGTACCAAGCATGTACTGCAAACAAGGAGAGCTGAGAGCAAACAAAAAGGATCAGCTATTTCCAGTTACTACAGTGTCCAGGTTCTTTTCCTGTCTCTCAAGTTTTTGTTTTTATCAGATATTGTCAGATCAGGACCTTCTTTTTTGTTCTTTTGTTTATTTTTGTTTTGGTTTTCACTTTACCTTGCCTCTCCTCTGCCTCTCATTTCCATACCTCATGCACTGTTTAGAAGTCCCTAAATGCTGTGCAGGAGTAATTCCTTAATACAGTGAGGGCTTTGCTACACCCACTTTAGCATCACCCATTACTTCTCACCTCCTGTGGTTTACAGCAGTGTTTCTTTTTGTTGTTGTTTGATGGTAAGTTTAGTTTTAAAGCCCTCTCAAGTATATTTCAATACGGGACTGAAATGCAAACATTGCATCACATTCTTTATCAGAGAAGCAGCTTTCTCCTGAGTTCCTAGACTGGCAACTATCACACCAAGTTATTTTGGAGCCCCCATGCTGCAGAATACTTCTTGAGCACCAAAGTACGCAAGGCTATAAAAAAAAATCTCCTTTGAGCCTCCAGAGATGTATCGTGGTGATGCAGAAGAAAAGGGATTTTGAGATTTGATTATTTGAGCAACAGAGTACCATGGGAAACAATGCATAACAAAAATTTTGGTCAAGAATTTTTTTTTTTTTTTTTTTTTTTTGGTTTTTACACACCAGCAAAACTGCCTCATTATTCTCACCCCAGTCGGTTCTTGAATCCTTTCTTGCCCTAATGCCAGCAGCAAACCTTATAATGGTAAAACAGCTCCAGTAATGATTTTACTGCCACTCACGTTGATTGATGTTGTGTCACTGATTTCTTGTACTCTCCATCTGTCTCTTTCCATCTGTCTCTTGTCTTGGATGGTAATGTCTTGAAAAACAGAACTTTAATTTTGTTCTTTGAATAGTACCCTGCATATACGTTGTGGTTTTACTCAGATAGGCAGCTGAGCTCCACCATAACTGCTTTCTCACTTCCCCTCCTCAAAAGGAAAGAGAGAGAAAATACAATGAAACTTCCTCAAATATGGATCTATACCACGGGGTCCATCTCCCAGGAGCAAACTGCTCCAGCACGGGTCCCCCTTATGTGGGCCACAGCTCCCCCCAGACCCCCTGCTCCTGTGTGGGCTCCTCTCCACGGGCTGTAGCTCCGGCCCGGGGCCTGCTCCTGCAGGGGCTCTCCATGGGCCTCAGCCTCCTCCAGGCCACATCCACCTGCTCCACCGGGGGCTCCTCCACGGGCTGCAGTGTGGAGATCTGCTCCATGGGGGACCCGTGGGCTGCAGGGAGACAGCCTGCTCCACCAGGGGCCTCTCCACGGGCCGCAGGGGAACTTGTTCTGCCTTCCTGCTGCACTCACCTTGGAGGCTGCAGGGCTGCTTCCCTCTTAGCTCTCACCCCTCTCTCCCAGCTGCTGTTGTGCAGCTTTCTTTTCCCCATTTCTTTAATCTGCTCTCACACAGGCACAAATAACATTGCTTATTGGTTCAGCGGTAGGTCCCTTTGATGTCAGCTGAAACTCGCGCTAACATGGGGCAGCTTCGGGATTCTTCTCACAGATGCCACCCCATGCAGTCCCCTGCTACCAAAACCTTGTCATGTAAATCCACTACAATTTACTATCATGTTCATTCTAGGAAGAGGAAGACAAAGAAGAAAATGTAAACACATTAGAACCTTTGTATTGAGAGGAAGCAATGATCCAAGCATGTATCCTGTCTCCAACAGCATCTGGAAGCATATGAATAGAACAGCATGGAAGAGGAGTGCTAGTGCTGGCATCCAGATCTGGGCAATCTGAAGGAGAGTTCCTAAATTAGAGATCTTATTTTTGTTTATAATAACCCTGGATTAGGACATTTCCCACGCTAAACTTGTGGTGTTCACATTATCTTGTGAAAATGAGTCCCATGGCTTAATTAGGCATTCTGTGAGAAAGCACTTCTTTTGTTCATCTTATACCCACTGTTGAACAATTTCATTTCCCTGCTTTGAAAAATGACAACAAAATCATTGCTAGTATTATCTAAGTAAGGTTTTGAGTATGCAGCATATGCTACTTTCTCAGACTTCTGTACTAACTTGAATACATCTACTTTTGGTGGAAATCTATGAAAGTGTATGGTTCAGTGGATAAACTTGAATATAAGTTCATTTTCAAAAATTATGAGAAACCCATTTGTTTTAATTAAATTAGTCTTCTGCACTAAGAATATTTGAGTTTTTCACAGTTTGAAACTCAAATAAAGATGAAAATGTACAAGACAAAAAAAAAAAGTTCTATTTTGGGTTGGGTTTGTTTGTTGTTTTGTTTTGTTTGTGTTGTTTTTCTTATGAAATATCTAAATGGACTGGATTTCACACAACATAAAAATGCTGTTGTAGTTGGACATCTTAAAATAAAGCAGATTTTAAGACTGTGCTATGAAAACTTTGCTGAATAGTACATTTAAAATGTAATTGCCTTGGAAATTATTGCAAATAGCAGAAGTTTACTGTCACTAATGACTTTTACAATCTAATAACTTTCATCAACTATGATCATTAAGCCCAGTGTCAAAGTTCTTCTCAGAACTTTGTTTTATGATGTAATTGATGACATTTTCACCCCAGATTACAGGATTGAGTGTCACCTGTCACTAATGACTATTAACAGATGTTTCAGCAGTACAAGGGACCAACCTTTCACCATTAGTATGCTTGCAAGCCACTGTCTAAAAATGAGAAAATATGAACAAGGAAGAAGCTTTTTTTAGGATTTCATAAGTAATAGCCTATGAGAGAATAGTTGAATTTTAGCAGCGAAAGCTCATTAGCCTGGGAATGGTAAAAGGAGCAAAGTAGAGATGCTAGTTCCTGCTCTTCAAGGCTGAAGTTTTGCCTAAATGGTAAAACCTTGCCAACAGTCAGAACGAGTATAAAAATGACAATTGGTTTGCAAACTGGGAAGAAGTACTTGGAATGAATAAACTGCCCATCTCTAATCCAGTTGCCTGATAAACCTTCGAAAATTCACATATTTAGTGTGGTTTATTACCTTTTCCTTCCATTGCAGAATGCCTCAAGAAGGCATCCTCCTGTCTCCATTATGATTCTCCATTCATGAGTCTAATGATCATTCATGATTCTCATGATTCTAATCCTTTTTTTTTTTTTTTTTTTTTTTAAGCAGGATACTATTTTATCTCTAACGAATGACAAACCCCATTTCATAACCTTGTGTTCGTATCGTATAATCTAACTTTACGGAAAATACTACATTCTCTAATGATGACCAAGCATTATTTTTCTAGTGCAGTTGTTTCCTTAACTTTGTCTATTCTTGTTTGTGCTCCAAATTTTAATTTGTTAATTCAATATGAAGTAAAAGTAATTCATTCCACTGTGGTATGTTGTACTGTTTACATAACATTAAAAAAGTAAGCCTATCATAAAACCTTGCCTGTAAAGATGAAATAACATTTGTAATGAAAATAAGCCTAAAAGACTATTCAGATATTAAGCCATAAGGTGAATGAAAAGAGGATAATGCAAATATAAGTAAGACTTTAAAAAAAAAAAAAAATAGATTTTATCATGAATCATTCACTGCAAAGGTTCAAAAAATTTATTTTTTTTTTAACAATTTTGCTGTTGTTTGGACACCCATAAGAACTTACACTGTTCTTTGTCAAATCCATTATTTTAAAATGTATTTTTTTTTTATTTATCTCTACATTGGTTTTCTTCAGACAAAAGTTAATAATTTTCTTGGAAATTTTTTTCAATTTTTTTGGTAAAAGTGATTATTTCCTGGGAAATGTTGCCTTTCTCTCATGGCTAGTGAGGTCTTCAGCCAAGATCATAAGGACATTTTCTTTTACTTTTATTCTTACAGAGTGGCTCATGTCATTCATTTCTCTGTGCTCACCTCTCAGTAACTGGAAGACAGGATGTGACATGGTGTTTTAGGAGCAACAACTCAGTGTTTCCACTTTCCTGCTGCTTGTCTCACGGCAGAGAGCCTCATCCAGTACCTGTGCCACTCACCTTGGTCCCCTTCTCATCATTCTCATGCATACATGGGTACCACCAGCCTCTCCTGGCATTGAAGGCAGACAGAGAAGTCAAAAAAAATCTCTTTTTTTTTTTTTTTTTTTTTTTCTGAGCTCTCAAAGTATTGTTTGCTCAGGGGTGTAGGGGACAAGAGCTCTTCAAGGCCAAGATAAAATATAGCTGGATATATCCATGATGTTAAAATGCTTCCATATCTAGGTGCCTGTTGGAGTGACTTAAGCATTGGCCACAGCATTTTAAAAATTTACTCTCTGCCTTTCCCTGCCCTCCTATATCAGTTATTGAAAACAGGCAGTTTAGCAAAGACACATTTTGCTCTTAAACACCATCCTAAGAAATATCTGGGGGCTAGTATTCATTTCTATGATGAGCACATTCAGAAGTATTCCTGGTGGTGATAATACCTAAAGCCATATTCTTACCTATTAAAAAAAAAAAAAAAAAAAAAAAAAAAAAAGCCAAAATCATTGGCCTGCTCTTAGGAATACTATATCCATTTAGAGGCAGCATCTTTGTTTAAATCTTGATTACTTGACTAGCACAAATTTATAACTGTGCATGCACATGAATTTATGAGACTCTTCTGCCTAGAAGAGTAGGTATTTCCAATGAATAAACACTTTCGGTATTCAAAACCATGGCAATACAGTCTCTATGAAAATGGTGTCTAATCGCATTTGCTCTGCCAAAATGTAGTTCTGCCATGATAATTGTGTCTATTGAATAATTATAATATTCAAATAATTGAATTAATCCTGTTAAAATAAATTTGAATGGTTTACTGCACTCCAAAGTATGATTTCTGTTAGAATTACAAAAAAGGTCAATCAATAGGAAAGTATAGTGAATATTCAAAAATTGTAAGCCAGGCTCAGAAAATCAACCATTTTCTATTCAAACTGAAGAGACTTATGGATACATGCTTAATGAACACATACAATACTATTTGCCTCGTTGTTTTGTAAGTCTTTGAGAATTGTATTCTAATGACTTTTCTTCACAGCCTTATGGAAAATGTGAAATAATTGTGACATAAATGTCAAAAGTTTTGGGGGGGGAATGCTATACTGAATCACATGCTAGTGATTTTGATGAGTTGACACCCTCTCTGAAAATCCTATTCAGACTCAGGACTTCATACAATTTTCATATATACCTCAATCTGTTAAACCTTTTCAGAATGCTGGAAGCACGAACGTATCCAGGCAAGCTAATGTGGAAAGCTTTACCAAATTCCCTCTGAATGTCTGCCTTAATCTAAGTGATTGTCAAGGAAAGAAATCCTCATGAATAACGAAACTTATTTGGAAAATGAGATGCAATCAGAGGTTCCCTACAAATGTAAGAGGAAAAAAATAACCTGATGGGTAGGTCAATAGACACATATCTGTTCAGACAGGAACACTGATGGATCAGCCTGGAAACCTTCCTATGCTTCTCGAGAGAGGTCTCATTAGAGATGTTAGTTATTATTATTACTTATTTGTGCTGCATAGCACTGAGAGCCTCCTGCAGAGACCTCAGTACCATTGCAATAAGATTTAGCGCATTGCAAGAGAGTGCTGCTGACGTCAAAATGTTTCCAGACTCAGTGGACAAAGGAAAGGAAATAGATATATTTCTCCTGGTGTTAACAGGGAGCAGAGGCATATGAAGATGAAAGAACTCGCTCTGAAATTCTGCAGGGATATCTGTGGTGGAACCCATGCTGGAGCCACTGCTTAAGAGGTGCACATCAACCTGTAGGACAGTCCTTCTTTCAAATCGCATTGTGAGTCCAAAGTATGGCATTTTTTTTCCTTTTCTTTGAGTTATTCAATCCTGCCCAGGAAGATAGGTGTGTTAGTCCTAGGAAAGGTAAATCCAGGTGTTGGAGCAAGGAAAACTACTGTAATTAGACTGTGATGCTTCAGGGAGGAGTCATGCTGAGGTGGCTTCTGACATCCGAGCCAGCTTGGTTATTTTTTCATAATGTTATAGCTGTGTTGTGTAGATTTACTCTCCAGTAAGAGAAAGAATTGTCATTATTTTTATTTAAACTCTGAACTGAATATCAGAGATATGTGGTGTACACAGCAGCTGTGCCTGGACCAGACATCTCAAAGTTTCAGCTCATGGAAATAAACTAATTATCTTTCTTATTGGCATTTCACTTATATTTGTCTCTCCTTTCAGCCTGTAGGCTGAAGAGGCTTCTGGAGAAAAGAACACTTCCTGAAGAAAGACAAATGAGGTAAGTTACAAAATTAGTTCATTTCAGATGCTTTTATTCAAGTGACAGCTCAAAAGGACATCAGGCTAAATGATTCAGAAGAGTGAGAAGAACGTGAACATGATTTATTATCCTGACACCCCTTATATAATCTTTGTTTTGTGCTGTGCTTTAGAAACTGCCTCATTAAACAAATTTCCAAACATTCCATTACTTGTACTTAAATCTATTTTTAAGCAATTTCTTTTTCATCTTGTGAAGATTTGTTCTTTGACAGGCACCTGAGGACAGTTCACAGGATTTTTATACACACCTTTTTCATCATATGCTGCATACACACAGAAGCACTTGTTTCAGAATTGCTGTTTTAATAGATTCTGTCAACTTTTTGTTCCTACCTTTTTGTAGGTTTGATCTGTGCTGCCAGTTTCTTATGTCACAGAATCACAGAATCACAGAATTTCTAGGTTGGAAGAGACCTCAAGATCATCGAGTCCAACCTCTGACCTAACACTAACAGTCCCCACTAAACCAGATACCTAAGCTCTACATCTAAACGTCTTTTAAAGACCTCCAGGGATGGGGACTCCACCACTTCCCTGGGCAGCCCGTTCCAATGTCTAACAACCCTTTCGGTAAAGAAGTTCTTCCTAAGATCCAACCTAAAATTCCCCTGGCGCAACTGAAGCCCATTCCCCCTCGTCCTGTCACCAGGCACGTGGGAGAACAGACCAACCGCCACCTCGCTACAGCCTCCTTTGAGGTACCTGTAGAGAGCGATAAGGTCACCCCTGAGCCTCCTTTTCTCCAGGCTGAACAATCCCAGCTCCCTCAGCCGCTCCTCGTAGGGCTTGTTCTCCAGGCCCCTCACCAGCTTCGTCGCTCTTCTCTGAACTCGCTCAAGCACCTCCATGTCCTTCTTGTAGCGAGGGGCCCAAAACTGAACACAGTATTCGAGGTGCGGCCTCACCAGAGCCGAGTACAGGGGGACAATCACCTCCCTAGCCCTGCTGGTCACACTGCTTCTTATACAGGCCAGGATGCTGTTGGCCTTCATGGCCACCTGAGCACACTGCTGGCTCATATTCAGCCGACTATCAACCATCACTCCCAGGTCCTTCTCTGCCTGGCAGCTCTCCAACCACTCATCTCCCAGCCTGTAGCTCTGCTTGGGGTTATTGCGCCCCAGGTGGAGGACCCGGCACTTGGCCTTGTTGAACTTCATGCAGTTGACCTCAGCCCATCGGTGCAGCCTATCCAGATCCTCCTGCAGAGTCTTCCTACCCTCGAGCAGATGTGTTGGAATCTCTCATATCTTTGTCTTTTGATTCAGATCATCCTAAGTGTGGTAACTAGCATAAGTTTAAGTTTACCTGTTCTCCCTGTCAAGGTCAGATTTTGGGAGCTGGGCTGGTAGAGAGATGAACAGCAGCATGCTGAGTATTACCCAGTGCCTCTGCAGGATGCAGGGGGTTCAGGTAGAAAGGGGATCTGAGAATCTGGATCTCGTTTATCTATGCTGTTTGAGCTGAATCAGACCAGATATCAGCTTTATCCAGAATTACACAAGAAGCTGAACTTAAGAGCACAAATGGAGATGGCAGTGATGGCTAGCATAAAAAGATGTAGAACAAACCGTTACTATTCTTGACAGTAGGCATGAAGGTCAAAAAGTTAAATGTCCTAATGGTCTATATCTTAAAACAGATAATAGCCTATTCTATGCTTCATTTAAATGTTTCCTATTCTGTTAAATTTATTTTGCCGTTGTTAAAATGTTAATAGAAAAGTACAGTCTGTGCAATGATATGCTTGGAAACCTTGCTGTTAATCAGGTAAGAGGGATTCTGCTTACCCATAAGAATTGATCAAACCAGGATCTATCCCCTTTCCTTTCAGTTTGACCCAAAAGCTTGGGGCACCATGTGGGAGGAGGACAAACATATATGGTGTTCTTCTGATGTTTCTCCAAACCTGATACTACTTACAGCTCAGGCACTGTGGTGGTTTCACCCTGATGTGCACCTAAACTCCACCACACCACTCTCTCACTCCCCTTTCTCGAAGTAACAAGGGTTGAAAATATGATGGAAAAGGTCTCAGAGGTTGAGATATGGGCAGGGACACCACTCACCAATTATTATCATGGGCAAACAAACAAACAAAAAAAACTCAGCATAATGAGATTAATGTGTTTTATAGCCAATTGCTAGCAGATTAGACCAGTTTGAAATAAAAGCAAATCAAAACCCACCTTCCCCCAATCCACCCTATTCCACCTCCTCCCCCTAAGTGGGGCAGGGGAACAGGGAATGGGGTCTGCGGTCAGTCCATGATGCTTCATCTCCGCCTCTCCTTCACAGTCCCTCTCTGCCCCCGCAGCCTCCTCCAGGCCATATCCACCTGCTCCAGCGGGGGCTCCTCCATGGGCTGCAACGTGGAGATCTGCTCCATGGGGGACCCATGGGCTGTGACAGGTCCCTTTTGGAGCTGTCTGGAGCTGGCTCTGATCTGACATGGGGCAGACTCTGGGCTCTGCTCACAGAGGCCACCCCTGCAGCCCCCATGCTACCATACTCCTGCCACTTAAGCCCAACAGAGGCAACCCCTGAGCTGTGAGTACTTTCTATGTACTTAGCAACCCTCATCGGATTTGTCTTATGTGAACTTTCCAAGCTTCTTCCTGAAGCCATGTAAACCTTAAGAAATCATGCTGAAGAGTCCTGTTTCTCAGCTGCAACACTGACTGCAAGAAAAATCTTGTTTGCTTTGAGCCTGATTTCTGGCAGCTTCATTGGTTTTCCCTACAGCCAAAACAAAATGTCTTTGGGAGCTGCAGATGGGAAAAACTGGTAATGGAAGATAGCACTTTGTAGGAGGCTGTCAGTGTTTTGTAAAGTCAAGTCCCAGCTGAGAGCAATGCTCCATTTCTTCACAAAAATGCCTAAAGAACATGCAAGTGCAACTGTGCTGGTGAGGGTAAGGATTTGGAGCTCCTGTAATCAGAACTGGTAGGATTCAGTATAACTCTATCACTTTATCTGCTCTCTGCCAGGTTCAATATATCTCTATTTGGTCTCATCAGCAAGGGAATAGGACATTGCAAGAACATCTAAATAAACATTTTAATGCTTGCAATACTGCTGTAGCTGTGTCAAAACCAGTAAAGATGAATTTTAATAATTTAATAGCAATGTTCTCCTCACCTCTATAACAAATTTTACATGTGGATTTAGCAAGGGAAAAGGACACTGAAAGGGGGGCAGGACAGAGGATCTGTAGCCCTCTCACTGCAGCTGCATGTGCTGTAGCTAACTCCTCTCTGCAAGCTCCTCCACAGCCTCCCTCCATGGAGACATTCAGCCAGCTGGACCACCAGACTGAACTGCCTCTTTGTCTAGTCATCATTGTCATCAGCATGTCAGGTCCATGGGAGATGGCAAAGCAGCACCACTGAGGACCAAGCCCAGGAGCTGGGGGGGCCAACCATTCCCTTCCTGCCCCTCCAGCTCTGGGGTGCCTTGTGTGGTGGTCAGCACCACTGGGCTCCTTAAATCTCAGCTATCTTTTCAATCGTTACGCAATAAATAATTGTTTCATACCTTCAAGGTTCACATATCCTTCTTTTGGAGTCTTTTTATGCACAGCTTAAAGATGACTGAAACAGCACACAAGGGGTAGTGATACCTGTTATGTGTCAGCTTCCTTTCAGGCTTCTCTTCAACAAAACTTGAGGAATACTGATCACCTGGTAACCTGCAAATGTTACTAAAAGTTCACTGCAGTCTGATCCAATGGGAAAAATCAGAAAGGGAGGTGGAGATGGAGGTCACCCAGCTTTCCCCCTCAACTACCAAATAACCTGAGTATTTAGTCTAATCATGTTGTGCTTGTCCTTGTTTTTCTTCTGAAGTATCTTCCAGAGTTCAATATAATCTTTCTCAGTCCAAAGGATGCAAATAATAAATGGACTTATCCTCTATTATGACTTAGGGTTTATTCTGACAGCCTCAAATATCATTTATAATGAATTCTTACGTTTATAGTCTTCTGTATGCACAGTTCAAAAATGCAAAATATAATACAATACAATATTAGACCTAAAATAAGAGAAACTTTCTAATATTCCTGTTTTTCATTAGAACAGTGTTTGCTTATAGAACATAGATAAGCAGTTTTGAAAGGGAATTTATTCCTTGCTAACCTGGGTAGTAGGGAAATCTCTTAAGGTTAAATCTCATCTTCTGCATCCTGGAACTGTGATGGTGTGAAGCAAAAAGCTCCAGTTGTGGTATCTTGCGCTACATATAAGCTGGTAACTATTTTTCTAACCAAGCAGAATAAAAGGCTTTATGACTAAATACAGTTTTAAAGAACAATGAAACAGAAGCTGGCTATCAGTTTTTGTCAAGACATTTATGCCAGCAAAATATAGTAGCAAATCTGGCTGCTGTGACTCTGTTGAGGAGATATTCACTGATTTTATCAGAAGCTCAGGAATGTGCAGACACCTGCATGTGCAGATATATTAAGATATCTCCCTCTCAAACTCAGTTCTCAGTACATCTACTTTAAAAAGCATCTGCCCAGACTCTTGGGTCTCTTCTTGTTTGTCAATTTTATGCAGTGTCTTCTGACAAACCCAGTTTTTAGCAATTGTGTCTATGCATAGCTAGACATAAGGCACTGATGAAAATTCTGGTAATTGCGCTTACTAACAGTGCTGGTAGGAGACTGGTTTCTTTTTCTTCTTTTTATTTTAAAAAATCACATTTTCTATTGCAGGGAGATGATCAACGTGAATGAAAATCTAATGATGGGCAAACAACCGTAAGGAAGTAATTCAGTGTTTAATGTACTACATTGGGGATTGAGAGCAAGCATATAGATCCCTTTGGGGATCCTTGGCAGGCAAATCATTAGTCTAGTCCTGCAGACTTACACAATTTGCTATGCATAATTGCAAATAACTAGATTTTTCTAGTGGTTAAGAGGAATGCTAGTGCTTTAAGAATACATTCAAACAACGCACTCCTTATTGGCCACCATTAAATTGCAGAGGTGCTTCATTTCCCATATTGTTGTAATACGCAACACATTTTCTGGAATAGTTCTTTATAGGTGGTGATTAAAGGGAAAGAAAGGAAAGTCAAAAGGTAGTCTGAAAGTTTCTCTAGCAGTTCAGGTTTGTTGGTTATTGGAGGAGGAAGCACTTCCTAGTAGTGAATCTCTAACACTTGTGGACTGGATGGTGCTTAATCATAAATGCTGAGAAATTCAAAAGTGACTAATGATTTTGGACAATTTGCTTAAAAACTCATGTGGTTTATATAGATGAAGATTTGAAAACTTCCACTACATTACTAATTTTCCAGGTGGCTCCTCAGACAGAATGTGATCAAAAATAGAAGGAAATTGTAAAGATCTGGTTTGGTAGAGGCACTACTAATACTGTTTGGAGATATGGAAAAACAGGAACTGAGGTCCTAGCTACTGAAAGGACAGATTGTTAATGTGGCTCCCTGTAGAACTCAGAGACCTGCTTGGAATTCATTGCATGAAGCACAGCTTCCAGGCAAACCACTCTGCCAGTGGTGGGGCTGCACTGGGAGCCTCGGTGAGCTGCTCTGGGGATGGCTACTCTCCCTCTGGAAAACACCACTTTAGGTATAGCCTGAATTTATAAAATTTCAGTTTCCAGACACCATCTTCTCGTGCTTTCTAGACTAGATGAAAAAGCTGTTATTACAAGCCAAAGGAATATGGAAATTATAACCCCTCTTTCCAAAGCCTTCTGAAGCCACTCTGCATGAGCCCTCTGGGATAGATCCTTACATCCTTTCCTTCCCATCCCACGCATTTATGGTTCCTCCTGTGCATTACCATGATCCCTGCAGTAGGCCTAGTATAAGTGCCAGCCCTCTTCCCTCACAGTTAGTTCAGAAAAGGCAAAGGCCTGCTACTTAGGACAAATACTTTAAGCGCAATGAGCAAATGAAACAGCATCCCCTCATCCAAAGGCTACTCCGGCAGGCAGAGTATATGCTTCTATTCATCCTAAGTTTCAGGGCTTTTTCCCTTCCCCTCATACAGTCTGGTCACTCACTGCCATCACCAAGGCTTTGACAGGAAACTTTCACCAGCACACCCAAACTCACCCAGGCTACGTGGGACTGCAGCATCTTGGAAGCGCTCTTTCTGCCTTGCTCTTTTCATTAATTATCTCTGAGCTATTTTATTTCATGTGCAAAGCTTCTTTAACTCCTCCGCAGGGAGAGGATCCAATTTGTCCACAGAGACAGATGTAACCCCTGCTAGACCTATCGAACAGCTTCAGAATTGTATTTAATATTTATCTACTTGATATTATGGAACTGATTATTCCCTGGGCTTCTGCTATTTGGCACGCCCATTACCAAAGCTTTTACCAATGTATTTCAATTCCCATTCTCATTTCCTTCTCATTGATATGAAATGAATCAGAAAAGAATATGTTCTGCCTCAGAGAAGAGTACTACATACAGCTCAACTGGACACTAAGGACTAGCAGTCCAAAAAGAAAGCATGGATGAATTAAAAGTTAGAGTGGAGACAAGGGGGAGGAATTAATAACTGACTAGGATTTTAACACAGAAATGATGAACAAGATGTTCTTTCCAAACATTGGATTTATAATATGTAAATTTGTACCTCTGTAGAAAAGTATAAAAGCATTGCCACATGAAGGATTATAAAATGCCCACCCCTCAAAGACAATCCTGCTTTATAGCACCAGGTAGCTTTCCAGGAACAAGAAGTCACTGATTTACCCTGATGCCTGGGTTACCCATGGATTTCATGCACTTCTGCTTAACAGTACCCAGAACCAGAGTGACAATATCCCTCCTTAGAGAAATCCTACATAGCTCCCCAGGGAGGCCAGAGAATTTGGACACATTAACCTCATAGCACTGCACTGAATTCAGACCATAACATTGTCCTGCTACCTGTCTTTCTCATAATAACCTAATGCATAAAGCACTGGCCTCCTACTGCAGCCAGTGACAACACAGCACTCAAAAAGCAGACTGGCTGCTCATCCAGCTTGTAAAGAAAGAGGCTGAAGGATTTTGTTCCCACGACTGTGACTTTATCTTCACTAGAAATACACAAACATTTCATAAGAAACAAGTCCTAGGATCTTAGATCATCATTATCTTGGATGAGTACCTTCATTTGGAGTTGGTGCTTGACACTGACTTTGCTTTGGAGAGCTTCCACAGCTCCATAGCAGCAGTGAGAAGCCTAACTTTCCTATGCAGTCAGCAAAGACAGGTAGCTGCTCACTTAATTGGTCTAATTTGCCTTCTGAAAGCTTTCAGAGATGTCTGCACTGATTATATAGGGCACTTAGCTTGCCTTCAGGGTCTCATATTTAGATATTGCAATACTTATTCCATGCTGCTAACTTAGTCTGAATCTCACTCTTTCTGCAATACATGCCAGAAAAGCTTTTATTATCAAATATAAAAGCAATTCAGCAACTAATAGCTGAATTTTCCACGGGGAAAAAAAAAAATAAAAAGAAAAAAAATAAAAAGAAAAGAAGAAAAAAAACACACATGCACACACATGAAAACACAACAACAACAACAAAAAGAACAAAAAGTTGAATTTCTTTATTTATCTAAATACCAGAGCTAAACTCAGCCTGACATCTTCTGGAGACACATTCCATTGTGGGCTCCCACCACGGCGATGGTGCTGCTGACTGTTAAATTCAGCTGGTGTTTTCTCAGTTGTCCTGTCCTGTCCAGAAGGACTGCATGGAGAGAGCCTCAAGGTGACTTAGCTCTATCCTGCAATCAGGAGTACTGGGGGACAAGATAATGCATACATAGAAGTTTTCTTATGAAAGTTAAATGTTGTTTGGTCTGTTGCCTTTGGCTTTACTGACCCAGAAGGAGAATTTCTGCATGTTTTTCACTTTGTCAAGGATAGTCCTAATTCAGGAAAATATCCAGCTATTTTTGAGCACTGTGCTGAAAATGTTTGAATGCAAAACATGACTAAGCTAGGTCCTGTAGTGGGACCTTTCTGGCATTAAGTTAAATTGAGAACCTGCACAATGGAGTCCTAATTTTCATCAAAAATAGAAATATGTATTTTTCTTTTACACTGTTCTTCCTCAGAGTGCTTTCAAAATATTAATTAGTTAATCCCACAGTGAATCTGGCATTCAAACTTTTCCTACAATAATGATAGCAACTTTCTGTAAATGTTAATGTGCCACTGAACTTTGAAATTGTAGAGACTGTATTGGAAAAGGAATGCATTCTGTCAAAAAGGCTCTGGCTGAAGCATAAAGGGTAGAGAAAGAAAGATTATGCATAATAATATTGTTCAAAGATACTTAAAGGTCAGACGTAAATTTTAAAACTTTCCCCTTCTGAGGGAAAAAGTGTTTCTTCTTTGAAGTACTGTTATCAGTTCCTCTTCAGGACTTTCTGTGGCCCAACCCTTCAATTTTATCTCATTGTGTTGAATATCATCGGGCTCCAAGGATGGGTGTTCATTATATTGACACAGTGTCAGTGAAATCTTCCCATGCCAAGAGAAAAAAAAAAAAAAGTTTTCATTTTCAGTTCAAGTTTAATATACTCAAAATGAACTACTAGAAGTTGTCTTAATCTTTATTCTTCAAAGGGGATGCAATCCGGAGGAGTGCTGAGAGCCCAGCTAGGGCCAGTACAGTTGTTCAGAGGGGCCCTGCTTTGCTCTCACATACCTGGTTTGTCAGTGACTCCAGAAGGAGCACAAAACCAGGGGGCATTTGACAGTTGCTGGGTGCCTGTGGTCAGAAGCGAATGTAGCACATCCCAAGAGATGATGAATTGTTGCCACCAGCTTTTCCTTGCACAATAGCTCAGGGCAGAATCTCACCCTGTACCAAAGATAACTTCTCCACAGCAGAGGAAACCCACACATGATGACAAATGTTAATTCTGTAACAAAAGGTTCAAAACAATCAATGTAACCAACCCAAAATAAAACCAATGTATGTGTAAACCAGTGACTGTCCTCAAAGCCAGTTGGGCACCCTGGGAAAGCAGGAGGAGTTTTGGAAGTTCATTAAGAACTTTGTTTATGGAAAATATGTAACACCCTGTACCTTGGACCTTACCTTCTGTCAGTCACTGCAAAGATTTCAGAGCTTTATGAAACATTAAAAAATTGTGGTGAATGGCAGAGCATTACAGTATGCAGTTAGTAAGCTTGCTCTGACATTCTCTGGTGTAAATCACAAGTAATACATCTCAGCTCCTGATCTTATCCTGTGTTGTTCTCAGTGGAATTGCAAGTGGAGTGGTGTTATAAACATTGTGAAACCATACTGAGACATGGAATCACAACACCCTACCTCTGTAAAATGGATGCAAAGGTGATTTCTTGATTCTTGAGTTCTCCTTCCTTCTTAAATCACCAAAACTGAATGTACTTTAATGTTAACGTACTTGAATGTTAAATCCAGACAAAAAGTACTGCCATGCACACCTGCAGAAATAGAATCAGAGAATGGTTTGGGTTGGAAGTGACCTTACAGATCATCTGACTCCAACCCTCCTGCCATGAGCAGGGGCACCCTTCACTAGGTCAGGATGGTCAAAGCCCCATCCAGCCTGATTTCTAACACTTCCAATGATGCAGTGTCCACAGTTTGTCTGAGCAACCTATTCCAGTATCTCACCACCGTCATAGTGAAAATTTTTTTCTTCAGAAGATGAATGCCAGACACTCCTAATGATCTCACTGCTTCAGAGAAGTATCAAACACCTGAAAACTCCATGCTTAGTTCTCCACCTGTACTCATTGCCTTCCCAAGCAGCTACAGCTCTCTGCACCTAATTGCTGGATTGTATGTGACCTGAGTCAACATCCTTCCCCTCCAATAAGGCCTAGTTGGTCTCTCAGCTGAATTAGACAGTGAAACCTACAACGTGCCCTTGGTGTGAAGTAAGCATCATTGGTAGGCTGCTATTTTTACTTGCCATAAATCTTTCACATTAAAAGCAAGAAACCCTTAAAAAGAGCATGGCTGAGATCACTGGGGTTTACACATCTTCACAGAGAATCTTGTAGTGGGAACCTTGTCTGAGGAATACTTCCCAGACGCTGTCTCCTTCCCTCCCTGGCAAGCATTGCCAGCTGGCTGCATGAGATCTCTCAACTCACTGCAGGCCTCAGTCCTGCCTGCAAGGATGCCATTTAAATATTCACTTTTTGTTCAGCATACTTAATGACCTTTGCAATTATTTACATACTAAATTTCCAACGGCCTTCTGCTGCCTTGAGATCATTAGCTTTAATGAAGGCAGAAAAAGGCAATGAGGTCAAACAGACAGCTCTCTATTGAAGCTTTAAGTTCTGCAAAGAAATTGTGGGACTGAATTTACCTTTTCCATACAGTGCAGGGGCATCTGCTCTGGGTTCACACAGATTTTTATGATCCTCATAGATGGCTTGCTGCTTTTGGAGCAACTTAGGGTTGAGAAATGTAAAAGTAGGAGCAGCAGTTGCTAAGGATTATTCTGCCTCAGTGTGTCCGTGCTTCAGCCATGACTCAGCCAGAGGCAGGAGTACCACTGAAAAATGCTAGCTTGTACAAATGTCCCAGGTTGTTCCAGAAACAAATCCACCCCACACAGTCCCAGATACATGAAGGAGATCCTATATGCTCTGGCTAATGCCAGTCTGAGTCCTGTCTTCTGGGCAGGTTGGATGCTCATTTGACACGCTCAGCTCATGGAAGGCTCTCAGTCTCTTGAGGGTGGCTATATTGTTTACCCAAAAAGAAAAGCTAAGCACCTGTTAGTGTTAAGGTAATTTAAGAGAGAAAAAATTACCTTATCTGTTACAAGTTAAGCTGCGCACACTGGATACAGGGGTACATTTCTCACATGGGTAAGAAATAATTTCCTTCTGTTGTTAATTTTCTGAGAAAAAATTTTCATCTGTTGAAAACAGAAGATATTTTCTCACTAAAAAGAAAGGATCTTCACTTAATAATCTTATTGAAATTCTGCTGTGGTAAATTCCTTGAGACATACAGACAAGGCAATGCAGCTCTCTCTGGAAGATGGGCCACCACAAGTTAGATCCAACAGCATAATAAATGGTGCGGTGCTCTCCCTTGCAGAGCTGTATGAATTATTTGTTGTGGTTCCTTTTGCCAAAATTAGCTGATTTTTCTCTTTGTTTAATGGTTCTCAGCAGATGGTGTCTTCAACTTTTTTTTTTTTTTTTTTTTTTTTTTTTTCAGGTTTGTTTATTTCTATTTATTAAATTAATGTACTAGATTTATAGGAGTTGTGAAGTCCTGCTACAAGTTTGAAATATGTGCCATGTTATCTGTCATCCATGTCACACAGACTTATTAGTGTGCCCTGAAAAAACAGTAATTTGGGCAATGGAAAAACATCTTACAGAAAAGAAAAAAAGAAAAAAAAAAAAAGTCAACAGCAACTCTATTCTTGGTATTGTTGTAGCAGTAGCAGTTAATGCCAATGCAGAAAAAAGTACAGACTAAATGCAAGCTCTGAGAGAGAGGGGTATTCTGCAGACAACCTTCTTTAGTGGTAGAGGTGAAGCTGCAGCTAAGCCAGCTGGAGATGAGGAAAAGAGCTTAGCTAAAGGTTACAAACCAGAAGAGCTGCTGAGGCTTCCACGGCCCTTGGACTTCCCTGTTTCTCCTCCACATGGTCACCAGCAGTATGGCCAGGGAGCCATAACCACCTGGACCGTGTCTGGAGTGTCTGAGTGTCTCTGTAGGTGATGGTCAAGACCATGGGGTCTGAGGTGGCTTTCTCCTTGGTCCTGCCAGTGAAGAGGAAGGTTTGGGGAAGATGGTGTCAGATCCTGCAGATCCACAATGCCACATCTGATATTGTCATTAGAGATTATTTTGTTGTCAGGGTTTTTACAACCACAGGACCTTATTTGAGGACAAGTTGGGAGAGGTGGGGTCCACTTTACCTGGTGGACTTCTATGATAAAATGATGTGGATGGCAGAAGAGCAGTGCTTCCCACAATATGTCCATACAATGATATTACTGTCTAGATGGGTGGACAAGCAGATGATTAAAAAGAAATAAAAA
This sequence comes from Nettapus auritus, assembly GCA_011076525.1. Taxonomy (NCBI): domain Eukaryota; kingdom Metazoa; phylum Chordata; class Aves; order Anseriformes; family Anatidae; genus Nettapus; species Nettapus auritus. Next base: position 189,115,986 of record CM021765.1, read on the forward strand.
TGAGTGCAGTGGTTAATTGGTTGTACTTGATCTGGAGGCCAATAAGAAGGGGAGTAATGCATGTGTCTATCCTAATACTTACCCTGTCTAACATCTCTATCAATGACCTAAAGGAGGAGACAGAGTTGGTCCCCTTAGCAAGTTTGCAGGTGGCACCAAACTTGGGGTGCAGGTGGGATCTGGTGTCATGCTACAGCAGAGGTTCTCCCTACTCAAACTCTGTCAACAGTCATCCATTCTGCCCTGTCGTGTGTTTGCATCTGTGTAGTTATAGATGGAGGTTGTTTCTAGAAGACTTGCTTCATTCATTCCAAATTTCCAGCAACAAAGGCACATCAAGGTTATTTAAGCTTTAAAAGCTTTATTTGTATTAGCTATCTTTCCTACTCTTCCTAGTGGCTCTGAGTCTTGTTCATGGGGAAGATGAGAATGACAACTCTTTTGAAATCTAGAAAGAGAAGAGAAAGATGAAGAACTGTCATTTCCAAAATGTTTTTGCTTTTGTTCTTGATGCCCTGAAAAAGTACTGGTGCCCCATGAAACTAGCAGAACTGCTTTTATTAAAAGGTTTCCACACTGCCTTTCAACTCTCTAAAACTCACATGGTCTTCTTTTACCCTGAGTTATTTTTTTATTGTTGTTCTTTGGGTTGTTTTTGTGTATTTTTGTGCTTGCTTGCTTCCTCTCCCTCTCTTGCTTGCTTACTTTCTTTCTCATTGTGTGTTTTGATGATTTATGCATGCTGAGATGCTTCTGGGAATGCCTGTTGCTATTCAGATGCCTGGAGGAAAAATCTTTTGTTGGGAGTTGCTGAAGTTACTACTAAAATAAATTCAATTTTTTTTTTTTTTATTTTGCTTTCCAACTTTAATTGGCTGTGGTCCATTTAGAGGTATCATCCTGATCACAAAGTATTGCCTTATTGCTTGGGCTACATTTCAGTTTAATTTGTTTGCAGTGTTCAATACATGGCAGCTTCTGTGTGTTATTGCTTGGGGAAGGTGCCCTTACATCTCCTCATACTCAGCCTCTGCAGTGCAGAAATCCTTATGATTACGTGGTTCCAATAGAGGAGGCACCTGAGAAAAATTAACAGACACCAAATTAGAAGTCCAAATTGCAGCAGCCAGGATTTGGGCAGCTGGGCTGAACGCTGACAGCATGTGGTCAGCAGAACAGCGTGCACTGTGCAGCTCGTGGATCCTGGAGGGAAAGTGAAGGGAATATCTCTGTACAACAAGGTGCCACCACCCCACTGCTGTGTTTGACATCTTATGTGTCACAGCCAGCCTCAATGGGTCAGAGCAGCCCCTAAAGCAGTGCCAGCAGGGCCGAGTAGACACTGCCCAGATCTACCTCTTTTATCACCCAGCGCTCTGCACTGTCCTCTTTGCTAACAGGGAATCTGGCTTTGGAAACTGCTTGGACTCAACTACTTGTTAAAACTGTAGGCTTAATATTCAGATTGCCAAAAAGGTATTTCAGGTAATTCTGTGATTCCTTACATTCTTTGATATTAGTTTTGCGATGTTTGATGTTTTAAGATTGCACAGATATGAAAACATGATTTGGTGCACCTTCATCTGGCTTGATCCCCAGTTGCTCTGAGGTGGATATAAGTGTTGTAGGCCCCCTCTGCCCACCAGCACTGAGGGACTACGTGTGTGTTTGCACTTCAGTGCCCCTTATATTGGGGGTGTGGGTCAGAGCATGTCAGAAACCTGTGAGATTTTCTCTTACTGTGTCAGCTGTCCTTGTTATGGTCACCAGAAACAGGGAAAATATTTATCCTTATACAGTAAAAGGAAGTGCATTTTTACAAACTCAGGAGGAGGGGATAAGGCAAGAGAAAAAAATCATCCAATTATCTGAGTGCAGTTCTGGAACTACCCAGAGATAGATTTGATAGTGCTGATTCTTTCCCTCACTGTTTGGTTTTGTCAGCATGGATTGCCTTTTCGGCATGCTTGATGGTGTCAGGAGGTTACTGCTCCAGCCACAAGATCTCACCATTTTATGTGACATGTGCCTATTAAGCTACTGCAGCAGTGAGAAGTTTTAATATAAAGATTGCCTCTTGGTGTTACAAGTCATCATGGGCTCTCCCTGACGTATGATTCGTAGGCAACTATCTTTTCTGTGTAACAAAAATTATTATAGCCTGGAGGGTGTTTTGTTCTCCGAGAGAAAACGTACTGCTTCTTCCTACAAAACCTACTCTTAGCACTTCTGATGCTGATTTTATTCTAAATAAGAAATCACACCCTATCACAGAAAAGCCTGAACAAACATAACTCTAAGAGCTGAAAATCAACAGTAGTTAAATCTGCAGCATCTGTAGCTAGGCCAAACCAATATATGTTTTAATGATAAACAAACTCAAATGGTTGAGTACAGCAGCTGCATCCATCTAATCTTCTTTGATCTTCAAATTGGTTCTTTTGCTGCTTTTCTGGTATGGTATCACAGAATCACAGAATTTCTAGGTTGGAAGAGACCTCAAGATCATCGAGTCCAACCTCTGACCTAACACTAACAGTCCCCACTAAACCATATCCCTAAGCTCTACATCTAAACGTCTTTTAAAGACCTCCAGGGATGGTGACTCCACCACTTCCCTGGGCAGCGCGTTCCAATGTCTAACAACCCTTTCGGTAAAGAAGTTAAAAATAAAATTTGACCGGGAAACGAACCCGGGCCACGGCGGTGAAAGCGCCGGATCCTAGCCACTAGACCACCAGGGAACTCTTAGTGGATTCTTTAATCTGCCGGATATAAGCACAAATGTATAAAACACTGCTTGAAGTTGAAGTAAATAAAGTTCAAACTGGAATGCACTGAACATTTTTAGTAGTGAACGTAGTGCTTTTTGTTCAGATTATCATTTATAAATTATGTAAAATGTCCAGAATGGACTGTGCTCCTGAAAAAATGCTTTAAATGTGTTAAATTAGTGGTTACATGAAGAAACTCGGTAGATTTGTCACTGCTAGGAAGCAATGAGATTATTGTTCATATGCTCCTCAGCACATCTGTGCAGACATGTCCCTGGCTGTTACTGAGTGAACCCTCAAGACAAAGCTTTGCCAAAAGACTTCACCCCATCCACCCATTGCTATTGTCTCTCCTGAGTGTGCCTCAGAGGCAGAAAGGGCAGAAGGATGTGTATTTAGGGATCTGCCCATGCCTCGTGCCCCCATGGCGAGCTGGAAACAGGGATCCCTCCATTCAGGCCCACGGCCTCAGCTGCAGAAGGCAGGCTAAGTAACGCCAGTAGCTGGCTGTACAAGGCAAATGCAAACAGAAACAATGATCTCAGATCAACAGTATGAACTGAAAAGTGGCCCGATTTAGGAAGTTTGGAACTTTTTTGACTTCTGTAATGAGCATACAATTAAATCCTGGTCTCATTAGAACCCACCCAAGGAAGAAGACACAGTAGTAACCCACAGATGATGATCACACAGGTAATGAGAGAGGCAGCCATCATGGTGTCTTCCTCACAAGTTTTGCAAGAATTAACTGTTACAGATGAAGAACTGCAAAATGTTCTTATCTAAGGAGCCCAGCCACACAGCAAACACATTCTCCTTGTCAAGCCCAGCAGCATCTCCCTGCATGCTTATTCATACTGGGGAGCTGCCATTAGTCCTTGTGGCAGCTCCGCTCGCTGTGATTTTATTCACAGATCTTTATCCATCTCTGCAAGACACACTGGCCACACCTGTGAAGACTGGTTGCAAGCTGATTGTGAACTGACCAGTTTGTAATCTGGTCAGCTGGTCTGGCTGAAGGAAATTCAAACCAAATTGCAGGACTGCTGCTGAGGAACCTTTTTCTTATTTTTAATGAGAAACGTTTTTCTCACCAGCCTGACTCTAGGCAATCTTTGCTTAGTCTCTTAAAACCACAGGGATTATTTTGAAGACAGCAAAACTACAAGCAAATTGAAAAGATTTGTATGCAACTGAAAAGATCTGCATAAAATGGCAGATGAACAGTAGCCTGGATCTTCTCTAATAGCTAATGAGTTGCATCCCTGTGAAAGAATACATATGCTTAACACCAGCAGTGAAATAAAACCACAAGTCAATCAGCTCACTCTGTGACAAATGGCATGAGATGAACAGAGGTCTGCAGCTGAATTGTGCATTGGAGAGGCATGTGAGCCTGTGCAACTCAGGCTAAGCCATAACAAGGCATTACAAACTTTAATTTCTGCATGTGTTCCTAAAAGTTCAACATTTTAGTTAACATCATACCAAAGAAAATTAGGTGCAGCTTACCCTTTGGAATGATATTTATTTTAGATATTTATACTGACTGCAGCTTGAAAGTCCTTGACAGCCATGTCATTGCATTTGTTAGAAGATAATATTTTCTGTAGCACTCAAACATCCTTGTCATGTCTGAATTTGCAGTAGTAGCCAGGTTAGAGATTGACTGCTCTGGGAGACCAAGGTATCTGTTGTCTATATGGGTATTTATGAGTGAAAGGGTAGTGGCTAATTGAAGTACAGCAGGATAATGGGAATGGCAGCACAGAAAGAGCTAGGATGCTGTTGACTTACCGTCTTTTTACATCTATTTCTTATGCATTGCCAAAATGGCCTGCTATGAATAGGCAGCTTTGCAACTCTCTGTAAAATCCTGGACACATTAAGAAAAACACCAGTGAGACCAAGCAGATTACTGGATGCTGTCAGGTTGGGATCTATAGCCTTTGCTGAACAGCACGAATAATCACAAGAATTTGTTTATAGAAGCTGTTTCTTACTGAAACCTTGCTGGACTGGTTATCAAAATGATCTGCACTTCTGTAACGTCTGATGGAAGACAAACTGTTCCAATACTCAAAGCTTACAGAAAAAGCTGATATCAGAAAATATATTGACTCACTGAATATGCTTGATAGCATGGTGCACACAGACGAGCAAGGATCTTAAAGTTTCCAGATCTCTGAAAGTCTGCAGTTCCTGTTAATCCTGGTCCTCAGCTGGGCTGTTCAAGGGCGAGCAGTGTCATATCCCTGACTGCACCAGCAGGCTCTGCAACCCCTCCAAAGAGCTATACAAAGAGACTGGGACATTACTCTTCATAGATGCTCCAAGCTGTTTCAAAGTCTACAGAGGATTTTTGATTTCATGTATATAAAGCACTGAGAAATTAGCGCTTCTATTAGCACTTCTATTAGCGCTTCTGTATTTTTTGTTGTAAAACTGAAAAATGAGTGTTTGTACCTGTGGTGCTCTCAGTGAAGCTCAGGTAACACATTTGATTCCCAAAACAGTTTGTCTGTTTGATGCAAAGATTCTTACTAAAACTAGTTTCATCTGAATTGTCTCTAATAGGTGGATGTGTATTTTCCTCATGACTATCCTACATACCACAATGGCTCAAGTTTGAAATCAACATTGCATTATCATGCAGTTATGACAACCTGCCTTGTAGTTTGTTTTTCTAGATATTTTACCTATCTTTTGTCCACAAAGTCTTTTTTAAGCTCTTGCCTCTCTGCTGGAATTTAAGCTTGCTATTTTGGGACCTGCCAGTTTAAGACATATCCAAATCACAATGTCCAAATATTTTCTGGCACCCAAATTACACCCTGGCACCCAAGACTGCTAGTCTGTGGGAGTGTATTCCTCACAGGAATGGCAAATCTGAGCAGTTGGACAAACAGGAACTAATCAGGAACTGAAACAGGAACTGAAATTCAGCTGCTGAAGAACACAGTTCATCATCTGGAGATCAAACTTAGCACTAGAGTATTAGACATTTCAGGAGTTTTTTGTTGTACTTTTCTAAGTTGGAGATAATATAAAAATCCACTGACATTTTCTAGATGTTTTTAATCTGTATTTGAGAAAGTCTTCTATATAACAGGTTATTAGATACCTAGATTTAAAAAATATTTTTAAAATATCTTTTTGTTGTTGTTGTTGTTGTTATTACTTGTTTTATATGCATATAGTAACACAGTAGCTCCAATGCAGTCATTACTTATTTTTGAATCAGAGGTAGAAAACACCTTTTTGCCCCAGATGTATTATTTATGAAAAATGTGATTTCAGAAGAGGTACAGTTTAAATATTTAATGAGTAAAAATGAATGACAAACACTTATGCCAAAACACTGAATATATGTCTTCATATACAGGTTTGGAAATAAAAACAACACCTGAACTGCTAGAAGAAAAAGAATATATGTTGCTTTTCCAAGCCAACAACAAAATGAAATATAAAAGCAGGAAAAAAAATCAGATTCTACTGATGGAATATGATAAACCTCAAGGTTGCCCAAACTGCTTGCTGTCCCTGAGCATACCTATTGGAGGCTCACTGGGATCATAACAAAACACAACATTATTGACCATTTTTATTCATAATCTCAAAGTAAGTATGAAATATCTGCTGGAGAAAGCATGCAGACAGGGAATGGTGAAGCTTGATAAGGACAGTAAAATCATGCAGACCAGTGAAAAAATGAGGTATTAACAATAAAGGTGATTACAAAAGCACCTGGGAAGATGGTGGCTTTTCCATCATTTAATGTTTCAGCTAAAGATTTCCTTTATCTTCAAATAAAACTTTGATGTCTTTGGGGAAAACAGGCTATAGCCAAACAAGTCCTGCTTCACTCAAACCGAAGTTATCTTGCTCAAGATGAAGGTAAGCAGATAAAATTAAAGGAAACACCCCAAGATTTATAGGGGGTTTAATCTCTTCTGCACCTTATTGAAAATCGTCAGAGTTGAAAATGTAATGTGCTAGTGATGATTGATTCTTTTTTGTGTGTGTGCATGATACAATTAGCTGTAAATAGCAGATCTGGAACCTTCTAACCCAGATTTTTTTGGATAGTAGTTGACTACTTTAGCCCTCCATACATTAACAGAAGAATATAAGTGGAGGGTAGAGAAGGTCTTCAGAGCTCCTGAATCTGGGTGCACCCCATGGTTCCACCACAGGGTGACCCTGACATGTGTTTCATGACCTTCTTTTTATTCCTGCAAGTCTTTGTTTCCACAGAAAAGACACCTGTTGGTGATGAGCAACAGGAAAGGCAATGTGCTTTGAAAGTTCCCAGTCTGGGGATCCAGGGGTCCAGAACCTTGTGGATACCACAACACTCACTGGTACGTAAATCTGAAGAGTAACTATAACGGACAAAATACAGTCTTCACATACTTCACTGAGTACATAATTGAGTCTCATTATTATTCTTTTACTGAGTAATAATGAGACAACAAGCTCTTGCAATAATATTGCTACTGTCTCTGACAGTTCATCTTATAACATTTTTTGTTCTTATTCCATATTTTAACATAGGTCCAGAGAATACAGTTCATCTATTTCAAGTCTGTGCTGGAAATTGCCTTGCACTGATGTCCTGCCATGTCAAGGGGCTTTCACGGACTAACCTGCAAGATCATGATTTGAGTTTCTTGTTGGTAGAGATTGGTGGGTCAGTGCTGGAAAAGATGAATATTGCTTTTGTGTTTGCCCTACACATGCTATATACATTAAGAAAATAATTATCTTTTTAAAAATATGTTTTTGAACACTTTCACCTACTTTCTTTTCCCCTTGAATTGGAAAGTCTAGGGCAGGGGTAGCCATGAAGCAGTTTTCAAACATGTGAAACATTTTCCACATGATTGAACAGCATAGGATAACTAAGCACAGTTTGGACCCTTGGAGGGATGAATTCTGCAATTCACATATTCCAGTGTGACTGAAGTATAAATAAATCATAGTTTAAAACTTGATGATTTGCATATTCTGATGAACAAAAGAGTATTGGGAAGATATGTGGTGTACAGCGTTATATAAACTTGGAAACACTATTCCAGATATTTCTGCCCCCAGGAAATGACTTCTGCACAGTAACTCTTTCACCAGTGGCTTTTCGGTTTATAAGCACACAAGACTTCTATACTCATGTCAAAATTTATCTCAGGCTCACTTTAAAGCATCACTGTTGATCACCTAACTCTTCGGTACTGCTCCATGCTGTAAAACTAGCAGTGGTGGAAAGCACCCTGCTGGAATTTACATTTGAGGCAATGCTGAACCTGGTGACAGCCTCTGCAAGTGTGAGGGATGTTCTTTCTCATCAGAGGATGACTTGAATGTATCCCTATGTTCTCCAAGGATACCTGCTTCATATTGCCATTTTGGATAATCTTCACAACCTGCTGACTTAATTTAATTGCTTCAACATGCTTATAGATGGCTGTATGATAAAAATAGGTGCCTTTTTATGAGATTTTTTTACAAACTCAAGGAAACCAGACACTCACATCACGTTTTAATTGGAAGACAGATCATTATCTGTCAGACTCCTCTGAAAAAGCCCATTCTAAACACGTCTTACTGGTGATATGATATTAGATTTTTTTCCTGTAAGGAAAACAGATTGCCTGCTTCTTTATGGGAAATTACTGTACCATTACACTCAGAACATCACTTAATGCTGGTATAACCTAGTCAGCTGTGCTATATTATCTAAAGTTTAATTTGGGGGACAAATCTATTGAGTAACTGAACAGCTGTAGGTTAGAGTTTCTGACTACATTGTGTCTACTTACTATATTGTAGAGGCTTCCCCTTAATCTTTCATATCTGTTTTTCTGGAGCTGGCAGTGTTCTGACAAAGTTGTAGTTAATATTCTAACAGTGCAGTTTGTGTTAGTTGAGCATTACTCCCCTGAGCAGCTGACATTTTCAATGAAAAATATAATTCTGCACATCCAAGCAGATGTTTCCCAGGGCACCCACTGCTGCCAGCAGGGATGTGTAAAGGTGTTTTACTAAAGGATGGTTTATGTTCCAAGCAATGGAGTTAAAGGAGAAATGTACAGAAGAAAATCTGCAATGCCTCATGCTGGAGTTAGTTTTTAGATGCTTACAATAGTTCCTCCTTAAAATTAAATTATGTGAAAATTCCTGTTCAGTGTTCAAATATATATATTTCCTTTCAAACGTAGTGAAACAAAGTGTCAGAGCTGTGATGTATTATTTGCAACTTCCAAAGCAGAAACAACCCCCCCACCCCTTTTATTTTTATTTATTTATTTATTTTTTCAAAACAAACCCAAAATTTGTTTCAAAGCAGAATTACATCAAATGGGAAAGAACATTTCAGCCTAAGTGCAGCGGCACTTTCCAACAGAGATGTTTCATCTGAACTCCCCTGACTGCCCCTGCCATTGTGGGGGTGGCCATGGTCCCATCCAGGAAGGGCATCAGGAGGCACAGGGATGGGAAGGTGCCTTTGCTCCTCATCATGGTGCTAGCACAGCTTCTGCAACGTTAATTCTCTCTCCCTTATTTCTGTGGCCAGCTTCTCTTAACTTGCTACTCCCACGCTTCTTTAACATGAAATTGCTCTGTGTCCAAGGAACCGAGGCAGGCAGCCCTTTCCAAGGCTGCTTTCCATAATAAACAAAATACAGGATGTAAAGACTGCTAATAAACTGCACCTCTCTCTGGAGGGAAAGCTGTACCTTGGTATCATCCTATTTTCTGTTTATTCCAGGAGTGAGACTTTCAAGGCCAGACAAGCCAAGGCCCCCCTGGAGATAATGCCGACGCCAGCCTGGCCATGCACACTGGGCTGCTGGCCCAGGGGCTGCGCATCGCGGGCTGCGAGTGCCTGTGCCCCTAGATTGCTGTTTTCCTATTTACCGTTCTCCTGCACTGCATCACTTTGATATCAGACTTTTTAAATGCCCTTTCTCTTCCTCCTATGTGCAATTTTCCAAATAGCCAGGGGTCTTTTAGGAGGTGAAAAGCAGGTTATGTATACATGCATATACATGTTTTGCACAAAACGCTGGGCTGAAAGAAAAATATTGTGAGAGTAAAGCACTCAAGCACTCAAGAATTAAGAAGAGAAGGGCTATCTATGCTCTTTCAAATTATTCTCTTTTGATCCTTATATAAAACTAAAGAGACTGAAGTTTTTTTATCTCACAAGACCTATAGTTCTTCTCCCTTGTCCTGTTTCAAGCTCCGGCTGAACCACATTTGTGCCAACCTGTCAGAGACCAGCACCCCATGCCGCAGTGCACCATGGAGTGCACCCCCACCACGAGAGGGTTCAGTAATAGGCTGCTACAGCAACTGTTACGCAGGGAAAGAAGTTACTAAGAAAGCCAAACAACATGCTTTTTATGAGGAATTTGAAAAACAAATCTTTCTAGTGAAATATGGTCTTAAAGGAAATCTGTCATCCAGGCTGCTATGTGAAAATCTAACAAAAGCAAATTCAGGTTGGCAGTTCCATCCCAAACTTCACCTGTAATTTTAAATCTATTATGTGCAAAGAGACCTGTGAATGTATTTGCATTAGGAAAGACATCTTCAGAGGCTGCAAAACTACCTCTGTTCGCAGGAAAGGAGAGATTACATGGGGATGGGTTGGGGGGTATCAGTGTACTATTTCCCCCCCCCTTATTCCTCCATTCTGCTGTTGTTGAGGCTTTGTTGAATAAGTGTTGAATTTTTGCAGCAGTGCCATCAGGCTCCCTTGCAGGGCTATGCCACCAGAGGTGGCTCTGATGGTGAGGAAAATCATATTCTAAGGGTGTTCCCACAACCATCTGAAAATTCAGGCGAAGCATATATTATTCCCCCCCTTGATGCAGAAAGGCCTCCATCCCAGTTCAAGATAGAAATTTGAATTTCAGAGAAAATGTTAGCAGGAGAAAGGACGGGACTGGTATTTTGCCTTTGTGAGAAAAAATAAAATTCAAGCTAATTGGATTTTAATGTCTTAAATATTATAACTCACCTAGAAGCTGGTATCTCTAGTAGCCTGTAGTCTCAGGCTTATACTTTCCTTCTGCACAAGAAAGTAAGGAGGGCATTGTGTGCATCTCCCTTGCACACATTCTCACCATTCCCTAGACCATCCAGGCTTCATTTTAAATAAATATGTAAAGGGAGATCTATTCTGGGAAAGGCTATTCTGTGTGCAAGGGCATTGGGAGTTTTGCCCGGGAGAAGGATCTTTAGGACAATGCTTTCCATCATGCCATAGAAGTGAAGCACTGGCATCAAACTTGTGTCAGTTTTTTGAAGAAATGCAAGACACGGACTCCTGATGGCTCTTGAACAGAAGGCCTTTATTGCTGTTTTTCACTACTACATATACTTTCCCCATAGCCCCATGTACTGTCCACGTGCCCGAACCTGTCATACAATTGGTTAGAGACCCTCAGATACGCACCTTGAGCCAGCCAGCAGTTGGCCACCACTCAAAGCTCATCCTTAGCACTGTAGCCAAATTTCTTTATCTCAACCTTGCTCAAGTTTTTGCTTTTGCTGCTTGATTCCTCATTATCTCTAATTCAGGGACGTGTGAAACAGCGCGAAGCCACCTGCAAATTCTTTTCCCACAGTTGTTGGAGAAGTTTCACTCCCAAGGCTGGTGTAAACACTTTGCCTACTGTACCAGAGATAGGACTGTAAATTAGAAAATCTCTTGCTGGCCTGGCATTCTTGAATAAACATTCACATATCTGCAGAGTTCAGCTCAATTGCCTTTATCTTCTTTATTCTGCTTCCACTCAAACAGGGTGTAGCCTAGTAACAAGATCAGATCAAGTTACAAAACTGATTTTTCAGCCAGTACCAAGTTTACTCAGAGTATTTCACATCCAAAGCCTGAACAGCTGATTTAGTTCTAATTCTCTGAGCAAATTTGGCATACTGCAGAAGCCTCTGTGTCAGAAATATCTACAAATCTGTACATAAAGGGAATCTGCACCAACAAGGAGGTGACAACTGCTTTCAAGCATCAGAAAGATGCCTTCCTTGTTCATCTTGGAAACCCACAGTAAAATTTGCCCAATTCTTCTCTTCTGAAAACTGAACACTGTGGAAAATTCAAGGAAAATTGTAAGACATAGAGAGAACATCCACTATAGTTCATTATGATTTCCTAAAGCAAAATTTGAGATGTTTAAATTAGATTTGCTAAAGCAGATTAGTTAGAATTCAGGGTTTTATCCTTTCTGCTAATTTTGCATGGGAATCAGCTATTTCTGTAATCATATTTTGTAGTGACACTTCAAATATTGTTTAATTATTGCTCACAACAATCTTAAAAGTAATGAAATAGAAGATATAATAAAGCAGTAGGTTAAAAAACTGTGCCATTAGTCATTTGAGTCCCGCCCAGGTTGGTGAACTAACAGTGTACTATTTCAGAGAATGAGTATATGTGTTGCTGCTGCTATAGGAATTAACTGAGATGTCAGCTTTCATTCACTTTCAGGGCTATAACCTGACTGTTTCATGTTTATCTTTAAATAGACTATCTCAGAGTTTATGGGAAATCATGACTGTTTTACTACGTATAATGCAATATAGCCATTAAACCAATGAAAAACAAATCCATGTCATTTCTGTAAAAATAAAATAAGACATATATATACATAAAATTTAAAAGCAGCAAAAGCTACTAAGAGAATTATGTTATTTCCATTCATTTTAACAGCAGAGTCCTGCAGGCCTTCTGAGTTTCAATTTCTTCTGTTTTTCACAGATCCATTCATATTTGAGAAAGAGAAAAGTATATAGTCAAGCACAACTTGCTGCTAGGAGTCAATCAGGAATTCACAGGACTGCTGAAAGATTAGCTTTTGGATATCCTGAGCATCACAGTTATCTGACCTCCTGTGGAAGCCAAAGGGCTTTTTCCTACCATAATCTGAAAGAGGTTGTGTGCATCTCTGCTGTGCTAACAACACACAGGTTTGTGACAGCCACAGCACAAGGGCTGTGTGATTTGGCAGGGCTGTGCTGGTGCAAAGCTGAGCCTGCCACAGAGGGCTCGGTTCTCTTGTTGTCTTCCCTCTGAGAGCACCCTGAAGGAGCAAGAAAAAGGGAGGCAGCAAAATGAAATGGGGAAGGACATCACAGTTATAGATAGTGAACACTAGAAAGAAGCCCTATTACCATTCTCGCCTCTGTGTAACTGTATTCTGGGCAGGGAAAGGGGTGAAAATGAATTTGTGTCAGGATTAATGACAGAGAAAGTGAACAGGAGTATAATGAAATGAAAATTTTCATTTTCATTCTCTTCTCTTTTCCACTTTCTCTCTTTTGCTTGATACTTGACTCCTTCAGAGACAGTCTTTTCCTTCTACATGTGTATGGCATTTAATTTCTTGATATTAATGAATACAAGCAACTTTTTAATGAAAAGTTGCAAAAAATTACTCCTAAGGTGAGAAAGTCCTGGCTGATGCACTTGTCATATCTTCATTTTCAAGTCATCACTGAATGCAAACAGTAACAAGACTGCATCCTCTGGCGTATCTTTTAGGCACCATGTCCCTGCTCACAGCCATTCTCCAGATGGCAAAATTCACAGCCAGGTGCACAGTTTTTCGTACTGGGGATTTATTCTGGATATGCCATTGCATTTTTTTCTACAGTTTTGAAATGGTACAGAGGGCTCACCCTCAGACTGCCCAATTTAAGATCTGGCAAAAAGTGCTGCAGAATTTCCATTCAGAATTCCATAGAACAGACATTCCTTCATCATATCGGAAGCTCGGGTTGCTGTTTATGTCTCAGCAAATTCCCTTGGTTTCCAGTTCAGATGTTATTTTCCATAAAGTGTGACACCTTATTTTAATCGCTTTTACTTCTCTTATTGTTATCTCTCATACACTTTGAATTGCCTTTTGCTTGCTCAACAGCAGGAGAGCAATTATTTGTGATCAACACATAAATCTCTGGATGCCTCGATACTTCTTTTTGGCTTCAATTGATGGAACTCTCAAATGTTAATTATTTTTTCTACAGATTGTTAAAGTGTTCAGTAATGTTCAAGAAATTGAACTCAGAATACATACAGCACCTTTTACATTTTTGGATGGCTGAGATTTTAGCTACCTGTCCAAACAATCACCAAGAATCAATTTTATTATAAGGTTTATTGTAACAGCCTATATTACCTTCTGTAATTTGATCTAAAAATGCAAGAAGCTGAACTAGAGTGGTTAACTAAAAAAATCATCTGGTTTTATCAGAAATAATTAATCACCCTTATCTACATTGTACATTTATAATGTTTTTCATCCAATAGTTTTAACTCCATAAGGATTGAACTGTGAAAAGCAATGAGCTTCTGAGTTATCTCTGGAGATTGGCCCTGGGAAATTGAAGTAATTACATATGTTGGTTTTAAAGTGAATGGAAAGCAGCTAAATAAAATTTTTATGAAGTAGTATCTCCATGGCAATACTTGGTCATTGGGTTTAACAGGTATTTGCAATACCTTCAGCTATTTAGACAAGCAGTTTTCCAGGCAATGTTAGTAATTATTTGTCTTCCTATTCCCCTGCTCCTGACAAGTGTTAGTCTAAGACAAATCAAATTACTGTTCTGCTTTTCTCCAGTTTTTAGGTAGACTTCTGAAATACTCTTAGGTTACAGAAATAAAGAAGAAATGTGCTGTAATCTTTCTGAGAAGACATGGCGCCTGCCCTAGGGATTGACTCAGATCCAACACTCACGCCCTGTGCCAGCACCAGTGCACATCCATACTTAGCTGGATGTGGCTGGTATTCCCCGAGGTCAGTGCATGCTTTTCCTAAGCATTTGCCATTGAAATCAATGGAATTACTCACATCAGGAAGTAATTCTCCATGCTGCCTCTCCCAGCTCCCTCGTGAATATTCTGACTGTGGCATTGTGCAAAGTGCAAGGAAAATATTGCCTCTTAAAACAGCAATGAGAATATAGTAAGCTTACATCCATCATCCAAAACGTTTTTGAGGTTTTTCATAATGTATAATATTATGTGATAAATTTGAATGCATTGCAAGCCACATAAACACTTTGATTTTATATAAATTTTTAAACAATCTTCTTCCCATTTTTATGCTGATGTTGACATGTTCAAAGTGCTGCACAAGCTTTTGTCCATCCATTTCTCAGAGGAGGAGCTGCTGCCCTATGAGAAACCCTTTACAGAGCCAAAACATCACCACTGCCTGCCTCAAGAGCTCTGACACCTCACACCTGTCTGATCTTTGGTGGCTGGGCTGGAAGCCACCACACTCTTCTGTATGTTCACTGTCACAAGTTCTTGTGGGGTGACCCCAGCCAGCACCTGATGAGCAATCATCAAAGGCCAACTCATGTACACCCATAATGGGTTTGGCTGGCATAGGTTAATTTTCTTTGTAGATGCTCATACGGGGCTCTGTTTTGGATTTTTGATGAAAATAGTGTTGATAACATGGGGATGTTTTAGTTACTGCAGAGCAGCGCTCACACAGACCACGGACTGTTCAGCTCCTGGTGCTGCCCTGCCAGCAAAGTACCTGGGGGTGCACAGGGAGCTGGGAGGGGACACAGCCAGGAGCTGACCCAGGCTGGCCAAAGGGATGTCCCATGCCACATGGTGTCATGCTCAACAATAACAGCTGGAGTAGAAAAAGAGGAAGGGGGTGGTCATTTGGAGGGATGGTGTTGGTCTTCCCAGGGAATTGTTACATGTGATAAGCCCTGCTTTCCTGGATGTGGCTGAACAGCTGCCTGCTGATGGGAAGCAGCGAATGGATTCCTTGGTTTTGCTTTGCTTGGTGGCTTTTGCTTTACCTGGTGAACTGTCTGCATCTCAAACCATGAGATGTCGCACTTTTCCCTTTCTGATTCTCTTCCCCATCCCACCTGGGGACAGAGGGCGAGCAGCTGCGTGGTGCTGAGCTGCCTGCTGGGGTGAAACCACAACACTCCAGCATATGTTTTCTGTTTGACTTCATCTCATGTTGTCAAGAAACAGCTATTGGAAGTAGTATCTTATTGTACTCCTGTTCTTTTGCATTATTTTGAATATAACCTCTTGCTTGCAGAATTTCATTCCTAAGAAGAGGGTAACAGCCTGAGTGCATGAATTGTGGGTATGTCAAAGAAGGCAAAGAGAAAGAAATTGGATGAACATTTATCGATTCAGTTTTATTTACTATTTCATGATCTATCAAAATAGTGGGCCTGTTCAAAGCATCTAATACAGACAACATTTACTGAAAACTTGAGAAGAGTTTTAGAACAAATATTTTTCATACAATAGCCCTCATCTGTTTCTCGCACTGATTAAAGTTTTATTTTAGAAAGCTGTATGTATCTTATCAGAAAGTTCACCAAGGTTTTTCCGTGATCAAATTTCTGAAAGAAAATGACAAGCAGATATATGAACAGCAACATTCTCATTTGCATATAGATAAATATTATGAACACAGCTCAAATAGCAGAGGTTCTTTCTTCGCTTGAATCATTATTTTCTATGTACCATTAGATTTGCAATCCGCATCATATACTTCTATGCTCAAATCAAGGCCAGCCTTGAAAATGTCAGGGAGGGTGTGGATTTTGAATGGGATCATTATTTCAAGAATACTGGGTGAGACTATATGCTGGTCTTAGTATGCAAAGTTTCTTTGACTTCAGTAGTATTAGACTGATTCAGGCTTGCTAGCTGTCTGGCTCATAGTCTTTTTTGTTGTTGTTGTTTGTTTGTTTTGTTTTAAAGAAAAGAAAAATAAAACCAAACAAGTTTACAATGTGCCCCAGAGCGAGGGAACAGCCCTAAAGTACAAAGCAGAAAATTGCAACACAAAGCGGTGAATATTACATGTTATCTGATGGCAAGGAGAGAATGAAAAATACAAAGCAATTGAATTGGTGCTCTGACAGGTTTTTAGCTGTTATTTCACTAAAACCATCAGAACCCAGGGCAGATCCCAGTTCTCCCACTAGCAGCTAGTCCATCGATGCAGAGTGCTACCCACACGGCTGTCTTTGCTGGGCTGGGGTAGAGCAGTCCTCGTTTACATCCTGCAAAATTTGCAGTCTGCCTGGCAATAGCACCACAGATGTGTTCTCTGGCTACAATTTAAATAAGATCTACATCAGAGAACTAATTTAAGAGTGAATTTGTATTGGCATTTAGGATCGTTTTAAAGGCAGTCCAACACAGTTTAAGCTGAATGAACTGTTCTTCCTACACCTTTAGCATATCCTGTAATTCATTTCAAAATCAAGAGCAAAAGGGGAGATACTGCAGTACTGAAATTTGGTCTGCTCAAACTTAAACAATGACTTTTTAAAATATGAATCGTGAATGAGAAATAAATTAGAAAGTAATCAGAAACCTAGCATATAGAATGAAGAAGAGAAGATGGAAATGGCTTTTCTCCAGCAAGCATTCATGAACACAATATAAACTTCTTGACTACTTTTAAGGTTAGAGCTGACGTCAGGGAGAGGAAGAGCCCGTGTGAGTCTAAAGCAAAATTTAGAACAGAAGTCTAGAAAGTCTAGATTCAGTTTTATAACCATGATTCTCTTTTTTTTTTTTTTTTGTAGCTGAAAAGTCACAAAGGAAGTGGAAAAAGAGGTGGAACAGCGAGCTCTGGTTTCTGAGTCTTTGTTGGAGCTTTTGTGCCCCTGGAAGGAAGCAACAGAAGGCCCAGGCCACAGGCCATGTAATGCCGCACTCTGGTGTCTCTGGCTGCCACCAAGATATATCCAGCTCAGCCCTCATCCAGTCACTGCTCGCATCCTCTCCTCAAACAGAGGAAGAAGGTCTGAAGGCAGGGAGGTCTCTGCATATTAGACATATAGCAGAATAAAGGGAGGGAAGCAGAGGGTAAACACGTTCCCTTCATCTCACCTTCCCCAGCCGGCAATGCAGTGCTTTCTAGCAGAGCCAGTGCATTCCAATTATTTTGTTTTCATCTTCTTTGTGGCAAAATTCAATTGTGCCTTCATCACTGGAGAGGCCCTGAGCCATTGCAGGGAGCCAGGTCTGTTTCTCACTGGTTACCACTGCAAAACAGTGGTCTCTGCATAACACTGGCCAGCTGTTACCAGAGCCAAATAAAGGCAGAGTTGATTACATCTTCCTTCCTCAGTCAAACATAACATTAACAATTACAAAAACTAGCATAAAACAAAATTAAAATCATACAGAGTTTCAAAACCGTATCAACAACCCATTAACTTAAACAGTTAATGAGATTCAGTGGGTGCCCAGGCTGCCTTGAGATTTTCTGTCTTGCCTGTACTGCTCCTATGTGTCAAGTGGGTGCAGGCATACGAGCTCTGGTCATACCATACTGCAGGGTCTATGCCTGTTGGGCTTTGCCACCTGAGATGTATTTTTGAATTCCAGATGACATGCCCCCCTGTTCTCCATCCTGCAAGGACCAGAAGATACTGCTGCTTCTTTCATGGTCTGCCTCCATCTGGGCCCAGAACATCTGACACTGAGAACATTAATTAAAACACACAACTCTCACCAGTTAACATAAAGGTGACTTAGGCACCTGCTTCTGGTTGTGGATTCCCTTCACAGGTCCATGCACCAAGCTTTTGGGCATGGCAGCTTTTTGAGCATAGCACCTGGGATCTTTCTGAAGCTGCCCCAGGAAGATGAAGACCCATCAAAAATGGTGGAAATAAAATACATCAAAGGTATTTTTCTAGATTATTTCATAGCCATTCCCATGATGATTAAACTTTTCACTCCTTGTGGGCCCCATGAAGATTCTACACATCTAGTGAAAGAGAAGTAGAAAACTGGTTGTGTGTCAAGACACAAAAGCACTCAAAATATTGGTAAGAGTGGGGCTTTTGAAGTTAGAAATAGCCTTTTAGATTCTGCTTTGATGGCAGTCTGTTCATTGTCCAATGCAAGTCAGCTGCCAGAATGTCAATATCCAGATTACAAACTCCCCTGCCACAGACGGCATGTCTAACATAATTCTGTCAGACAAATAAGGAATTAAGAGAAGCTTATAGTTCATTTTATATTTATTGGAGAGAAATACTCTCATGGGAAAATAATAGAAAACTTAGAGTTTATTCAAAAAAAAAAAAAAAAATACACTTTCCTCTTTATGCCCAATTAAGTTAGTCACTGTTTTCATTCCTGTGGTATATTACATAAATCACTGATAAGCAATAATACAAGACAATCTTTCAAAAGCATTAAGATAACATAAAACTATTAATCTCTCATTAAACAAACATTTATCCAAGTATTTCAGCTTAGCAGTTGTGGCCTCTAGCCAGCTCCTACATTTTTATACCTCTGAAATATTATTATGTACTGACAAAAATTACATTAACAATAAATATAATATTTTAAGTACCATTTACATGGAACGATCTCATCAAAAGCTCCAGTTGCAATTAGACTTTTCAGACATACCTTGAAAAACAGCTCTATTTTTTGACTTACCACGTTGTTGCAGTGCCTAGCTTTTGAAGTCTTTTGGCTAGCATTAAATGATTTGAACATTTTTTTGTTTGTATTGACCTCATGTAAGACCAGCTTCAATGATATTCAGTGACAGAAGGTGCAGTCATAAAAATTTATCAAACTCAGAAGCTGCCTTGTTCACACACAGATTATTTTAAGAACTGGACACAGGGAGACCTGTCTGCACTGGAAGGTCCAGAGAAGGGGCAGAGCAGAAATGCTTCACAGAGGGCTTACAGACACAAACTGACTCCTTGCATCCACCTGGGCTGCTAGATGTAAAGAACGTGGTAGATTAGCATCTAAACGGCACTCAAAGGATTACGCTGATCCATCCTTGTCCGTTAAAGCTAATAAAGCCTCCAAAACCCATTAATGTCTTTCAGAAACAAACAAAACCCAACAAAAACAACCACAGAAACAGGGACCCAACTGGAGCAGTATTTTTTCAGTATTTTTCACCTGTTTAAAAGCTTGAATACAAAACAAGCACTTTGAGGCACTAAACTAAACAAACCACTGGGTAGTAGAAATCATAGATGTATCATCCCAATTCACAAGTGAGAAAACAAATGCACTGATGACTTGCTGAAGGCCCATGTAAAGGCTTCAGTTCCACAACAATGACAGCGAGACCTGTATAGCACAACACCAGACACCTTTTGTTTGATTATAATGCCAGTTCCTGCCTCATAAGGATACACCGGAGAACTTCAGTGAACCAAACCCTACTGTGACACAATTGTTCAAGGAGGGGGCATCGTCTGTGCAGGGACCTGGAGGAGTGTACTCCTGCCTGCAAAAAGTGCCATAGAGTGGCTTAAGCCAGTCGAAACAGAGCTGCCTTCCCCACCTCTGCAGCTAGCACAGTGCAGCCTTCTCTGAGACTGATGAGGATGAAGGGACCAATGAGGGAAAATGTAGGCTTAGGAAAAAGAAATGAAAAATAGCCGCAGAAAGAGCATATAGCTTGAAGAGAGATTTTAAGGGCTGTGTAGAAGGAAGAGGATGAGGGAGCAACCTGGGAAGTAAAATGTGAGTTTATTTTATCAGGAAAATAAGTGGTATTAGACTGGGGAAGAGGAAAGTGCATCAGGAGAAAAACAGAACTGAGAAGGACAAAAGGGAAATCAGAGAAGCTTTTTTAAAAAATGTCCATAGACTCACATTGCAGGTATTCACTTCTGCAAAATGGGAGCCAAGTGCACTGAGTGGCTTTGCAGACAAGGGAAGGACAATCTCCATCAAAAGAGCACTCAGACTCAGTCCCCCGTAGAGGGAAATTAAACTGCAAGGGGTAAAAAAACACGAACAGAAGGAGAGTGCTGGGAGAGTGCACTGTGATCATCCAGTATTTGTGAACTGGCCTGGGATGTAATCAGCATCATGAAAGAGACCTTGTCTGGCAGAAGATAAAAATATTCTGGCCAAGAAGTTGTAGGCTAAGCAGGAAAGCATGGCAAGCAGAGGCCATATAAGCTAAGCACAACTGAATTATCTTTCAATTCATACATACACTCACATTTAATTAAGTTATGATATTGTCAAGCCTTTGGCATGCTGCCTGCTGTATAAACATTTCTGGCATAGATATTCTGTAATTCTATTACAGACTTAGTAATTCAAATGGAGGAGTAGGCAGGCTTGAAACTACTTAAAATTTCAGCTGAAAGCCACCTATAGGTTACACAGAATGCCACAACTTGCCAAGGTAGAAGAATTTGAGAGCTATGTCTCCACTCACAGGAGCCACCCGAGGCCTGTGTCCATCTCTTCAGTGCATTAGCAATCGAAGAGCAAAGTCTGTCTTGTATCAGCACAGCCACCCATGAGCATCCCCCATGTACAAGAACAGCATCATCTGAGTTCGTAGAAGCTGCTGTTGGATTATTAGGTTTGTCACTGGTGGGATTCAATTATTTCTGTATTATTTGTGTAAGAGTAATGCAGAGAGGCTCCAGCTGAGAACAGGCCTCCATTTTACTAAGTACTGGGAGACAGTTTCTTTCTCAAAGGGTGCATGTAGTTTCACATGACAAGATGCAGACGGGGAAACAGAGGCATCGAGAAGTGATTTTGTTATGGTTGCATAGGCAGACTAATTCCCACTGGCACTTCTGCATTAGCAGGTGTTCAGTTAAAACATAATCATATGGTGTTTCTTGAATAAAATAGAAGCAAGGCCATCTTAGAACTGTACCATATCAAAAATAATACAAAATTACAGTAAAGTGTATGTTAGAGGTACAGAAATATTCTCTGGAGGAAAGGAAAAAAATATTTTACCACCAGAATCTGAAACTCCCTGATTCCTCCCTCCCAGCTATGCCTTTGCCCTGTACTGTTTCTTTATTCTGCTTTACACTAAGGAAAAAAATGGTGGTAGCAGATGGACAGACTGGAATCTGATTTTAGAGTCTATAATTCTTAGAACAACAGTTTTCACCGTGAAAGCTACGCTATAAACCGCTCTCTATGGAATCAGGTTTTAGCTGCCCTTATACTTAAGAAGTAAAGTTTCTTCCTCCAAAGCCTTGTTTGATGCCAGCTCAGGTGCTAGATGGGCTTGCAGTCCTTGACCTGCCTTACTCCTCTTACCAATCTTCCCTGGCTACTCAGGGCTGTCAAGGGCCTTCTGAAATCAGGAGGAAGTCCCTGCATACTGCCATGGCCCAATGTCTGTGTCCTGTACTAGATGTGAGACTCCTTAGAGTCCAGCAATCTTCCTGAGCAGCCACAGAAAGTCTCAGCTCTCTCAATTCAGTCAACTCTGTTGTCATGCCAAGAAATTAAACCAAAACCCATAATCATTCAATCAATCACATTGTTTCAGAAGTCCCAGAAAATTGACTTTTATAAACAAATTAGATAGTTTAAAATTCCCAGCACTTATGATGTTTCTTCACTATTGCAGCAGCTTTCACCTGGCATTTTTTTCTTCCCTCCCTCTCTTCACTGAAGACTCATCTCAGAAGATAAACTTATTCTCCAGTTACTTAAATGAATTTACACGACTGAAGCTATATAGCTCTATAGACAGCATATCTGACTTAAGCCAAACGAAAGCTATGCACTTCAGCTGCAATGAGCAGTTTACTATTGTCTCTTTTTATCCCAAAGGGTGTCTGAGAAACAGCAATCATTTCTTCAAGTAGGAGCTACCTGACTGCATAATTTAAATGCAAATAAATATCCTGCTGTACTTTAGGGAAAACATTTTAAATTAACAAGGTCAATCATTTAAAGTTCCTAACAAGCAATTAGACTGAAACAATGATATCAGAAATATCTGTCTCTTTGTAATACATTGTTTTCACTCACATGAGAATTTTAATTATGGTATAACCAAGCACACAGCTGAAGTACAACCTTTACCCGCACACAATTTCACCAAACAGAATTAATTCAATACATTTTCCTCATGTTCTACGGGTAGTTAATTAATTGTAGATCACATAACTATCAAAAGATTAACAAAATGCTTTTATGTAGGTAGTAAACACTGTATACTGAAAATCCTACTGCATTCAGTATGTGGTGTTGCAGCTGAACACAAGCAGGAAAATTCCATTTTGCCTACAAAGAGACCAGTGACCCCATTGAACAAGCTGTTCTCTGTGCCTCACAGAGGCTCTCAGGGAGGATGAGGTGTACACTGTATAATCTGCTGATACATGGGCTCAGAACCCACTCACCTGGTGGCAGCCATGATAAATGACATGAAACGATGCTGCTGAAGCGGACAAAATGCAGGATATTCACTTTAAACAGAAAATATTTTCAAGCTACTACTTTCAGATTTTTGCCTGTGTACTATTTCAAATGCAAACTCAAAGTAAGTCTAATAGGTGGTCATTTAAATAGATCAAACACTACTCTATGATGAAAAATAATAATACTTTTCGAACTATATATAAGTACTTATGCCTATCCAAACTGCAGAGAAAAACACAGGCTTGTCCTTAAGTGAGAAATATCTTTAAGTGTAAGTTACTCTAATATGGTACATATATATATATGCATATATATAAAACTCTACATATATATATGTAATACATTTATAAAACTCTCATATAACATTATAGATAATATATTACATAATGTATTACATACACAGCAATGCATAACACAAAGATACATAAAACCTATAACTGTATTTATAAAGATCTTTTATATTTTTTGTCTTTTTATACTTCCTCCTTTCACTACAGTCCCTTCTGCACTGGTTATTAGGATGCCCACCTACTACGCCTTAAAATCAAACCCAACAGTACATTTGGTATTATGGCAAAAATTGCAAACACTAATGAAAGCAGTTATTAGCATATTCATGACATAGAGGCAGTGGAAAGATTGAAGAGATTTAATTAGCTATGGATGGTCAACTCAGGATATCTGGTGACAGCCATAATTTGGTGAAATGCCACTTAAAACACTTTTTTTTTTTTTCTGCCGTGAATTCCAAATTCATAATGCTAACAGAAGTATAGCATTCTCCATTAATATTTCTTTGGAGCAAGTCTAAACAGGGAAAGTGTTTCCTTTGAATTCTGTAATTTTGCAAATAGTTTCCAATATTTTAGAAACTCAAAATGGCTTTGAAAACTTCAATACCTCTTGTGAAATTGTTCTAAAGCTATAGTAGAGTAAAATGTGTACCAATTTCTCTTGTAGTCATAGTGATTAAAGTAATTCCAAGGTGCTTCTCCCATGTGAGGTTTAAATACATTCCTGTGGCATTTCTTCCAAAACATGCCAGTCCCATGAAGTTTATGACACAGATCAGTACTCAGATCAATTTTCTACTGCCCGAGATACAGTTTTCTCAATAAGAAAGCCATCAGCAGTGGTTATGATTCAAATCCCACTCTCAATTTAGTATATCAGGTCCAACCCTTAGCCATTGTAAATCTGTGTATATGCACCCCCCAAAAAAATAAATTAGTGCTATGCTAATTTACTGTGAGGGACAGATAGTTAAAAAAAAGAAAGGAAAAAAAAGAAGAAAAAAAAACCCACCACCTTTATTTTCTACACCATTCTAAAAGTCAAAGAGAGATGCATTTTGATTATATGAGTGCCAGGATACAAGACTATAAGGAGTGGTGAACATCTGTGTAGCTTAAAAGAGGCAATGGGCACAGCCGGGCACCCAGGAGGCTCCCTCTGAGCACCAGGCAGCACTTCTGTGCTGGGCGGGTGATGGGGCCCTGGCACAGGCTGCCCAGAGAGGCTGTGGGGTCTCCTCCTTGGGGATCTCCAAAAGCCGCCTGGACGTGGTGCTGGGCAGCCCGCTTTGGGTGTCCCTGCTTGAGCAGGGGTGGGACCAGATGGCCTCCAGAGGGGCCTTCCCACCTCAGCTGTTGTGTGATTCTGTGATTCCGTTGCAACAAGTTCCCAAAATTTGCTGCTTCCAGCTCACATCACTAGATGTGGTGAAAAAGAATCAAAATTAATTATTAGTCATTAGTTAGGGAGATTAATATTCAGTGACATAAAGTAAGTTCAAGGCAGTTCAAGAAACAACGAAGCAACTTAAAAGCCCTTACAACAGAAACATGCACTCTCCACCTCTGCTCGAAACAGGACCAGGTTGAACAACTGCATAACTGCTGCAGCAGGCTGCAGGAAGCACCGCACTCTGTCAGGCTCCTGCTGATGCTGCTCTGTTCATGTGAGAATACTTGAGATGCACTGTGCGACCCTGGCCTTTGCCATCCCTTGGCACTGCTGTACCAATGGAAGGAGCAGAAGCGTGCCCTACCTGGGCAACGAACAGGATCCTGACACACAGGGTCAGGCAGAGGAATGGGAAAGTGGCCAGCCTGTACGAGAATTCGAGGGCAGTCCAGGTTCCTGCTTTCTGTCTTTTATCAGATTTCCCTGGATAAATTGGATGTGAATGGTCACTTGAGTCAAATTCAGACTATTTCAAGATTAAAGGAAAGCAATTTTTTAGAACACTGAACCAAGGCTGGAAACCTTAAACTACTGTGACAACAGGAATTCACTAGTTTGAAAATCTAAGCAGGAACTTCAGAAGTGTGTAAGAGGAATACTACTATTTAACCTTGAGGGGAAGGAAAAAAAAAAAATAAATAAATTATTGACTGAAAAACTGATTGAAATAATTTCAGATGCTTTGAGACCTTAGAACAAAGTAGAACTAAAAACACCTCTTTGTGAGTTAAAAGCTAGCATGAATACACTTTCATCTTGTTTTTCATATTTATTTTCCCTCTTCATTTTCAGTCTTAATGTATAATTCATTTAACCATCTTTTCTATTATCATGCTAGGGGGACATTACACCAAAGCACACATAATGATACCACAACATGTCAGCTCAGGGTCAACTCGCTGTCAGCAGGAATTTTCAGCATGCTGAGAGCAGCCGATTGAAAACTTGCAGCAAAAGGTCCCTTGGCAGATGTTGGAGGGGCTGTGGGACCGAGGGCACAGCGCCAGCCAAACTGACAGATGAGGAAACAGGATGGAGCTGATACATCAGCTTATTCGTGAGCTTTACAAACAAGGGTAAATTTAGCCTCTCTGTGGTTTTTGCGTTGCTTTGCTTTGGCTTGGCTTTGCTGCTTTGTAAAGGAGAAATAAAGGTATCTGGGTACCTCTAAATGTATGAGGATCAAAGATGCATTTCAACTAAAATATGCATTATTTACTCTTTACATTACTTATAAATCCAAAGTGTTGTTTTTTTGTGTTTTTTTTTTTTTTTTTTTTTTTTTTTGTGAGAACGAAGTCCTACTGCAAGAATCTTTGTGTTCCACAACACAGTTTCAAACAAAATTCTTCAGAAATTTCCTTACCTGTATTAATAAGTGCCAGTATGCAACATTGTGGCCTCTTTTATTTGAAAATATGTATCTTCCTACGTGCCTTACATATCACATTATTTTTGCAATTTAGACCAAATTACTCTCTCTAATGGAGAATACAATAATGTTATGCTATAGTTTATGTCAAGAAACTAGATTGCACTTTATTAAATTAAAATTGCAGGAAGAAAAACAGGGAGTATCTTTGTCCTGGAAAAGACCTGAACACACCCAGTATTACAAGAATGCCACAGAATGGACAACTGGTCCAGACCTTCATTTTTTGGTTCATCTAAAAGATGTCTCTAGGAGCATGCAGTTTTGAGTTCCCACAAATTGTTTCAGAAATAACAAGAGTATTAAGACAAGTGTTTCAGTAATCCCACATGTCTGGATCTAAAAAACAGCAAGAGAAAAACAAAACTCAGAAATGTAGAGCCATAAATAGACAACGCAAAGTCAGAACACAAACATAAAATGCACTTTTTATTTCCATGAAGAAATTAAAGTATGTCTTAGCAGAAACAGGAATTATAATTTGTATCTTGCTGTAAAAAAAAACCTGCAGAGACAGCACAAGATACAACAAATTACAAAAAAAAAAAAAAAAGAAAAAGAAAAAAAGAAAAGAAAAGAGCTGTTTTGAGAAGAATTTAAATAGATTTTCATACCAACATTTTCAATACAGTGTACAACAATCTAAACATCTGTACACAGGAGGAACATACCCAGAAGCAAACATACAGGACACTATCAGTCACAGGTAGATTTAGGCAGCAGTTAAGGAAGTAAAGTCTAAATCACTGTGTTAGACTTAGTCGTATCAATTTTGCCCAAACACTGCTCATCTTCTTTGTCGACTGCAGAGCTATGGTCATATAAAGCTCCACAAAAGACAAGTTATGCTCACTTGAGGAACGACTTTTTCCTTCCAGACCTGCTTTTCTTTGCAGACCATGGTTTTATTGCAACATCTTGGGTAAAGATGATTGTTTGAATGTGAATTGTTGCCTATGCATTTCCAGGAACCTATACATTACAACCATATTTACACTACTTCTGCTGATAAATCTACCATTTCTTGAGTAAGACCAGAGCAGCATTTGATTAAAATCAGTGCAATTGATTCCATAATATAGTAACAAGATACGTTTTGCATAGGTTTACAGGCTTTGTGAACACCTGAGTGAATTAATATAATCCACTATTCAAAGCTGCATATTTTCACATCAAATGACACCAGTCTCTTGTCATGTAAACTGCAAAATTGTCTTGAAAACAGTTTTGACACTTCAAGTTCCTCATCCGCTCACAGGACAAGGGAGGCTGGACCCTCATCTCTGCTCAGAGCAGAGTGAGGAATCTCCTCCCCTTTGGTCCTGAATTGCCCCTACGCAACAGATATGATGCTCTGGGGATGAAAAAAAAGGAGAGGGTGTCAATAACAGTGGTAATGGACAAGACCCAGGAAAGGGCAACTGCAAAAGGGTGGACCAGCAAACCATGTGTATAAGAACCAGTGCCACAAAAAAAGCACAGAGGGTGCTGGTAATTGGAGATTCCTCTCTGAGAGGCACTGAGGTGCTCATTTGCCACCCAGACAATCTCTCAAGAGAGGTTTGCTGCCTGCCTGGGGCCTGCATTTGTGACATCGCAAGGAGGCTACTGAGCTTGATCAAGCTGGAGGACTATCAACTGTTGTTGTTCTTTCATGTGGGGACACTTAAGTAGTTGCGTGCCATGGGGAATCATATGGCCTTAGAAACAAAGAATGTCCTGGGAACTTTCCAGCTTATTCTCAAAAAACAGGGAAAAACTGTGCCCTCTGCAGTCTTGCAGCAAATGCTTGTATGGGCTACCATGAATTACCCCTCTATTACAAATCAGACAGTTTACGATCCTGAAACATGGGACTAAATTGGGGTCACGCTTTTGGACTCTGCTACTAAAAACGAAAAGGTTGCGGCTGGACTGCTCGGCCCCTGGCCAGCCATCTCTGAGGCCTTAAAGAGCCATGTGGGACCACAGTCAGAAACATGCGGTTTGCCAGATAGTGAGGGAGCTATGGGCCTGTCCACTGATCCACCTGCTATGCCATCAGCCCCCCCGCTGCTACTGCCATCGCAGGCCTTTGCTGTTATGCCCCCTGATGACCTGGGTAATCAAGAAAAGGAATGGAAAGTGGTGATTGTTACACGATTTGAGAAAAATTAATGAAGTCATGGAAGACTCAGGAGCAGTTCAACCAAGATTGCCATCTCCAACTATGCTACCCCAGTCATGGATATTAATAGTAATAGGTTTAAAGGATTGTTTGTTAAACATTTGCCAGAATTCAGAAAACTTCATTATGTGTAGGTAGTTAGGGTCTGGTGGCCGGAAGATATCGCACTGTACGGAAAGATAGAGCCCCTCCCATGACAGGCAATAGCATGTAGTTTATGATGTAAGCAGACGGAAGTGACGTTGTAAACCCAAGCTATGTAACACTGTGTAACTCACCAATAAATGCCATTTGCCATCCACCACATTGGTGTCTGTGAGCTGATGGCCCGAGCGGCCTGGGGCTGGTCGCCGTGCCATTCCTGAACCAGGTCGCCACTGCTGTAGAAGGCAACAAGTGGTGCCGAGACCCAGGAATCATCTCCTGGATTTGGGTGAACGGCGGCCGGAGTGGCAGGACCAGCCCGGAGGGGAGGATGCTCCCGGACCAGCAAGGAAGATGGAAGCCCTTGTGAAGGTCGTATCACAATTACATAAGCAATGGGGTGGGTTAACCGAGGAAGCCAGGGGCACCGCTGGGAAACCAGGGTCTGAGGAAGTCTGGGCGAGACCTCCGCCATATGCACCCCAAGATGGCACTGAACGAGAAGGTGAAGGGCGGGGCTGGAGCAGGGAACAGCCCGCCCGCAAGGGCAGTGGCGGGGGGGCAGAACTCAACAAAAAGGTACCGGAACCCGAAAGTAACTAGTCAGTCGAGTTCCAGCTCCGGATCAGATACTGATTCAAATTCGGAGGAGGAGAAGGAAATGGGGACAGACAGTGTCAAAAGCAAAAATATCCCCATCCAAAATAAAGCAGAACCGCGAGGGGGAGAAATTCCTCTCACAGACTGGAGGAAAATTAAGATTGCGTGCGCCGACTGGGCCCCATCGACCACGCTAGCGTTCCCGGTCCAGGTGACGGACGGGGGACAGAGGGTTCACTTGCCAATAAACCCTAAGGATGTACAAGTGATTGTTAAAGCCATCGCAGATAAAGGGCTTAATTCTGCTATGGTCTCCACCCTCATAGATGGTGTTTTCGGGGGAGACGACATGCTCCCGTTTGATATAAAACAAACTTGTAGACTGATCTTTGACGGGGCAGGGATGATCGTTTTTAAACAAGAATGGGAGGACAACTGTACGAGACAACTGGCCCAAGTAACTGGGGCGGATCACCCACTACATGGCTCTAACCTGCAGCAGCTAATGAGCACGGACCCAGCAATGATCACCCCCCAGGCGCAAGCCCAGGGCCTGCGGGCCCATGAAGTTATGGCAACTACTCGTGCGGCCAGAGAAGCTATTTGTACAGCTTCTAGAGTTATTGCCAAACCATCGCCATGGTCAACAATAAAACAAAGTGAAAGTGAGAGCTTTACACAATTTGTAGATCGTCTCCAGGCAGCGGTCGACTCTTCACCACTGCCCGTGGAGGCAAAAGGTCCAGTCGTAGCAGAATGCCTACGCCAGCAGTGTAATTTGGCAACCAAAGAAATCTTGCGATCACTGCCAGAGGGGTCTAGCATCGCGGACATGATTAAACATGCCGAGAAAGAAGAGCACCTAGCCCCAACCCAGGTAGCTGTTCGCACTGCAATAGCTAACATGATGGCATGTTTTAAATGTGGCCAGGCAGGCCACGTCACGGCAAATTGCCCTCAGCTGGGGGGTCCACCAACAGTGCTCCCCCCACGCCAAAACCGACCCAGAGGACCGTGCTGGGCCTGTGGAAAGAAAGGGCACTTCGCCAAGGAATGCAGATCTAAAACCAAGGGAAACGGGAGGGGGAAGAGGGCAACTGGGCCGCGCACAGCCCTCTCCCACTTGGGACATGAGGTGGCCCAATTATGCCGACCCCGGATGGGGCGCAGTGCTCCCGAACCCAGTGCTCTCGAACTCACTGCCCTCTCAAGAGGCGACCAACTTTATGGCTCAACCAACAGTCCAGCCGAACCTGTCCTTATCTCAGGGACAGCAAGGACCACCCTCTGGGGGTGAGACCCCAGGGTGGCCCTGGCAGTAAAGTGTGATAACTCGCCAGTGGTGTGGGGGATCTGTTCCCTTTATAATACCTCAAATGACACCACCGTTACTGTCCCCTTTTTGACCGATACTGGAGCAGACGTTACAGTTATCCCTGAGACGAATTGGCCTCCGCATTGGAAATTGGAGGATGCCCCCATGGTGGGTGGAGTTGGGGGATTAACCCGAGCTCAGAAGAGCGCTCAATTGGTTGCAATCACGCTTCACACTGAAAAGGGAACGGAGAAAACCATTACTCTCTTCCCATATGTCATGTCAGGAGTCCCACCCCTGTTGGGAAGGGACACTTTAGCCCTATTAAAAGCCAGGGTGACAAATTTACCGTAAGGGCCACTGCCGCATACCCACTTCCACCGATTTGACTGACATGGAAATCGTCTGACCCAGTGTGGGTCAAGCAGTGGCCCCTGTTGAGGCCTCGAATGGATGCTCTTCTCGAGCTAGTCGACTGCGAACTACAATGAGGTCATATAGAGCCTTCTACTAGCCCATGGAACACCCCAGTTTTTGTAATACCCAAGCGAACCGGTGAAGGGTTTCACCTCCTCCATGACCTGCGTGAAGTAAACAAGATAATTCAACCAATGGGTCCTGTCCAAACGCTGTTGCCTATGAACTCCATGATACCGGAAGGGCAACCTTATGCCGTCCTTGATATTAAGGATTGTTTTTTCTCGGTACCTCTACATGAAGACAAGGAGCGGTTTGCTTTCTCTGTCGTGTTTCCAAACAGCCAACGCCCCAACTTACACTTCCAGTGGAAAGTGCTGCCTCCAGGAATGATCAACTCGCCTACTATCTGCCAGATCACAGTGGATCGGGCGCTGGCGCCAGTTCGGCGCAGTGACCCAACCGCGACTATCATTCAATACATGGACGATATCCTGATCGCTGCGCCATCAGGAAGTAAAGTGGACCAGCTAGTGTCAACAGTTTCAGAAACCCTAAAAACAAACGGGTTCAAAATCGCGAGCGCGAAAATTAAAAAAGGACCATGTGTAAGTTTTTTGGGAGTGGGGATCACAAATTCTTACATAACCCCCCCAGATAAAAATCTGCCGGGACATCAAAACGCTCCATGATATGCAACAATTAGTGGGATCCTTACAATGGCTCCGCAATATTGTCCTGATTCCTCCTGAAACCATGGCTCCCCTGTACAAACTTTTAAAAGGAAAAAACCCATGGGAGCAAAAGACTCTGACTACAGAAGCAATGAACTCTCTCAATTTTATCGAGCGACAAGTATCGTCAAGCACGCTCGCCAGGTGAAACCCAAATGAACCACTTGATCTGTATGTATACTTCACGGAAGCGGGGGGTAGGGGCACTAGCCTAGGGCCCCCCTCAAAAAGCTCAACCAATACAGTGGATAGTCCTAGGAAAACCGTCACGTGCATTTTCTCCAGGACTCGAGTGCCTTGGTAACCTCATCATGAAAGGCCGAAAACTCACCCTAAGACACCTAGGTATCGAACCTGCCACGATATATCTACCCTTTCGCAAACAGCTGCTATCGCAATCAGTAGCGATGTCAGAATAGCCATAGCCCTTGCCGGATTTCGTGGAGAAGTCCAGTATGCTATTAAACCCCCTTGGGCTCAAATGCTGAAAATCGTCAACATCAACCTCCCACATAAGATCATGGACCAGCCCCAACGGGGACCAACGGTCTTCACAGATGCATCCTCAGCGACTTCAACCGCGGCAGCGGTATGGCAATCGGGAGGAGAATGGCACTGCATTAAAATGACCGATCATGCGCTTTCAGTCCAGCAATTAGAAGCAACAGCCGTAGTACTAGCCTGTGGACTGTTCCTAATGGAACACCTCAACATAGTGACCGATACAATGTTCGTAGCCAAACTTTGCTTGGCCATGTCGCGGCCCGGCGTGTCAACACCCACAGCCGCTCTAATGCTAGAAGAAGCACTTTTCTCCCAAAAAGGCACCATATCGGTTATCCACGTCAATAGCCACAACCCAATCAAAGGGTTTTACCAAATCGGTAATGACAAAGCAGACGCCGCTGCAAAAGGATAATGGACACTAAGAGATGCCTGCCAGCTACATGAGTCCCTCCACATTGGAGCTAAAGTGCTAGCTAAGAGATGTGGGATTTTGACCACCCATGCGAAACACATAGTAGCTACGTGTCCCCACTGTCAAAAAGCACCACTATGGTCCAGTGGAGTCAACCCCAGAGGTCTCAAAGCCTCTGAGGTGTGGCAGACGGATTTCATGCTCTGTCAGTTGCTGAGATCTCGAGCGTGGCTAGCGGTAACCATAGACACACATATAGCGGGGTGATCGTGACCACACAACACCTTAAGGCTGACTCCAAAGCAACCATCCAGCATTGGCTGACAGCTATGGAATGGCTTGGCATCCCTAATAAGATCAAAATGGACAATGGTTCGAATTTTGTGTCCAAATCAGCCCAGGTATTCGCTCAGAAATGGGGTATTACTCTAATACACGGCATCCTGTATAATAGTTCAGGACAAGACATAGTCGAATGAGCAAATCAAACTCTGAAATCTAAGTTAGAGGTATTAGCAAAAACAGAAGGTTTTACCATCACCATTCCCCCAGGAGACCAAGCACGCTTGCTAGAGACCGCTTTCTTAGCACTAAATCAATTCCCCAGGGGAGAGGAAGTGAATAGCCCCATCCAAAAACATTGGGCCACTCGAGCGCTAGAAGAAGGCCCATGAGTTATAGTTAGAAATGAGCTGGGAGAATGGGAACAAGGGTGGAAATTAGTTCTGACAGGGCGAGGGTATGCTGCGGTCAGAAAAGATGGCAGAGTCAAGTGGTGTCCGCTTAAGTCCATCAAACCGGACCTTCAGAATAAAACTAATGAAAACTGTGAGTTTCTGTTCACAGGACCGGATCATCGGACGCCCCCGTAATCTGTATTCTCTGGTGACAAGAGAAGTCAACAAGTCGGCAAGTGCCCTGTCTAAGCCTGAGAGTTCCACACTGGCAGAATCCAGACAACAGCAAAACGGCCTCCGTGCGGGGGGGCTGCAATGCCTTTGTGTGATCTTGATTCTTGGGCTTGTTACTATACTAAGTAAGCTTGTGTCGCTTGTTAAAAGCTGGCTAGAGAAAGTTAACATTATGTTGGTAGAGCACCAGCAACTGCTTTAAGAGTGTATTTACTCAGTGTTATCCCCAGTTATCCCTAGTTATCCCAAGTTACAGCCCATTATTACCAGTTACCCTTTAGTTTTCTCCTCTTTATTGTGCCTTATGCCTTTTATTCAAGTTATGATGTCTACCTCTTACGATTGTTATAAAGTATAGAACTGAGACAGGAGCAGAATTTTTTTTATTAGACTGTTATATTTTAGCTAATTTAGTTATACATAGGGAGGGGGGAAATGTAGGTAGTTAGGGTCTGGCGGCCGGAAGATATTGCGCTGTACGGAAAGATAGAGCCCCTCCCTTGACAGGCAATAGCGTGTAGTTTATGATGTAAGCAGACGGAAGTGACGTTGTACACCCAAGCTATATAACACTGTGTAATTCACAGTGACTCACCAATAAATGCCATTTGCCATCCACCACATTGGTGTCTGTGAGCTGATGGCCCGAGCGGCCTGGGGTTGGTCGCCGTGCCGTTCCTGAACCAGGTCGCCACTGCCGTAGAAGGCAACAACTATGTTTCAATTGATAGCTTTTCTGCCTGTATTTTTGCATCTGTCCACGCAGGAGAAAAGACAAAGGATGTGTGTAAACATCTTCAATCAGCTTTTGCTGCGTTAAGAGTCCCAAAAACAATTAAAACAGATAATGGGCCAGGATACATGGCCCACGCAACCCACTCCTTTTTTCTACAGTGGGGCATTCAACATCTGACAAGTATACCTCATTCTCCCCATGGGTCAAGCAATTATTGAACGGGCCCATGGTACCCCAAAAGCTATGCTTCAAAAACAAAAATGGGGGAGTATGGATGTGAAATGTGTTCATCTGATTTGTGTCAATGTGGAGCAATGCTAGGGCTGCATGATAAAATGTGACCTTCTGTTTTAAACATCCTTGTATAACTGAGAGACTAAGAAAATAAAGATGGTTAATGTATGTATATATGTGGGAAAAGAATTTGCAGGTGTTTCATACATCCCTGAATTAGAGATAATGAGGAATCAAGCGGCAAAAAACAAAAACTTGAGCAAGGTTGAGATAAAGAAAATTGGCTACAGTGCTAAGGATGAGCTTTGAGCGGTGGTCAATTGCTGGCTGGCTTGAGGTGTGTGTCTGAGAGTCTCTAACCAATTGTATGTCAGATTCGGGCACGTGGACAGTATGTGGGGCTATGGGGAAAGTATATGTAGTAGTGATAAATAGCAATAAAGGCCTACTGTTCAAGAGCCATCCGGAGTCCATGTCTTGCATCTCTTCATATATAGTTCTTGTTTTCGGTGGTTAATGTATGTATGTAGTTCTTGTGTTCTGCAATGGACATCTGACAGGACCGGCCTCCACCAGTTTTGTTGCTGGCTGTGCAGTGTTAAGCAGAAGTCTGTGGGGGGAGCCTGCATGGGGGCTGGGGTCGAGAAGACTCGAGAAGATTCCAGAAGATGAAGAGGACATGCTTGGAGGAGGACACACCCACTATGAATATGCATTAGTAGAAGAGATATAAACAAGGGATGGGAACTGTAAGGTGTGTGTCTTGGTGGAGTGGGGACTCCTGGTGCACCCAGTGCTGTTTGCTTGCCTCTATTCAAATAAATTAACTTTAATTGTAATCCTATTTGGAACTCAATCATTATTTATCACAGCTGGGGGCTTGTCCGGGATGGTCTTGGTTCCTGAATTCTAATTTGATCTAGGAGGGGCGCCCCAGCATTCAGTGGCTCCTGTTCGAGTCGGGTCAGAACTAATGCCATCTGGAACCCGATTAAAAGCAAGCAAAGAATTTGATTTTTTTTATGAGCTCCCTTGCCGGCCTCAGCATTGTATTTTACCCGTAATTCTGTGCGCAAAGATCCAAATGAAGATGATGGAGTCTTGAGTACTTAAAGCATGTACCGTTCGGTTGGATGGGATTCAGCTGCCTGAGTGTGTAAGACTGTGACTGTACTGGGTCTGGCTGGGATGTTAACTTTCTCTGCAGCAGCCCATACAGTGCCACGCTCTGCACTTGTAGCTAGAACAGCAAGGTTATCACACCAGTGTTGTGTCTGCTGCTGAGAAGTGCTGGAACAGTATCAGGACTTTCTCTAACCCTCCTGGGGGGTGGGCAAAAAAGTGAGAAAGAAACATCACCAGGGCAGCTGACCTAAACCAACCAAAGAGATATTCCTTACCATATGATGTCACAATCAGCAATAAAAGGTGGAAAAAGGAGGAAGAAGGGAGGGGTGGGCTTTCATTGTGAAAATGTCTGTCCTCGCGAACACCAGCTACGTGCGTTGAGGCCCTGCCTCAAGGACGTGGTCAGGCATCGCTCATTTGTGGGAAGTAGAGAATAATTTCTTTCCTCTGCACTTCCATATAGCCTTTACTTGTTTTGTTTTGCTGTTCCCTTTCCCCCTCCCTTTCCCCTTTCCCTTTCTCCCTTTAGTTGAATTGTTAATTAATAATATTTCCTTAATATACATATTTTTCCCTTTAATTAAATTATCCTTATCTCAACCCGTGAGTTGTTCTTTCCTTTACTTCTTTCCCTCCTCATCTGAGGAGGGGAAGTGAGAGAGCGGTTGTGGTGTGCAGCTGCCTAGCACAGTAAAACCACAACAGTGACTGAGATGGAACCTAGTTCCAAAGCGAGTGCAGAGGTCTTCTAACTGCGGTTCCAACCTCCCGCGAGGGACTTGGCCGGTGAAGGACCAAAGCGATTCCTATAGGATTTGTGGGTGGGTGATAGGTCCTAAACCCCCTGCAAGACACTTACTGGCCAACCAAGGGCTGTAGGAATTACCACAATAAAATTCCTAGATAGGTCAGACAGAATCGAAGACCTGGGACCAGAGAAAAGGGAGCAAAATTACCGGGACATACCACCAGAAAGTCCATTAGGAATAATGATTAAGAATTGGAACGATAGGGGCCCCAGAGAAGGAAAAAGTAAATTAAAATTAGTTCGGTATTGCATGATAGAGTGGCCAAAGGAGCCTTTAAGACCACATGTCTCTTGGCCTGTTTTTGGATCCTTTGATGACTGGATTTGCCAGACAATAAATATAAATGTTAATTCAAAGGAACCTTTTAGCCAGAAGGAAAGTGATTATGCAGGATTATGGATCAGGACTTCAAGTCCTTTTCCAGCCTCAATACTCACATAAAAGAAGATGAGAAGTTTAAAAGAAAAGAAGAAAAACAGGAAACAGAAAGCCATTGGAGCCATTGGATAACCTACCACCTCCATATCCTAATAATCTAACCCCGCGGCAGCTTCCCCTCCAGTAACCGTGGGATCCCTGTAATATACAATAAGTGTTCATTGAAGAATGGGGGTAGTGAAGGTTTCCTGCTGAAATAAGGAGCTGTGAAATGCCTGCAAACTGCTTAGCTCTGTCTTTTGTTTAAAGACACTGGTGCAAAACTCATGTCCCCTCCCATATGCATGCCCCCTCAGCCCCTACGCCTCCTGGACCTCCAAATTCACAAATAGATTTGGATACTGAAACTGATTCCGATAGACAAGGACCAGTAACCAGGAGTCAAGCTAGAAAGCAGCAGACTGGAAATCAAGGGGAAGGGTCGCACCCGTTGAGAGAAATAGCAATGGGGGGACCACAGCCTGGAATGGGGTATGTGGCCATCCCTATTAACTCTGGGGATGTTCGAGACTGTAAGAAAGAAATGGGAAAATTATTAGAAGATTCCCTTGGGGTTGCAGAGCGGGTGGACCAGTTTCTGGGTCCCAATATCTATACCTGGGAAGAAATGCAATCTATTCTGGGCATTTTGTTTACCTCTGAAGGACGAGGAATGATTAGAAGAGCTGGAATGCGGAATTTGGGACCAACAACATCAGCAGGGATGTTAAATGGCCATTGCAGTGACCCAATTGGGATAATCAAGACCCGGTACACCGTGGTCACATGCAGGATTTAAGAACCATTATTATTCAAGGAATTCGGGAGTCAGTCCCGAGAGGGCAGAATATTAACAAGGTCTTCAATGAACAACAAAAGAAGGATGAAACCCCAACTGAGTGGTTAGAAAGATTGCGAAAAAGTCTACAATTATACTCTGGACTGGATCCAGGGACTCCCGTAGGGGAGGCTTTGTTAAAAACTCAGTTTGTGGCAAAATCTTGGACAGATATTAGAAAGAAGTTGGAGAAAATAGAGGATTGGCAAGACAGGGGTCTAGATGAATTGTTGAGGGAAGCACAGAAGGTGTATGTGAGAAGGGAAGATGAAAAAGAAAAGAAGCGAGTACGAATGATGGTAGCGGCAGTACGGGAAGGACAGAGAGGAGTCGAGTACAGGAAAGGGCCAAGAATGGTACGCCAAAAGTCGGAAGGAGAGAGGAGGGTGACAGGCCGAGGATTAAAGGATGTGACTTGTTTTTATTGTAATAAAAGAGGTCACATGAAGAGAGTCTCGGCAGAGAATGGAAGACGAGAAGATGTTTAAAGAAGATGAGGGGTGTCAGGGGCTCTATTTGCTGGGGACTCAAAAGAAGACTGAGCCCTTGATAAAATTAAAAATAGGTCCCCAGCAAGAGGAAATCGAGTTCCTCATAGATACAGGGGCTGAAAGATCTACAGTCCAAAATTTGCCTTTAGGATGTAAAATCTCGATGGAAAAGGTTCAAGTAGTTGGGGCAAAAGGAGAACCTTTTGGGGTCCCTGTTATTAAGGAGGTGTTAATCGAATCAGACTCTAAACTAGGGATGGGATCCCTGCTCTTAGTACCTGAGGCAGAATACAATCTATTAGGTAGAGATTTAATAATAGAATTAGGTATAAATTTAGAGGTGATAGATAAAGAATTAAAAATTAGGTTTTGTCCTCTGAGAGTGGAGGATGAACAAAGCATAAATCCTGAAGTTTGGTACACTCAGAAAGTGTAGGAAGTTTGAATATTAAACCCTTTAAGGTAACCATTACAGCAGGGGTTGCTAGAGCCCTGTATGTCTCCTTTTAATATCCCAATATTGCCAGTAAAAAAGAAAGATGGTAAATATAGGCTGGTACATGATCTAAGAGAGATTAATAAAAGAACCGTAACCAGATTCCCTGTGGTAGCGAACCTCCATACCTCCATTAGATCAGTTACACCCAGATGACCACTGGTATAGTGTAATAGATTTAAAGGATGCATTTTGGGCATGCCCCTTGGAAGAAGGTAGCAGAGATTATTTTGCCTTTGAATGGGAGGACCCAGATACTCATCGGAAGCAACAGTTACGGTGGATTGTCCTCCCTCAAAGATTTACTGAATCACCTAATTTATTTGGACAAGCCCTGGAGCAAATTTTACAAAATTATGACAGGACTCCAGGAGTAACATTGGTACAGTATGTGGATGATTTGTTATTAGCAGGAAGGGACGAGGACAGATGCTAGGTTACTGAAATATGAAGGAATTTTAATCTCCTCCCCAAGATTATCATTAGAAACAACTTCCCTACAAAACCCTGCTCAGTTTCTCTATGGGGAACCAAACGAGCCTTTAGAACATGATTGCCTCCGAAATATAGAAGAACAAACAAAACTGAGACCTGATTTGGAGGATGTGGAGTTACCCACGGGTGAACACACATATGTAGATGGTTCTTCATGAATAGTGGAAGGGAAGCGAAAATCGGGGTACGCATTAGTGAATGGGAAAACTTCTGAAATAACTGAATCTGGACCTTTGAGCCCAAGTTGGTCCGCTCAGGCTTGTGAACTATACGCTGTATTATGAGCCTTAAGACTGTTAAAGGATAAGAGTAGCACAATTTACACAGATTCAAAATACGCTTCCGGGGTAGTACACACATTTGGTAAAATATGGGAAGAGCGAGGGCTCATTAATTCACAGGGAAAGGGATTGGTACACCAAGGACTAATTACCCAAGTTTTACGGGCTATCAGAGGGCCTAAAGAAATCGCTGTCTTACACATTAAAGGACATCAGCGAGGCCTAACTCCTCAGATCAAAGGGAACAATTTGGCAGATCAGGAGGCTAAAAGAGAAGCACTAATGAATGTACGGATTATAAAAACAAAGGAAGACTGTCCAAACTGGCGCCCAACGTGGGGCCTACGCCAAAGGGAAGACTGTCCAGATTGTGGGACGGATTTAGGGGAACTTCCATGCTATGATTGCTGGAAAGAATTTGGCATGGATGCTGTCCTATGCTGTTTCCCAGACACTGAATGGTTATGGGAAGGTGGAAAGAAATATACACATTGTTACCATCATGGGCCAATTTATACACTGCTTAGTTTCACACTACAAGAAAAGAGCAAAATGATACAAATGGGTATAAAAGAAACAGATGAGGGCAAATGTGTGTTATCTGATGGACAGGAAGTGTTTTCAAAACCTGCAGCTCTGAGGGTGTTACAAAGATTTCATGAAAACACCCACTGGGGAACTCAAGTATTGGTGGATCAATTTGCAACAAAGTTTATGTGTATAGGGATTTATAATATAGCAAAACGAATTGTGAATTATTGTATAACTTGTAGAAAGGTAAAGGTACTTGAGCTTGAGAGAAAAAAGAGGGTTTATAATCTTTGGAAAAGTGGGCAGGCCACTAAGGAGGACTATAAGGATGTTGCGAGGCTGTGCAGGGACAAAATTAGAAAAGCCGAAGCTCATCTGGAGCTCAATCTGGCTACTGCCGTTAAAGATAACAGAAAATGTTTTTATAAATACATCAACACAAAAAGGAGGACTAAGGAGAATCTCCATCCTTTACTGGATGCAGGGGGAAACTTAGTTACAAGAGATGAGGAAAAGGTGGAGGTGCTTAATGCCTTCTTCGCCTCAGTCTTTAGCGGCAATACCGGTTGTTCTCTGGATACCCAATTCCCTGAACTGGTGGAAAGGGATGGGGAGCAGGATGTGGCCCTCACTATACATGAAGAAATGGTTGGTGACCTGGTACGGCACTTGGATGTGCACAAGTCGATGGGGCGGGATGGGATCCACCCGAGGGTACTGAGAGAACTGGCAGAGGAGCTGGCCAAGCCGCTTTCCATCATTTATCAACAGTCCTGGCTATCGGGGGAGATCCCAGTTGACTGGTGGCTAGCAAACATGATGCCCATCTACAAGAAGGGCCGGAGGACTGACCCGGGAAACTACAGGCCTGTCAATTTGACCTTAGTGCCAGGGAAGCTCATGGAGCAGATTATCTTGGGCATCATCATGCGGCACTTGCAGGGCAAGCATGCGATCAGGCCCAGTCAGCATGGGTTTATGAAAGGCAGGTCCTGCTTGACGAACCTGATCTCCTTCTATGACAAAGTGACGCGCTGGGTGGATGAGGGAAAGACTGTGGATGTGGTCTACGTTGACTTCAGTAAGGCTTTTGACACCGTTCCCCACAGCATTCTCCTCAGGAATGCCTGCTCATTGCTTGGACTGGAGCACGCTTTGTTGGGTTAAGAGCTGGCTGGATGGCTGGGCCCAGAGAGTCTTAGTGAATGGAGTCAAATCTGGTTGGAGGCCAGTCACTAGTGGAGTCCCCCAGGGCTCGGTACTGGGGCCAGTCCTCTTTAACATCTTCATCGATGATCTGGACGAGGGGATCAAGTGCACCCTCAGTAAGTTTGCAGACGACACCAAGTTAGGTGCGTGTGTTGACCTGCTCGAGGGTAGGAAGGCTCTGCAGGAGGATCTGGATAGGCTGGACCGATGGGCCAAGGCCAATGGTATGAGGTTCAACAAGGCCAAGTGCCAGGTCCTCCACCTGGGGCACAAAAACCCTAAGCAGAGCTACAGGCTGGGAGATGTGTGGTTAGAAAGCTGCCTGGCAGAGAAGGACCTGGGAGTATTGGTTGACAGTCAGCTGAATATGAGCCAGCAGTGTGCTCAGCGGCCAAGAAGGCCAACAGCATCCTGGCTTGCGTAAGAAACAGCGTGGCCAGCAGGTCCAGGGAAGTGATTGTCCCCCTGTACTTGGCTCTGGTGAGGCCACACCTCGAGTACTGTGTTCAGTTTTGGGCCCCTCACTACAAGAAGCACATGGAGGTGCTTGAGCGAGTCCAGAGAAGGGCTACGAAGCTGGTGAAGGGTCTGGAGAACAAGTCTTATGAGGAGCAGCTCAGGGAGCTAGGACTATTTAGCCTGGAGAAGAGGAGGCTCAGGGGTGACCTTATCG
Source organism: Nettapus auritus (assembly GCA_011076525.1). Classification (NCBI taxonomy): domain Eukaryota; kingdom Metazoa; phylum Chordata; class Aves; order Anseriformes; family Anatidae; genus Nettapus; species Nettapus auritus. Next base: position 189,157,719 of record CM021765.1, read on the forward strand.
CTCTCTACAGGTACCTCAAAGGAGGCTGTAGCGAGGTGGGGGTTGGTCTGTTCTCCCACACGCCTGGTGACAGGACGAGGGGGAATGGGCTAAAGTTGTGCCAGGGGAGGTTTAGGTTGGATATTAGGAAGAACTTCTTTACTGAAAGGGTTGTTAGGCACTGGAATAGGCTGCCCAGGGAAGTGGCTGAGTCACCATCCCTGGAGGTCTTTAAAAGACGTTTAGATGTAGAGCTTAGGGATATGGTTTAGTGGAAGACTTGTTAGCATTAGGTCAGAGGTTGGACTCGGTGATCTTGTAGGTCTCTTCCAACCTAGACTATTCTGTGATTCTGCAAAGGGACCTGTAACAGGAACCTGGAAGGTTGAGTCTACTCCTGGAGATCTGAAAGTTAAGCTTAAAAGAACATGAAATATATCAGGGCATAGCTACCCTTTGGATGCTAACTGCATGTATATTAAAACTTGTATTGATTAGAGTATTAGTGATCATTGGAAACTCATATAAAGGCCCTAATAGAAGGATCTGGGGATCCCAAAACCCCATAAGGGGAGTGCCACATCCGGTAGAGATAAGATAGTATATGTTATACCTGAAACATCTTGAATTACCCTGGTTCTGAAAACTTAAATAATAGGTGGGAAATATGCCTAGAGGATTGCTTATCTACTTTGAATCAAGCCCCCGCTAACTCGTGGAAAAGTTGAACGCAGGTAGGAGAGCCATTGGGTGTGTAAACCTGGACCATTTCCTGAGAAGCATCAGGGAGAGGGCAAGATCAGAGAAAGGACCAGTACCGTGGTTCAAGAAGGTTTACCAAGGGCTACGACCCCTTAGGGTAATAACCTCCTGGTAACATGGCCTTTACCGGACCTCTCCTAATTACATGCGTAATTCTATTGGTCCAGGGACATTCTCAGAATTGTAGTGAATGCACTGTTAACACCTGGAGAGGAAGAATTCAGGAACGAACACTATTATATCATACTATCTATGCCTGCAAAGAGGAAGAATTAAACCCATGCTATGTAAACCGAACAGAGTATGCTTGATGTAATGAAAGTAATAAGATAACCTGTTATGATCCTGAAGAGGTCCCCTATCAATGGTGGACAGAGGTAAGAACTAATAACAAAGGAGGAAGGTTAACTGGGAAAAGTCGCATCACCACAAATCTTAGTAAGCCATTATCAATCGAATTTGATGTGTGTGATGCTGCTAGTGACGATTATTATACAGCCTGTGGAACAATGAGTCAATGAGTTGGGTGAAATGCTACAGTGAATAAGAAAAATATATATGTCCAAAAAATAGAACGAGGTTGACATGGTGTTTTCCAGGCATCAGTAGTGGCAGAGAGGTTGACAAAAGTCATTATTTCTGTGGGCATGCGCCTGGGGACTAGAGCTGTGCATGTTGGGGTATATGGCAGAAGGAACCTACTTTGTGCACTGGATTAAAGGCCTATCTTAAAAAGGGAGAAATAAAGAAAAAATATAGTTCAAGAAACTGTAATCCAGTGTGTTATAAAATAGCGAAGTTTGTTCATTGTAAAAGGGAATTGCATCTGCTTACTCAATTATTAAACATATTTTGAAAGACCAAACTGGCGTGGTCTAATTTATAAAAAATTTGGTGCCGTGACTCGGATAAAGGCATCAGACTGAGGCGCATTTCAGGGGAGGCGCCCCGCCGAGTTCGGCGGCCTCTGAAAACGCAGTCCTCACTCGGGACCTTTACCGACGAACCCTAAATTAGATACAAGCAAATAAAAACCGGTAAACCCCAGGCAACCTTTGTGCACGAAGACCGAACGAAGACTCAGAGGAGGAGTGAGTAATAATAATTAAAATGATTAAGTATGGGGTAATAAGCCCATTAAAGGGGACAGTGTTTTCTGGCCCCCATTCGGCTCCTTCGAAGACTGGGTATGCCAGGCCCTAAATATTTATGTAAATTCGAAGGAACCTTATAGTTTAGAAGAAAGCGAATATGCGCACCTCTGGATAAACACAGACACGAGGACGCGCTTATATCCCTTAATTGGAAACCCCAGTAACTCCCCGGCCCTATAGTCCCCCCTCTGAGCCCATGGCTCCTGCCCTGAATGGACATAGTGACTCGGAGTCAGACGCTGATCAGGAGCTGCGGGGACCCATAACTAGGAGCCGAGCTAGAAACCAAGAACTTGCTCCCAGGCAGGGATTATATCCTTTGCGAGAAATAGCAATGGGAGGACCTCAGCCAGGGATGGGATATGTAGCAGTTCCCATCAATTCAGGAGACGTAAGAGATTTCAAAAAAGAAATGGGAAGTTTATTAGAGGACCCATTAGGGGTGGCAGAACGAGTAGACCAATTCCTGGGACCAAATATATACACGTGGGAAGAACTACAGTCAATCCTGGGAATACTTTTTCTAAGAGAGGCATAGGACATTTACCCAAAGCCGAATACAACTTGCTGGGCAGAGATTTGATAATAGAATTAGGGATTGGTATAGAAGTAGTTGAAGAAAAATTCTGAGGAGGGCCGACGGGGACTAAAGCCCGAAATTCGAAGATTATTACAGCAAGGCTTATTGGAGCCCTGCATGTCCCCTTTTAATACCCCCATACTGCCGGTACGAAAGAAGGAAAAGGGGTGGACACATGCCAGCCGCGTCAAAGGGCCTATATGAAAAGTGGGAAATCGCGCCGGGAAACGCAGACCTGAAGCTATAGATTTAACTCGATAAGTATCGTGGGTTCGGGTAAAGGTTCTCCCCTGAAGAACACTACTGCTGCCGAGAAGAACTAACAACCTCGTAGTTGGCTGCAATCCAACTGACGAGCGAGGCAGAGTAGCGAAAAGGTGGGGGGAGATATGGGCCTTGACCAGCCCCATAGGTACTTGTGGGTTCTCGTAACGGTCTCGTTCTGCATCGCAACCCAACACCATAAGATGGGAAGACACCACCATAATAACAATTGTGGGGGGAATTTGTAACTTTTATATGTGTCCGGCTTCAAACCCAGGGAGGGGTTACTGCAACTTCCCTAATGCTTATTATTGTTCATACTGGGGTTGTGAAACTATTGCCTCAGCATGGGAACCGGGAGCGGGAAAGGATAAGTATCTCACCGTACAGTTTGGGCCTCTGGGCTGTGGCCACCGGAGCAAGGTTTATGCAGTCTATCACCGAGGGGCTGGAACTCGGCAAATGGGGAACTGTAAATTTCTGTGGATGAATGTTACTAAACCAACTGATCAGGGGTGGTTCACGGGAAGGACATGGGGAATAAGATATTACGAATCGGGTGATGATAGAGGGGGACTCATATTTATAAAGAAAGAGATACCAGAGGCTCCAAAAGTGGTAGGGCCTAATAAGGCATTGCTTGAGAGAGATTCGAATAAGTAACATTAACACAAGTAACAGGAAAAGGGAGATGTGTGGGAACGATCCCTAAAGATAAGAAGGAATTGTGAGCCAAATATAGCTACAAGGAGGCCTGTAGTTCCCGGAAGTGTAACCGAAGCACTGATACGCACCTTGCCTCCAGATGTTAAAAGAGAAAAGGGGGAAGACCTTGATAATAGCATGTGGAAAGTTTTAAGTGCTAGCTTCCAAGTACTGAATCAAACAAACCCAGAAATAACTGGGAGGTGTTGGCTATGTGTGAGTATTAAACCCCCGTATTATGAAGCTATCGGGGATATGGGAGAATCTGAATAAGAAATAAGTCAGATACATCAGTGGTTAATCCCAGCTAAGAATACTAGATGGGTGTGTTCATCAGTCGGGGTAACACCGTGTCTATCTCTGAAATTGTTTAATACATCTCATGATTTTTGCGTATAAGTAGTGATCATACCAAGGATTCTATACCATTCTGAGGAGTATATGTATACATACCACACTATGGCAACATACCACTTGACAAAAAGAGAACCTATTACAGCTATTACTATAGCTACTCTGATGGCTCTTGGGGCTGCAGGAGCGGGGACTGGAATTGCCTCCCTGGTAAAACAAAGTCAGGAATTTACTTCTCTTCGTATTGCTGTAGATGAGGACCTGGCCCGTATAGAGCAATCAATAACAGCTTTGGAAAAATCGGTCAGGTCATTGTCTGAAGTGGTACTCCAAAACCACAGGGGATTGGATTTAATTTTCTTACAACAAGGAGGGCTGTGTGCAGCCCTACGAGAAGAATGTTGTGTATACGAAAATGAGGCTCGTCAGAATTGGTATGAATCCTTGTTCAATTATTCACCTTGGCTTACTACTTTGTTGTCTACCTTTGATACTGCTTACATTCGGGCCATGTCTCGAACAAGAAATGGAAGATGCTGGTGCTTTCGCTCTCAGCAAACAAATATTACAAAGGTTCAATGAACAAAATGGATTATAAAAGAAAAGGGGGAATTGTTATAAAATAGCGAAGTTTGTTCATTGTAAAAGGGAATTGTATCTGCTTACTCAATTATTAAACATATTTTGAAAGACCAAACTGGCGTGGTCTAATTTATAACACAGTGAACCTTACTATTTATAATCTATGTGAGTTAAAGCAGAGGAAAGAAACCCAATATGGAATTGCAATAGGAGGAAAGGGAAAAGATCCTGGGGCTATCATAGATATAAGGGTTGTCGAAAGAGCTAGGGAATCTGCCACAAAGTGATTATTATTCTAGTACCATTAAATTGAAAGGGGAGCTAAATATGAGATTCCAACCTTTGCTAAAAACTTGTTTATAAATCTTACAGATAATATTGTGAAGGCATTAAATGCAACAAACTGTTTTGTCTGTGGAGGAACAAATCAAGGGGAACGCTGGTCTTGGGAGTTGATGGAAGCAAACATTTTGGACCTAGAAATCTGGAAACCGGCAAAGGGTAATGGAGACTGGGACACAAGGAGGAGGCGGCATACAGACCAGGTGAATGACTGACTGTGTAGCTGGTGCTGTGTTCAGGATTTTGGGTTCTGTGTTCTAAGGTGGGATTTCGAAGGACTGGATATGGTGACACATGACAGGGTGCACCTGACCAGGTGGTTGGTGATAACATCGGACTCCTGATGATGAAGCCATGAGGAATGTAAACAAGTTAGAAGGAACAAAGAAGTGGCAATTCTCTGATGGCTCTAGTGAGGCCCCACCTCGAGTTCTGTGTTCAGCTTTTGGCCCCTCACTACAGGGAGGACATCAAGGTGCTTGAGCATATCCAGAGAAGGGCAATCAAGCTGGTGAGGGGTTTGGAGAACACATCTTATGCGGAGCAGCTGGGGCTGTTTAGCCTGGAGGAGGCTGTGTAGCTGGTGCCATGTTCAGGGTTTCAGCTTTGTGATCTCAGGTGTGATTTCGAAGGACTGGATATGGTGACATATGATGGGGTGCACCTGACCAAGTAGGACAAGAGTGTTTTTAGCAGCAAGCTGGCTCGACTCATTAGCAGGGCTTTAAACTAGATTTGGAGGGGGAAGGGGCATACCTGTATGTGACACGGTCCCAAAGTGGGGCCTGAGGGTTGAGATAACAGTAGAATTGATTAAAGTATTTACAAGTAACATACTTGCTAGTCACAACGTTCGGTTTGCTGTTAATATTTTTCTGTGTGACTATGTTGTATGTAGTCTGTTCTGTTCTCTTTTTTCTCTATATCCAGCTGGAGAACGTGTCGAAATCTGTCTTTGTATTGGGTCTGTTTGGGATGGAGTCACCTTTCCCTGCAGCAGCCCACACAGTGCTGCACTCGTAGCTGGAACAGCACTGGTATCATTCCAGTGTTGTGTCTATGGCTGCATAGTGCTGGCACAGAATCAGGATTCTCTCCAAGCCCCAGGAGCCAGCAGGCTGGGGGTGGGCAATTGATGGGGAGGGGATATGACAAGGGCAGCTGACCTAAACCGACCAAAGGGATATTCCATAACACCTGATGTCACACTCAGCAATAAAGGGGGTTTTCGTGGGGGAGGGCACTCTCTCCTGAACAACCGGTACACATTCTGAGGCCCTCCTTCCCAGGATGTGGCCGAACATCGTTCGTTGATGGCAAGTAGAGAATAACTTTTTTTCCTTTCTCTCTGTGCTTCCGCATGGCATTGTTGTTTCTTTTGTTACTTTTTCTCCCCATTCCCTTTCCCTTTAATTAAATCATTCTCATCTCAAACCTCGAGCTCTTTGTGTTGACTTTTCTCCCCCTCCTATTTGAGGAGGTGGGGAGTGAGAGAGCGGTTGTGGTGGAGCTCCGTTGCCCATCCAAGTAAAACCACCACAGTCCTTTTTGGCGCCCAACGTGGGGCTCGAGGGTTGAAAAAAGGTAGAACTAACTAAAGTAATTACAACTAACACAACCTCTAGTCACAATGTTTGGTTGGATACTAATATTTTCCTGTGTGACTATGTTGCATATAATCCGGTCTCTGTTCTCCTTTTGCCTGTACATCTGATCAGAGAAAGTGTTGAAATCTGTGTTTGGTTTCTTTATCACGTTGTGCTGTAACATCCTGGCCTCCAGTTTTGTCTGGTACTCAGGCCCTGCATTGTTATCATTCTGGTCTCCTGGAGATTATCTTTTTGGAAATATTAAGAACTACACCACCTTCTTTTTCTCCCCTAGCAGTCAATTTGCGAATAATATCAGGGGTGGTGCCTTCTTCTTCTCTCCCTGTGGGCTAATTGCAGCAGCCTTTGAGTATTTTGGATACCCTTGGTCAGATGTCATCCTTCTATTACTAGTTTTATTGTTTTTCTTCCTACGTAAGGCCAAACAATTTATTAAGAATATCATCCAAGGATCTGTCCCGAGACAAAGTAGATGTGGGTGGCAAGGTGTGTGGGGGGATATGGGCAGGTACCTGTCACAGTTTTCTCCTCCAATGGTTTTTAACTTCATCTCTGAACAAGTGCAAAATCCCAAAAAACTGGTAGAATGTTTGAAAGACGTATGCCCTGACCCTGGTAATACCAGAGAACTCCACCAGCTTGCTGCACTCTGCTGGGGTCTGGCTTACGCCTATCAAATGTCAATTAACACTGCCCAGCACCCTCAAAGGGATAGGGAAGTTTCTTAATTTCTTGATGAGACAAAACACACTGTGACCACCCCAGAGGACAAACCATCTCTGGTATCCAGTTGCCCCTATAGTCAAGACAAAACAATGGAAACGGAAGTTGGCTCATTTAGTAAGGGAAGAAGCTCCTCCTGAGGAGGGAGAGGAGGAAAAGGCAGGCAGCTCTAAAGCAGCGTCATCACAACAACATCAGGGAGACTGAAATCATAAAAGAATCAGAAACCACTCGATCTCTATCCTTGAGTGAGCTGCGAGAAATATGAAAGGATTTCAGTTGTCATCCAGGTGAGCGCATCCTCACCTGGCTGCTTCGATGCTGGGACACTGGGGCCAATAGCCTACAACTGGAAGGCAGTGAAGCCAAGCAGCTGGGATCCCTCTCTAGAGAAAGGCTCATTGACAGAGTAATTGGGAGAGAGGCACAGGTTCTCAACCTCTGGAGGCGACTCCTGGCAGCTGTGAAAGAAAGGTATCCCCTCAAGGAAGATATTGTATATCAAGTAGGCAAGTGGGCCACCATGGTTAAAGGTCTCCAGCAACTGAGGGAATTGGCTGTGCTGGAGATGATTTATAGTGATTTAAACAACACCCAGACACCTAAAGACCCCGATGAAGTCCAATGCACAACATCCATGTGGTGGAAGTTTGTACGAGCTGCACCCTCATCACATGCCAGCACATTGGCAGCAATGAATTGGGATGAGGGGATGGGGCCAACAGTGGATACTGTGTCCATTCAGCTTAATAAATATGAAGAAAATCTCACTGCCCCAGTATGGGCCTGCATTTCAGCCGTGGATAGACTGTCCCAATGCTTAGAAGAACACATAACTTCCTCCTCACCTAGATGGAAGAATCTTTCGGCCATTAAGTGCCAGCATTCTCCGGCTCAAGCAAGGGAGAATCCAGGATGCACACCACAGGGTACCTTGTGGTTTTACTTACGTCACCATGGGGAAGATATGAGGAAGTGGGACAGTGAACCAACCTCGGTCCTAGCTGCTCGGGTACGTGAACTGCAAAAAGATGGAGCAACAAGAAAAGAGGCCCCTAGGAGGATTGCTGCCACAGTTTCTGTCGGGCAATCCCCCAGAGGCAGTAGAAGGAATAGTATTACTTCTGACCCTGATGAAGAGACTTCTGCTTCACATTTGGAAGAATTAATTGACAGATGCTCCAACCAGGACTAGTGGGGCCCTGCCTCTGGCCAGGTAGAGGAGAGGGATAACCGAATTTACTGGAGTGTGTGGATCCGACGGCCTGGCACACCGGAACCGCAGAAATATAAAGCTTTAGTGGACACAGGTGCACAGCGTACCCTAATGCCATCAAGTCACCAAGGGGCAGAACTCATCTCTATCTCTGGAGTGACAGGGGGATCCCAAGAGCTAACTGTATTGGAAGCTGAAGTGAGTCTAACTGGGAATGAGTGGCAAAAGCACCCCATTGTGACTGGCCCAGAGGCTCTGTGCATCCTTGGCATAGACTACCTCAAGAAAGGGTACTTCAAGGATCCAAAAGGGTACCGGTGAGCTTTTGGCATAGCTGCCTTGAGCAGAGAAGATTAAGCAGCTGTCTACCCTGCCTGGTCTCTCAGAAGACCCTTCTGCTGTAGGATTGCTGAGGATTGAAGAACAGCAAGTGCCAATTGCAACTACAACTGTGCACCAGCGGCAATATCGCAGAGACTCCCTGATCCCTATCCATGAGTTGGTTCATCAGCTGGAAAGTCAAGGAGTGATCAGCAAGACTCATTCACCTTTTAATAGTCCGATATGGCCAGTGCGAAAGTCTAATGGTGAGTGGAGACTAACAGTGGACTATCATGGCCTGAACGAAGTCACGCCACCGAGCGCTGCAGTGCCGGACATGCTAGAACTGCAGTATGAACTAGAGTCAAAGGCAGCCAAGTGGTATGCCACAACTGATATCGCTAATGCATTTTTCTCCATCCCTTTGGCAGCAGCATGCAGGCCACAGTTTGCTTTCACTTGGAGGGGCATTCAGTACACTTGGAATCAACTGCCCCAGGGGTGGAAACACAGCCCTACCATTTGCCATGGACTGATGCAGACGACACTGGAACAGGGGGACGCACCTGAACACCTGCAGTACATCGATGATATCATTGTATGGGGTAACACAGCAGAAGAGGTTTTTGAGAAAGGGAAGAAAATAGTTCAAATTCTCCTGAAAGCTGGCTTTGCTATTAAACAGAATAAAGTCAAGGGACCCGCACAGGAAATCCAGTTCTTGGGGGTAAAATGGCAGGATGGACGTCGCCACATTTCAACGGATGTGATCAACAAAATAACAGTTATGTCTCCGCCAACTAGCAAAAAAAGAAACATTAGCTTTCCCAGGCCTTGTGGGATTTTGGAGAATGCATATTCCAGGCTATAGCCAGCTCGTGAGTCCTCCATATTGAGTGACTTGAAAGAGGAACTCTTTCGAGCGGGGCCCCGAGAATCAACAGGCCTTTGAACAACTCGAACGAGAAATACCTCATGCAGTAGCCCTTGGGCTTGTCCATACCAGACCAGCTGTGCAAAACATACTTTATACTGCAGAACAAACAACAGGTCAACTTCACAAGGAACCAGGCAAGTGCAACAGTGACGTGAGCTAAGCTGGTGCTGGTGTCAACAAACAAACTTTGCCTGCCCTGAGTGACCACTTTGACAGATGAAGCTGAAACCATCAACAGTTTTTATGAACATTTTGGGGAAAGGCCTATGGAATGAAAAGAAGTACAGATGTATAAATGCTTGGACAGAGAACAATGGTGATGAGAATATTTATATACTACACTATGTGGGACCTGAGTGTGACACAAATGTTATGGAATAAGAGGTGGAGGTTGTGTTGGGTCTGTCTGGGATGGAGTCACAGTCACTTTCCCTGCAGCAGCCCACACAGTGCTGCAATTGATAAAGAATATCAATTTTGAAAAGGTGAATACCAGACTGTTAAATAAGGAAATATTTTAAATAAAGAAAAACACTTCATTTATACATGTATACATATTCCCACAACCTGAAGAACAGCATGAGAGCTTTGACAATTTCTTTCCTCCCTCTTACCGCTGCTTGTAAGCATTCTTATCCTGAATGCGAACTCTGTTTCACTGGACTCTCCTGCTTAGAACAAAAGTTATCCCAACATGCGGAATCCTCGGGTGCAATTGGAATACCAGACGTGACTAAATCTTCAAAAGTCAACAATGCAAACTGTGGTTGATTAGGTTCCGTGGAACACACCTACATAAAACACAGTTTTACATAAATTAGTATATCTCAATTTTTCTTCCCGCAACCTTCCCCATCCGGTTTAAACTGCATATTGTTACTGAATAAGAAAGTATTACAGTTAAGACCAATGTCACTGTCTCTAATTTAGGCTATACGTTAACTCATAGAAACATATAACAGGGCACACAGAAAAAGGAAGTTTTTTCTTTGAGAGTCAGGTCAGAAACCTGAGAGAACAAGGCACAGGGAGTCCAGCAAACACCACAGAATGACTGTTTAAGTCCAAACTACTCTGTTCTACAGCAGACACGATTATCTGAGATGATAGCATCAGGATTTATTCTAATAGAGGAATGCCTACTTGTATGCCTTTTAAAATCAACAATCACTGGGGTTGTGCATACACTCAGTCTCCTCCCAGAAACTCATGCTACTTAAGGACAAAAGCTGTAACAACCAACTCACAATTCCCAGTGTTCAATCCAGATTAAGCTCCGATATTGGAGACGAGTGAGTCATGGTCACTCTTCATTACTTCAAGAAAACTTATATTTCAAAGAAAAAAAGTCTTGTTTTCTGAGCTTGTGTTACTGTGCAGTCTGCTGTATGCTACCTGCACGTGTAATTTCAGCAAGGCAAATAGTACAGTTGCATGAATCTGACAGAGGCTGTAAGTACCTCTTCTAAATAAAGTCTACACAGTATTTCTTTAAACAAAGTCCTTCCCAACCCTTTTCTGAAATAAGCACAATAGGACTAAAGGTCCTGTTCAGTGAACAACATGGTTAATATCATGGTTAAGATAAGCTTTCTTTTCCTTGGCCCTACATCCGAGACAACAGACTGTTTTAAATAAAGCATCAGGCTAAGCTTACATTCAAGTGATTAGTTACCAAGACCTGAAAACATTTCTTAATTTCTTACATCAGAACGTTGCTGTCCAAATCCCTCCTGTTTCCCAAGAGCCACTGCAACATGATGATAGTCATCTAACCGAGTTTCCTAGTAAAGACAAAAAAAAAAAAAAGCAATGTAGAAGCATTTCCTTTACTCTTGTTTCCATCAAAGACTATATGCACGGTCAGAATATGGTTCAGAACAACACCAAAGCATTATTTAAAATACTTTAAAATAATGACATTCAGAAAGCAATAGTCCTTCTTAGCAGATTTGTTGGAGAGCTCAAGGACGCAAAAACAGCCGAGCTGAAATAGTTACTATAGGTTAGCATCACCTCACCCCTTTGTAGACTTTTACATGCCGGTTTGTGACTTTAGTCTTCATTTATCAGTCCATTCTAAGTCACAAGACATACAACCTATTTTAACCACGTTTTTTGATGAGATGAACTGTGAACGTTCTCTGGAGGGTATTCTGAAGAGCAACAACATAAGTATAAGCTTAAATCAATGACTCTCACTCTTGGCTTCTGGCATCATGTAAGACCACAACTGACAGTTTCTGACATGACAGTCTGAGCACTGCTCTGTGTTAACGTAACTCAATTTCCCACCAAAAACAATATCTATTTTTAAATATATAATAGCTATTATTTTATAATAGTATATATATAATTTAATAACTTTGTTTAAAAGTCTTCCTCCTCCTCAGAAAGACCAACAATTCATCCTAAACAATTTATTTCAGAAGAATCTGCTTTTATATATTATTTCTGAATAATGTTTATTCTATGGTCGTCATAACTGTTGGCTTTTTTTTTAAATGATAGGAAAAATGTCTCCTTTAGTTCTGTATCCAAAACTTTTCACATCGTTTCTGCACAACCTTTCTAAAATGGAAATCAAGAATTGAAGAATTCTTGAAGCAAGAATTTTACCTAGAAAAATGAACAATTTAGATGTCACCGTTAATCTGAATATCAGCTGCTAGTCTGGTTGCTCTCTGGAGGTGTATGACTGAACGCATTTCCACTTCCTCAGGAAATACTCCAACGCACTATTTTATATGAACAAAGCATCACGATGTCCTCCCATTCTTCTGGCAGGTTGTTGTTTGCTTTTTTTATTTCAGCTAAGCAAGATGTCTTCTAAAATAATGCTGTCAGTCTGTCTCAGGCTTCCTACAGCTCATCTGCTCTACAGCATTTTCAAAGATTTCAATTGCAAGGATACCATTTTTGTGATTCCCCAGTAGCCTTGTATATAAACCAGGTGCTAAGATACTCAGCTCAGACCTACCCAGCTCAGCTCAGCCAAGACAGCAGCTGCTCTTTTCATGTGTTGTAGCACAACTCTAAGGCTGAGGGATTTTACTGGCAAAGATGTGCATGTCTTGGCAGATACATGCTGGTGTGGGAGTACAAGTGTGTTTTTCCTTCTATCACTTCAGCACCTGAGTTGTGCGAATTTGATTGATTTAGCAGCAAACTTTGTCTCTGTCACTCACTTAAAACCAAAAACATCAAGCTCATGTTGCTTAGTCTTTCTGCAAAGTGCTGCTAAGAAAATGATTGATTACGTTAACTTTGTATCAGGAGAAATATTTGATGCCCGTAGGAAATGACTACAAACATGCAGCGTGAAAACTGTATTTCTCATAATTGCAAAAGCTATAGCTGTACTTGTTATAAAGTATTTTAGTAAGTTTTCTACTCCCTTAATATGTCACAGGACTGAAAATGAGCCAAGGATAAAAATGCTACCTCATCATCCGTACACGTAACACATTTCTGTAACTTATTCAAAAAGCAACAAAAAATTGCCTATCAGATGTTTTATCAAGTCTTGGCAAACAATTTATATAGCTCCAGGATGGCAATGTGCTGTGCTTGTCTACATGGAAAAAAATCACCACATCCAGTTTTTATCACCTTAATCACCTCCAAACTTTTTTCTCAATTTTTGCCTGTCCCAGAGCTTGAAGACTGATGAGATTGCACACAGCACAGCACATAGCGGCCTACATCTGCAAATGAAGTCTGAAAACAGCTGTGTTTCAGCTTTAAGCTAAATGCACAGAAATCTGCATTTGTACAGTGAACATTTGTTTTATTTTTGTTTGTACAACTATAAATGTATATAATGTAAAGTCTCTTACATATTATCAACAAAATCATTTAACAGGAGGTGACACCATTCTCCTGCAGACCCCACCCAATGCATAGTTCAGAAGGCTCCTTCTCATTTACTTCACATATCCTCAGTACAATAGAGATCACAAAACAGTTCCCAGCATCTTATAATAAAATCTGACAAACTAGGCCCTTCATCTTAGCTTTGTTGCTTCAGAGAAAGGAAGGGAAGATCTTTCCTGACTCCTGCTAACAGTAGCAAAACCCTTACATTATGGAGATAATGCAGCAGAGAAACAAACAAAAAAATCAGCTTCCATATTCATATCCATACTCCAACTTACAAATCAAATTCAACTTCTTACACAGAAATAGAAGATTAACTGAAAGAGTAGTATAGGAAACAAAAAGGACAGTACAGGAACTCCCCTGAGGCACAGGATTTGTTTTGTTAAGATACATTCGTTTTGTCTGTGAAACAGAAAACATAACTTGTTTTTCTCTGAACCAAACTTACTTGAATTGTTCCAACTAAAGGCACAATGAGAATTGTAATTACATCACTTCAAAGGCTTAACAGAATGATGTGTCTGGGATTCAAATCAGTCTGGGTTCACTCAATAGAACAGCTTATGAGGAAACTGTACCTCCAGTCAGCAGAATTGATTGCTGTGTAAATCCTGTTGGATTAGCTAGTCTTGGAAACAAAAATTTTCATTCCTATTTATTCCTGACAATACAACAGAATGAACTTCTCTTACTGAGGGTGAAAGACTCCTTTACTGCTGCATGCCAACAACAATTACCAAATACGCTTCTAATTGAGCCGGGTAATTCCAGTTTGAAATCCATGTTCTCGAAGTAAGATGTATGGATATAGACAAACCAAACAAATATTTGCTGTGAAAAAATGTGAACAATGATTTGTGCAGCAGCAGTGATGGCAGGTGATTCTCAAATGCTGACTGAAGTTCAGGAAGCTTCTTGTATGAACTGCCTGTATGAAAACAGGGATTGGAAAATGGTTTGCTCCCTATTTAAAATTCTTTAATAGAGGCTCCAGTAAGTGCTATCCAACCATCATGCCTGAGTAACAAAGTTGTGATTAAGAAGTCACAAATGCACTTAAGTTTTTGCATATCAGTAGCTAGATTTTTTCCCACAGAACAAGTTTGCTACAAATATATAGTAGACGTATTTCTCTCTTTAAACTATAAAACTTGCCAAAATTTTTATCGACCCACTTCCTTCACTTTTATTAATATTAACTAGTACGTCATTCTGAAAGATTATTTTCTTCAAAAGTACCAACTGGAGCACAAAGAACTATTCAATATAATAATATTAAAAATTAAAAAAAAAAAAAATCAAAGAGTAATGACTCCATGCTAAATTAACAACCTCTCACAAATACTAAATCGCTCTTCACTGGACTACTGTATTTTTAATTGTTACTAAACAAATTATTCTTTTTAAAATGAGCAAAGCATACACTGTTTATATGAACAAATCATACCTAACACACAGATAGCAGACGTATCTTAAAATTTAATGCTTCTGAATGATGTTCTACTTTAGTCTTCGTCCTATTACCTGCAGTAGAGTTGAAGGGAATCCCATCCTCTCGGATGACTCCCCAGTATTTTCCAAAATTAGTGTTTTCTGGTAACAAGTTATTTCAAGAGTTTGGCTCAAGGCCAAATAATCAAATAAAAATAAGAATTCTGTAAGTAACCAAATGGGCACACAATTTTATCTTCTCCAGTTTTTTTTTTTTTTTTTTTTTATATAATAATAATTTTATGCGGGTAGTAATTAATAAAAGAAATAGTTTTTTTTTTTTTTTTTTTTCCGATTTTAATTAACGTTGACGTTTAAGAAAAATTATACCCAACAGAGCTAATATTTTAAATTAAACTTGATAATAAATCCTTTCTTTGAGAAACTACAATCTGCCTAGTTGAGAAACTACAATCTGCTAAGGCTGTGCTCTTGGGAAGTAGGAGGTGAACATGGGAGACGAGACATTCCTCAGACGAAAATTAAATTAAGCTTCTAGAAATAATTATCGACTGATAAAAAAATAAAGCATTTAAGTAATACAGGGAGTTATTTGCATTATCACCTTGAAGCTATTTTAGTCAATCAACAACCAGTATGCCACTTAAGATCAAAATTTGGAGATTCAGACGTCAATCAAAATAGATGCTTCTTTGACAATGATACAGTTAGCATTAATACAGACAACAGTCCTATTATAAGGGATGTCACAATCTTTTCTAATTTTTATTTTTATTTTTGTCAGTCTGCAATTCCCACTGGTGGATTTCATGACATGCTCCGTTCCTAGAGAGCATGGCAATATTAGTATGAGGACTGATTTAGCATGGGTAGACTAGAAATCCAAATGTAACTAGAAATGCTGAAAGGAATTAACTGTGAAGAGGTCATCTTATACCACAAGTTAAAGGTTACTGATATTTATTTATTTTTTACTATCATATATGTACTTTGTATCCTACATAAAACCCGTACACACCAAAAAACTTACTTTGACAAGCTCTACCGGGACAGTTGTGCCCAACAACGTAGATGTTTCCAAAGTGTAAATGTTTCAAAGCGTACTGGAAGCTGAGTACTCAAAAGTGTGATTGACTGTTTTGTGAAGTGGAATTGCAAAGCCAGTAGCCAGTCAGCTATATACCTGCTGCACAAACTTAGGACAGAGATAGGGACGCCTGGAGCAAGATGCCCTTCATAAAAAACCTTAAAGTCACAACGTATTCTGCATTTCTTCCATTCAGTGGTAGACAAGGAGCACTCCGGGGTGCTCTTGTGATTTTTTTTTTTTTTAGCTTGGATTCTTATGGTAATTAAATAACGTAAGATCATAGTACCTATCAGTTCTTCCTAACCGTCAAACCGTATTAGATGACATTGGTGATTTTCATGGATGTTTTACTAGCAAGTAAAAAAACTAGCAAGTCTCAGTAACTTTCAAGAAAGAAAAAACAAGCAAGCAAAAACCACAACCAAACAAAATCCTGCACTTAAGATAGAAGATTGAGCCCAAATTAATGTTTCAAATAAAGACGTTTTTTTGCATCTATTTATCCCCAAACACAACAGCCAACCAGCACACCTTAACTCCAAACCCACAAAACCCCATTGCTTATTGTCCATACAAGCAGGTAGAGAAAAACACATACACTAAGCAGCTGAAGACACATTCTCCATTTCAAGCATTTAACGTAAATGCTAACTAATGGAGTTAATTGCTAGTCTCATTCTCAACTGACTGAAGAGGAACTTCAAAATTTTAGATGCTATTCAGAAGTCAGGCCTGACTTTACTGCACTTCCTGTGTGCTCTAGGATGTTCCCTAGAGTGCCAGAAAGGTACTTGAGGAACAGAAAAAATAAAAAGCCATTATAATGGGTGTACTCTCCAGGGTGCCTTTGTGATCAGAAATATTTTTAGATGCTGCTGATTTATATCCTTTGTTTTAATTTGTATCTTTGCAACGTGGTTATACAAAATAAAGGTGTGAAGCTGCAATTAAGACATCAAATGTGCAATTTGGTTAAGGCACTGAGACTGGTTAATATTATTAAAAAGATATTAGTTTTAAGATTTCTTACCTCAAAAGTCCACTCTTCCTCTTTATCTCCATCCAGCAACATTTGTGTCTCCTTATACACCTTCCCTATTTCTAGTTGCAATGGAGACACATTAAATTCAATTCTTTGCAAGTTAAAGCCAATTCCAACTCCAATAGCCTTTAGGAAGCTTTCTTTCAGGGCCTATAACATAAAATGTTGTTTTCAGAATACGGACTGTTCATACTGGCTATTGTCAAACAACCTTCTCTATAAACACTATTTTGGAGCAGACAATGTAGGCCACATAAATTTAAGGCTTACACCACTATAAACGTGAGAGTAGACTGACACAGTTGACCAAGAAAAAAAAAAAATTATCAGCGTTGTTATTACCCAAGTTATTGTGTAACAGGCAACTAGAACAGGCAACTAGAATTACTAAACGGTACATACAGATAAGAACCCTTGTTCTCTGTGTATGTTTAAAACTAGTCATAAATCCTAGAAATGTCATCTGCAGTAGTGTTCTTGAAGTTATTCTGACATTATAAAAGATAACATCCATATGATCATGTAACTATAAAAGTATACAATTTTATCACAATGACAATTGTAACAAGAGAGGAATTTGCAGGTTACAGTATTACGGTCTTTAAAAAGAGAAGAAATACATTACCCAGTGCCGATGAAACATATCCAGCTGCAGCCATTCATTATTCATAGACTTGATGACACTCCACTCTGTCTCAGTAAACTGTCGCTTCATGATGTGAAAGAAATTTGGAATTGAGCTGCTACCTGTAAGTTAGAAAAAAATATTTACAAAAATATTAACAGAAAAATAATAGTAAGTAAATAAATCTCCTCATGTTATTGCTCTTAAAAAAAAAATTCAGCATTCTCTGAAAAAGACAGTATTTGACCAGTGCTGACTTCATATAAAAATATGTATATATATATTCAACTACAAAACTAGCATATACAATCTTCAATATTTGACAGCTTGATCTAGTAACACTTTATACAACAGCATGCTGTTTGTCAAAATTCATCAAGATATTCTGCCTCCTGTCCTTTGATGGTGGGAATATGAAAGAAACACTTTTTAAAGCACATGTGGAAATACAATCTCCCAAATTTATCACAGGGAAAATAAAAATAAAAAAAAAAAAGGAAAAGCCTCAAATCCTTAGATTAAATTTAAGTATCTCACAAAATAAGCACAGCTGTGTACTATTGCCACAGCTTTTCAGGGACAACACCACTCTTCCCCACTAGTTGGGATTTACTTCACAAGAGACACTACAGATTGTGTGGTTATATTGATCAATGGCATCTCTACAATGCACTGGAAGCTATGGACCTCATTACACACTTGACTAATCACCCAAAACCTGTATCATTAATCAGTATTCCATACAACCTGTCCAACATGGCTTACGTCTGGTTAAACAGACAATGGCACAAAGCAATCTATTTTCTTTAGTTGGGATAATCAAAATCTGGATGGAGACAATTACACATATTGAGACATTTTGTGTAGGTAATATGATATTCTTGTTAAAGAGCAAAAGTGGTATTTAATGCAAAACATAATCTTACTTCCCCCACTGCAAGGCCACTCTAATCTTTGATGGATCATGGTGACTGGGAGAAGTGTCTGAAGACTGGAAGGGAAAAAAGAGCCAATCCTGTCATCAAAAATGGCAAGAAAGACTCAGGGAACTAACTACAGGCTGGTCAGCCTCACCTCGATTCCTGAAAAGGTGATGGAGCAGCTAATCTTGGAAACCATTTCCAGGCACATGAAGGAGAAGAAAATCATCAGAAATCTGCATGAATTCATCAAAAGGGCAGCCATGGCTGACCAACTTGTTAAGTTTCCACAATGAAATCATCAGCGTGATGGATGAGGGGGAAGCAGGGGATAGATATTGTCTTCCTGGACTTCAGTAAGGATTATGCCCCCCATAAGATTCTCACAGAGAAGCTGTCAAAGCTACTGGGTGAGCAGTGAGGTGGATCAAAAAATGGCTGGATGGTCAAATCCAAAGGTGCAGTCTAGTTGGAGGCCAGTAACAAAAGGAGTACCCAATGGTCAGCACTGGGTCGAGCCCTGTTTAACATCTTCATTAACAACCTGGATGATGGTGGTAGAGTGCACCCTCAGTAAATCTGCAGGTGACACGAAACCGGGGGGAATGGTAGATGCACCAGAGGGCCATGCTGCCATCCAGAGGTACCCTCACAGAGTAGAGGTGGGCTGACAAGATCTCATGAAGTTCAACATAGAAAAGTGCAGAGTCCTACACCTGAGGAGGAACAACCCCAGGCACCAGGACATTCTGGGGGACACCCAGCTGAAAAGCAGCTCTGCAGAAAAGGCCCTGGGGGTCCTGGTGGACACCAAGCTGAACATGAGCTAGCAATGCACCCTTGCCACAAGAAAGGCTACTGGTATCCTGGGCTGCAATACAGAGTGTTGTCAGCAGATCAAGGGAGGTAATGCCTCCCATCTGCTCAGCACTGGTGGGGCCATACGTTGAGTGCTGGGTCCAGTTATGCCCCCACCCCCCCAGTACAGAAAGCCACAAAGATGATCAAGGGGACTGGAGCACCTTTCCTATGAAGAAAGGCAGTGAGAGCTGAGACTTCTCCCCCTGGAGAAGAAAAGGCTTGGAGATCTTACCAAACTCTACACGTGACTGAAGGGAGGGTGCAGAGAGGACAGAGCCTGGCTCTTTTCAGTGGTGCCCAGTGCTAGAGCAAGAAGCAATGAGCACAAATTATGTCAGTGAGGGAGCCCTGGCACAGGCTGCTCACACAGGCTGTGGGGTCTCCTCCTTGGGGATCTTCAAAAGCCACCTGGATGTGGTCCTGGGCAGCCTGCTTTGGGTGGGAACAGGTACCTCCAAAGGTCCCTTCCTAGCTCAAGCCAGCCTGTGATTCTCCCAAACACTACACTACTTTTGGAAACTCATCACTAAATTATCACTTAATGAAGACACAGATGCTAACCCTAGTTCCATCAATGATTCCGTGAGTGACTAGGGGCAAGCAACTTCCCTTCTTTGTACCAGTGTTCCCCATCTTAAACCAGGGATAGAGGTATTAAACCTCCTCTATAAAGCAGTCATCTACAAGCATCTAAGCACTATGTAAGAAAAGATACTGGCTGCAGTAATGCTTGATCTGGCAGAATTAGCGTCACACTAACGCAGAGATGCAGGTTTTCTGACAATCTCCTTTCCATGTCATATTTCAAAATGAAACGTGACATACTCTATATATATCATACAACTCATGACAGTGACTTTTTAGAGATGCCCTTAATTTCCTTTATGGACTACAATGGAAAAAAACATCTTAACTCAGAAATTATGTTGACAGTTGCAGTAGTCAGCTAATGGAATGATCCAGAACAATCTCAGGACAGAAGTAACTTTCCTTTCAGGAAAAAAAAGATGATACTAAAATAGAAAAGCAACTACAATGCCAAGTAGGTCTTGATGGATGACCAAGGCATAGGAAACATCCATCTACTTAGACACTCCAACTTCCTTGAAACAATGAAAAATAACAACAACAAAAAATCTCCAACTTGGAGAAAGGCCTTTCATCTTGCAGAGTTTAAATGGCCTATTTTTTATGCTCAAATGACTGTATTAAAACAAGCTCCAAACTCTTTTTTTCCTTCCTTTTCTTCTCTTGGGCATTTAAGGGGAGGGTAATAGTGCACCTATTCTTTAGGTAACTCAAATTATGAAACATTCTTGAATTTCCTGGTATACTTCCGCCTCCGAGTCCCATTACTTTCAGACAGTTCTCTTGCTTTCAATAACCTAGGGTTATTCACACCACTAGAGAAGACTTTCAGCACCTTGAATCTTTGTGTCCTACAGGCTGTACCACATAACATGAATGCACTTCATACTTACTAAACTGTTTAGTACACCGAGTGTATAGCACACTCACACAGTACTGCCTTTTCTCTCCTTATTTCTTTTTTTTTTTTTTTTGTCTTAAGTTTCTTCACCTGTTCAACCCCTGGATGCTCATGTTCAAATTTACACAGTGAGCTGCCACCTCCTTGCTCTGAACAGCTCAGGCTCTGCTTTCTCCTGAACTGCCCCTCCTCTCCAGTTTCCTTCTTAATAAAGTGCAGTCATTTTGCTCTGAGGAATGGATCAGATTATAGAAGGGCTATAGTCAGGGCTATTATTCTCAAGAAATTGCTAGCAGTACTACAGCCTGCCTTAGTCTGTTTCTCCTTATCTGTTTGAGTATCAGAGAGGCAGATTTCACAGAATCACAGAAAAAAATAGGTTGGAAAGGACCTCTGGAGACCATCTGGTCTGACCTTTTTTTTGAAAACAGGGCCTTGTATTATCCAGAGACCTGTCAAGCAGAGCAGACATTTCCCTGCAGCCCATGGAGGGGACTGTGGTGGAGCAGGTTACTCTCCTGCCATCCATGCAAGACCACATCAGAGCATATATATGAAGTGCAGCCCGTGGAAGACCCCACGCTGCAGTAGGTGTATGTGCCCTGAAGAAAGCTGCAGCCCAAAGAGAGACTATGCAGTAGCAGGCTCCTGGCAGAAACCCTAGCCCACAGCAGAGCAGATTTTTTGGCAGGAATCTTCCTGAAGGGCTGTACTCCATGGAAGGGACCCATGCTGGAGCAGTTCTCAAAGAACTGCAGCCCTTGGGATGGAAGGACCACGTTGGAATAGCCCATGAAGGACTGTATCCCATGCTGCTGGGGTCAGCAGGGGATCAATGTGAAGAGGAAAGAACAACAGAGATGAAGCAATATGGACTGACCACCACCCCCATTCCCTGTTCCCCTGCACCACTTGGGGTGGCAGATGAGGAAAAAGAGTTGGGAGTGAAGATCAGACTGGGAAGAAAAGGCAGGAGTTTGTGACTTTCTCACCATCCTACCATACTTTTAATTTGCAATAAGTTAATCTTCCCCACATCAAGTCTGTTTCGTTTATGCTAGTAACTGATGAGTGATCTCCCTGCCCTGACCTCAACCCACGAGTGTTTTCCACCTCATTTTTCCCCCAATCCCATTGAGGAGGGGGAGTGGGAGAGCAACTGGGTAGGTACCTGGCAGCCAGCTAAAGCAAACCCACCACACCACATCTCTCACAACCTGGGAGTTGAGGAAGGAACAAAGCTTGAAGCAAACTTCAATATTTATCTAAGAGCAAACTCTAAGAAAACTTTCTTTAGAATAAAGATCTATGAACTGGAAAATCATGAAACATATGATCTGACAATAAATTAGAAAACCAGTTTCTCTGAAGGAACAAATGGTTTTGCTTAAGTGCACACATACAACACAAACATTTCCAGGACTATTTTCTGTCTTTACGAATTAAATGAAAAACAGTACGGCTAGACTCTCATTGGGAATTATGTAACCATACTCCTATTTCTCATTTAACTCTCAGTAGTAAATAAAAAGGATTCCTGTAGGACATGCCTATGCAGTTTGTAGCAAATCACACATCTGATCTGCCTGTGCTTCTTAACATCCACACACTAACAAGCTCCTGAGCAGAAGCCACACAGCTGGGTTCACACAGTACTGAGTCCTTTGTAGCATAACCCAGCACTGCTTTCCCAGAGATCAGGGTTATCAAAACAGAGCCACCACAACAAAGCACACTTACATGTTGAAAGGAAACATTAGTTGCGAATGCAACTATGTGGAAAAACTTCACTAAAAACAGCATTTTAAATGCTCCTTCTTGTAATTCATACTTAGAGCTACTGAAGAATCAGAATCTAGATTTTGATTCCAATACATCCAATGCAGTTAAACTAATCTTACCATCTCAGTTGCAAGTCAGATTTTTTTTTCCCCTGTAACACATAATGTGTGCACTTTGGAAAAAAACCATTTATGTACGTAAGTCACTTATTTAAATTGGTTGGCATCAGGAAACTGTATAGTATTTATCTGATTGGTTTGGGCATCTAACGAGGTGGGGGATCATCACAGAACAAACTAATTTTTGTGATTTCAGGAATAGGTAAGGCAGATAAGACATTGGCATACAAGATTTGAAAAACAGGAAAAATAAGTGTAGTTGGCAGCAGTGAAAACCAGTAAGCAAGTTCAATGGATGGTTTTGATTAATGGGAAAAGATCCTTATACCCATGAACTATTAAAACTCTGAAAGAACACACTAACCTTTTGCTGGTTTTCTCTAAGAGAAGAAAAGTAATTGTGGCAGGAATAGATCTGTGAAAATGCTGGAGAAAAGGTTTCAAGAAATGAAAGAAATCAGAAGAATCTGATTTAGATTCTAAAGGGAAATGAGAGAATGCATTTCAGGAGACAAAAAGCTGAGCCAGTGACACAAGAAGTGACACAATAACATGACAAGGAGACGGGGATGACATTTCTGAATTAAACATCAAATCAAACTTGCCTGGGTCAAGAGGAACGACAAAAATAAGTTTAAATGTAAGAGTCTTCTTGCTTTGAAATGTATTATATTGATTACTATGAGTGTTCTGTCAAAAAATTTAACACCATTTCTTCCCATAATTACCCTTTATTAATACCTTAAAAAAAGATTTTTTAGTATAGAACCCCAACTATAAAAATGTTGAGTAATTTTCTTTCCCAAAATGCATGCATCTGTTCAGTCAACCAAATAACTTCATTATAAATCTTATGAAAATCTAGCTTAACTGCAGCTTTTGAATGTGATAATTCTTAGCAATGTAAAGTTTCCAAATATATCCATTAATTTGTATAGCTACTTCTTTATCACCTATGCCACTTCATTTACTAGCTTGTATTTAATACACTTTCCAACACTTACTTTGCTTATTTTTATAAGAAATTGTGAAATATTTTAATTTGCTTTTCAATAGTAGAGCAGATTGATACTTCCCCTGCTCTTATTTGAAAATATATTTTCATGTGTAGATGTTTTCATAATCGACTCCTTTTCTTCCCTTTAAGCAAACTGCTGCAAATTCATTCTTTTTGCAGTTGTTCATTAACGGAAATCCCATAAACATTTCTCCAGTCTACTGCAAACTCCACACGTAAATATTTAAGAGTATTTGTTTTTGTATTAGATCTTACTGATAAGTGAAAAGATTCAACAAGAAATCTCTAATGAAGTTAACCAAAACATACTGTAGCTTTTTATAATACCAAGTAACTGACAACAATTCGTACAAGTATCTGATTGTCTAACAAATACAAATACATAAGCTTAATTGCATTAGAAAAAAAAAAAAAAAAAAAAGACTGGACAGTCTAGCTGCTCAATATCCCAACTTTAAAAGTACCTTTTCCCTAGAATATGTAGAGTTCTGCCTTGTCCCCAAAATATTCATTAACTTTCTCCTTAAGGAATAGTAGACAATATAGGAAAGGCTCTTCATCCACTAAATCTCTGACCAGTTCCTCCAGCTGGTGTCTAAGTTAGTCTGATATTCACAAGAGAATCTAGAGGTTTTATCCTTGAGACCAAGACATATTTCATTTCTGCTGACACTTAAGCCTCACACTCCTATATACAGCATAACACAGATCTGAAGGCAGAGTTCACAGAATAAATTAAATGTAAAATATTTAGTGAAGCTAAATTTAGTGAAGCTGTGAAGGCAATTGATTTCTTACCTCTAAAGGTGTATATATATAGCTTTATCTCCTTCTAATAAACTTTAAAGCACATTAGATCCTTACAAATACAGTCTCAGTAATCTTTCAAAAAGTGTCTTCTATATATTAAAAGAAGACTAAATCAAAAGTTAAGTTCCTTTATTATATTAAAAATGTAAGATACCCTGGCAATTTCAGGAAGAGCAATAAGAAAAGAGTGACACTGGAAGAATCCAGTATCAAATGTGGAAAACAAACATCTTATATGCAGGCAAGCGTGCACAAGCATGCGTGCATGCTCCTCCCTAACAAGCCACTTACATTGAAACACATTTAATAGCATCTACTCCATTTAAATGACAACTTTTTTCTTCCTGAAGGTTAGGCCAAAAATCTGCCTTGCATTTAATCCCTTGAAAACAAACAAGCAAAAAGCCCCACAATCTTAACTGCCGTGAACTACATAAAAGGAACAGATCACTGATCAAGAACTAATATCTGATCAATACATACAAGTTCACTTTCAGACAGCAAACGGGCCTAGTCTAGCCAGCAAAATGTGACATAGCAACTGATCAATCTGCTTAGTACAGTGAAATACAGGCTAGCTATAAATCCTGCAAGCTAATGAGCTGTATAGGATGAGCACATACTGAGGTTCTTAGGCTGACAACCCTTTTGGTGCAGGGCACCACACATTTGATTGTATTTTACCATCTCTAGAGGAAACCAAAGTAGGTTGATACAGAGAAAACATTTCTTCTGCAACAGATGACCAGTCCTAATTGTTTATTAATGTAAACTAAGCCTTATACAGATGTTTAGCAACTGACAACATAGGACAAATAATTATCTAAATAAATGACTTAGAAGAACCAGACAGAAAATTAGCAGAGCATGTTTTTTAAATCTATTAGCTCACACAGCTTTAGTGTGAATTGGAAATTGGATTTGCATTCTACTTCCTGCCATTATCCTGAAATTCTCCCAGTGGTACATATGTTAAACATCTATTCTTGTTTTTCAGTCACTGATGATGTTGTATCTTCGCATGACTCAGAAAAGCAGCATTAACTTGGAAAGTCAGAAAAGTTAAGGTTGCTTCCTTTGAAACACTGACCCTTTCCCAGACTGTAAAAATGGAAAGGCCATTAAAAATCTGCCATGATTAGTGTATATTATATTTTCTCTGCGGTTAAGATCTTTAAGTCTTTGTAGTATTAGCAAAACTGCTAAGGTTTCAATTGCAGCACTCCTTGCTCCCAGTAGCGATCAATCTTTAAGTAAGCTGCCCTGACAGTCAACAGAAGAAAATAAAGGACACGTAATGATTAGATAGCTCTTCCTCCAGAAGTGAGCTGGAGAAACAGCAATTTTGACACAGGTGTGGCCCTGGCAAAAAAATGAAGAAAGTCCCAAATTATTACCTAGATACAACTTCACATCTGCTTCCTCATCAATTCACAGACAGCTCATTTATGGTCTGTACAAGGTATATGCTGTCTGGTTTTAACTTCTTTCCAAGTAGAGAAAATAAAAATATTTTAAATACACTGGGTATTATTATAATGATTCAGAAACTCTGAATTCTTTTAAAAAATGTACTTATAACTGCAATTGTAAAAACAATTAATATAATGAGCAATAATAAAATAAGAAACACTTTCTTAACTTGTCTTCATTACTGCTTGTACCTTTTTCTTGTTTAAACTCTTTCCAAGATTTTGCATGACCACATCTAGCAGAGCTCAAGGTAGCTGCAGTAATCCAGCAAAAAGGGAAATTACCCCCCAAGAAAATGACATTTTAATCAGTTTTCCATTATAGAAGGTATCAAACAGTTAAAGCAATTATCTCGTTTTGTTCAGCAGCAGGAACTCTGTTTCCTTTCAACACTCATGAGGTTATGATGCATCATGCTAAAATTAAACATAAAAACCCAAAATCTAAATAAACCCCCAAATGGACTTTCTTTTATAAAGGCATTATGGTTGTGAGTTGTGAGAACAAAACTCAATATGCAAATCAGCCAACCAAGAAGTCAAACATACTCAGATCTGCTTAAGTGTGACAGACATTTAAGAATGTAACGTGTCAACAGAGCCAGGCTTTCTTTCACTCTGCAAAACAACAAAAACCTCAATATGTTGCTAGCACAATGGCAGCCACATATAAAATCACATTTTCCTAACAATCTATAGCCTTGCACTACCAAGCTTTGTGATTGTGGAGGTCAGGACACTGCACAGAAGCCTGTCCCAGAATACAAATCTCAAAGCCAAATGGAATAAACATTCCATGATGTCCACAACAAACAGCATATAAACATTTTTCACAATTAGAATATTCACATTTCTATCTTCTCCCTCTCCCCCCTTCAAAATGAGTATGTATTATGGCTTTAAATTTGGGAATCAATCTCTCCCACACATCAGTGAGAGTGACCATGTAAGAATATGCATTAAAAACAAAAAAAATCAACAGCAAACTTTCAAAGCCAACAGTTAGGCTTTCCAAGAGACAAAAGACTGTCTGGCCTACTCGACAGCTAAAAATTAGCACGTTTCGTTTGGTCTTCCCACAGAGAAGAAACAGCAGTCAGCTGTCCTTCAGCATCCTTCCCCGTCAACACACAAATCAACACATGCATAGGTCCAAACCAGACGGTGCTGGAGCTGGCTCTTATCGAAACAACAGGCTACAAAAAAGATGCAAGAGGAAGATGCAATTTAAATGTAGCAAGAGCAGAGCATGTCCCAGAATTGAAAAAAAAATAACGAGGAACTTCGATGATCCATTCACCTCTACCAGTATACTCTTTTCACCTGGGATAGAGTTAATTTTTTTTATTTTTTTTTTATTTTATAGCAGCTGGGATGGTGCTATGTTTTGGATTTGTGATGAAAACAGTGCTGGTAACACAGCAGTGTTTTAGCTGACACTGAGCAGTGCTTACACAGATCCATTGTCTTTGTTTCTCATGCTGTCCCACCAGCAATTAGGCTAGAGGTGCACAAGAAGCTGGGAGAGGACACAGCCACGACAGCTGACCCAAACTGACCAAAGGGATACTGGCTGAGCAATGAAAGCTGAAGAAAAGCAGGAGGAGGGCAGAGATGTTTTCAGTTATGATGTCTGTTTTCCCACGCAACCACTGTGTGTGATGGAACCCTGCTTTCTGGAAATGGCTGAACATTTACCTGCCAGTGGGAAGTAGTGAATTAATTCCTTCTTTTGCTTTGCTTCTGTGCACAGCTTTGTTTACCCGTCTTTATCTCAACCCACAAGTTCTCTCACTTCTGCCCTTCCAGTTATCTCTTTTCTGGGGAGGGGGGATGCTCAAGTGGCAGTGTGGGGAGCACTCACCTGCCTACCAGGATGCATCCACAACAATCAGCTCGGCACCCTGCCTGGAGAGATTTCATATTTCAGAACAGCACGGTCAGCTCAGCAGGGTAATACTCTTACAGACACAATCTCCAAGTGTTTGCTCATGTTTTTATTAAATTGGTTTTTGCCGGGAAAAAGATCAACACGCTTAATACAACAACCAGCAATTCTAATGAAAAGACTTGAAATCTAAACAGAGCAAGTGACAATTTCATTTATGCATGACAAGATTGGATTTTCTGTGAAAATGCAACACAGCATGGAACAGGGATGAATGCCTAGAACTTACATTACCAACCTGATACATGGCAAGAAAGAGTAGACAAATATTATACCAGTAACAAATGTCTCCAGATCCTAAACTTTCTTCAAAACCTGACACGACAGCAGCAACCTTATAATGAAGAAGCAAAAATATTTGCATTGTTAAAAAAAAATAATAAAAAACAAAGTTTCTCCTAGAAAAGGAGGTGTCTCAGGGGAATCCAGACAAAGCTATTTTTTTGTTTCATAAGGCAGATGTTAAAATATTTACGATATTTTCTACCATTTCATAAGTTGCTCTAAAAATCTGCAAATCTCTCTAGAACATTGTCTTCCAACATTGAAACAAATTAATGAGAGCTCCAAACTGCAACCCTTGCACAGAGAACATGTAAAGAAACTTAGGACAACAGAGAATAAAGACAGCTGCTTTTTTACAACTTTTGCAACAAATACACATCTATAGAGCTATGGGAAACTAGCAATGTTACCAAGAAACTCCTTGAAAAGCAATTCTTAACATATGTATAAGAATTACTGAAACCTTGGCCCTCCTGTTACATCCTTGCGTTAGAATTCTTTAATTTGAAAAGCCAAAGCTAACCGTTATTAGTGTAGGCTAAAAAATAATTCCTTCCTTTAGTTAAAACATATATATTCAAATCTCCTTAGTCTCTTATTTTGAATGTGTAACTTAATTTCCAAAATACCAACTAAGGAATAAATTGTGATTACGATAAATTCAGTCTGCAAGAAGATACTTCTGCAACAACCCAGCAAAAGGTCTTATAGTTTCTTTGTTCTACCTCTTATTTCTATGAAAAGCTCCTGTTTTAAGTTTTTTTCCTTTCTTATTAACTTCTCCCTCATTTTAAACATACCTATTCTCCACAAGTTGCCACTGTTCTAAGTTTTGCTACCATTTTCTACTTTAATCCAAATGGTTTTTATGTTGTCCTACCAAAAAAATAAATAAATAAATCATGAGGGACTGCTAAGCTTTTTAGACAGAAACAATTTACCCTCAAAGAGAAGATTCAATCACAAAAATCAAATTTTCCTTTCACAGTTTATTAAAGCATCAGTGTTTAATCAGTTACCAGAATGTGGAAGTTTTTTGTTTTTTTTTTTAAAAAAAGAGGAAATTCCCACTTAGAAGTGTTAGAAATTTAAATAAAGCAGAACAATAAAATCGCCATATAATGTGCTCTTTACAAGCATCTTTAAGATGGCTGTTTCTTTCCATCTTCAAACAGAACAAGAACAAAGAAATCCCTCCGTTTACTCAGTGAAAGGCTTAAAAGAGTGAAAGCACTACGATGCTTTAGTTTGATAAGGCTAATAGCTATTTTAGCACTACTGTGAATCTAAAATTGAACTGTTTTCATATTTATAAACTCTAACCTCCTACTTTAATTAAAAATAGCATTTAACCTAAAACCCTGATTAATTCTCCAAACAGTGCACATACATATTTACAGCTGTACCATTACCTAATAATTCGGCAGTTGTCTATTGTAGCAAAAGATCAGCTGCTGATTCCTGCTACAAAATACAACAATAAAACCAAAAACAAAACTTTGGTCAAGGTAAAGAAAGGTAAGGTATTGTAAGAAGGACAAAAGTACTCCAATCTGTTCTGGCACTTTCTAGGTCAAAAAAAATAATCCTTTATGCAAAAGCTGAAAAGCAGAAATTAAAAAAGCGTTTTAAGTTCAGTAGCTTAAAGATGGCTGCTAAATAAAAGACTCATGCCAAACATCTTAACTATGATGAAGGTGTGACTAACTCTGAATTTAGTTTATCATCGCCAGAAGAAATGGCACAAAACTGGCTGGAAAAGAGCCAGATCCTTTTGTGCCTTTATAAGCTAGCCTAGAATTAAAAAAAAGATTAATGAAAAAAAGCTAACTTTATTGCACATCAGATATTTCATTCTGAATTTATATTAAGATTAAAGATGTCAGAACAAACTAACTTTAAAGCAATACATATGAAAAATGGCAGGTTGATGATGAAAGATCAGGAATGAACTGTTCATTTATTTATCTTTATAATTCCATCTAGGCTAAGAAACTGTATTACTGACTAGAAATTCATTTGCATAATAGAAATACCTAGACTTTTTTTTCCAAATGCTTAAAGTAATCTTTATTATTATTCAATTATTGTCTCTAAAAACAACTTACTTTACAGGTGACCAGTAAATCAACAACCCACATACAACTTAATCTACGTTAACACTTGTTGCAGAATTTCTTGTCCACAAGTTAAAAAAATTAACTACACTAACACAAGCTGAGTTTTTTTGTTTTTGTTTTTTTTCTCTCCAGGAGTTGCTACTAGTACTATTAGAATCCTTTTCATTTCTTTTGTGAAAGGGTTAAAATAGTTTCACATGAATTACCGCTCTAGATAAATGATGTCCACAGATAATTCCACTAAGAAATCTGCAAAACACCATGCACTTTTCCAAATTATATCACCTTAAAATAATCTTAAGGGAAAAAAAAAGGTTTGATCCAAATGATTCTTCCCAAGCAAATAAATTAAAGCCCTGTCTTAAAGCTGCTGGATAACCAAAAAACACACTACCACCCTAAGAAACAATAAGAGACCATACCTAAAGAAGAGATTTTCCTTTTCTACTGTCACTACATCATTTATTTCAGTACCTTAAGAAGAAAAAAAACAAGCGATAAACTGTTGCATACCTGCAGAGAGTTCTACAGAACTTCTATTTGCACTGCTGAAATAGCTTGTTGTGTGGCCTGCTTTCACCTTCTAAGACTGTTAACTCTTGCAGTAGTTTTGGTTTTCAGATTTTAATAATAAAGCAAAAGTAATACTGAAAGAGACTTCTTCAGTACTGAACATAAATAAAACAAAAATAGATAGGACAGATTAAGATGTGACATAAAATATTTATGTGCACCAGGGTCTCCTTGTGTATATGGTACCACACAATTAATGAACATATTTCTCAAACCTTGCAGTTGCACGATACTCTGTTGTGTGTTTATTCTGCATATTTTGTTCACTGGTTGAACAATAAAGAAGTGTTAAGAATCGGAATATTTGAGACCTCAACATTTGTTGGATAACGTCACAAGACGGAGCATTCTGTCCTTAAACAAGTATACCAAAAAAAAATACAGTAATGTACTCTGTACATATGGAACTCTCTGTCCTTGTAGCTATTCCAGAGGAAGAGATAATAGCAGATTTATGCAAGCCTTTATTATCGGAAACATAACATGCTTTGCAAGTGCAGAACAACAGCACCACTCAGTGGAACTATCAGATAAAACAATGCTGGTAAATTCAAAGGTATCCCATATTCATAGCACAGAAGTAAAAAGACAACCTTGTCATTCTGGGAAGTCAAAAATCATTCTGAGGAAAAAAAAAAAAAAGTGAAAATCTACTAGCATTATTTCAAAGTACAGAAACCGTAATTACAAATTCTATCCTTAGTATTGCATATTCACTAACTCACTTTCCCACCACTAAGTCTTCATTACTATTTCTGTTCCAAAACTACAAATTATAATTCCAAAACTGAAACTGTATGGTCATAAACAAAACCTCTTTAAAATTTGGGAGATTATATATTTTTTAAACTTAATTCACAAATGTTTGTGCAAAGTTACACAGCATGGAAAATGTAAGATCAGGCACAGACACACTTAAGACATTTATTTTTTACTTAAAATGACAAGCACTGAAGTGTCTCTCTTTCATGACCAAAAGATAGAAAAGATGTGCTCCATACAAGTTGTTGACAGCTAAGTCACTTCAGGACAGAGTATGCTAACTAGGGAACTTCAAAAATTGGAAACAAAAGCAATAATTTTGGAAGGATATGTTTTGTACTCCTCTGTATGTACTCCGTAGCTTGCCCCTGTGAATTCAGACCGTGGATACAATGACTTTCCCAATACCACCACTTCCTGTTAACATACCTACATCTCTGTGAAGATGAAAGAGGCAGATGTGGGTAAAGTAGCATTAAAAAGGACACATGTTCAGGAATTCTAGTAGCTTGTATCTGTCACTAGCTTGTTTCAGATTGGTAATTTCAATATACATCTTTGCAGTGTCACTGTATTACAAAAACACCAATTTCACTCCCTCATTTAGAAGCCTCTAGAATCACTAGCATCTTCAGAATAACCATCGCTTTTCTTTTTCTGGGTAAACTCACTGAGGTCTGTTTGTATAAGATCTCAAAGCACTGTTTTGTCTCACCAGCTCATGTTCTCAAATTAAATACACACAGCTGCTCAGCACAGCTGTCCAGGGTGTTGTGGCATCATTTGCTCTACAGTGGGAGTTCATGGTCACTGCCATCAACAATACTAGGAAATACTGTCAGGAGCCTCTTGATACTGAAGAAGTTAAGAATTTAATGTTGTACCCAAACCCTGTTCTTATAAACTAAAAAATAAAATTAAAAAAAAAAATGAATTGTTTCATTTCTTTTCCTATATTTACACTGAGATAAAACTTTTTTC
The DNA here is from genome assembly GCA_011076525.1 of Nettapus auritus. Taxonomy (NCBI): domain Eukaryota; kingdom Metazoa; phylum Chordata; class Aves; order Anseriformes; family Anatidae; genus Nettapus; species Nettapus auritus. The sequence goes on from CM021765.1 coordinate 189,190,479, forward strand.
CTGGTATCAAATCCTTCCATGACCTTCAGCTTCACATTATTTGGAAATCCTAGGACAAACAACTACAAAACTATGTGACAGAAGCCAAACAACAAATTTAACTTATCATTAGGAGGAATACTACATATTTTTTTCCTAAATTTAGCTTGCTGAATTTGACATAACTAAGAGCAAGTGACAATGTGTACTGATGTGCAGAACCAAAGGCAAGCTGTCTTGGGACAGCAGGGATTAAAAATGCTGAGAGAAGATTACACTCAGATACAAAGCAAACAAACCTTGATTCGTTCTGAAACTGCCTGCAGAATGAGCAATAGATCAATGCACCTTAACTTATCCACTATTTCAGTGATTTAATGTGAGGGAAATGAGCAAGAAAGAAATAGTGAAGAAGTTAAAATACAAGAGAAAGAAAGCTGTACAAATAAGATTATTAATATTATTTAAATACAGCCAGCTAATATTTAGGTTAAAAGATTTTTTTTTATTAACTAGAAATAGAGTAAGAATATATCTCCTTACAACGCGGAATGCTTTCTATTCCAAAATGGGGAAGTAAAACAAATCCAAGTTTCTAAATCTAAATGTGAAATTAAACCCATACTCTCCATATTTGCCTCCTATTCTCAAAAAAAATAGTTTAACACATTCTGTAAGATTTGTTAGCTGGCTATCAGCAACGTATCTTTAAATTTCCAACTGCATTAAAAAAAACTGTAAAGGATGGAAGATGTCCCTACATCTTATTCATAATCACATATAAATGATTTTAGATTCTTTTTTTAGTTCCCAAAAAAAGCTTAAAGTCAAAAGAAAATGAGTAACTATGGCAAGCCTAGCTGACTTGTTTCCAAGTGTAGTTGGTCTTGGTGTCAATTTTTCTTTTATCATAGTTCATATAGTGTTGTGTTTTAGGTCTGTGATTACAACAGTGTTGACAACACACCGACATTTTAGCTACTGCCACAATGCTTGCACAGCATCAAGGCCTTCTCTGCTTCTCGCTCTGTCCCAACAAGCAAATTGGCTAGGGATGGTCAAGAGATCAGGAAGGGACAGAGTTGGGACAGTTGACCTGAACTGGCCAAAGAGGTATTCCACATGACAAAACATCATGCTCAGCAATAACATGGGGAGGTAGAAGGCTTAAAATTAGCCACTGCGTGGGCACTGGCTGGGCATCAGCCTGCTGGTAGTGATTGCCTTTGCATCACTTTTTCTCCTTGCTCCCATTTTTCTTCACTTACTAATTTATCCTTATCTCAACCCATAAGGTTTTTTCGTCCCTTGCCCTTCCGGTGGAATTCCCGAGGAGATGGAGGTGAGCAAGTGAGCAGGTCGGGGCAGAGCTGACAGCAATACTCAACCCACCAGAGTCTTTTTTGTCGCACAGCTTGGGGCTTGAGGAGTTCAAGTTAACAACAGAATTGATCAGAGTGCACTAGGTGGAACTTATAGTTGTTATACTTGTTCAGCTGTTACTTCCCATTTCTGGTCACACCATCGATTTATTTGTTTTCAATATCGCTTCATTTGTTCACTTACTTGCTCCATGGCATGCTGTTTTTGAACATTAAATTTCAGGGCCTGTTAATGGCTATTTTCAGCATCTGCATTTTGCTGTACTGTTTATCACTTTGCTTTGTTTTGCCTGGGAAAAGCCACGATAAAAGCACTGTCCTTGAGCATAATCTGGTATTTGGGCCCAGCATTGCTCTAGTCTCTTCAGCGGTCTATCTGCTCCTGTGTGATTTGATTCACAGGCCACAGATTCTGTCAGGAAATATCCAACTGCTCTGGTGGGGGGTCTTCCACTGGCTATAGCTTAGACATCTGTTCCAGCACAGTTAAGGAGCATTTCTACTACAGTGACAGCACCACATGCTGACTTACCATTTTGGGGGTTACTGTCTACAAGTAGAAGGAACTAAATCAGAGAACTTCACTTTGAACTTTAGTAAAGTTTCTGTGCATCTTATCTAAATGTGCCAATCCAAAAATTTGATGTTTACAATAAACAAAGTGTAACACTCTCAGAGAGAAAGATGCCAAGTTAAGGTTTGAGTTTTTAATCCTACAACATTAAAGTATTTTGAGCATAAAGTGCTGGACAAATTGAAGATTGCAAAGACAGATTTTTTGAGAACACAGCTGTTACTATTTAGTCTCTGATTGTTTAATGAGGATTCTCAAAGTCCAAAAAATTCCAGCAAATTGTAAATCCCAGTACATTTCTTCTTTAACCTAGTCATGCATCAGCCTGGAGAAGGCTCCGGAGAGACATTACAGGGGCCTGCAGTACCTAAAGGGGGCCTACTGGAAAGTTGGGGAGGGACTCTTTGTCAGGGGGTATAGTGATAGGACAAGGGAGAATGGCTTTAATCTAAGAAAAGGGAGATTTATATTAGATATTTGGAAGAAATTATTCACTCAGAAGGTGGTGAGGCCCTGGCACAGGTTGCCCAAAGAAGCTGTGGGTGCCCCATCTCTGTAAGTGTTCACGGCCAGGCTGGCTGGGGCTTTGGGCAACCTGGTCTGGTGGGGGGTATCCCTGTCTATGGCAGGGAGGTTGAAACTAGATGATATTTAAGGCCCTTTCCAACCTAAACTATTCTATGAGTCTATGAAAATGACCTTTACAAGAGTGCATTTAAAAATATACTTTGCTACAATTTTAATTCACACTTTTAGTCCTTTAGTTCACTAATAGAATCATGTTAGCTTCAAATTTCGTACAAGTAAATAAATCAATTTATTTACTTAGTAAATAAGCCACAGATCTCAATGCTTGTGAAGTTCAGCCCTTTATGAGGAAGAGGCACCTCTAGCACTCCCTGATGATCCCCTCTCACAGGTGATTACTGTACACACATAACAAACACGGCAGTTTGCTACATTACTGGTGCTAATGCATATAATGTCCACATTTATGGGAATGGGAAATAACATTTAAAGCCTCATGGGAACGAATCCCATCGTCCCTAGCTGGAAAATTGTGCCTGCTTCTACCTGCCTACCAGGAAGCAAACTGCAATTAAAGTATCCGCGGATGCCAATCCTGTCAGTATCACAACAAGATTTATGACTATTTTTGCAGGGTTCTCATTTTCTAAACTGGAAACATACCCATATCTGGAATAAAGTGAGCAGTATGTGTAATAACAAAGAAGCAAATATACTACACATGCATGCATACTCTTCGAATAACACTAAATTGCTAGGACAAAGATTGGTTCTTTGGCAAACTTTAAATGTGTTCAGCATTTAAGTATTACAAAATGAGCTTTCGTCACAGTAAAGCATTACCTGGTAAACTAGTCTTCATGACATCAATGCCAACTTGGAGCTCAGGCTCAGCTGCAAGAACTGCATAATCCCCCTGATGAGAGACATTGAAGTTATAATTAGAACAGCCATTGAGTATGGTATTTGCCAGGAAAGGTTTTCCTTTTGATGTCCTTTGTAAGTGTATTTCATTCCAAGGTATGCACAGCTTTTCTGCAATTAATTTCCGCATCAGCAGGCGACCAGCCTATGAAGTAAAACAGAAGTGATTCACATGGAGTTATTATGCTATGTATGAGGTATTTGTGGCTCCTAGAAAGCCACTTGTTTAAAAGAGGTATGCTTTTATTATTGCAGAGAAAATGAATATGTTTGTGCTAAATCATTTAGGCTTTTCCCTTTTATGACAGCCCTTGCCATATAAACTTAACCAAATCCAAAAACATTTCACCAGACCTGATTACACAACATGTTTGCTACCACTATTAGCACAGAGACAACACAAGGCCCAAGATAAAATAGTCTCGGCCTATAAAAATGACAAGTTGTTCTCTTTTTTTGCTTAGGATACTTTACTGCACAGATGAATATTTTTTATCCTGCACTGAACAGTAAAACTCTCTGAAAAGCTTTCTTTACAGTACCTTCATTCAGTTACTTCAGTGCTAAATTAGATACTGTGCAGACAAAAATGACGAGTAGCTGTTTATAGGGTAATTAGCAAAAGACTGCATTACTGCCCCACTCTTATATAAGATTTTACACCTGAACTGATTATGCAAAAGCCTCTGGATGAAACAGCTTTTTATTTTACAGATTACACTACTGTCTTTGTGCAGTATTTCCTAGAACTTGCTCGTATTTTCTTCACTCAGAGGGCGGTGAGGCCCTGGCACAGGCTGCCCAGAGGAGCTGTGGATGCCCCATTCCTAGAAGTGCTCAGGGCCAGGCTGGATGGGGCTTTGGGCAACCTGGTCTAGTGGGAGGTGTCCCTGCACATGGCAGGGGGTTGGAATTAGATGGTATTTAAGGCTTCTTCCAACCAAAACCATTGTATTAATTCTGCGATATGATGACCTTACCTCCCAAGGTACATAAAACTTGTAAACGTTTCAGAGTAACTACCCATAGCAGAATGCTACCACCCCTCTTAAGCGAAACGGCAACGAGAGCTGCCAATTAACGATTTCAAACCCCTTAGGCGCCCTGACGTGACCCCGCAAGACCCATTTCTCCACAAACAGCCCTCCCGCGGCCCCCCGGCCCCAAGGACGAGGCAGCCGCCGGTGCCCTCCCCCCGTTCCCTGTGGTACCAAGGCAGCCTTGGCATCGCGGGCAAACACCAAGCGCCCGATGCGCTCCTTCTCCTCGGGCTGCACTAGCCGCGCCGCCAGCAGCCACTCCTCACGGCGGGGGCGCCAGGAGGCGCAGGGGAAGGCCCAGCGCACACCGCCCATCGCCCCCTCGGCCGGGACCGCCCCAACACTCCCCCTCCTCTCCCAGGGCCCCCTCAGGAGGCCCCGCCGCACTCCTCAGACCGCCCCCCTCAACCCGAGCGGTCGGTAGGAGGGCTGAGCGGTGGAGCTCCCAGGACCAATCCGATGCCAGAAAAGCCCTGAGTGACGGGGAAACGCGCCAACCGCAGGCTGATCGGGGAGAAGGAGGCTGGGCGGCGGCGTCAGAGCGCTTGGGGATGGTGGGCGGGGCTTTATCCCAATTGACAGCGCGCCGAGCCATTCCGAGAGAGAGAGCGCGGAGAATGACACCGGAAGGAGCCAATCCACTGGCGGGGCTGCCGTCAGGGGGTGGGCCAGAAGAGGGCGGTGAGCTGCTGGTGGCGGCTGCAGGTGGGTGCGCGCTGTTCGGCGGGGAGCGCGGAGGTGGGGAGAGAGGCAGTTCTTCGCTGCTTACAGAGGGGTAGCGGCGGCACCGGTGACCGCCACATCCCGGAGCCCGCAGTCGGGCTGCAAGAGGAAAAAACGGGCCGGCAGGATGAGTCCTCCCTTAGAATGAAGGGAGGTGGCGCAAGGCGCATGCGCGGGCAGGTGGGCATGCGCAGTAGCGACGCTGAAGCCGCTGCCCGCCCCTGGCGGGTGGGGCGCTGTGAGGTCTGGGGCGGGGACGGGACGGGGACAGGGACAGGGACGGGGACAGGGACAGGGACAGGACTAGGCTTTTGCCACCCCGGGTCAGGCCCCTGAAGGCCTCGTCCTGCTCCAAAGGCCTAGGGCCGCTGTTATTGGCCTCAGTGAAGGACATAGTATGTTGATGTGGTGTCCCAGCCTCAGACCACCGGTGGGGCCATTTTGTTCCCCTGGGCTGTGGATTGGGGGCCTCTGGAGAACGGGCACTTGCGTTTGTGGCTGCGCCTCTGTGTGCTGGCCATCAAGTGATAAATGAAAGTAATAAAGTGGCGTTACGTCAGGCATTGCTTAGAATCTGTTGTTATTCAGCACCCCAGCTCGGTGTAATGTGAAAAAAAAAAATGCTGTTTCCCACAGGCCGGGTGAGCTGATGTCTTTCTGCCCAGAATAAACCAAACTTATAACTGAATACAGGTTGGGATCTGCAAGATGTTCTAAACGCTGAAGTAACAGCTGGGGAATAAAGTGTTTCAGCAAGGCATCAGCAGTGTAATTTGTTTCTTTTCAAAAGTGATTCCCAGTTTTCCTTGTGACTTAAGCAAGGGATGTCATACCTACTCCCATGTTGTGCATTCACACAAAGTGAAATGACAGCAGAGGAGTATTTAGTACAGTCAGAAAAAGCAGTAAAATGTTGCTCACAAATACTAATTTGTATCTGACTATTTTTTAATCACATACAGAGCTAAAGAGACTAGAAAACCCAGTAAAAGCAGTGATTTTTCTCTTCTGGAATTTGCAGTTATTGCTTTTACCAGAATTAAAAGTACAACACTGCTTTTTAATTCCTTTTTTTTTTTTTTTCTGAAAATGAAAATTACAATTCTTGACCTTCCTTAGCTAAAAATAATTCCCAAAGGAACCTGATGTTTTTTTAAGACATTTAGCTTTACAATAAAATCCAGGCAGTTTTAAGTTCTCCTGATTATTTTTTTTTTCTTAATGGATTGATGTGTTTGTGAAAGGATATGCAATTACAAACCACTTCTTGCAGAGAGGGAATCTTCCATGTTGGGAATGTCTGCAGGAACCAGTGCAATTTCACTGCTTCCTGCTGGTACCATGCTGTTTCTTCTTCTTCTTCTTCCTTTTTTTTTTTCTTTTCATGCTTTTTTTTTTTTCCAATCACTTCTAAAGAATTCAAAACTTTAAAGTCTCTGTGTCACCTTTTCTTCTTACAGTACTGTCTCAGTATGTATTATTGATAAATGCCACTTTTTTGTGGAGTAAATGTCTCATGTCACATGCATCTTTTTCAATTGTCTGAAAATGACTATTAATTTTCTGTGATGTTCACTTATTTATGAAAAAGCTGTGAGACTGAGTCGCACTGAATTTTCCAGACAGAAACCTGGAATTCTGTTGCTATTTGAGACCTTAGATAATTGATACAGTGGAGACAAATCAATAATAAAATACAAAAATACAGAACTTTCTACTTAGTATTTATACTTTAATTGTCTTTCAATCCACTCTTGCCTATGTAGTCAGCAATTAGAAGGGTTACCAAAGGTACCCTTTAGACACCTGTTCCACTCATATTCATCTTGCTGAATCAGGAGCTGTTAAATTAGATGTGTAGTGGGGAGCAGTGTGTTTAAAATTTGACAATAAATTACTAATTTATCCCCCTGTGAATAGATTAGGAGTGAAAACAGCAAATCATCTCAATAACTATGTAGTATATTTGAAATATTAAAAATAAATTTTAAAATATTAATTTAAAACATTTAACTTGATATGCTGAACCTCACAAGATTTTATAGCATTCTAATTCTTCCTACACTAAAACAGTTGAAGATTAAGAGAGAGTATTTTTTCAAAAGTTACACTTTCTGTACAGTTAAATTTTGTATTAGAAAACTAAAGCATCCTCGCAAAAATGAGTACAGTTTTTTTACCTTAATTGTCTTAATTCTTTCTTAGATACATGAAGTATGCTTTAAAATACCAGCACTTACAGTCTCTCTTTTTAAAAACCCTTTTGTCTAGTAAGACATATGAACCAAGTTGGGAGCAGGTTAAGTGACAAAGCTAATGTTCTCTTGAATCACTATTTGTTTCTCATGAGACAGTTCTCATAGGTAGGAACTACTAAGAAATAATATCTTTTTTCTTCTTTAGTTTACGGAGTGCTGTACAGAGAGTGCTACAGCACAGTTATATTGTGCTTTGAGATAAAGGGTGTTTTACAATTGTTTGTTAACCTGTATTTGGTGCTTCAGTATTGAGTTCAGACTGTTTTGGATGTGTGCATTAGTAGAGGAGAGAGCATCTACACAGAGAATGTTATTTGTGCTGTATGAATGCATTGCTGAAGTAAGATTGGTGTCCATTGTGCTGGGAATAGTCTTGGGCTTCTGTTCAATTGCAGAAGTTCAGTCATGTTTATTGTCAGGTAGGAACGGCCCTGGCGTGTTTTTTCTCACAAAATGCTAACTTAGGCACAATACTTATGTATGTTCTATACTTTCACAAAACAACATCCATTTGGCTATTACAAAGTTGGATATATTTCTATATAGATTTTTATTTTACTATTATAAATAATCAAAAGAGTTTGTTGTTATTCTCCTCCAGTGTCACCATGTCCTCCTCATCTGGGTGTTCATGATTGATTCTTACTATGCATGCCTTCATCCTTTCCTTGTTTAATAAATTTACCTCTGTTACCCACATAGAACAGCATATTTCATACCATTCTCATCTTCATTAGCAAAAAAATGTAACTAACCACTTTATCTGTTAGTCACAGCATCTGAGACTATTTGGCTGTCGGTTCAGTATGTATAAATACAGGTACTTTGTATGGCTGTGTTCTGATCGATGCTCTGGTGACAACCACAGTAGACACAACCCAAACCAAAGTTTGTTTGCGCTTAGAGCTCGCTCTGTAGGTCTGTTTGCTTTGCCATTTCACACCTGGTATAAAGTGGATGCTGTCACCTATTATAGGAAGCATACTGCAGTGCTTATGATTTTAGCATGTGGCTGTTGAGATATTTTGAAAATGGCTGGCTTGGATGTTTTTGGACAACTATGTAAGTTTAAAGATACGTGGTACTTACAGTCTCTTTGTGTAATGTCTAGGAGTCTACAATTATCCAGGTTATGAAGTTGATATTCAAAAAGGCAGCCGGACTTCCCAGAGGAAGAGTATAAACAGATAAATTGCACATTTCAGTTTCTTCCACACACAGAACTACCAGTACATCTAAGAAGGGTTGCCAAAGGTGCCAAATAATAGAAAATCTTTATAATGGTGTTACATCTTTTAACTATTTGTGAAAAGGTAACATTACCATCAGTGAGGTAAAAGAATTCCTCCAGAAGTTCAGGGAGTGGTTTCATAGCAGTGTGCTTGGTATACAGCCGTTAAGGACAGTTAGACATTTTCTTGAAGCTTTTCACAAAGAGATAATATCCTACTGATGGCAGTGTGTCTATACCACATTTTGACTGTAGGCTTATCACACTTTTCAGTGTGGATACCCGACACCTGGGTCATTAGCTCGTTATTTTCTAGACTGCTCTTGGAAAAAGGGCTGTATTGAAATGGGGGGCCCTGTGGACAGCAGAACTAAAGAGGTCTGGGTCCTTTTTATTGTACTTCTTGATGGACTGTAAGAATGCTCTTACCATCACAACCTTGGTTCTTCCCATAAGGTAAATTCATCCACCCTAATGACTGCTATTACCTTACTGTCCCCACCTCCAGTTATTCGGCTGAGAGCTGCTTTGGCTTGCTTTGTGGCCAGATATAAGCATTTTTTGCCATTTAGCTGTCAGGTGGGCACAATGCCTCACATCTCAAGTGGAAATCTAAACAGGTAGCCTTGGAAGGTACATATCTCTTCCTGATTACGTGTTAAGTGCGATCAACCTCAATAAAGGTCTTTGTCACATGCCATTGCAGTGGCCCCTGCAGATGTGACTTTCAAGCAGGCAAACTTTAAGGGGGTTTGGTTTCATTTTTTAGAAAGCTGGGCTTATTCTTAAAAGTCCACAGAACTCTGAAATTGGAAAAAACAGTAATTAAATTCCCTTTGACAAAGCAGAGTGGGAATGAAGGGGATAGCCATACAGTAAGAGCAGCAGACAATCAGCCGTGACCAGATGGAGCCCACAAGCACAAACCTAGACAGCAACCCAAGGCTCCCTTCTGTCAGGGCGTCTTCATCAGGGAGGCCATATGGCAGGTAGCTGAAGTGTTCCTGAGCCTGTAATCTGGCCCTCCCAACCTGTCCGGGATGCCATGAGTCCTGCCATTCTTACAGCCAGTGGTGACCAGTGACCAAAATGTGGCATTCATCAGTAGAAGATGTGAAAATGTTCCGTACGTGAGCAAAGAAGCTTTGCCGAGTGGTGGGGTACCCTCAGTCTGGTCATATCAGAGACCAGGTTTGATCTCGGAGCAGGCAATACCCAGCTCCATGTGCCAGCACTCAGGGTCTGATGTGTCACATTATAGGAGGTGCCAGAAGGCTGTGTGACGAGTATTTGCGGGGTCGCATGACGAAAGAGGGCCTGAGAAGGTATAGCTTCTGTGTGCCTTGGGAAGAGGCTGTATGGCACTCAGCCATATGTTAAGAAATAAAAATAGGAAATCCCAAGTCTAATGAACTGTCTACTGGAGTTTGGTTCATGGTAATCCACATAAAGACGGAGTCTGTAACAAGGATCCTGTGTTCCTAAAAGGAACAAAAATAAGGAGTCTCATTGCCCAGTTTTTCTGAACTCCAGATGTACTCAACATATGTCCGCACCCCCCACGTTTTAACTCTGCTGTCAGGAACTCAATCAAATATTTATAAATGTAATTGCAACTATTGATTAATTCATATGACTTTGTAGAAGATGCATGAAATAATTATAAATACTACTTGGCTCTGTTTTTAACATACAAAGTTTTAGCTGAATTGTTCAAGGTATTTTGTAGGAATCTAAAATCATGAACAGATCAGTCACACTGGTAAAATAGTACCAAAAATATCATGTAAGGCAGGAATTTGCCACAGGGGAAATGAGAATTGATGTATTTTTTTCAGTGGAGCAGAGAGAGGAGTGAATTAGGCTAAACCACAGCACAGTATTCTGTATATCTTCCTTAATGGTGGAAAAAAACAGTAGCAGTGCATCACTGAAAATTGCTTTTAATACAAAATAAGGAGACACTGCTATCACAGGTTAGGATTAAGATGCACTGGATGAGTACTGAGACGCTGCTGAGCATTTAACCATCATGCTGTACAATAAATCTGATAATGAAAGAAAGATGAGCTCAAACTGGACTGAATGAAGGAAAAGCTGCAAGAAATAATAAGCAAAACAAAAAATCAGTCTCATAAATGGCCTTAGAAATTTTGACAGTTGTTTAATGCATCCGAACAAAAGCGAATGAAAAAGAGGATACCATCACTTGCTCATTGTGAGTAACCAAATATCACAAAGGAAAATTAAGTCCAATGACAGTTTTGTCAGAAGAACAAATACACATTGCATTATATAAGCATTAATAAACTGAATGTGTACTTAAAAGAATGCTTGCAGTCTTGTCATCAATAGTAGTGGAAAAGCCTTTCAGTGGAAATAGTGGTGGTAAAAGAAAAATTGGAAAATACATGCTTTTATGAAAGTGATTATATGATGTCTTTGCATGCAGAGATGGACCTGATGACATTAGATCTTTCTGTGTTCCTTGTACAAAGATGAATGTTTCCAAAACTGGTAATTTTACCCACAGAAAATAAGTACTAAGTCAAAGCTTGATACAGAAATTACATGTAAAAGGAGGAACATATCTACTATCTATTATCAATTCCATAATTTTGTGAAAAGGTTTACATTTCCTTTAGAAAAAAAAATACTTTATATAATGCTAATTAAACCTTGAAATTCACTTATTGTAAGTTTAATTCAATTGTGGGAAACTATTTTACTGAAATGACTGCTTTTTCCAGATTCAGTCTTTTGAGGAGTAGAATTGAAGGTCATAAGAAAATGGTATTCTAGAGGATTCTGACATAGAAAAAAAAGCTTTATGATTTATGGAAGTTGGGGTTTATGAGGCCATATATTATCAGAATAAATGGTGGTCTTGTTCTTCTGTATTTTCCTAGTTCCTCAGGCTTAGAATGGAAAGAGTGAATACATGAGATTGTCTGGCCATGGCAAGGAGAAGATGCCTGCTCCAAGGGTGCCAGTGCTGGGAGCAAGATCAGTGGATCTCTTCTATTCCAGGAGACATGGAGGTCTATTTGTGGTTGGAACTACCTGAACTAGATAAAAGCGTAGATCAGTCTGCTGTGAAAGTACCTCCCATGAAGAAGACTGCCTGATGGCGTAGTTTGTTCTGAATGTATCACCTGATTAGATAAGCCTTTTCATGAAATTTAAAAAACAGAATCAGTATTTTTATGGTCTCCATGTTTGGCTTGGATTTTTTTTATCCCCTTCTTTGTCAATTCAGGTGGGCCATTATCTGTTGCTAATTGTAATTGGAATTGTGGAAGCAGAATCCTCTAATAGAAAAACTGTACCATGTTTCCTTAAGCTTTAAAATAGGCAAGCTTGACACAAGTTTCCAGCAAGGCCAGCTTATGCATCTGTAGCAGCATAAATACATCTCAAGATAGGTGTAAATAAAATATATTTAAAGTTTCTTTATGCCATCAAAGTGGAATAAAATATTTTAATGTACCAAAACACACACACACAAACAACAACAACAAAAAAACAAGAGGCAAAGCCCAACTTACTGTACAAACCATACACTTTATTCAGTATAGGGCTTTTCACTAGAAAACCTTGTCTACTGAAAGGGAGATTGCACTGTCTTAAGTTTAAATCAGTTCTGAACCCAGTTAATTTACATCTCTGTAAATGGAGCTCCCAGCATGCAGTATAAGCCGTAAGCAAATAGACCGCTTCAGGGCCAAGAGTAGAAGATGCAATGTAAAGTCGGTGTCAATTGCCCAGGCACTCTGTTGTACTGTCACCAAACTGTCTCTAAATGACCCCACCTGCTAACCCCTAGCAATCTTGTAATTAGGCGAGGCTGCTGTGCTTGTGCTGTTATTTTCATATGGAGTGCCTAACAGGAATCCAGGAGCCTGTATCTCCTGTGCTTTGTAAGCCTTAGAAAGGCCATTAGTCTGCTTTGCATTTGGGAGTTTGTAGTATGCAGATGAACCTTCTTAGAATCTAAAAATATGTAATAAAATTCTCCTTTTCCATCTTCATTTTTCATCAAATTATAAGAGTGTGCATTCTTTTTGAGGGTAAGCCTAGGAATACTCTCTTTCATGACCATTAAAATGTGTATCACAATCCTTGGCATGTTCCCTGTGGACTTTATTGAAAAAAATCCTACAGGTAGGTACAATTTTTAGATGTGCTTTTTGCTACGTGTCAGATATTTTACTTTTCAAAGTATGTCTTCTTTATGTATTTTGCAAAGTAGAAGTATTATTATCAAATTCAGTGCAACAGTCACTTCAATTTAGAACTGTACATAGGACTTCCAAACCAACTTCAGGATTTGTGTTTTATGGCATATTGATGAAAAAATAATGAGACTCTAAAATCAATTACTTATTTTTCCGTTTCAGGAGTAGATTGAAGAAATCATGGCCAATCAACGGGATTACATTAGCAGACCTATTTGCAATGGAATTTCTGTTCCTGAAAGTAAAATCAATTCCTTAGTGGCTGAAGGTCATGGACAACAAATTCTAAAAGTACTACAAAAGTTCAGAGAACAAAATATATTTTTTGACTTTAAAATTATTGTGAAAGATGAAATAATTCCTTGTCATCGTTGTGTACTGGCAGCATGCAGTGATTTTTTCAGGTAAACATAATTTTGGGGTGACATTGTAGGAAATGGATGTAAGTTCTCTGGGAGGGAGGGAAGGAATACCAAAAATTAAAAGATAAATCAACACAATTTTCCTATGTCTGCAGGGTTTTAATCAAAGTGTTCAAACATCATATTAAGGATACTTTAAAAAAAAAAAAAAAAAAAAGGAGGGAAAGAGAGAAAGGAAGAAAGAAATTGCAATATTAGATTTCCAAAGTGATATGAATACCCTATGAATTTTAGATTCAAACAGCAGTCTGTACTGTGAAATAAAGATATCAAACCATAACTGACTCTGCTGTTTGGAAGAATTGAAATAAGTTGCCTGAATTTGTACCTGAAGGTCTGCAAGTGTATTGTTTGACTATGTTTGGGACGGTCTATGTGCTTTGACATGTTTACATTGTGAAACATAACAGGTTGATTCCATATACATCTTGCATTGAACAATTGTGGGTAAATTGTTCATGGTTTTGGAGTGGGGTTGGATTTTGTTATAGTATAATGAGGGATCAGCATAGCAGTTTTTCTCCATAGTTATTTATCAGATATCTAATATTTTTTTCAAAACTACGGAGTTCAGCCTTTCAGCATAAAACAAATCTGTGATTTTACTTCTGGTACTTAAATCTATACATTCCTAAGGGACAGATTATTCACATAAAGAATATAAACTTATGAAGAACTTTGCTGAGCTTTTCATTAGGAAGAAGGACTTCATTAGGAAGAAGGACTTCATTAGGAA
>CM021765.1:189204523-189286108 GCA_011076525.1 Nettapus auritus
GGACTTCATTAGGAAGAAGGACTTCATTAGGAAGAAGGACTTCATTAAGTCGTGCAATTCCATGCTGAAAATCTGTTTCCAAGTACACTTTTTATTGAAACACCAAGACACTGGTAGAAAGGAATATTAGTATGAAAGAGCTTCCAGTGTTAATTTTTAGAACTGGAGTAAGCACGTGGTAACGTGGTCTTTTTACTACCTACAGGCTTATCAGGATAGATTTGCCAGGAGGGTTTGCATTCAACAGCTGCTAACAGCGGCCATCGAATTCATAAGTTATCCTGGAATGCAAGGCCTTCATGGAATAAAAAGTACCCACATCCTCTAGATAAAAGGGTTTTCATCTGAAAAATGGTATTTCTTGCCTTTGGACTTCATTTAGTTTTGGTTTCATTTTGTATACCCAATATTCAGCAATATTTTGCTCCCTACACTTTAGCTTTCAGATTCAAAACTTTTTCCTAGACTGCTTTCCTCCTATTGGTATCATTCAGTTGCTGGTGTGTGTAAGTGAAGCTGTAATGCATTTCCTAGGCATCCTACATCCTTTCCACTTTACTCTACAACTTGGAGACTTATATCATAGCTCTTGGGGCAGTGAGGAAAGGTTTCAAAAGATTGGGTTGTTTAGTGTGTAAAAGGTCTTTGGGATGTAAGGTTCTTACTGTACTTTTACCTTCTTGTTCAGGAGGTCAGGTGAGTTCCTGCTTTACCTGATTTTCACTTTCCAAAGAGTATGCTATACACAGTAATTTATTTTTTACCTTTTTGACTTCATAGAAGTATGGGATTTTAAAAATCACATGCTATACAGATACTAATTGTGTAACAGAGCTCCTTTTATTAATAGCAACTACATATATTAATAATCCAGATGATATACTTAGTATTTGGAATCATTTGTCTAATTTTTTCTCTGCTATCATTTGTCAAACTCAGGACCTGTTGCTATTGTGTGCAGTGGTTAAAAGTTAAAAAGTATATTTAGTAATTTTAAAAAAGCATATTTAGTACTAAAATACTCAGAGTTGCAGTAAAATTTGGACAGACCTACTGATCAGTAATGTTTGTTTCATAATTTCAACCATTGTTTGTATTCAGTCACAATCCACTTTCTGCACAAGATTCATTTTATTATCCAATACTACATCAAAACCTCATTTTTCTGACATCTGCCTGTACCCATAAATCTATCTGTCAACTCTATAGCAAAAACGAAGGTTCTTCATGCTTTTCTCCTCTTTCACCACTCGCCCACTTTTATTACTGAGGAGTGCACCCATCATCCATCCTCCCATTTGTTCCAGCCTGCGATTTTGAAGGCCTTTTTTTTCTCTTAATTTTCTGTATTCATCCACAGTGCATGACCTAAATCATGTTCGTTTTTTGCTATATATTTTTTAAATCTGCCTTTCTTTCTCAGTGTTGAAACTGATGCTGCCCCTAACATTTTCACATCTTTGTTCCCATTGAGAGCTGTAGACTTCATCTCACTCTGAAAATCCATAGAAAACACAGCTGCTGCTATCATTTTTATGAGCTATCACTTTGAATATGTTCTTATCACCACTCCTTTATGTCTGCTACCATATCAAGCAAATGTGTTCTAATTTCTGATAACCGTCACATTTTAGATCTATACAGCCATCCCACCTTATTATTTCCTCCTTCTCATATCAGCGTTCTCTTCTGTTTGCTAGATCTTTAATTTCTGTGTATATCTTCTATATTTTATTCACAGAGCCATGTTTGAAGTTAATATGAAAGAACGAGATGATGGCAATGTTACTATTAGTAATCTATCACCCAAGGCAGTGAAAACTTTTCTTGATTATGCTTACACAGGAAAAACAGAGATAACAAATGATAATGTGGAAATGCTCTTCCAGCTGTCATCATTTCTTCAAGTTTCACTCCTTTCCAAAGCTTGCAGTGACTTTCTAATAAAAAGTATTGATCTTGTGAATTGCTTACAGTTGCTTTCACTATCAGAAAGTTACGGCTCCGACCGCTTATTTGATCACGCACTAGATTTTGTACAGCACCACTTCTCCTTGCTACTCAGATCAAGTGACTTCTTGGAGATTAATTTTGAGATACTGCAAAAATGTCTTGAAGCTGATGAACTAGATGTCCCTGAGGAAGAATCAGTGTTGAAAGCTGTCCTTCAATGGACCAAACACAATTTAGAAACACGACAGAAATACCTGCCTAATTTGATCCAAAAAGTGAGACTACACCAGTTACCTGAAAAGACTTTGCAAGACTTTCTGCATTCTGAAGAATATTTACTGAAAAGTGCTAATTGTTCAGTAATAATCAATGATGCAGTTAAAAGTGTGCAAAACTTTAGTGGACTGTTTCCAGATGCACGTCCTTCAACGACAGAAAAATACATATTTGTTCATAAAACTGATGAAGATGGAGAAAACAGGCATACATTTTGCTACAACATCAAAACAGATAAATGGAGAGAACTACCAAATACACACATGATTGATCTTCCAGGGTCAAGTTTATCTAGCTATGGAGAAAAAATATTTATAACTGGAGGATGTAAAGGGAATTGCTATAGGACCGTCAGGCTTCATATTGCTGAACCGTTTCATGATGCCACGGACCAAACCTGGTGCTACTGCCCAGTCAGCAATGAATTCTCCATCGTGTCAGCTATGACAAAGCCAAGGACAATGCACACATCTGTTGTAACTTTAAATCAGTTGTTTGTAATAGGTGGAAAGACCAGAGGAGCTCAAGAAACCCGAAGTCTTTTGGATGTAGAGTGTTATAATCCTCTTTCCAAAGACTGGAAATCTGTAAGCCAATTACCAAGAGGTATCTACTATCCAGAAGCAAGTGCATGTCAGAATATAATTTACGTCCTTGGCTCAGAAGTAGAGATTACTGACGCCTTTAATCCATCTCTTGACTGTTTCTTTAAGTATAATGCTATGACTGATCAGTGGTCAGAGCTTGTAGCAGAATTTGGGCAGTTTTTCCATGCAACTCTAATCAAAGCTGTTCCAGTGAACTGCACGCTGTATATATGTGATCTCTCCACCTACAAGGTCTACAGCTTTTGCCCAGAAACCTGTGTATGGAAAGGGGAAGGATCTTTCGAATGCGCTGGCTTTAATGCAGGCGCAGTTGGGACAGAAGACAAAATTTATATATTAGGTGGTGATTATGCTCCAGAAGAAATCACAGATGAAGTTCAAGTCTACCACAGCAGTAGGTCTGAGTGGGAAGAAGTTTCGCCAATGCCAAGAGCCTTAACTGAGTTTTACTGTCAGGTCATTCAGTTTAATAAATATAGGGACCCCTGGTCATCTGTAATGACAATTTGTTCCGGAGAATTTTGAAACTCCTGAATCAGATGAATCTGTTTAAATGCACAAGTTTTCGAACAGATTTTTAGGTATTAATTTGCAGAAAAATATGTACTATTTTTGTTTTAAGTTATTCAGTTAAAATTGTCAGCTATAGAGTTGTTTTTGAAAGGGTCCATAAAACTGTCATTCATGCTATTCATCATATAAAGTATTACTTAGTTTTATATACAAATCTTCTCTGTAGTTATCTGAATAATTTTCAAAACACTACATGTCAAGAAAGAAGTTATGAAGAATTCATCTTGTAATGTGCTATTATTTCTGTAATAATCACAGTTGACCTAGGAGACAAATTGCTGAGTGAAAAAAGTGTTTGCTGAGTGAAAAAAGTGTTTGCGATACTGTTTTCCCTATGTAACTGAAGTTTAAAAGTAATCTACATTCATGTGGTGTTGTTTTGTTGTCAGTTTTATCTTATTAGAATGACCTTAGCAAAGGCAAAAGCCAAAGTGACCTTCACAGCATTAAAACCAGGTATCTAACATGAAGAGACTGATAATTTCTGTCATTTTACATCAGCTCTTCCGTTTGACCAGTTTTTCTCCATCCTTGTGCCTTAGTAGTAGCTGTAGTTTCTGTTGTCATCCCATAGCTGTGGCAAGAAAAACCTTGGGACCATTCTGCAGGGCGAGAAAGATTTCTACAGGGTGGATGATTCCTGTGGGAACTTTTCTGTACAGATGGTCACCTCAGTCGCTGAAAGAAGAAATGCTTCAAACAGAAGTCTTCCATCTCTGAAGTCTGCAGCACTATCTGATAAGCAGCAAGCTGTACAGTAAGCTTTAGTTGTTGCTTCAGTTAACTATGGGAAAAGTTTGTATCTTGTCATACATAAAATATAGTGTTACATAAATAACTCCCAATACTTAAAGTAAATAGTTTTCTAAAGTGAAATACTCCCCCCCTTTTTTTTTTTTTTTACTTCTATAACAGTTTAATGAATGACACTTTCATCTTGTACTTCATAGTAATTTAAAATGTTAAAATATTACATGGTAAACACTACATAATATATTGCTTGAGAAACTTCCTACAGTAATTTATCATGTTAAAGTGTAATGCACTTTTCAGTATTACCATTAGTCTAGGCATACATAGTGAAGTAAATTTGACCTCATGCATACAAATTGGGACCTGTGTCTGACGGAAGGACACTGATGTTAGCTAGGTTTCATAAACTCATTTGTAATCTTCCACAGCCTGAGAATTTTCTTTCTTGCCAAATATTTAAATAAGGTTTTGGGAGCCCTTATGTATTGTTTTAGCCATAAAGTTGTGTTATGCCAGACAAACTGGTTCTAAGTATCTAAGCACGTCTTTTCCAAGTAGCTGAAAAATTAACAAAATTTAGTGAGGTAACTAAAACATCTTTCACAGCTTGGGGCAACTAGGGTAATTTCGTTATCACATCTCTACTGCATGTACTGTTTGCAAAAGTCAAGCTCAACATTCATGCTTAAAGCTTGGTATCACCTAGCAATGTATTTCTCTTTCAGACAGCAAACAATGGCAAGCTCCAATTCTGTGATTTTTATTAGTTGTTATCAGATATCTTTAAAAAAATACATAATATTTATCATAAATATTTTCATAAGGATGTAAATGAAAATTATGCACATTCGGATAACCGATTAGTAGTGGAACCTACCCCCTCAATAATTTCTATTAAGGTATGTGTCAGTTCTGTAGAATTCAATAGTTTGTTGTAGTAGTATTTCAGGTAACTTCCACATTTATTTTGCTCTTTTCATCATGAGTCGCCAACTCACGTTATAACTACACTTAGACAGGTACCCTTTAGAATTACCATATGGAAATGCAAGTATTTTTATACTGGAACACAACTACTTTTCATTAGTGCAAACTAAATGTATTGAATAGTTTAAGAAAGATGGAGAAAACTATTCCTGCTTACTGAAACATCAAGAGACAAATAAATAGACATACAGGAGAACAGTAGTTTTAGCTTTAATAAGGCTACTCAAGGTAGCTAAGAGACTTCATTAACCTTTAATTATTGCAACTTGTCACTTTCCATCAGAAATACTACTTCTTTGCTTGTGCTTTCATGCTGTTTTTATACCCAAGTAATAAGTATGCAATTTATGCAATGACAAAAGTGACATATTATGCCCATAATGCATGGGTATAAACAGCTATGCAAGTTGGAAGAGACTAGAGAAATGTGAGTTATTTTCAGTTGCCACTGTCCTGACCAAATTGTCGGGCTGCATAAACAGCACTGAGTCAGTCACAAATTCAGGTGATCTTTCCTCCAGGTTTTTCCTTTCAGCACATTTTATCTGGTGGTCCTCCATCCATCTACTTGCTATATGCACACACCTCTATCACATGACATCAGACAGAGCAATGGCGTATGTGGTAAATTATACAATATATATATATATATATAGTGAAAACAATGCAGCTTTATTTGGAAAAACACATGCTTCTTTAATATTCTACGCAACATTTGCACAGGAACTAATGTCAGTTCCCAGTCCGACAAATCGTTCATGGATTTCAAATGGAGTTTAGCTGTCTTAATCAGTGATCAAGAAATAAAGCAGTAGTGTCAGTTATTTTACACTATTGCTTGTAAAAAATGTTACTGTGAAATAGAATGAAATTTCTTCCATTATGTAGGTAAGCCCACAGAGGAATAAAAAAACTATTTGTTGTAGTTTCACATGCAAGGGTTAAATCTGATAGCGGAATTGAGTGCAGAAGCAGCTGCACTAGAAAGTCATGGTTAGAAACAAGGCTTTATGATATGACTAATGGCCTATATTCCACATGCTGTGATTAATACCCAATGATAGATGAAATCTCAGTGAAGTCAACTACACTACTCAAAAGAATATGGATTATTTGCTCGAGTTACTTCTATAAGTCTGGATCAAATATATATTTTTAGTTGACTTTACACAGCAGCTATGGAATTTTAAAAGATCCCCAAATTAATGCATTTTTTTTCTATTTTTTTTTTCTGACTTTTGAAAGCTCTCAGAACTTTATGAAAATGTACATTCCTCTAAAAACAGTCCATGACTAGATTAATGATTACCTATGTTCTCACTGAGATATAGTAAAATGTTTGAAACATTCAGATTGCATGTAAAAGTATATGCTACTATTTGCACTTAAATTATGTAACCAAAACATTTCTAATAGTTGTCTATTATATGTCACAGAACACATTATAAGCATGACCAGTATAATATGCATTAAGATAATATATTGTATGTGGGACTTCAATACCCAGTAATGACTATATTGGAATAATCTTAATTTTTAAAGAATGCTATTAAAACATTATGGCACTTTGGTAATGTTATCATATTGGTTGAGTTATAATAAATATCAATTATTCAGGTGTTTATATTGATTATGTTTACACAGACCTGATGATCATTATTTATGTACTACTGAATTCATTTTCTATATTCTAAACACATTAATAGTCAGTTTACTGCTGTTAGAAAATCATTATATTTTAAAAATGGAGTAGATTTACTGGGTCAGATTTATTCCTGGTATTACTCCATTAAGAAAGCTGTATACCTCTTCTGATTAGTAGTAACTGTTAGGTAAGGTGTAGGATATACGATGTGCTGTTTGCATTTTGAAACGTGGAGTCTAATTTTAGATGTTTTTGTTTGTAGTTGACCGACAGGAGGCAGCATAAGATCTACTTTAATTAAAACAGAATTAAACCAGGGATATATTCGACAATATTTGTATCTGAACATTATGCTCAGTTTACTTTTTTTTCCCCTTCTAACATCCAATACAGCATAGAGATCAGTTACATTTTGCTACTGCCTGGGCTCTGCTGATATGTGGAAAGTGCGATATTGTATATCTGCTGAGATGTTCATTCTTCTGTGAAATAAAGCACTGAGCAACTGAATCCTTCTCAGGTCTGTTTCTGTTGTTGGTGTTGTGTTTTTTGTTGTTGTTGTTTTCCAATGAGTTTCAAAATACAGAGAATCAACAATGTTTCTAATGAGGTTAACAATTAAAGTATGTTTTGTCAAATGAAGAACATTTTGGATATTCGGTTATGACCAAGAGTGCAATTAACAGGCATAAAAACTGCAGTGAGAGTTGTTTTTTTTTTTTTTTAATTATCCTTGGACTTTATCTTTTGTATATCAATTTGTTCCTACCAAGCCAAACTGCTGAAAAGCTCTAAGATTTATTGACTGCAAAGTACTTATTTACCTTGGTATATTTTTATCGGATGCAACTAGATCACATTGGTATGTAGCATTTTTAACGATTTAAGTATTGCAAATGATTAGGTATTTTGACTGAAATGGACCTCCATACTACTTTATTTTGCTTAAAATTGCTTTAAATAAAAGGATATAAGCTACTTTAAAATTCAAGTGCAACGGGTGTAGCAGTGGCATTAATGCAAAATGGGGGAGCTGTATGTTTTCTTCCAGAACTTAAAATTTAGCAATCTTCAAACCACCGTATGGAGAAAATAGCTACAGCAGTAAAAACGGACACTGCAGTCTCCCAAGGCCTTTGCCCCACAGCTAGCAAAAGGCATGTACAAGGCACTCCAACAGCGTTCACAATGCTAAAAGCTTTTATTGAACAATGTATTTGCAGACCAAATTTGAGAGCTGTAGTTATGCAACCTTGCGCTTGATCAGAAGAAAACTGTGTATGTATGTTTGACAGATACAGAAACCTTTAATTCACCTTAGACTTGCACAGTTTATATGTGAAGCAGACTGTACCATACGGCTTTTCTCACTGTGATCAAAAGCAGGGAAGCAAATTCTGGAAATAATAAAGTTTATCAAAATGTTCTACATGCGTAGTGAGTGAGTATAAAGCCAGAAAGCAAGCAAGACTCCAGGCAGACCTGCAGCCCACAACAAGCAGGTCTGGCACAAACAGGCAGGCTTCAGGTGCTGAATGATTCCTGGGCAGACTGGTTCTGTGGTACAGTTCATGACCAAAAGTTTCTGCTTTTTTTTTGAAGATTGCTTTTCTGCATATTACAGAACTACATAAGACTTGTAGATGTTTGTTAAATTATGACAATCTCAAATTATGAGATGATTTCTCAGAATTGCCAGCAACATACAAAACAACATACAGATTCTGGAATTATAACTATTTTTCTTCAGCTTCAGTCGAGCTACATGTAAATTCCGAGAGTTCACGTGAATGAAGGGGCTCTAAGGACTTTTTGGTGGAGGAACCTGGTATATACCAGTATTTTTCCACCTTTGATTAATAGTCTTTGTAATAGCGGAATAACAATGGGGATGTTATAAATGAATTTAAGACAAAATCTGAATTTAGTAATATTTATAAAAGGCAGGTAAACAGCGCTGGGCGCACTGGGAGCCTACGCTCTACCAACACGCACGCAACCGTCGAACTTTCTCAATATATATAAACATTGCTTTTACATATTCATAAGAAACCCGAGTACGTCTATACATATGTATGACCTATGCCCGCTTCGTATTATAATTAGTATTTTCAGAAACTCCTCCTTCTGGTGCTTGCGCCGTGTCTCTTGGTGGTGGTCCTTGGGGGTCGTGGGGATGAAGGCTCACGGTTCTTCTTCATCACCGCTAATACCTTTTGGTTCCTGTGCAGACCCTGTGGGTTCCTGCATCTCATCCAGACCGCAGGGGCGGCTTCGACCGGGTCCCCCTTCTTCTGGGCATGCTCTGCCCTCCACAAGGTTCCTAAAAGTAACAAATTGTGAATGACACTAACTTTTGCGAGGCTGTCTTTTCCCGCGTTTCGTTAACCGTTGAAACCACATTAATAATATGATTATCATATAACATTAAACAACAAATTTTAACCGTTTCAACCAGCAACCCCACCCCCCAGCAACTTCCATGCCTTAACGGCGGGAGAACAAGCAACCCGAGACGGCCAGGCGTCTCCTTAATCACCCCTCTTTGTTCCCTCTTTACATTCCTGATGGCCTCATCGTTAAGAGTCCGATGTTATCACCAACCATGGGGCTTGTCGACCCCCATGGCCACACTCTCAATTCTCCCCCTTCTTTATTAACATCAACCATCTTGACACGAATTATTACTCCATATATCACAAGGAGAAAGGAGATCCATTTAAACTTATGAGCACAGCTACCATATGAAATCTTATGCTTTTTAACTCAAATTATTTTAATGGGCAGTAATCATGTTTAGTGTTTTGTGCTTCACAGTGAAAGAGGGATACTCAGCGAGTTATAATTAGCAGTAATTATTGTTGCAGATTGGCAGAGGTTCAGATTGGTAATGAATTCCACTTTCTTTCTACCTAATACACCTGAATCTATGTTGAACAAGTTTACAAGATCTTTAGTGCTTGTTTGCATCTTACTTCTGAGTACTGTCAAAATAGCATAAATTAAATAGCATAAATTAAAGCCTAGGTCATGCTTGGGATTTGTAAAATGACCACAATATTCAGTATAATAATGCAGACCAGTATAATAATAATGAGACTGCCAATAACACGGCATGGTCTCATTACCCTACTTCACTATTTTCCTTAAAATTTTATGGTATTTTATACACAAAGGGCAAGCAAAACTACCATTTTCTGCAAGCTGGCAGAACTTTGTAGTGTTTCTGTGTTTGGTTTGTATAAATATTCCAGGGATTCCAGAAGAATTCCTGCCAGAATTATGGACTGAAATTGTAAAATAACAACTTAAAGGAGACTTGAGTTTAAGCACCAGAGCAATGATCCCCAGAAGCTGTATGAACCAAGTGAGAAAAACTTTGTTTCTCAGCCCCTTGCCTGCCCGCAGCCTAGCACAGGCCGCGTTACCATGGTGACGGGGCGCAGAGCGAGAGCCAAGCCCCGCCCCCTGGTCCCGGCCCCGCCCGCCGCCTCATTGACCCGGCGAGAAACGCGCCTCTGGAAGCTCATTGAAGGAGAGGCGGGCTTTATCAGCGCTTAGCCAATCACCGCAAAGCATCCTCAAGACAAGCAGCGGCTGCAACCAACGGCTGCCCGCGGGCTGCGCGCTGCGGCGGCCCCGCGGGGAGAGCTGTTAACAGCGCCCAGCGCGTACCGGGGGCGCGGCTGGAGGCAGGGGGGCGGGGTAAAAACGAAGCGACGTGCCTAGCCCACCAATAGGCGCGCGAGACGGGCTGACAGGCACGCGGCTCGCCCAACGGGCGGGCGGCGGGCGTTAAAGGGCCGGCGGCGCGGCGGGGTGAGGTGGGTGCAGGTGAGCAGCACGCGCGGGGCTCCCCGGGGAGCGGGTGGGGAGGGAGGCCGCAATTAGGGGCCGCGGGCCCGGTCCGTTTTTGTTGCCGCCTTCCCCGGCCTCATGGAGGGGCTGCCGGCGGGGGAGGCCTTCCCAGCGCGGCTCCGTGTCCCCGGACCCGTGGGAAGGGGGCTGCGGGCCCGGTGGCCTCTCTCAGGGCCGGCCTTCGCCGCCCCGCCAGGCTCTCGCCACATGAGTGCGGCTCGTCACGGCCCCAGCGAGGGGGGAGGGATCGCGCCTCAGGGCTTCCAGAAAGCCCCGGGCTTCATCGTTGCGTGTAGAGCCTTCAAGGAGCTTAAAATTAAAAAATCTTAAATTTCAGAAGAATTGGTTGTAGGGTTTCCTCGTTTAAAACTTATTTCTTCAGTCGTGAGCTCTGAGAGTTGTAAAAGAAAAAAGCCAAACTATGTAGGTATAATAATAATTTAAAAAAAGAAAGGCCAGTTTTTTCTAGAGGGTAATTAAAGCTTAATGCTAACAACAGTCCTTCAGCCCCGGTGAATGCATGGGGTTTGGGGATTGTGTGGCAAATTGGCAAATTCTGCCTGTGAGGGTTTTGTTGTGGTTTTAAGCACCCAATTTCAGCATGTGCACACAGTGAGGTATGAGCAAAGGAAACAAAAAGGCATAGGTTGTGGATGGGTGCCTCTGTCATTATGTACTCTGCAGTTATTACTGGTCTGTGTATTTATGTTCTGTTCACTTTTGCAATACCTGTTTCATTTCAACACTGAAAAGTAGTTTCATTTTGTTTAGTCCAGATATGAGGACTGTCTTAACCTTTGCTTGCTTCTGCCTGACAGGACTGCATCAAGCTCACAGCATCGTGCTGCTGTCTTACCTGGAAGCCCTTTGAAAGCTTTCTGTTCTCTCATGACCAACAGCGTTTCTGTTTCTCTGGCCAGCAGGTTGCATTTCTACTCAAAAGGTGCAAATCGCAAACAGACTTTTGCATTTGCAATGAGCCCCAAGCCATGTGATGGAGTGCATGACTGGTCATGTAAGGGCTGTTTGTATCCTATTACTTCCCAGAGATTTCTGTGTCACGTAACTGGACTTTTTTCACTTATGCTCTTATCACCACATCCTTTTTCTTTGAGAAAAGCTGTGATGTTTGTCTAGAATTATTGCTGAATATATGCATTTCCATGTTTTAGACTTGTTACCTGTTCTTGCCCCTTAAAGACTTCAAGCATGTAATGGTTCATTTTTCTGAGTTAAAAAGTAATACCCTGGGCACCATCTAGCAATATCAGAAACCAGAATATTACAAACCTCAGCTTTAATTAAATAATACTGATTGTGTCTACCCTCCCCTGCCATGTTAGCACTGAGAAATTTAGGAAGTGCCAGGGTTAAATAGAAATAACATGAGTTTTTAAAATCCTGTGATTCCCAGTTACTGGAATGACCAGAACCTTGTTGATCCCAGCTGGGACTAAGTAAAGGATTTAGCCAGTGCTTACTTTGAGATGAAAACAGCTTTGATTTGGCAAGAGTCTAGTGTTTATGTTAAGAAAAAAAGACAGTTAAGTATCTATTAGGGCTTTTAAGAGTTTGATTTATCCAGTACTTTGGAAAGGCTGACCCGTTGTCTAATAGCTAGCAGAGTACTTCGAAGTTTGCATAGGTACTTGCTTAGACTCAAGCAAGTGAAATTCTGCCAAGTTCAGTAAACATAAGTAGGGTTCAACCTTAAATATTCAGTGCCTTGTTAGTGAAAAGTCAGAAAAACTGTCTGCTGTAAGAGCTCTGTGTAATACTTCTTACCTGGGAAGCAGGCAGACAGGCACATGTATGCACACACACAGCTTCTGAAGTAAATATGAAGTACCTGACACCAAGAGTTGGGTTTAATCTATTTATTTATCAATCCAGAATATTTGTTGTATAAACAATGAAACTTCTAAAAGTGGTCTTAATTCTTTCTGTGTATTGGCAACTTTTCTGAAGAATTCACCTGCTCAGTCAATGGCTTTTAACATTTTTTTTTAATCAACTGAACAAAAAATAGGACTTTGCACAAAGTAAACTTAAGAGTTTGATAGATAGGTCAAGAAATTCAATTGCCATAATAACAGAAAAGCACCATCACTGTAATTTGGGTTTGAAAAGCACAATAAGTACCAAATAAATTGATTTACTGGTAGACATGAATATGATACTGCTTCCTTGAAAGCCTAAGTATCTTTTCATGACAAACTTATAATAATGAAGGTCAAGGGAACAGCTTAAAGATCAGGTAAAAGGTGTTAGAAATACAATATGTAATTCTAGGAGATAGAGTACTGCATTGTGGTATAAGTCTGACTTTAAACTGCAGAAAGTTGTTTGCTTTTTGTATTACTAGTCATGGCAAGCTGAGTGTCTACATTACCAACCTAAGAGCTAGTATATTGTATAATAATTGCCTTTTTTCAAAATGAATCAATTTTATTTTCTTAAAGGCAGGAAGTTACATTGCATCTTAAATAACAATAGGCAGTTTCCACCTTGAGTTTGAGGAATCAAAAGTGCCAGGTAGCTGCATGGGAGCACCATACAGCAGTCCATGCTGATGCAGGTTTATGTTCTATGAAATTGATTTGTTCTTGGGACTCAGGTCTTATATATTGGCTAGCTATTAACCACCAGAAATATATAACGTTTGAGCTGTATGCTTCTGGTAGACAAAAGGCAAACTAGATTAATAATACAATAATTAATAATAAGCATAACTTGAAAGTATAGTGAATTATTGCCCTGGTGTTCTAAAGCCTTCTTCTAACAGTGGTAGGTTAATGTGGTTCAAAAGAAAGTTCATGAGGAATCCTAAGATAGACTATTACCAAGCAGTCTGAACAGGAATCGTGTTTGTTCTCAGTCTCTTATTTTTTTTGTTGTTTTTTGTTTTTGGTAACGTGGTCTGTGCTGTATTTGTCACTGCAGTAACAGTCCTATGTTTCTCCCACTCAAACTTACTGCTTCCTTTTGGAGTTGTACATGATGTCAGGTGTGTTACGAGTTTTAGCCTTCTCAGCATCAGGCATGGGATTAGCTGTAGCTGGGGTAGAGGCACTGAGCTTTGAACCTCTGATCACACCTTACATGAATTAAGGTGTTTTACAGTGTGAGGACTATGGAGTAGTGCTTTAAGATGGGTGTGTGTTGACTTGCTCCTAAATCTAGTTTCTATTAAAACTTCTTTATTGTGTGGCTTTTGTTTGAATCGTTAGTTCAAATAGTTATTTTCTGTTATTCAGCAGGGTTGCTTCAATTC
Source organism: Nettapus auritus (assembly GCA_011076525.1). NCBI lineage: Eukaryota > Metazoa > Chordata > Aves > Anseriformes > Anatidae > Nettapus > Nettapus auritus. Next base: position 189,218,451 of record CM021765.1, read on the forward strand.
TTTTTATGATTAAGATAAGTCAGAAGAACCTCTAAAACTTTGAATTTTAACATATCTGCTTTTTTTTTTTTTTTTCTTCACAGAAGTAGTTTAAAAATGTCTCAGAAATTTCATTTGCCTAAACATTTTGGTTTTGAAGTAATGATGTAACAATTTTAGCTTCTTTTGGAAATAACATTCAAACCAAGATGTATATGTCAAATTTCAGCTTTAAGTGTATCCCAACTGGCAAAACTGTAAGAGCTGAAGGAAAATAGCTGTGTTTCTATAATGGAAATACCAACTCAACCTTAACGGTTTGTGACATGGATATATTAATGGATTTATAATTCATATGAGTTTAGAGAAGCTTATCTGTAACTACTTTATATTCAGAGTTTAACGAAATTGTTTTCTTCTATCAGATGAGCTGTCAGTTCAGAATATGCATTCCTTAACTGGTGATTTTGGAGCCAAGTTCATTAAAGGAAAATACACAGTGTATATCTTTGAGACTTATTTTGTTTGTTCTTTTTTCTCTTAGGAAGCCTGACAAATAGGAAAATACTACAAAGTGAAGAGAAAAATCATTTCACAAGAACTGAGCTCCGCTTTCATTGCTAAATTTTATTTGTATTACTAGCTGATTAGCGTCAAATAATCCTTGTAGTCTGCTGTGGTAAAATTATTAGGTTAAAGCTAGAAAAAATGAAACAATTAAAAAGAAAAAGAAAAAGTAATTTTAGTGTTCAGGAAACTCAAACTCTCCTTAAGGAAATCAGAAAAAGGAGAGAAGTACTCTTTTCGAAACAACTTAATACAACAATTAATGAGATGAAACGGAAGGCTTGGGAGGAAATAGCAGAGTGTGTAAACGCTGTAGGTGAAGGAGAGCAGAGAACAGGGACAGAAGTGAAAAGGAGGTACCTTGACTGGAGAGCACTCATGAAAAGGAAACGCCTGAATGCAGACATCAAGACGGTAGGTGCTGGGTTTCATCTTCCTTCATCCGATCTAGATGACTCTCTCAATGAAGATATGGATGACAAAATGGGATTTGCAAACGAATCTAGTTTTGAATGGCAGAATATCACTGACTTCAGAGAAGCAGGTGGATCTTTAACAGAAATCAAAGTAGAAGAAGAAGAGGAGGATCCACAAAACTTTGAGGTAAGTGACTGGCATGCATTAGCCATATGCAATATGGCCCCCTTTTCAGTTCAGTGTGGGACATTTTGCTGTGTTTTTTCATAGCATCTCTGTCTTGTCTGAATGTGTGAATTAAAGAAACCAGAAGCAGGTATGTTTCAGAAAGGTGATATTTGAATCTAGCAACTTCCAATGCTATGTAAGGTTGATATTCCTCAATACAAGTATGTATTTGTACATTTTCCATTTCTATGTGTCATAGATAAGAATTATTTCAGTCAGTAGAATGAAAATACACTCTTGAAGGAAACTGGTTATTTTAGTAACTTAGGCTATTGGAATGGATGAAAGGAGAAGAGAATTCCATCTCTTTAACAAATGAAAGTATATATGCCTGGAGGTATGATTGCATAGTGTTTGCATTTCTTAAAATGGACCCATGGGAGATGAACATGGTACTTGAATAAATCAGTCAGCCATTCCTCTGTCAGAAATGTAGTGTGAATTGCATCAGGCAGCTGTGAGTCCTGTGGCCTGGTTTCTGCTCTCAGTAGTACCATGGCTGTCCTGCTTGGGCCAGGCAGCCAATGAGACTGAAATCAAATATTTCGTTCTGCCTGTACAAGTGTATAGTGTTAATTAAAAAAGGGGTACTTTTTTTTTAGATTGGGAACATCTGAGTCTTAGCTCAGATGGCATATGTGCTGCCAAAAATCACAAGAAACTTGAATGGTAGGGGGACTGCTGCCTGACAGCTGCTGAAGAAAGATGTCTGTCTTCTCTTAATACTAAAAGAGCGGCTGTGGCTCTCATTGTCTTAATTGTTTTCTGAACCCATAACTTGCTCAGTTTGCCTTCCATTTGCAGTATACACAATGGGTCACAGTGATCCCTTGTGTACTATGAATGTGTAGCACATAACTCCTGCAGAATTACAGCCTTTATGCTCCACCAAGAACAGCGGTACTAACCCCCTAATCATCTGCATCATAAGTGGCTTTCCAGCAAACCCGACAACATAAACTTGGTTGAACAAGTCCTGTTTATTGACCCGCTTAATGCAGTTTGAAGGGTTAGTGTGTGAAAAATGTCAGATGGTTTTACATACTGTACAGTGTTAAATGTTTTTAAAAATTAAATCCTTGTGTTAATGAGGGCTGGGTTAGCTGACATACCACGTAGTTTATGGATCCAGCTGCTCTGATAGATAATTAATCACAACAAATTTCCAGTGGCTTAAGTAAATGTCACTGGGCTATATGAAAAGTAAGAACAACATAGGCTTTCTAGATCCAGTTTTCTGTCAGTGGTCCTGAATACTCTAATATCTCTCATGCAGTGTTTTCTATACTGCTCTTGCACGTCCACAAACAAGTTGATTTTCCGTTTCTCATGGCCAAGAATTAACTTATAGATCAAGTGTTTTTCTCTACCTGTGTAAACGCAAAAAAAAGTCTTGATCTAACATGGTTGTTTTGTAGAATCTAAGTTAAATATTTGTGGAGTATTTTTAAGGTGGAGAAAGACTGAGATCAGGGTGACAGAGCACTGGCTGAGGTTGTTCAGAGAGGTTGTAGAGTCTCCTTCTCTGGAGATATTCAGAACCCTTCTGGATGTCATCCTGGGCAACATCCTCTAGGTGATCCTGCTTTGCAGGTCAGTTGGACAAGATGATCTCCAGAGGTCCCTTCCAACCTCAACCATTCTGAGATTATGTAAAGAAAAAAAAAAGTTTCTGTATTTTTCGATGAAGTTGTATGTGACATTATTCTAGCGTAGAGACTGGAATGTAATTTTTGTGTATTGCATTCCTCTCTGCAGTTTCCTATAGAGGAAGAAGAAGAAATTTTGTCATCAGTTTTGCCAGATTCAAAAAAAGAAAATGACCTACCAGATTTCACCCACATTGAAGAGTTTGGAAACCTAAACTCTGCTCAAGCTAGGTTAGCCTATGAAGATTCTCACTTGCTTATAAATCTGGAGAAGCAGAAGGTGGAGCTGGAGAAGCAGCGACTAGACATAGAAGCTGAAAGATTGCAAGTGGAGAAGGAGCGCCTGCAAATTGAAAAGGAACGTTTGCGGCATGTTGACTTGGAGCGTGAGAGAGTTCAGCTTGAGAAGGAGCGACTTCAGATTGAGCGGGAGAAACTGAGGCTAGAGATTTTGCATGCTGAAAAACCTGCCCTGGAAAACGATCTGACCCAAACAGAAAAGCCTGTCGTGCAGCCTCTGGATCTAGAAACGGAAAAGTTAAAACTTGAGAAAGAACGTTTGCAGTTAGAGAAAGAGAGGCTGCAGTTCTTAAAGTTTGAGTCAGAGAAGCTGCAGATTGAGAAGGAACGCTTGCAAGTGGAAAAAGAACGCCTACGAATTCAGAGAGAGGGTCATTTGCAGTGAACTTTTCAACTGAGGAGTCAGTACTAGTGATTTGATGTTTGTAAACTAGAGGTAGTTCTTTTTGTAATACTGAAACTGTCCTAGAGGTTTAATGTTCTTCTGTTCAGAGCTGAATGTTGATGTTAAACTTTCAAAAAAAAAAAAAAAGATGGGGGGGAAAGAATGGTGCTCAATAAGTCAGTGTGCCTACATAAATAAGCTTATGTGTGAAGTTGCATTTCAGTGTATGAAAACTAAATGTTAGGTTCTCTTGTCTTCGGTATTGTGTTGTATTAGTTTGGTGTCCTTGTTTCACAGACAAATTGAGAAGGTTGAATGTTGTACTTTTTTTTCATGCATTAACAGTAAGGGAGCATCAGAATAAATCAGCATATGTTTTGAGGGCATGGTGCTGAGGATAGCCCACACAGTAAATAGGTATAGTTAGGCTGAACGTAATAACACAGTTGTGATGTGATTGATTCATTAAGTTTATTTTCCCCTTTTTGGGTTTTTCTATTCCAACAGCTAAAAGAGGAGTTCAGCAGTTGTCTAGAAGTTAAAGAAGTACAGGCTAAATCCACTACAGTGGTGTTTACTGTTGTTCCATGACTTGTACTGAATGGGAGCGTGGAAAATAGTGTTCTTCCTTTTTACATGAAGTATTCATACCAGATGAAGTTACAGATAACCATAGTTACTGTAAGGTGGACTGTGGGTCCATCGGGTCATTAATAATGCTGTATGGAGCATTTTACATCTGGATTAACAACACAGGGGCTTAGTAGCAGGGTGTAACTGCTGTCTGGTCAGTCCCCTGAAGTAAAGCAAGGGGACCTGGCTTGTTCCTTGAAAGAGATTAACTGATGTTGGGAGGCCTGTGAATGGAGGAGGAGGCTGAGCACTGGCTAAGGAGCGCTGAGATTGAACACTTAAAACTTTTGATACTGCTTCTGTCTAGGCAGCACTGAGGCTCTCTGTGAGACAGCCTGAAGAGAGGCTTCTGTGGCTGATGCCATTCAGCATGTTTAAGTTAGGCAAACAGCAAATGGATAGTGCTGATGGCTGTCGCTATTTTTCATGTGCAAGGTATTCATTTAAAAGAAAAATAAACCAGGATTTGTTATTTCATATTTGTAAATCCCAACTGAGCCAGACTTTAGATTACTCATCTTTCTGTGAGCAACTATCTTTTTTGACTCCATTTGACACTTAAGGAGTATGGGAATACTAAATCTGAATATACAGTGAGTGACTTATGTGGATTCTTGTGCAAGTAAATATATTTATACCACTACAGGATTACTTTTATTCTGCAAAGAAAATGTTATTTTTTTATTACTGAAACAAGTGTGCTTCTACAGTGAAAATAAATTTGACTACTACAACCCAAAATCACTCTTGAGTGTTTTTGTACAGCAATATATGAAGAGAAAGATGGATACTTAATATTGCAACATCCCAAAGTTGCTGGTGCTTGTAAGTGGGAGAGATGAGGCATCTCAGAGTAGGACTCAAACCAAGCAGCACTTAATTGAGAAAGGAAAAAGGAAAGAGATGCAAACCAGCTGGATAGGAATGCCTCAGGGAGAAAAGTGTCTGAAACTGTTCTTTGTGAAATAAAGCGAGGACTTCTCATCTCCCTGATGTGTCAAAAAAAAAAATAAATATATATATATATTAAAAATTGCTTTCTGTGCTCATCTGTCAAAAGTTTTTCTCGCAATATTAAAAAAATGACTTATCTTTCCCTTTTCAAAACGTGGGAGAAGCAGAATTGAGAGCAGCTGGGGGGCTGCTTAATGCCTTGAGCATTTACCCAGGTAGTGGGATAACTTGGATTTCACAATGGCTGTGTCCTAAGGGGACCAACTTTCTATGTGACATCTGCCAAACTGAGGAACGAGGGGCAATGCAGCAACCAGTATATGAGGTGGGGACCTGATGGACCAAGCCAGGACAGAGAATGCTTCTGTGGTCTTGTCTGTGAGGCACTCAACCAGGGAGGAGCAGATGTGGAATCTGACTCTTGTTGGGAGGGAGTTATTGCTGCTGCTCAATACCAATGCTGCTGTCTTCACATTTTACTCCAGTTTAACGACTTAAACCATTAAAATAATGGTTTGTATTTTACATTGGACATCTTGTAAATCATGCCTTAAGAGCATATTCCCAAGTTTTTGGGGTTAAAAAAAAAAAAAAAAAAAAAAGTTGAGATAAATTTAGATGATTATTTTTTCATTTCATAAATTCAAATGCTTCTCCAAATGTGAATAGAGCAGTATGTAAGCAATTATTTCCTCCCAACAACTGTCTATTCAGCCTCCTAGGGAAATGATGGATCCTTTGGTTATACAGAACCTTTTGGGAAATACTGAATGATGAAATTAAGTGTCGTCATAAATCATTGAAAATACAGTTTCAACAAAAAATGTAGAGCAAATTACAGAGTTTAATGCAATGATTTTCTAGCCTGCTTTTTCCATACCAAAATTGCAGTCATTTTGTAATTTTAATTTAAATGTCTTATATTCAAATACTAATCTGCAATCTCTTAAAACTTAATTGCCTCATTTACCAACTTGGGCTCATGACAGCAAAGCTTAAGGGCAAGGTTTAGACCACATAAAAGTCACCAAGGTCAAGATGTACACATGAACTCAGTTCCTATGCTAGTTAAATTTGGACTCCTGCTTACAAGAAGAGCCTGTGATTGTAAGTAATCTGAATGATATTCCCAGACTGGGAACAGCTTTAAGACAAGGGATAAACAACCTGCATATGGAGGAAAAGGCAAGTATTGGGGTGGGGAGGGAAAGAGAGGGGTTTTCACAATACAGCTTGGAGACAGACTGACTAATGCTTAACATTATCATAAAATAAAATGGAGAAGCTCACACACAGGGCAATGTCATAAATGGGTTCCCCAAGAAGAGCCCAGCAGCTGTGCTCCAAGAGGGGCAACTGTGAAAGCACGGTAGGATTCGAAGTCAGCTTCACATCCTTGAGTAGGCTGTCCCGCATTGTCTCCAGGACATTTTGAGTAATTTCACTGGGTATGAAGGACGCTGCAAGTAATACTTGCACAAAGTATAAAATATTTATTAAGACAAAAGATGATTTGGATTTAATAAACTGTCAGAATGAGCATTAGCATCCTTGTTACCTCAAGGAGACTTTGCTAGCTCAGAGAGGAAGGGTCATCCTCCAGGGCTCCCTGGAGCTCTGATAGTGCTGAGTTGCTGTCTTCCAACTTGTTTGTTTGGCTGTTTATTTTCTGGGGGGCTTTCCTAATCATTCCATGTTGGTAGGCTTTTTGTCCCTTAAAATCTTCAAATTGCTACTGATGCTATCTTAACAATCCTACATCTGTCTTTATTTTTTTCCTCTATCTTGTTTGGCTCTTATCTACAAACTTCCTGAGATTTCTCTCTCAACTTTGCAGTTTTCTCATCAGCGTGAGGAGCCTGGGCAGTGGATTAAAGACCTGGCAGGTAACAGTCAGAGGAGGTCCAATCTCCCTGATAACCGTCCTTGAGGTCTTGCAGAGCTGAGCTCCTGGCAGACCAACCTGTGGTACACAGAGCAGTTCTCCAGCACCGACTAGTGGAGTTAGGAGCGATGTGACTGCTTAATGGTGTCATTGTCACTGCTGCTGCTGCCTCTGGGACAATAGCAAGACTGGGCAAAATGAGGCAAGCCAGTATGACTCCTCAAGCTGCATTACATCCTGGAAAGAGCTTCCTGGTCACTGACAGCTGTGAAATAGTGTGAAGGGACCAAGAAGGAAAGAAATGTTGAATCTTGCATTCTTGTGAACTTTTCTGAGTGGAGAATGGGTCTCTCGGTTACATCAGGCAGTTCACCAGTGGTTTGCTAGTAGAAGCTGACCAAAAAACAGCTGCTACGCCAGTTCTTTGAGTAATCCAGGAATGCATATTGTTTGTGTGTGACATCTTGAACTGGACAGTTATCTGCCAAATGCCCTTTTAAAGTGTAGCTGAATTACATTCATACTATGTCCCCCCCAGAAAACAAACAAAAAAATGTAAGTCTTTCAGACAAAATCCTCCTCTCCAAGTCTGGAAATGGGCTGAAAAATCAAATTGGTCACCAGAGCAGGTATCAGGCCCCAGGCTGGGCTGAGGCCCCAGTCTGGTCCTGGCCATGGACTGGGGGAGGGGTGGAAGGGTGGAGGACCAGTAAGGGCTGGTGGTACCCTCAGGACCCTGGCAGCACCTCACAGCACTCTCTAGCAATAGTAGTTGCATGTTACAATCATGCTGGATGCTCATGCTGTAACACTGGTTGACTCCCATTGGAAATGATAGTTCCAGGATCAGTTGTCAATAACACAACTCGCTGTAAATTTTTGCCTATGGTGTGTTCAAATAGCATCTCATACAGCAAGTTCTGGTCTGGCACTCAACTTTTTGCTAACCTTTTCCATTACTTGTTCTAGTGCACTTCAGGCTCTTCAGGACAATGTTCCTTCCGAGAGGCTAAAACTCCTGGACAAGCAGCCCCTCTGGTGGCAAGTCCATGGCAGGGGAGTTCAACCTTCCTCACCCATCCCATGGCACCAACTAGTACTAGACTGAGAGCAGCAGCAACAACTACAAACTCCTACAAAGCTGGCTGTCACTGGAAGTCTAAATCCCTGCATCACACAGGCACTGCTGAAGTTTGCAGCTGATGTTAAGATAAAATGTAAATGGACCAGGTTCTTGCACATATTGGGTGGTTTGTTTTTCATCAGTGACTCACAATGTTTGTAGCTGGTACCATGACTACTAAAAGATTTTAATACAGGCTTAAAAATTATACTGCATTTAAAAATAAATATCCGACCTATTTTTTCCAGATGATCAACTAATTTGAAGAAACATATTCCACACAGTAAGAGGGGGCTGGCAGGGGAAGAACGCTTTCAGTACTGATGTGGGGCAACTTTATCATTTCCTCTCATTCTTTTTTTGTGGGGAGGCTAATTTATAGCAAAATGATGATTTTTCAAACCACTAGTTGTGCCACCAGAGCTTTTGGCTCGGTGTCACTCTGTGGTCTGGCCATTTGTCACTCACACAGCATGAAATTGGAGTCTGGGGAGGGAACACTGGGTGCTCACTCCTGGTCTCATTATTTTTCCTTCCTGGTCTTTCAAATCAGGATGTCCTGATTCTGGGTCACAGTTATCATGCCAATGAATGCACCAGTTCTCAGACATCAGAAAGTGTCAAAACAAGTCAGAAAAACAAAGGTTCACTGATACAAGAAAAGAAGAAGCCCTTTTCATGTGCTACACATAATCCTTTTAAACTTGACCTGCTTTAGAGGACACTTCATCCTCCTCTTTTACAGTTTGTTAAGAATACCATTGCTATTTTCTGTTACAGTTTTACTGTTTTTAATTTCCCTACTTCACACTATCAGTAGTTTTATTCTACACATTAGCAGACCGTGGAATACCTTGCCTTGTTACTTCCATATTTTCTAATTGCAACACTCCATCATTAGTCAACTGGTTCATAATGTGGAAGGCAAAGTTGCTATTTCATTTCATGCTATATAATACAATGCTTCTGGTTCAGTAATTACATTGTGCCAGGCCTGTGATCAATCCTGAGATAGCTCACTCTTGATGGATAGCCCCATCACGGAGTGTATAAGAGTTAAAGGAAGAAGCAAATTTTTAATTTTGCTCCTCTGTCAATTTAGCTACTTGAACACTGCTTTTCAGACTGATATTTATCTCACTGAGATAGGAAGAGATTAGAGAAATGAGAACTTAAAGGAGAGAAGTGAAGTTTGAAAAGCATTTTCTAAAGTTTTGGTTTGCAAAACAGGGAAGATATAAATTAGACATTTTTCCACAGAAAGCTATTGTGCATTACTCTGTTAATGGAGTGCAGATCTTTTAGTCACCCATTCAATGTGCTGGAGAAAACCATTACCTGCTTCTCATAACTATTCCTAGGATTATGTGAAATGAGATGATGGTCTTACTACTACTACTGTTCCATACCAGGCCTGTAATATATATCTATCTATATATATTTCCAGATGTTTTCTGCTTTGTCACAGGAGTGTTCATGAATCAAGGACTTTTCTGAAGTGGCAACCAGCTTTCAAAGAGTCATAAGATATGGGAAGTGCCTCTGCCTGACAAGGGAAGAATTGCAAGTACAGGCTTCAAGAAGTGCAGTGAGGTTGCAAAAAGAGCCAGAAATACCTTGCTAAATGAATAAAAGCAGGGAGGGCTGTGACCTTCATGGTCAAATGACACTCTAGTGCCCTGAGGTTAAGGTAAAGTTTTTATCCTAATAGGGTGGATTCACACTTTTCCCTGAAGTACCTTCTAAGAACAAAATTCAGGGACAGAATTTCTTACCAGATGGACTATTGTTTTGCTTCAGTGAAGTGGCATTCATGTTCTTATGTACCTTTATAGAACTGTGTGATTCTATCAAAAACTATGGATGAGATGTTTCTGTAATAACACTATGTTGTTCTCATTGCTGTTTGACCTTTGCACAGGGCTACACCTCAGGCTTTTCAGTCTCACCTCCCACCTGCCATCCTTTCAGTTTCTCGTCCTTCTGCCAAGAACTGGCAGTGAGAGCCCCTCAGTCAGAAATGACAGAGTTAAAAATGTTGCAGAAACTCCAAGATCAAGTACCCTGAAGAGGATTTGTTCATCTGATCATGCCTAAATGGCAAAGCAACATGAGGAGGGTGTGTCTGCAGAATGACTTACTACTGTCAAGGTCATCTTGTACCCAATGTGCCCAATAGAGTGGAAAGGCTCAACGTTCAGTCACAGAGCTGGGTAGAAGTTCAAGGGAAAGGGGGCAGCAGGAGGACTTGATTGCTAAGGCAGGTAGTACACACCCTGCTGTGACAATGCATATAAAAAAATCTGAAAGCAGTAACTGTGGCATGAACCACCATAAAGGAGACCCCCCCATAAAGTTACTGACAAAAATGTATATGCACTTAGCCAGGGGCCCCTGAGTTGGCAGGACAATGACCATGATAACAAACTAATCTTCCAGGAAAGCAGAAGTCAGTGACGCCTATTCCAGGAACTGATGTCCAACCCTTCTTCTGTAGCTATAGGTATCAAGATTAACTCACTATCTACCCAAAACTCTGCAAGAGCCTCTCTGCACATGACCTTCCCTGCAAGAATGCCCAGGACAGACTGGATGACTCACTGGTGATGCCTGGCTGACACAAGACTCAGTGCCGTGGATTATCTCTGAGGCAGGAATTTTTTTCATCATCAATTAACCTCACTCCTGGGAGCGTTTTAGTGAGAGTCCTGCTGGTAACACTTCACATAATATATACAGGTGTGCATACGGGTTTCTTTGTTGAAGCAAAGCAGTAGTACAACTGGCCAGAAATGCTGTCCCTGAAATTGTCTTCCAGCAGGTGCTTCTGACCTGAAGTATTCACTTTCTTCACTTGTCTAAATTCTCTAGTAACTTGCAATATATATGTTTGCATTACTCTTGTAACATGTACTTGCTTTCCTAGGGGTAATTTGTTAATAACTTGTGGTATATATGTATATCTCCTTTCAAGTACTAGTTTGTCATAGAAGAATACATGGAAACAGGCCTCTGTGTCCTTGTGTGTTACAGGCTCCATCATGATCATGATCTTTGTGCATCCACAGGTGGGGTGACCCTCATAGGTTGCAATTGTGACCGTGACCACTACATTATGACACTTTACAGGAAGGGGGAGAGGGACATGGAAAACTGGGCAGCAGGTGAAATGGTCCTAGGACACAAGTGGGCTGCCTGGCCCCACGGCCTCCTCCTCTTGTTCAGGGCGAAACTATACAGCATCACTTTGGTTTTTCCACTGAAGCAGCTGTCCCCAGCGTCCCCTATGTGATGCTGAGTATGGCTGCTGTAAAAATAAAAACACCACCAGAAAAGCAACAGATCAGGAATCAGAGAGCAAAGCTGGAGTCTGGAGGTGAAAATCAAAGATGCAGGTGAAGGACAAGAAGGTCAGTGACTGCAGGATTGATAGCATCTTACTTCTCCTCTTGGCTATCCAGGACCAATGTGCTTTTCTATCCATTCATGTATTCAATTGACTTTTAAATGAACGTGTCACTGCTACTTTATACCCACTTTATTAATGCAGAGGTCTTTTATTTGACAGGCTGCAGATTGTTTACAAGCACAGACAACTGCTCCACTGAAGGGGGTTCAGGAGCAATGCTGTGAAGCCATACCAGGTGACCAGTGCCCCCATCGCTGATATGCATCCTTCTGCACTACTGCAGCAAAACACCAGTCAAGAAAGTAAAAACAGCAGAAAAGGTGGGAAAATGAACATGAAAAGGTGAAGAGAAGAACTGTGAATTTTCTTCAGCCCAGGTTCTGACGTGCTCAACAAGCACAACTTTTAGCCACTGGCACCTGGAGCACTTGCAGTACTGAGGGCTTCTGGGCTATCCCTCCCTGGGGAGTATTGCTGTTTGGTTTTATGGGAGTTTCATCTTCTTTTAAAAACTTTTCCAGACAGGAGTACAGCTGCTTTATATGTGTGCAGATCTCCCTGGCACAGCCACCCACCCTAGGGCTGGCTAGCTGTGCGCTAATGGCTTTCTAAATGACTAACACCAGACCCTGTCTAAAAGAACTAGCACTGTTCAAGTTACAGCTCGGGGCTGGAAAGATCTTTGGTCCAGAAATATAGTGGAGAAATTGTGGGCCAATTGTGGTGGTTTTACCGTGCTAGGCAGCTGAACACCACAACCGCTCTCTCACTTCCCCTCTTCAGATGAGGAGGGGAAGAAGTAAAGGAAAGAACAACTCACGGGTTGAGATAAGGATAATTTAATTAAAGAGAAAATATATATATATTAAGGAAATATTATTAATTAACAATTGAACTAAAGGGAAAAAGGGAAAAAGGGAAAGGGAAAAGGGAGGGGGAAAGGGAACAGCAAAACAAAACAAGTAAAGGCTATATGGAAGTGCAGAGGAAAGAAATTATTCTCTACTTCCCACAAATGAGCGATGCCTGACCACGTCCTTGAAGCAGGGCCTCAACGCACGTAGCCGGTGTCCGCGAGGAGGACAGACGTTTTTGCAATGAAAGCCCACACCTCCCCTCTTCCTCCTTCTTCCACCTTTTATTGCTGATTGTGACATCATATGGTATGGAATATCTCTTTGGTTGGTTTAGGTCAGCTGCCCTGGTGATGTTTCTTTCTCACTTTTTGCCCACCCCCCAGGAGGGTTAGAGAAAGTCCTGATACTGTGCCAGCACTTCTCAGCAGCAGACACAACACTGGTGTGATAACCCTGCTGTTCTAGCTACAAGTGCAGAGCATGGCACTTATGGGCTGCTGCAGGGAAAGTTAACATCCCAGCCAGACCCAGTACAACTTCCACCCCTTATTCCATAACATTTGTGTCACTCTCAGGTCCCCGATACTTTGGCATATTCTCATCACCATTGTTCCTTGTTCTTTAACAAATTGATAGGTAGATACATCTTTACATTCTGTAGGTCTTTCTCAGAAAATGTCCATAAGAATTGTTGATGATTTAGTCTTCATCTGCTGAAGTGGTCACTCAGGGCGGGCGGACTTGGATGCCTGGACGCCAGCACCAGCTTAGCTTAGGACCTTGTTGCACTTGCCCAGTTCCTTGCGAAGCTGACCTGTCGTTGATCTTGCAGCATCTTCCTACAACATGTAACTTAGATTATAGATTAGTTTTCTCCCAAAGTCAGATCTCCTTGGGGCACACACCTGATATCCCCATCCTTCTGCATTACCCACCAGGTATACCCAGGTCCTTGGGCAAAGACAATCCCACGAATGGGTTTGCCTTTTCCCGAGACAGGAGTAACCCACACCGCCTTCCCCATCCACTTTCCTACATGCACTACGGGGACTTTAGCTCCCTTTACCGTGTGTAGGGGTTTTGTTTCGGCAGGACCAGCACGGCTGTCATTAAGGAGGCCCTGTTATTAATAACAGGATGCCCTGTTATTAACTAGCCAAGTGGCTTCTGGTAGATTTATGTCCCATTGTTTCCATGTCCCAGAACCCAATGCTTTTAACATAGTCTTTAACAGTCCATTGTACCTTTCAACCTTCCCAGAGGCTTGTGGGTGATAAGGGATGTGATACACCCACTCAATACCATGTCTTTTGGCCCAGGAGGTGACAAGATTGTTTCGGAAATAACTTCCATTGTCAGATTCAATTCTCTCTGGTGTACCATGACGCCACAGCACTTGCCTTTCCAGGCCCAAGATAGTGTTTCGGGCGGTGGCATGGTTTACGGCGTATGTTTCCAGCCACCCAGTTGTTGCTTCTACCATGGTGAGTATGTACCATTTGCCTTGGCGGGTTTGTGGGAGTGGTCCGATATAGTCAATTTGCCAGGCCTCACTATACCGAAACCCTAGCCACCTCCCCCTGTTCCAGGGAGATTTTACCTTCATGGCTCTCTTGATTGCAGCACAGATCTCACACTCATGGGTAACCTGTGTGATGGCCTCAATGGTCAGGTCCACCCCTCCTCGATCATGAGCCCATCTATATGTGGTATCCCTCCCCAGATGTCCTGATGTTTCATGGGCCCATCGAGCTACAAATAGCTCACCCTTACGTTCCCAGTCCAGGTCCACCTGAGCCACTTCAATTTTTGAAGCTCGATCCACCTCTTTGTTGTTCTGATGTTCTTCAGTAGTGCGGCTCTTGGGCATGTGGGCATCTACATGACGTACTTTTACATCCAGGTTTTCTACCCGGGCAGCAATATCTTGCCACAGAGTAGCAGCCCAGATAGGTTTACCTCTGTGCTGCCAGTTGTTCTGTTTCCATCGCTGCAGCCACCCCCACAGAACATTTGCCACCATCCATGAGTCAGTGTAGAGATACAGTACTGGCCATTTTTCTCTTTCGGCAATCTCCAGGGCTAGTTGTATGGCTTTTACTTCTGCATACTGACTTGACTCGCCTTCTCCTTCCATGGCCTCCACAATGGTGTCTGGGAAAGCTCTTATTCTATTAAATGAACTAAGGATTGTCACCTAGCTTAATCTTATAGACAAATGAAAGGTTGTCACCTACCTCTAAGCTGCTTCTGACTGAAAAACAGCATTTCTGTCGAGTGAAATGTTCATTGCTGCTTCCTATTCTAAGAACTGATTTGTATTTAACCTTCAATACATATTAATATTTTTAAAATTTTTGGCCATAGAGCATCTTGATTAAAAAACAAACAAACAAAAAACAACAACAAAAAACAACCCACACTTTCTAGAAGCAGTTCTTTCAGAGGCAGAAGTGACAATAAATACTTGCCCTGCTTCATTTTTTCACAAAAGGATCCTTCCTGTGCATCAAAGTGCACACTCCTGCTCCTCCTCCTTCCTGGGTATTGCCAGCTTCCCTTCCTTCAAATTGTTTTCCCATCTGCAGTATTTATAATAATTGCAATGTTTCTGCAAGGAGACAAGGCTGTTTATTTTGGAGGCTGTACTCAGAAACTTCTCAATTTTGCTGGACTGTTCTCTAGAAAAGAAAATTCAGTCTATTAGAAGATGCCAGCTTTTATTCAGGCTGAGCAAACTCATTCAGATAATGAGTCCCTCGTGCCCTCTTCACACTGCCCCTTTTGATATACGACCATTGTTAAGTCTGAGTGGTTCATATGTTTATTCACTTTGTAGAAAAGAGTTATTTCCTGTAGAACAAAAATCTTTCTGGGAAAGACAGAAATTGAGCTCTCAGAGCTTCAGTTCATGGGTTTTCTTCCAATAGTTCAGAAAGAGTTTAGGGGAAACACAAAAGCAGTGAAAGTGGAGTAGATTTTGAAAAGCCTCCTACCAAACCTCCTCTGTCATTGCCAAACAGAGAGGAATGACTTTTGGATGGACTCTGTCACTGTCCCTTGGGGTCAGCAGGACCCTGTACATGGCACAGATGGTGGCAGGAGCATGGATCTGACTGAACAGAGTGGTTCCCACCCCAACCAGCACTGCACTAATGTCCAAGTGTGTGTGGGTGGATGTATATATGTATGCATATAACCTAAAACAAGTTTAGAAGAAATAGGTTCTGATGGAGATGGACCCCATGGATCTGAGATAGTAGCCTGAGGGTGATGCACATGAACATTTCTCCAGTGCGTGGTCTTGCCACTGTTCAGGTGCATACTACAGATCTGAAGCATACTGCATTTTTGGTTGGGAGGGAAGGAGGTGTTTGTTTTCCTTTATTAGCCTTGCCCAGTGTGGCACAAGAGGTTTGGTTCTGTGGCAGGAGGTCTTCCATCTATTGCATGGCCTCCGCACCATCACTCCTTCAGTGTTGGAAACTGGATCTAGAGAAGAAGAAAGGGTTGGAGAGCAAGGACAGTTGGAGAATTTGGAGATGCTCCCAAGAAGAAAGCAAATTTACAATGCCAATAACTCCTAAGAAAATTTAAAGTGCTTATGGCTATCCAGTGACCAAGAGGACTACATGAGCAGTGATTCAAATTCTCCTGAGCCAAAAATAATAACAATTTTTAAAACCTTCTTTGAGACTGAAAAAGAGAATGGAAAAAAAGTCTGTTGCTAAGAAGTGTTCATACTGGCTATTCAGTCTCATTTGATGAGACTGATTTGAGACTGACAGCATTCCTCAAAAGTAATGATGGGCTTGCCTGGTAACACTGTCAGAAAATTAGAGGTGCACCAAGGAAAAGGAAATCATTCAACCAGATGGGGAGGTGAAGTTAGCTGCTCAGGCTAGTTGCATATCATGCTTCCCTGACAGACAATTTATTGTCTAACGCCTGGAATATGGAGCTACCCTGGGGTGGGTGTCTGAGACAGGTGAGCAGATGCAGTTTATGTGGCAGATCTGCTAACTTCACTGCTCAGAGTTAATTTTAATTGGATAGCTAGAAGTGGATACAAGAAAGATTTCAATACAACAGATACAAATGTGGAGCTTTGACTCTCTTCCCCCCCGCCCCCCCCCCCCCCCCCCCACCCCCAGCCAGGGAAACTGATGTCTTAAGATTGTTTTCTGTCAGTGTCTTTGTTTCTTCAGAATGTAAATTCCACTCCCATCTTTTTTACAGGAAATATTTATTCTAGCCATATCTCTTCTATTTTCCATTGTTATAAGAAAAATCAATCAATTTCAAACTGAAGTTTATGGTATTTTTTTTTTAGTTGGTATAGTGAAAGAGAAAGTAGAACAGAAGTATCCTGTTCAGATTTCCCACACCTTGTGCACAGTGATTGCCTGGAATTTCTGCCAAATTCATGGATTTTGCATGATGAAGGACAAAGGGAAAAAGCAGAGACTGAGCAAAAAGAGAAAGGGGGTATGAATACTTTTAAACAAGTATTAAAGGAAGGGATAACAAGGGATTTGTGAGAACTAAAACCAAACACACACACATGCACACCAAAGTCTGGATATTTTAATCTAGGATTTTGGCTTGTTTCTTATGAAAATCCAACCTCTGGTGGTACTACTGTGAATTTCTGCAACCATTTGATTTGTCGTTATATTGGTGGGAATCTGCAGGGACAAACAAGTTTACTAGAGCTGAGCATATTTGCGTCAGAAACAGAAAGAATGGCTTGAATCAATTCTCAGTGTACTTCCCTCCAGTGGCTTCCTATACATCTGCACCAAAGCTTGACACACTGCCAGGATGACTCAACAGGGATAGAAATGGACAGACAACCTCACCACAAAAATACCAGGCGGTTCATCTCTTCAGAGGCACAGTGCAGGATGCAAGGGCTGTGAGAGAGAGGCAAATGAGATGAGGTCTTGGGCGTAAATAAAGGCTGATGCCACAACTTACTGGTGTGATCTGGGGGTAGCCAGTCTTGCTATTGCCTGTGCAATGTTTTTCCAAGGGTTACACAAGAAAATTCAGTTTCAAAGGGACTTTGACTTTGACAGATAACCTTTAGCAGCCATCACACATTTTAGAAACAAACAAATAAACACCACCACCACCACCACCTTCAAAATAACACCATATATATATATATTTAGGCTGTATTGGTGATAAATACAAAATACAGCAGTAAAAAAAACTTTTTGTCCTTTTGTGGGGGGGGGGGGGGTATGTAGGAGATCATCCAAAAGAAGTCAAATCAAGAAATGCATCACCAATTATCAAATATATATATATATATATATATACATTTCCTGAAATGCCAACTCAGAGGGCATACTCACCTACTCATCACATTTCCCACCAAAATTAACAGAATGAGGTCATAGGCCCACCGGGAGTAGGCAGGGAAAAAGCCACCACATGCTCTGTGCAGCATGTGATGATAACTCACTGCTGTGCAGTCGGGCTTGCGTCCCACCTCCTCCTCCTCCTGCAGGCTGCAGCTGCCCAGGGTTTGGGTGGCTGCAATGCTCCACAGCCAGATCCGGGGACAAATCCTGCCCCAGGGGTCCCAGCAGAGGACTTGGCTTTGTCCTTTTCCTTCCCTGAGTGTCCAACAAAAACAGCTGGCCGTGGAGATGCTCTTGCTCTCTACGGGGAAGGTGATGGGAGATGGGAGCATCTCGGCATTTTGGCTACAGCTGGGACAGCAAGTGTGCCACTTCTCAGAAGAGAAAAACAGGCAGCTGCACTGTTGGAAAAGGGCAGGGTGGAGGAGTTTTCTGTCTCCACCTGTACACACCTGTATGAATCTCACAGGGCTACCATGATATTTCCTTCCTACATGCCAAGGTGTTCTTCTCTTAACAAGGCTTTCAGGTATATGAAATATGACTGGCTAGAGCTTTGTGCTAACAAAGCCCATGGACACTTGGCTCAAGTGTGAGTTTATGTTAGGAAACCTTGCTGTACAATGAGATACTTAAAAAATAAAACAATCTAAGGAATGGGTCATGGCATATTTTGATTAAGGTTTAGAAATATCTACATGGGAGATTTGTGATGTTAGAGTGTAATAGCAGACAAAGGCAAAACACATGAATTACAGTTCTGGATGCTGAAAATAAATGCATTTAACCTTGAAAAAAAAGACCATTTTTAACCCTGAGGGCTTGCAACAAACATCCAGGGATTTAGATTTTCTTTTACTCGTTGTCTTTAAGTCAATCCTCAGTGGCATTTAAACCCCAGAACCAGCATGAGAGGTCCTGAAGGCCATGGTGTATGTGCAATCTGATGAGGTACTTGTAATTGTCCCTTCTGGACTGTAGACCTGTGGGTACCTGAAAAGCACAAGCGGTTGTCTAGGCTGTCTGTGCTCATCAGTGATCACAGCCTGAGCTCTGCACCTAGGTACACACCCCAGGTGACACGTGGGTATTGTGAAATGGGAATTGACATGCACCACACAAAGATTAGCCTTTAAAACCACCACAATAATATTAGCTCATGAAGCCAAATGACCAGCCCACATCTCAGCGTGGGCATACCCATCAGTGTTTTCTCGATCATAATGCTATCTAAATGATATCATATGCTGATAGATGCTCTTTGTCTCCTTGCAATCCTGCTGTTTTATGTCTTTTCCCAAAATAAATACCAAAAACAAGCAACCCCCTCAGCTTCATTTGCAACATTTTGCTTTTACTCTGCTACAATTGCTTGCTCCCAATAGCAGAGATAACCCCCCAACACCACCCCTATCTGTGGCTCCTATCTCTGCTGGGACTTTGCTGTAGCTGCTCTAGCCATTCTTTTGGCTCTATCTTTATCCTAAAATCTTACTTAGTGCTGAAAATACTTCTCTTTCCTGTATCTAGAGAACTGTGTGCCTATAAGCATAGAAGGCCAGTAAACTGCATATGGATCTTGCAAAATGAGTAGCAGGGATTTGGATTGTGTCTGGTGGAGCAGAGTAGGGGAAGGCTATGGGGAAGCAGGGGATTGTGGGGTGCAAAAGTTTAATACATGACATCCTCTTTAATGCTAATAATTTACCAGGCATGAATAATCCATGAATAATGTTATCAGAATAGAGTATAACTTGCAAGAAGCTCAAGGCCATTGCAAGTTTCCTAGACAGTGCTCATTAAACTCTTTTTAGTTAGCAGAGTTTCAGGTGGCAAAGTCAATCTGATCCTCTGGCAACCACTGATCTCCATCAAATGTAAAAGATGGCATCTGGGTTGCTTATTAGAACATGGATATTTTAAGAGGTGATTGATTTATTTAATGCTTGCCTTTGACTGCAGGAAGGTGGATTTGTAGAAATTGTAATCCCAAGGAGAGTAGCTGGGCAATTTTTAGGGTACCGTACTGTCATGGTTTTGGCTGAAATAGAGTTAATTTTCTTCATGGAGGCTTGTATGATGCTGTATTTTGGATTTTTGATAAAAGCAGCATTGATAACACAGGTATGTTTCAGTTCTTGCAGAGCAGTGCTCACATAGAGCCAAGGACTGTTCAGCTCCTGGTGCTGCCCTGCCAGCAATGTACCTGTACAGGGAACTGGGAGGGGACACAGCCAGGAGCTGGCCCAGACTGTCCAAAGGGATGTCCTGTACCACAAGGCATCATGCTCAGCAATAACAGAGAAGGCAAAGAAGGAGAAAGGGCGGGGGGGGGGGGGGGGATGTGTGACGGCATTTGTCTTCCCAAGCAACCACTACACACGATGAGCCCTGCTTTCCTGGAGGTGGCTGAACACCTGCCTGCTGATGGGAAGCAGTGAATGAATTCCTTGATTTGTTATGTGTAAGTGCATGTCTTTTGCTTTATCTAGTGTACTGTCTGCATCTCAGCCCATGAGTTCTTTCACCTTTCCCTTTCCAATTCTCTCCCCTATCCCCCTTGGGGAGAGCGAGCGAGTGCTGCATGGTGCTGAGCTGCCTGCCAGGGCTAAACCACAGCACGTATTTAGGAAAAACAGTGAAAAGAAGTTTCACGAAGGCTACTTCTACTAATTTAGCATTTTATAGCTGTTTCTATGCATGCTGCATACACTACTCACCCATTGTTACAGGCATCTCACCATTATCAGCAGTTCCAATAAATGCTGAAAGTTTTATGATGGCAGTAGTGGAAGTTCAAATAGCAGTACTCCCATTTTCCATCCCTTCTTTTCATAAATCCAAGGTTTGTAGGCATTCAGTGGCATTAGGACTGCAGTTCAAGGATGCTGATGGAATAGCTGGGTTCCTGTGACGATGGAGACCATTGAACACACCTAGTCTGATCAATGACAGTTGATGACTTATGACATCATCAATCACTGAATTGGCTCACAGTGATTTGTAGCTTCCTCTTCAAATCATGGTGTCAGTTTTGTGTATGATGAATCAGAGGTACACAAAGTATTGTTGCTCTCACATCCTATCATTGCATTTTCACCGTTCATTAGGAGTTCTGCATGAGAAATGCAGAACAGTAAAGCCAAATGAATCTTTTGGAAACATCTGGGAACCGGCTTAGTAGGTTTAATGCAAAACCAACTGGAAAAGCAGTTGGAGGTACTAAAACTTGACATGATGGAGGGAAGGGATGCCATCCAGAAGGACCTGGACAGGCCTGAGAAGTAGGCCTGTGTGATCCTCATGACATTCAACAAGGCCAAGTGCAGGGTCCTGCATCTGGGTTGGGGCAGTCCCAAGCACAAATACAGGCTGGGTGGAGAGTGGATTGAGAGCAGCCCTGAGGAGAAGGCCCTGGGGGTGCTTGTACTGGGTCTGGCTGGGATATTAACTTTCCCTGCAGCAGCCCATAAGTGCCATGCTCTGCACTTGTAGCTAGAACAGCAGGGTTATCACACCAGTGTTGTGTCTGCTGCTGAGAAGTGCTGGCACAGTATCAGGACTTTCTCTAACCCTCCTGGGGGGTGGGCAAAAAGTGAGAAAGAAACATCACCAGGGCAGCTGACCTAAACCAACCAAAGAGATATTCCTTACCATATGATGTCACAATCAGCAATAAAAGGTGGGAAAAGGAGGAAGAGGGGAGGTGTGGGCTTTTGTTGCGAAAACATCTGTCCTCCTCGCGGACACCGGCTATGTGCGTTGAGGCCCTGCTTCAAGGACGTGGTCAGGCATCGCTCATTTGTGGGAAGTAGAGAATAATTTCTTTCCTCTGCACTTCCATATAGCCTTTACTTGTTTTGTTTTGCTGTTCCCTTTCCCCCTCCCTTTCCCCTTTCCATTTTTCCCTTTAGTTGAATTGTTAATTAATAATATTTCCTTAATATATATATATATTTTCTCTTTAATTAAATTATCCTTATCTCAACCCGTGAGTTGTTCTTTCCTTTACTTCTTCCCCTCCTCATCTGAAGAGGGGGAGTGAGAGAGCGGTTTTGGTGTTTAGCTGCCCAGCACGGTAAAACCACCACAGTGCTGGTTGATGAGAAGCTCAACAGGAACCAGCAACCCAGAGAGCCAACCTTATCCTGGGCTGCATCAAAAGAAGTGAGGCCAACAGTGTGAGGAAGGGTATTCTCCCCCTCTGCTCTGCTCTCGTGAGACCCCACCTGGAGCCTGCATTCAGCTCTGGGGCCCCCAGCACAAGGGGGACATGGAAGTACTAGAACAAGTCCAGAGGAGGGCCACAAAGATGATCAGAGGGCTGGAGCACCTCTCCGATGAAGACAGGCTGAGGGAGTTGGGGTTGTTCAGCTTGGAGGAGACTCCAGAGAGACCTTACAGTGGCCTTCCAGTACCTAGAGGGGGCTGCAGGAAAGCTGGGGAGGGACTCTGTCAGGGGGTGTAGGGATAGGACATGGGGAATGGCTTTAAGCTAAATGATGGGAGATTTAGATTAGATATTTGGAAGAAATTCTTCACTCATAGGGTGGTGAGGTCCTGGCACAGCTTGCCCAGAGAAGCTGTGGATGTCCCATCCCTGGAGGTGTTCAAGGCCAGGCTGGAGAGGGCCTTGGGCAACGTGGTCTGGTGGGAGGTGTCCCTGCCCATGGCAGGAGTTTGGAATGAGAGGGTCTTTAAGGTCCCTTCCACCCCAAACCGTTCTGTGATTCTATTAAACTGTTGGTACTGGTAATCTATGCTTGGCCACATGCAATCAGCATGTCTAATCTCTTATAAAAGGGCTCAGACATTAGACATCTTCACAGCTCATAAATTCAGATTCAAAACAGATTTGCTGCTGTTTCATATATCAGAAGGAGCTATTCACATTTTGTGCCTCTGATTACATTTTTCATTCCTGATCGCCAGGAGTACCTCTGGGCAGCAGAAGAGATATGCGATTTCATAAGGGACACTAATTTGAGTGAAGCCCTGAGAAGTTCAGTTTTGAGACACAGTAAGTGCATGAAAGTTAAAATAAAAGAAAAACAATTAAATGAATAAATAAATGAAAATGTGAATAACTACAATCCATATAGATACATATTTATTATTATCTTAATGGATTTACTGAACCAGGGAGGGAGATCAGCATTTCCACGTATATATGAAAACATCAAATAGAAGAAGATATAACAAAATGAATTTTGCTGTGCAGACTAGTAAAGAAGTCTCTGGATGTTTTTAGTGCTGAGCACATAAGCCAAATGAAAATATTATTGCTTTGGATGAGTTTTCAGGAATGTTTAGGCAATATTATAATCTCCATGAAAATGTTGTCTTTGCATGTTCTCATGCTTGTCTTGGGAGATGAGCAGATGGGCAATTATAAAACAGAGGGGAAATAAAAATAAGGAAAAAATGGCAAGACTGAAGATCTTGAAAAAAGCATATTCAAAGACAAAATGTGTTTTGTATCCCAGATGAAGGTTTTGGGTGAGAGGCTACTGAGCATGTCTGACTTCATCTCACAAAGATGTCTCTTTTGCCAGCAACCTTTACATAGCCTCCCAGGCCACACAGGGTCACAAGTGGATGCTGTCTGGTACTCATGCTGTCACAGACCCATAGTATGTTCTTATCCCGTCAACACTGGCATAGCAGTGGTCTGAAAGATAGGTCACAGAATTCAGGGCAGGAAACACTAGCTTTAATTTACTTCTGCTACTTTTACATAGGGATGTAGGAAAGTTGCTTGTCAGAGAAGCATAGAATAATTTAGGCTGAAAGGCAGCACTGGATGTTTTTTTCTGTAACATCCCCCTCTCGAAGCTGGAACATCCAAGTTCAGAGTTAGATCAGATTCTCCAGGACTGAGTCCAGCAAGTTTTAAATATCTCCAAGAAAGGAGCCCCTAAAGTCCCTCTGAGAAGTCTATCTCTGGTTTTGACCAACATCTCTGTGAAAATTTTGTTTATAAATGTCTAAATGGAATTTCCGGTGTTGCTAATTCAGTCCATCATGTTTTATCCTTTCACTGTTTCTTTGTCCCTTTCATCTCTTTATATGCAACTCTTGACTCAGTGTTTCCAGAGATGCTCCGTGTTCTCTTGGAATGGTTTTCCTTTGAATTTGTGCAAACAAGATGTTTGGATTTCTGCTTGACCACTAGTAACACCTTGGCATAAATGATTTGTCCATTCTACATCTCATTCCAAGGGCTTTCTCCAAGTACTGTTCACTTTGGTGAATACTGCTGTAGTACTTTCTTTGTTGCTGTTTCATCTGTTCATCCTTCTGTTTGACAGTAATGGTAGCTGTAAATGTGGAGTTTGGCATATTTTCATTATTTTTATTGTGGGCTGACACCAGTCTTCACTTTGACTGAAATGTTGCTCAGCAGCACTTAGTCATGCACTGATGCCCTGTGTAAATTTTCAATACCACAGTTGGAAAATGTACAAAACTGTTTCTTTCCTCTTCTTTCTTCTAACAAAGAGCATAAAAAAGGAGGTTCTAGGCAGGAACATCTTTTGTATTAGCATCATTTTAATTAAAAATAATACTTTTAATTTTAACATTTATCCAAGAGGACTGCTTTGAAAACAGAAGAGGAATCTGACTGAGGACTTCATACCTAAAGAGAAAAAAGAAATATGTTATCATGCCTAGAAATTCTTCCACTTTCCATCTACTAGGAAACACTTCAGATATATCACCTTTACAGAAATGTGGTGTTTATCCCATATCAAAAACTTAATGTATGGGTATAAATCTTATTTTCCTAATGGATATTGCAGTGAATGGGCCTAAGGAAGTACTATTACAATATTTTAACTTATTTCATCTGTAGCTTTAGTCAGAGGAAAGTTAGGATATTTGGCACTTTATATACAGAGAACATTTATATTTACAAATCTTCATCTGTCTGTTTTCTTCATAGTCAATCTCATAAAAGAAGCAACTGTTCCCAAACTGTCAAGGTAATGTCACTCACTTCCATGATGTCATCACATTGCTTCTGTTGCTATAACAACCTACCATTGTCTGTTGCTAATGTCACAAAAACACTGAATTGCCATCATTTGAAAATAACTCTGAAGTGATGACTTTATATGCAGCCTTTCTGCAACTCTTTTTGCAAGAAAACTTTTAAAAATGAATCAGCTGTACTAAATATTAATTGCACTGCAACTGGCAATTAGTCATAAGGAATCAATATTTCTCACAATTCAATCACATTTTTTTCTTCCCTTTCCCCTTATCATTTTTCTACATGATATCAACTGTTGAAAATGTTTTCTATAAAGCTAATGAGTTGCATAAATAGTACAGAAAAAAATGAATGCAATTTAAGATGGACAAATATAAAAATATATATTTAAGTAAGATTAATCTAGTACAGAAATGCAGAATGAAGGATGAGTGGCTTTGCAGCTATACTTCAGAAAATATCGGGAAGTAATAACACGTAACAAGAAAGAAATGAATTAGCATCCTCACACTTCTGCAGATAAAATACATTTCATATTTAGAAATATTGTTTGCAGTACGCATGAAGGAATTGGTGTGCTTTACCTGTGCCTTCTCTTTAGGTCTGAGCTTGAACTGCTTTTGGTATGGGAACTCAAGACAAACATATTTCAGTTGGAAAGAATCTTGGAACAGCAATGTAAACAGAA
The DNA here is from genome assembly GCA_011076525.1 of Nettapus auritus. Classification (NCBI taxonomy): domain Eukaryota; kingdom Metazoa; phylum Chordata; class Aves; order Anseriformes; family Anatidae; genus Nettapus; species Nettapus auritus. Next base: position 189,243,894 of record CM021765.1, read on the forward strand.
TCACACAATGGTTTGGGGTGGAAGGGACCTTAAAGATCAACTCATTCCAACCACCCTGCCATGGGCAGTCTGAGATGTAGAAGTTCGTCTAAGATTAGCAGAGATGGATGACTGGATATATTGTATTTAAACTGAAAGGAGTAGGCTAGATTGGAATAAGATCACAACCTTCAATGGGGATAAATCAAGACTTCTTGGCGCAGAGAAGCTATTCAAGAAGTAACAGTGGAGGAAACCACACTGGGTAGAAGAAAACTTAGGGGTTCAATGTAGGTGAGCAAAGTTGAACTTGGAAGGGGAAAAGAGGTTTAATTTATTTATTTATGTATTTATTTATTGAGTACCCAGAGCAGGGAAGGAAATTTGTGACATGGGCAAGCTAGGCTTTCACAGAGGGAAGTCTGACAGGAATATGCTAGATATAAGAGTCCTTGTAGGGATCGAATTAAGGAAAGAGAGCTGGAAGGGCGTGGGGGAAAGCAGAAACACCATGAACAGGAAAGGTAGCCAGTGAGGGATCAGCAGAGCACTATGAGGATATTTTCAATCTCCTCCTCCTTTCTGCCCTCCTTTCTGGATTAGCCCTCTCACTTTCTTCATTATTCTGGGATACAGGACCTCTCCCTGGCATAAGCTCTTACTATATCCCCCAGTTCACAATTTCCCCTTCAAATTTTTGTTTCCATTCAAACAATTTCCTCCTTACTAGCTGTGGCCCAGTGATGTCTCATGGGGCATGTCTCTACTTCAAAATCTCACAGATTTAGAGCAGACAGAAGAGAGCAGAAAGGATGGGGCCAGAAGCAGGAGCTGGAGCAAAGCCACAGAGAAAAGGTCTTTCTGCTCCTGTGGTTTGCTGATCTCCAAGTGGCAGGATGAACACCACACAAAGTGACTTGGTGTGTATTGTGTGACCACCTTTGACACTTGTAAGATGAGGTGATAGGACTGGTTGGGATGGACATCGCTTTCACTGCACTGACTGAAAGGCAAAAGCCTCTGCTGCCTTGTGTGAACGTTAAATCTCAAGAGATCTTTTTCCATGTTGACCGCAAGTTGATAATGCTGTACTACCACACACAATCCCAAAGAGTTTCAGTGGCCTTCAGAAAGAGTCAGTGATGGCCGTGCTGAGTGGAAATGTCAGCCCGTTTCTCCTTTGAGCCAAGACCACTGCAATTTATTTGTGGAAACATGGCACAGAATTTGCCAAAAGTAGAAGTAGAGGTTAATGCTAATCAATTCTTTTTCTGAGGTTAATTTAATGTCACAGTAACACCTGGTTATCAATCTTAATACGGGATGTGAAAATCAGGTGGTCAGGTCTGAACGTAGGGGAAGGTAGGTGAGCACAAACAACCAAATCCTATCAGCTGTACATGCTAATGGCTCAGATGTCTTATAGTCTCCTTTCAGACTTTGCTTATCCCCTGTGGCCAACTAAAATGGGAGGAGAAGGAAGACACAGTATTGAAACATCAGTTCCTGTCTTCTGAGTGTTGAAAAACCTGTCCAAACATAGTGCCCTTAAATACATGCTCACTCCTGATCCCAGTCCTCCTTGATACAGAGTAAGAGGAGACAGGCTAGAAGCTGTGCCCACATGCTTAGGAAAGAAATCTCTCCTTCTGTTCAGAAACTCTGGAAGAATTTCAGACTCAATTGCATTGTGTTTGCCTCTTCAAAGCCTTCAGTGACAGATCAGACACTTGGAAAGTATTGAACCTAATTTAGCCTGACACAGTTAGCGGTGTAACTCAACCTGCCTGACAGCCTCCTTTCTGACGGCTGCTGCAGCTCCAAGGCAGCTAAACATGGTCAGAAATGTCTCCAGAGAATGAAGAAGCATTCTTTCTTAATGTTAATTGTAGTGAAGATTGCTTGTTTTAAAATAAATGTTTGGGTTTTACATTCTCTTTGGGAATGATGCAATTTAATATTTCAAAAGGTGTTTTTTTCTTATTGTTATTGTGTAGTAGAGTTAGTTTTAAATATTTGATATATAATTAAGAAATGAAATGAACTACTATACCTGGCCTCTATATAAATTATTTAATTTTCACGTATTTTCAATTTATTTGCTACCTTCTTGGGCTTAACCCAAGGAATTGTTCCAGTGATTAGTATCGAAACTGGCTTGCTTGCAAGTTTTTGGGATCATCTCCCAGAGGCTCATGATGTTACTTTGCTTAGTGTCACATTGACTCAGCACCTAAGTGGTCTGTTGCTTTTGTGTGATCTCTAATCCTGAATTAGATGGCAAAGTTTTCCATGAAATACACAGGGACATTAAGACCCTTGAAAAGTCTCTTAGAAATAGAAATTACCAAGGCTAGCCTGAAGAAAAATATGGAGAAAAACAGTAAAAAAAAGACCTTATTTTTTTCAGAAGCTTAGCAGTAAGCCAAGATTTAGAGGCTGAGATGAAAGAGAAACTACAGAACAGGCAATGTGTTGGGCCTCTATGAGCGAGGTGGAAACATGTTCGCATGGAGCAGCTCTGTGAGCCCATATCCTCACACCGCAGTGAAACAGTGGGACACTGGCTGTTCTGGCTGGGGTTACTTCTGTGCCACCTGGTGTGAAGGATTAACAGAGTAACATGAAGGCAGAAGTATCACCAGTAGTAAGTTAACATACCTCAGCTGTAGGAGGCACAGATTCAAGTTCCTTCTATAAAAAAAATCTACCTGGTTAAATGCACAGACAGAGATGCCTGATACCTCCACAGGTCCTCAAGATGCCTGTACTGATCTGCCTTCAGCACTCTTGATCCAAAGTGTCATGCTTTTGCTGTGCTGGAAAAGCATTTAACATCAGTCCTAGCAGGGAGATGTGTTCCCAATTTCTCTCACCTCTACTTTGAGAATTCCCTTTTCAGGGCATCCAGCTACTGACATGAGGACGTCCTCATGAGCATGAGGATGCTCATCCAGACGTGAGCATCCAGCTCACCAGTGGTGTCAGCAGTTTTATTTAAATATGTGCTAACCAACATATTTTTTTTTGGAGTTGAGGGTGAACAGTTATCCCTGGGTGCTGGTGGTATCTAAATGGCTGCTGTGAGAAAAGCAGGGAGTCCTAAGTAACTTGTTTACACATATAGTGGAAAACAAGCCACCTCCAGGCTTCAGATGCTGTGAAACCAAATGTCATACGCATACCCTTTGGAGCTGATGGTAGTAACTGTGTCCTTGTCTCCTTATCTGATTGATGTTACAATCGGAGCTAGTCTCACTCTTTTTCACACTTCAGTGGTTGGACTTAGGTCTGCACGACTAGGAGTTGCTTGGTGAAGTGTAGACATCTGCAGTGTAAACGTTGACATTTGAATTAGTCATCATTGATTGTCTTCACCAACAAAAAGCAGGAAAGATTGGTTATCTTGATTCTCTCCCCCACAGTCATTTAAAATCAGTCAGATAATGCTGCTTTGTACAAGTTCCTAGATAGTTACACTGAAAATGAAGTTAATGTCATCCTAAATATCAACAGATGTCCTCAGACATTTCTTTGGGCTTTCAAGTAGTTATTTCCTAATCTTTGTGTTGAAGCTATTAAAAGTCTTTTTTTTTTTTCTTTTTTTTTCTTTTTTTCTTTTTTTTTAATTATTGTTTTAGTATCAAAGTTAGGGAAATTCCAGTTGACAGTATTACAGGTAATCAGAATATTAAAATGTTCCTTTTACAAAACAGAAAAAAAAAAAAAAAAAAAAAAAAAAAAAAAAAAAAGATAAGGTGGAAGACACCTCCTCTTTTACATTGTTATGAACTTGATGACTACTGTTATATGTAACAGGACACTTCAATAGTTACTGGATTTAAACTTCTACAGTTTTGTACCTTCCATATTCCCCAAAACTTCTAAAAAATAAGACCAAAATAGGTGTAGAAATCTCACCAGATCAGAACTCCATATCCACACCACTGGTTGCATTTCATACTAGTTTTGCATAGATTTGAACAATTACTGTCAGGTATAAGGCTGGGTAGAATCCGTACCCTAGTATTTGTATCCTTACAGGAACAGCTAAAATATATAACAACTGAAAAATTCATATGATTTTTTCTACAGTTTTAGAAAAATATATTATTCATCTGAAAGCACTTTTAAGTCCACTTCAACAGTTTAATCATGTCAAATATCTTTAAAGTTATTAGAGATATATCACTTTAAAAAGACATTCAGGCCATGCCCTTTATAATTTTTAATGTTTGATGCTAATGTAAGATGATGGATTGGTGAGCTGGGAGAGTGAATCCTCTTTTTAGCCACAAGGAAAGGCTGACAACAGTGCATGTTCCTCTGAAGTATGGTGACAGGGTGCCTTTTCTCTATCCTAACAGATTGGTCCAGGTTCTGAGCTGTTACACAAATAATAATATCTATTTGCTTCTAGGAAAGCAACCTGGAATATGTGTTGCTACATTTTTGAATCCGCTGTCAGTGCACAGCTACAAAAATTATTAGGAAGATTTAAAACTTAGGAAAATATTTTTATATTATATAATTTATATTATGTTGAGGGTGGCCAGAACTCGGAAAAGGTTGCTTGGAGAGGTTAGGGTTTCTTAGCATTTGGTATACTCAAAGTTTGACAGGACTAACCCTGAACAACCTCTCTAATGTTGAAGTTGGATCTAACTTCAAAGCTGGACCTGTTTTAAATGGAGGTTTGAAGCAGATGACCTTCAGATGTTCCTCCCAGTCTAAATTATTCTATGATTCTTACTAGTTTCAGCTTGCCTGGCCTTACATTTGATACAATTGTTATGAAATCAATAAGTTATTTGGAATCTGCAACATTCATTTCATTTAGAAAAGGAAATGATTCTGCGTTTTTATTTATAATTCTGCTCATGACTTCTTGCCCTTAGACATTCCACTTGAAGTTTAACTGCCTGTTGCATGCCAATTACATGTTTTGTTGTAACAGTGTTAATTAATCCATGTTTACAACAACTGACTGCAGCTTGTGTCAGGCTGCCATTCTTTTCCTGCTTTTAGAATTAGTGTAGCAGATATATTCTGCCAGCTGAGAGCTTCAGGAACTCCCTTCTGTTGTAATTGTCTAATTATGTGTGAAGGTCTGCATGCACATTGAGGTGGCAGAAGAACACTGGAGCTTCTACACAAAATTAAAGAATATTTGCTCTTCATTCTGACATCCTTCCAGGGCAGATGCCAAAACAACCCATAGGGGACAGCAGGGGACAGGTACCACTCCTTCACTATACACAAGGATTACAGCTAGTAATATATACTCATCTTCCCAGGCTCTGTTCTTAAGTGCACTGAGTCAAATTCAACTCAGGGCATGTACATTCAGCTCCCAGGATACTCTCTTGGTGAAATTCAGCAATAAAAAGTGGTTGTGTAAGACTAACTTTGCCTGTGAGGTCCTCAGACAACCCAGCAAGTCTGTACTGATACTGAATTTAGTAGGTGTCTAACACAACACACTACCAGTGTGGGAGGGTTGAAGGTTTAGAATGAAAATCAACAAATATAATGATGAATGTCAAATCAGGTTTGTCCTACTGTGATTGACACCAGTTCAGAGGATACTTATTTTGAAGAAAACTGTAATATTGTTGTAAGTATTAATGTTATCAGTTGCACTTTGTTACAGCGAGGCTGAAAATATTTTAGAGATAGATAAATGCATATAGCATTCTGTTCAAGATTAATATAGTTAGTTGTAGACATCTGTAGGAAATCTATAGTCTTTTCACATTCTATGGAGACCTAATTGATGGAGGTGTGAAAATAACTCTGCTGAACAGAATATTGGGCACGACTCAGTTACTCTCCCATTGATACTTATCATTTGAGATGCCTTAGGCCATTTGAGACATCTGCACAGGGCTCTTAGATCTGATGATCCAGGATGTACAGCAGACTCATACTTTTCTGGACTTCCAGTAGGAGGCCAGGTAGGATACTCAAAGGCATCTCAGGTGACCCTAAATGGCTAGGTTTATGTAGCAGAAATGAGGCTTTTGTTGATAAGAATCACTATTTTGATGAGACTTAATTAGTTTGACCACATATGTCTACCCTGTAATTTTTTTTCTGATTCTGTATAGTGATTGAGATACCTTTGGGATTGGCAGGTATGGATTGGGGTTGATGGGACACTTACTGGTCCTGTAGCTGGAGGCCTGGCAGCATGGCCTGGGACACCCCAGGTGGCACCAGATGCCTATGTGAAGGAAAATGGGTCAAGTACTGTTGCCCATGTTCTTCCTGAGGACAAACCTTGGAAAAAAGTGTGAATGATATTTAAGTCAATGCCTCAATATTAATAGTCTACTTTACTCTGTAGACTCCCTTGTTTATTTTTCCCCCTTCAAGACACTGATTGTCAGAAAGCTCCTTGATGGAGGTGGCTGAAGAAAAAGCAAGGTAGAAGGATGGAAAATAGCTGAGACCATTGTGCCAGGAGAATAGGATGCAGCCCAGCAGCCACCAGGAGCTGCATTGCTACTTCTTACACCTTGGAACAGTCTTGGTCTAATGACAGAGCCTTAGACCCTCATGCTTATTGGACTGGAGACCATAATATTTCTGAACCTGAGATGCTTCCTCCTCCTTCAGGTCATATTTCCTGCCTGGAGAAGGTAGGATGTTACCTTCTGGCACTGATCCTCAAATGTCTTATTAAAGAGAAACACAGAGGAGTGAGCAAGGTGTGTTTCAGGAGAATGGCAAGAGAAACAAGTCTGAGAGATAGATACCCGAGATAGATATGTGAAGGTGATTGTAGCAGTCAGGCAAAGGTTACCTGTTTCAATAAGACAACAGAGTAAGCCACTGTGGAAGACTGATACTCTGGGATTGCTTTCCCAGCCCCCCAAGTTCTAGTCAGTTCTATCATGTTCCCATCTAGTTTTTTTGTTGTTGTTTTGATTTGTTTCTAATTCATATCCATGGCACTTTATTACACACATCACAGTCTCCACCTCATCTAACTGAGCTTTCTCTGAACAAAGCATTCCCTGGCCAAGGACAAGTCATGGAAGTGGAGAGAGGATGCAGCGATTCTCCCCTGTGGCTGCTGGCCCTGTGCCCTTTGGTGATTCATGGCACTCCACAGCCTTGCTGCTGGTGGCCACATTGCTCATGCTGCTTGTTTGTGAATCCTCTTGGTGGGGAGCTTTGGTAGTTACTGATACTGGGTAGGACATCTCAAAGGACTGCAAGGTCTTGTTGCCGAGTGGAAACCCAACTTAGACACCTAAGAATGCACTCCATGGGGTGACATTCCATATTGTAGTGATGTGCTGTCTGCTGAAGTTGTAAATAGATGTAATACATTAGAGAGACAGGGCAGGATGTAAAGTAACACTGGAAGACAGTAATGTATCCCTGGACAGCACTAGCATTGCTCACAGTCCTGAACGAGGAAAGGCTGAAGACAAACTCCTGGAAAAACAGACAGGCACAGCAGAACAGAATAGACAGCATCCTTCACATTCAGTCTCCCAGTCTGTCCATCCTCTAATATGTTATCTTAGGAAAAATCAAGACAAACCAATTATTTTTTTTAACAAAAACAAACGAACAAACAAAAAGCCCTGCAACTTTGCTTTCTTTTAATTCAAAAGTAAAAAGAAGTCTGAGAGGGAGCTCACAGCTTTGCTCAAACAGGAAAATCAGAGAAATCACCATTCTGGCCACCAAAACACAAACAGTTCACAGTAACTCATGAATGAGCTAAACATGCTGGTAAAACACGGATATACAATAGGTTGAGTCACAGCACTTCATCATACACTGTGTCATTTTCCTCTAAAACCCCTGCATACTCAGTAGTATTTACGCCTTAGGGGTAAGCATCACATTTTCACCTTTGCCTGCACTACCGAGATCTGTGTAAGAGCTGGCCACCCTCAGACTAGACTATAGTCAGCAGAAAGATACATGTTTTTTTTACTCTGTGATTCAGTTTTTTTGATATTTTAATGTCTGCTTTAAGATGAGGTTATTCAGTCTCATTGATTATCTATCTCTAGTAACTATAAAGGGTATCTAGATTATTTGAAGTAAAGAAATAAATACCTATGTTGATACCTCAACTGAAGCTAACACTTGTTTTGCTACCTCTTACTTGTCCATATTAGAAAGGATGAATCTCATGTCCATAGAGCTTTTTTATTTGTTTATTCTTTGCTGTAGCTGTTGGGTGTTGGCTGTCACTTGGCACCATTAGGCCCCACTCGTGAAGCCCTGGGACCTGAGAGAAGCACCAGCCACAGAGGATGGTGAAATGTAAGCCATTTGAACATGAAAATTTGTGGGCCTGAAAAAATCACATGGGCATGAGAAGCTACAATTAATCTGAGTATGAATCTGATTTACAGTCTGGGCCTTGAAATGGATATGTTACATTGGTGGTAATGGCTTTGATTTGGAGACCACTCCACTGAGACCACTCAGGGTCTAGCATGGCCAAGGGGAATAACCATCACAAGTAAAGAATTGTTGCAACACCCACAGACATGTCTACTCCTGTAGACATTTGGATTTTATTCAAGTAATGCCTGGTAGCACTTTCCTCACCTGTCACTGAATGGCTGGATGATGAAAGCCGAGGTTGCTGGGTACCATGAACACTGTATGTATCAAGTCATTTTGAAAAACCATCATCTTTACTTTCCTGCTCCCTAGTACCACATCCCTTGAAGCCCCCCGAGGACAGACACTATTACTAAATGCTTCCCTAACCTATCAGAAAGATCTTTAATGACTAGTACCAAAACACCTACAGAATAATCATGATGGTACTTTGGCAGTTCAGAGTCCCGTCTCTCTAGGGACTTCAAAGCACTTCATGAATGTGCAGGCACCCAGACTGTGTAAGATAAGGTCCTGCATCCTGGAGTAATCCTGTTCAGTTCTCCAGATGACATAACTAATGGCCCCTAATGATCAGAAAACAACTCAAGCTCTGTCGATATTATAAGAACGTTTGTTGTTTTATTCTTTTTGGTGGGTACAAAAACCACAGTTTCTTACACAGAACAAGATTATAAATAATATCTGTAACATGAGTGACCCGTAGTCTCTTTTGATTCTACACTGCAGACTGATGATGTACTCTAAACATTTTTTTCAATTTCTTTCTTGTATTAGACAGATGCAAATCTGTGGAACACAAAATGATGGAACAGAATGAAGGTAACAGCAAACAAGAGGATGGCCAACAACTTTTATATATATATATAAAAAAAAAAAAAGTCTTTGAATTTTATTACAGTGATGGCATTTTATATCAATTATTGCAATGAATTGTTCCCTAAGATGGTTAGAAAAAAGAATTGTGTTGTCCTCTACCGAATTTACATCAGTTAAAAAGCAAGCATGTTTCAATATTCCTCTTTTTTTCCAAGAAAATGTAAATAATTTCTTTATTTTTTTTTTCACAGGATTTACATATTTATTATTTTCTTATCACAGTTTAGTGATTCATTTCTACAGCTGAACAGCTGAATATTCTTCCATTGTATATATTGATGTTCTGGAGACACAGGTTAGCATGTTCATTGACTTCTATAGCTATTTTTCTGTCTTTGTCAAGACAAAGACCAAAATGTTGTCCTTTCTGAGCATGTTCTTCACAGTTTAATGCGCTAAGTTGGCAAGTCTTATTAGTTTTAAGTCCACTCAAGTGAAATTTGTTGCTGTTAATACACCCTTCCCAGCCCCCTCCCCCCAACAAAACTAAATTATGAATTTTCCTGATATAAAATCTGAGTTTGGGTTTCCGAGCTGAGCTCATGCACACATTGTTGCTGATGATGTCTGGCGCATTTGGACGTACTTCCCTTTCTCAGCCAAATTATTAGTTCATCAATGACACTCCCATGTCGTTAAAGTCTGTGCTGTGTTCCCATCAGTCACCAACACAGTTTGATTAAGGCACTCAATTATTTTTTTGGTTTTTATGGTAGGTCCGATGCAATTACAGCCAATCCTGAACTTTGTCTAATTGCAGTTCCAGAATGCATGGCCTTCGGGCAGTCGGGAGTCAATACGCGGCCGTTTTCACCCACACTTCCCGTGATGGATAATCTGGCTTTGTTTCTTATGGCTTCAGAAAAGGTAAGCTGTCACCCCCCCCCCCAAAAAAAAAAAAAAAAAAAAAAAAGGAGAAAAGAAAAAAATGTTAGAAAATTTCTACCCCTCAAGAAACCAGAACACAATAAACACCAAAATATTAAATTTTAGACATCTGCATTTTTTCATATTAACATTAAAATAGTAATCATTTATGTAAAATACATAGCATTTATGCATACTAGGGGAAAAAAGGCTAGAAATTCTGAGGGTAAATTTTATTGCAATAAGTCATTATCAATTTAAATATAAATTCCAGATTTGAACAAGAAATTAACAGAATAGGGAATACCTTCAACTAAACTACTTCAAACTACATTAAATAAAACCTTTCATGAACCTGAAAGCATTAGCACCTTTGAATAAAGTCATGCACAGGCATTTGTAGTCTTAAACCTTCAACTAGGTATTTCAAGATAAAATAAAACTACTGAAAATTGCTTACAAATTGCTGTAGCTGTCTTTGTGATAATTCCATGGACCAAATCTAAATAAATTATTATTTCTACTCATAATGCATCCATTCTCAAATCTCTTTTCATATATATATTTTCCTATAATTAGGGAAGGTAGGAACTTTCAAAGGCAATGTAGTTTATAGAGAGAAAAAAGATTTTCTATAGTTCTTAACATTTGGTCTAAACTTTCCACATGATGGTTTAAAGAAATGCTACCTCAAAATCTTTACCTTCAGGTAAATCAAAACAAACTATCTTATTTAGAGACTGATTGCCTCAAACAGAAGAAAAAATGTTTATTTCATCTAACTTCCGCCATCCAAAAATCAGTAATCTAATCTAAAAGAACTCTCCCATTAAAATAGAAATAGCTTAGACTGAATGATTTCTAGATGGTTGAAGTCAGGGGAGGTGTCTAGGGTTAGCGAATGCAGAAAGGATACCTGGAATATCAGACACCCAAACTACACTGTGTTGAAACAGATTTCAAAGATACTGTGATAAGATACTAATCAGTGGAGGAATTCCGGTTTCTAGCCAGCTGAAGCTATAGTCTATTCAGCTAATGCTTGTAACTGGTGTGCAGGGATGCAATCTGAAATAGTGATTGGAAAAAGTGAGAGGCAGGAGAGTTCATTCACATAGGAGCAAAGGGATGAGAAACATTATGAAATCATTTTATTTGCCTTATTACTGATCTCTGCATTTAGGTCTTTGTCCCTCTGAGCCCGGTTTCTCCTTCCAAGGTATGAGTATGCCCCAAACTGGGATGAGGGAGATTCCTTAAAACTCCTCAGTGTTTCCACAGTTTCTGGGTGCACTTTTTATGAAATGCACTAGTAGACTATTAGAATATTGTACTACTGTTATTGGCTCCTTCAAAAACAAATTCTCCAAAGTACAGCTGCCTTTATCACACAGCAGGATATAGATATAAGAGCAACTTCCCCAATCAATTACTGTAAAAATTTCAGAATAAGACCCCAGCTTAAAGAGTGCATTATGGCATTCCCCTTCAGCTGAAAAAACTTTGTTAATTGTCATTTACAATGTCCATAGCAATCCTTTAAAAAGTCTCCCTGCTGTCAGAGTAATCTGTGGCAGGGACTGTTACCCAGAATATCTTGAACTAACTCAACAGCTAGATATAAAAATGGAGAAATAATGAGTGAGTGGGGACCTGGGCCCATACAGAGTTCTGCTGAATATCAGAAACTTCGACTACACCCAGCAGCAAATAAAAAAACGCATTTGCAAAGCACAGACACAATGCAATGTGGTGAAACTCCACATGGTACATGTCCACAGTCCTATTGCAAATGTCAAGGTTCTGCTGCCTGCAGAAGTGCACAGAACATGATTTGGTCAATGGCAAGAAAAGGTCTTTAGCCATGAGTTTTGGGGAGGGATGAGAGACCGGATCAGATCACAATGCAGACTGGGTTGGAAATGGGACAGCTGATTTGGCTAAATATCCTAGCAAGTCATCATTGTGTACCAGCATCTCTCCATCACTTTGATCAGCTATTTGATTGCTAATGTGAAATCTGGGAAGGAACTTAAATTTATGTGGAATGAGTGAGTTATGCAAAGCTTGATGGTTTTCTAGCTCAATCTATAAAGCTTTCTGGCCATTGACAACACACTTAGGACAGAAAGACAGTAAAAAGGGATCTACCAAAAAAAAAAAAAAAAAGGAAAAAAAAAAAAAAAGAGAGAGAATAATGAACAATTTCTCAGCAGCCTTCCATGGACTAACAAAAAAGCTGCAATAAGGCAATTCCTCTCTTCTCACAGCACAGATTAACAACATCTCAGCAACACACTGCAGGAAACAACCCAGACAGTCGACAAAGTCATCATGAGCAGGTCAAACTTGTACTCAGGAAGGTGCCATAAAGCAAAGTAACCAGGTATGTCTCTGTGTTTTATTTTGAACTAAGCTATGGGTAATGAGCCAGGCTAATACTGTGTTTAATTGCTGTTACAATTTCAGATTTATGGCCTGGCTATAGAAAGGGTTTCAGGAGAGGCTGGGATGAGAGGGAAAAGTCTTGATATCTACTGTGAATATTACTCAAGTTGTGGAAGTCTCTGTGCAGTAAGTGCACGTGGTTAACTACTGTGTTAGTTTCCAAACTAAGCAATAGTGTTAGTTTTTAGATTAATGTCATAAGACTTGATTAAACTAGTTGTTGGCTTAATCACTTGAAAACACTGATTTTTCTGTTCCTACTGGGAAACAGGACTTTAGGGAGTTGACCTCCTCACTCTATACAAGTATCCCAGTTTTGTGGGTCTCTTGGTTGCTCAGACTTCTTAAGTACCTGGGTCACCTGGGGATGTCTTTGACACAGATATTGAAGATGAACTTTCATTTTTTTTTTTTCTATGTTGAATTGGAAGTATGTAAGTCAAAATAAATGCATTACAGGTTAACTGAGCCATCCTCTAGAATTTTACCTTGTTAGCAGTTCACTTTGTTCTTTTTTGTTTATTTGTTTTGTTTTGTTTTTTCTGGTAAATTTTGTAGTTAAATTGGTCAATTATGAACAGCATGGGGTGGGAGAGCAAGAGAAGGCCGTGAAACTGGAAGCTGGCTGGAGCGCCTCATGGCCAATGGAGAGTTCATGTGGTGGTGGCTGGGGAGGCGTCCCTGGGACAATCCCCTCAACACCTGTGGGTTTGATGGGAGGAACTTGGCAGGGTTTTCTTTGAAGCAGCTGCAGAGAGAGGCTATCAGGCTGACTGATATGCTAAGGGCTTAGAGGTGACAGATGAAAATGGAGAAGAGGAAGGGATAGCTCCCTCTTCACAGAATATTTCCTTCCCTGCCAAGGGCAGATGCAGTAGCCCTCCATCCCTTCTGAACATCTTTATCACATGCATGTGTACTAGTCCTACCTTTTCATTTTCTGCTGCCTCACAGTGGGTTAATTTCCCTGAGGCAACTTATTTTCTACTGGATTAAATTAGAAGAAGAAAACATGTTAATGAATATTAATTTTCAAGTGGATTATTTAAGCTTTTTTTGTATCAGTTTAACACACAAACTGTTAAAACTTTTTGCTGTCAGCTTAAAAATCAGCATGTTGGTTACTCATGCAGGTTAGGACTGCCAAGCATCTTTCTGTATTAGCGAGTTTTAGTCTTAAAGATCCTTTTACTCCTTGGATAAATAAATATATCAGAGGTTTTGAAGTGCTAAATGCAGACATATTTCTGCAGAAATATGTGTAAAGAGTGCTATGAGCTCTATCCTGCTGTCGGCTGGCAGAGGTTTATGACCCATGTGGGTATGAGCCCCACAGGTGGCCCAGCTCTGCCTGAGAGTGTGAGGTGTCCTCGGCAGTCTGCCACCTATAAGCATAAGCTCTTCTATGCAAGGTTCACAAGCTGAAATTTCTCAGGTAACTATTACAGCAAACAAGATAAGGAAAATTAAAAATTTCTGAATTCTATAAATATCTGCTTAAAATTCATAAGTATTTTTTTTTAAGTTTTTAAATGTCTGCACCCTGAAATGTTTTTAAAATGTTATCAGAAATTACCACTGGCCCAAACATGAATTTTCAATAAAATAAAATGTTGGCTTTTTAATATATTTTTTCCTGTAAAAATTCAACTTTCTGTTTTAACAAATCCTACAAAACCTTAAACTTTAGAGAAAGGTACTTAATTTATTTTCTTAGAAGATAAAACTGAATCAGCCCTAATTTTTATGTGCAGAAGACAGTAAGGGTAAAAATAAATTCTGCAAGTATAAATAATTATAACATTTGTTGTACTGTATGTGCCTGGTGACAGGACGAGGGGGAATGGGCTTAAGTTGCGCCAGGGGAATTTTAGGTTGGATCTTAGGAAGAACTTCTTTACCGAAAGGGTTGTTAGACATTGGAACGGGCTGCCCAGGGAAGTGGTGGAGTCACCATCCCTGGAGGTCTTTAAAAGACGTTTAGATGTAGAGCTTAGGGATATGGTTTAGTGGGGACTGTTGGTGTTAGGTCAGAGGTTGGACTCGATGATCTTGAGGTCTCTTCCAACCTAGAAATTCTGTGATTCTGTGATTCTGTAATCATAGCACTGGGTGGCAACTCAAGTCATTCCAGGGTTAGTTTGGAAAGCCAGTTTGGGCCAGGTCAGTATCTGAATGAAAGCTTTGGGTTATTTGTTTTCTTTATCACTATATTTTGGATGCATTTTGCTTTGGATGCATTTTACTTGACAAGGAATATGCTTTCTGGGGCTTTTGCAGCTGAACAGTACATTGCTCATGGTAAGAGAGAACAGTAACAAACTATATTTTGTTACTGTCAATATACCTTGGGTTTGCTTATAAAAATGGATTGCTGTCACGTGTTATCACTGGTGCTCCTTGCTTTGATATGCACGCATTGTTTTTTATACTAGGCCGGGGAAGCTTCCAGTGGTGTCCACTAAAGAACTACAGGGAAAAGAGCTCTTCATTTCCATTTTGCACAATTACTTGCACTGGATTAATTCTTTTTAAGATCTTTGTCTGAGAGGAGGCAATGAAACTGGGAGATTGTTACAGTAGTAAACACTGGCCTGTACCCGTGGAGACCTGCTTAGCTGGGTGGTCCATCAGCAAACTAATGTTTAGCTGTGCACTAGCGGTTTGGCCTTTTTCTTGCTTATTTCCCTGCCTCGTATTTTCAATAGTGAACTAAGTGCATAGCTAAGATATTTTTTATGTGGGGAAATCAGGCTCTATTACAATTAACATATACCCAGGGTCATGACTTCTTGTACAACAGGGAACCAAAGAAAACCACAACGCGACAGCATGTCTGGGAAGCTCCCCAGCCAGTGCACGCCAAGCCCCCTCCCTTGCCCCCCGAGGACCCACCTATTCCTTGCAGCGCTCCAGCTACCATGCTCAAACACCATGCTCTGCTCACTCTGTGTCTGCTCTGTACTGTATGGTTCGGTATTGTACCGGCTGTGCCTTTAGCCTGTAAGCTCCTCGGGACAGGGACCTGTTATGTGTTTGGCACACTTCACCTATTGTACAGCGCCGTGTACTCCAGCGCTATATAAATAATAAATAGAAAATAGTAATTGCATCTCCAGTTGTTTCCTCTGAAAAAAAATCTAGGTGGCAACATAACATAACTATTCATCTGCTTTCACTTAATTTTTATTTCTTACTTCCACTATAGGGATGGCCCTGTGATTTTAGGAGAAGGTAGTTTTCTGTTAGAAGAGGAGAGGTATGGCTTGCTGTTGGCAAGGGGAGGGAGGTTGAGGTAGTACTGAGAGGGTAGGGGACTGGCATACCTCTGTTACAAAACAGCCAGTTTAGCTTAGAAGCTATGGAAAATTACATTTAGAAGCTCAGTGTGCTGCTACATGCCATTTCCAAAGGTCAGGGAGTTGATTTGACTAATGATTAGTTGGTAAGCTACTCACTGCATGGATGAGACCAAATGCATTGGTAAACCACCCCTACACACCTACTAAGGGGGACTATGCAGGATGCAGCCCAGCAATATCAGCATTTTGGTCTGATTATTGCGTGAATATCTAAAAACTATGAGTCCTGAGCCAAGCAAGCACATGTTACTGAAAGCTGAGGACAATAATAAAAGTCTGTTCACTGGTTAGTGACTTTTGGTCATTATTATGGTGGGCAAAGCTTGACCTGAAGCAGAATATTGTGTGTGTGGGAAAAAAACAAAAGCCACACAATTAGCATAAAACATGTATCAAAGGGAGGGTGAGGAGCAGGGTGGGGAGGAGGAGGAGAAGGTAAAACAACATTTAGACTTCTTGTAACAGTGCCTTGTCTTCCATTAGGTTAAATATGGTTCAGTGACATTGCCTATCCTAAATCCTCAATGTAAGGAAGTTCCAGTTAGGGCCAACAGAGAATAATAAAGGCTTACAGCAATTTATCACCAGAATAGTGCAAATGTTTAGGAGAACAGACTGGCCAATTACGAAATTAAACACTGGCCCTCTGGATATTTCAAATAGCTATTTCCCAACTGATTGAACAACATTTAGTTGTTATAAATGTATTTTTTACGTTAAAATTTTCTTGCAATGCAGATGTCTATTAGCAACATAGAATAGTATGCTGTACATCTGCAGCCAAAAAAAACTGAACCACTTTGCACTGAAGTTTTCCAAAATATAAAGCTCTGTTTAGAAGCAAGCACCACTAGACAGACATGTCACAACACTGCGGTACAAGATGCATCACCCACTCACTGTAGTAGGCCCTAAGTCCTACCCCTAAATTTTAATACTTTCGGTTCCATATACGTTGTAACCTTCTCTATAAGTTGCTAAATTCTGGGTATTCTGCGAGGAAGTTGGGTTAAAAGTCTGTGCACTCTTTGCCACCTTCATTCGCTTCGCCTCTGCCCTGGACTTGTAACAGAACTCTATCAAAGCCACCAGCATTGCCAAGCCCAAGCCTCCAACCAGAATGTAGAAGACTCCAGCAACGTTGCTGAGACTCAAGGCACTCGTCTTGTCCTGGGGAAACAGAAGTGACACAGTTAACCCCGGCATCCAGACCCTTGCAGCACAAGCTATACATTAAAACATCAGAAATAGATATAAATAACAACATTTAGCTGAAATTAAATTACCGTCATTTACATGCCTCTCACAAAATGTGACCTATCTGGATCTATTAAATATTTTAAGCACCTAGTTCTCCTGGCCAACATCGAAGTATTATAAGTATGTTGCCAGTATATCGAGATGTCATTGTTTACTTACTGCAAAGCATTACTTCCACTAGCTGGAGAATTGAACAATGACATGTCCAGTCCTCTTTAAGGGACATGTTAACACTGACATGAAACTGCATTTACACAAAGCTCTTTAAAAGCTTTGCAATCCAGAAATCTGTTTATATCAGACAAGATTTTGCTTGATGTTCACTAAAGGACAAATTTCACTTATAGTAGGCACTGCTGTTAATTCAAAGATCCAGACTGACTTTCTGCTACTTAAGTGACAGGTGAAAATAACATGTGAGGCTCAAGTTGTTGGAACAAACACTTCCTTGAAAGTGCACACTGTACCATACACATCGCCATATATTTGCCTCTTACTAATTACTGTTTTTTTTTTTTTCTATTTTATTTTAGATAAATTTCTGGAACATGCCCATGGACTAAGGCTCTGCAGTAGTACAATTTTAAACAGTAATTTATTAAATCTTATACACTATTTAAAATTTAGAAAACAACGATAACTTTCTTTAGCAAATTACTAAATATACAACATCTGATATACGATCACCTTTTTGGACTTACTGTTGTAAATAATTATTCAACATTTCTCTATACTTCAAATGACCATTCTACATTTCTCTATATTTCACTGCTTAGCTATGAATCACATATGTTATGATTTTAAATCTATGTGCATTTTTAGCACAGTTCTCAAGGAACTCTCTCAGGATTGACTCCCATATACTGCATTGTACCTTAAGATACTTATAAAGCTTTATTCTTATGCAGACTATATAATCTTTACCTAAAGTAAGGAGAGTACTTAATTTCCAATTGTAATTTGTATGAAATGTTAACTTAGGCTCAATATTAGGGTTTAATTTAAAGAGGCACTATTTATTGTGCAATCAGTAGAACAACGCAGTAGCAATTCCCATGGATGTACAGGGGTGTCTGAGGCTTATAGCCAGTCTTCTGCTTTGTCTGTCTCTTTTTAGCTAAGAGGACTGAATACCTTGAAGGTGACTCAGTTTCTCTGGTGGCAATTGCTAACATGGAGCTTGGGAACAAGGAGCAGTCAGGACTGGGAAGGACCTGATCTAATGGACACAGTGGGTGGAGGCTTTCTCAGCCGTGCTTTAGGGGGTTTTTGCCATCCCCTTGATGATTGTCATTCCTTTCTCCAAACCATTTGCAAGAAAAAGCAAAATGTGTAGGTCAGGGAGAGCTAGCAGTCACTGCCCTCATGTTGTCCCCTCAGCTTTGGGCACCACAAGCTGGCACCAAGACAGGCACCACAGGGACGTTTCAGACTCAAGGCTGGCACTAACTCTGGTGCACCAGAAAAATATTTGCTTCTGGGCTTGTCCTCTGGAGATCCCTGAAGCTGAGAGGATTAATTTGGGAATGGACCAGGGTAAATACGGGAAGCTATAGAAAGCTATGAATTATTGAAACCTTTCACTCCAAAGCTTAAATTAGGAATTCCTTGGCTCCTCAAGGAGCAAGAGACCTCCCTAATGGGAGCAAGAAGTGGAAATCCTTCCCCTTAGTGCTTCTCCCTGTCCAAAGACACCCTAGGGCTAGTCAGCCCTAAAAGGAGAAGACATGAGTGGAGCCAAGCCCAAATAGCAGAAGGGGAAGGTACATCCCCCATAGGCAGGATGGAAACAACCAACCTGCTTCCCCCCAGACAAAAACCCTGCCTCATAACTCTTCAACAGCTGCCTTCAACAGGTGGGAGGACTTTGGGTGATTTATGGTGATTTATACCACTGAAGACTTCAGAAAGCAATAGTGCTTCTTTAAATTAAAGTGTGACCCCCATCAAGATGGGGCCAAGCCAATTTGTTCTGTGAGTGTCTACAGCTGCTTATTTTACTTCTAAGTCATTTTGGTCATTACTCCTTTTACTGCTTTGTGAACACGATAGTAGGTCCCGAACTGCAGCGACTGACCTTACTTCCAGAGTCCTTGGGTCCACATTCACCTTTATCGTACCACCATTTGTTTTTCAGCTTGTCTAAGACGCCTGCCTCACTGAGTTTCAAAACGGCAAGGTTTACAGGAGTTCTTCACGTGGAAAATAACATAAATAACATTATATATGTTATTTTATGTTATTCAAGTAAAACTACATAGAATCGCATTGCAAAGTGACAGAGCAGAGGCCACAGTGGGTGCTATGTCATGTACTGTTGGCCCAGGTTTAGAGACAGACATACGACCGGGACCTGCTCCATCGCTTTAGGTAACAGGCACATACTGCTGGGGAAGATTTGTAAATAAATAGTATGCAATTACTGTGAACCCAAAACTATTGGCTTAGGCTCATTAACAACATAGCTTTCAGAGATATATACAACACAACTGCATATATGACTTAACAAACATAGTTTTCCTTGTTTTCCATCCATTTTTGGTTTGTAAGCATACAAGCTAGAAACATGACTTGCCCATAGCTATTTCATTTACTGCCCTCAAAATGAAGCTGGCAAGAGAAGGAGCTGCTTCTGCAGGTTGTCACCACAGGCCTTGGCACAGACCTGCTGTCACTCTGGGTGCCGACTGCCACTGCCCTGCACCTCGGCTGGGAACACTACAGCCAGTATTTCATTTCCATATCCTGTTTCCACATTGTTTCCAAATTCAAAGCTTTTCTTTCCATCTTGCTTACTCAACTAAGCCTTTCAGGGTCCCAGGCTGGTGATTAATTACTACTCAGAGTATCTCCCTTGGGGCATTTGCCATGGGTGATGCAATGGAATTAAACATTGAGATTAAATGTATTCTAATGCCTCAAAGCATGAACCACTATGAGTTTACACTGAAGTTACTTAAACTCAGTGAATAATATAAAGTGTTATGATAATACCCCACCTCATGCAGTTGCAGCAGTTTGTTTTCTAAAAGCCTATCAAATGATTAAGACTTATTTTCTATACTTTCCACTTTGAACCATTGACTGTCCAATTCTTAACATGATAGGCATATATGTATCTATTTATGTGCAGGTGTGCGTGAAAATACAATATATATCAGAGAAGGAGGCAGATAAACAGAAACAGCACATGATAGACGGGCTGCTGGTGACACTGGATGGCATAGAGCCTGATATTGTGCACCAGTGGATTCCTGTGTTACCATTAATCTCTCATAATGTACCATAATCCATGCTCTGCTAAAATGTCTACTCATGAATTCAAGGCTTAAAATAAAAATAAAGAATGCAATGCAAATAGCAATTAGTGCAGGGCAACTAAGCCGGCCAAAATGGATACTATGAAAGAGAAAAGGAGTTTGTAATTAAACTCTGTAATTGATTTAACAGGAAATCCCCAAATGCTTATATATTTGTGTATATATTTATATATATATATATTTCATATTTAAGAAAGGATGAAACATGCTGTCAAGATTTGCTGTTGAGGAAGCTTCAATGTCACAGCAAAAAGACAATTTTTGACAGCTACAGCTTGGTGAGAGGATTCTCAGGTACTCCCAAGCGATCTCTTTAAATAAAAGAAATGCTTCATCCACTTTTAAAATCCTGCACACTTAATTCATATGGAATATGTTGCTGCTAGCATGAATTTCTCATTTTTTTTCAGTATTCAAACTTGCATTTTGCCCTCAGGGTCTGTGGCAGCAGGTCGTGAAGGTTGAACATGGAATGCGAGAGTCCCACAGGTGAGAAAGGAGTGGGCAGCAGTTTGGGATGCTGGCACATTGCCTGTCAATATGATCCTCTGTTTGCTTCTAGTACACGTGTGAAATAATTAATATTATATGGATAGTCCTCATCTGTAGCATGCCATGCTCTGGCACTTAGCCAAAATATCACTGTTCCCAAATCCCAGCAGTGTAACTGGGCTGATTATGGCAATGACTGGGGATGTCCAGGTACAGTTCTCACATGGACAGAAGCCTATGGAGCTGTTGCAGATTAAACTGATTAAAATGGTGTGATAGGTAGGGCTCTGTATGAACTATTAAGACCAGCAGCAAGCTGGGACAAGCCAGAAAGCCTGCATCCCAGTGTTTTGTGCTTTTATTTTTTCTTTTTTCTTCCCAGCACAAACAGTTAAGGTATACAAAGCTGGATACAGGCATGGATTATTTCTTCTTTGCAACTTTATTCCTTTTAATACCATCCTTTCTGCACTGTCTCAGCTTTCTTTTTTTTTTTTTTTTTTTTGGGGCGGGGGGGGAGAAGCAATCAATTTCATACTTAAAATTGCCATACTATCTTTATATATATCTTTATATATATCTTTAATATATACCTGAATGCAATAACAATGGCAATGGCAAACATAGATGAGGCAATTCAATTCCTACTCTTCCCTGAAACACAGCCAGTCATGTACCAGAAGCCATTTGCTTGTTCCTCCCCTCCACTATTTTTGCTGAAACTCTTCCTGAATCAGCCAGGTGTTATAGATACACACTCAAAACAGTAAGAGAAGCCCAGCTGGAGGGCTGCAAATTCGAAAAGTAAAATTTTAGCTCACGCTTTTATGAACACTGTCATATATGCCTGCTTGCAGTCACAGGAGGTGATTGCAGGTATGGTGACTTTTAATTTCTTTTAGGCTGTTTTGTTTGTTTTATATTTTAGTAGCAGATTTTCAGCAGCTTTTAAGGGATATTAATGCCCACATCACCTTGGCTTTCAGGGCAAGTTGCCTTTTTAGGCATCCTTCCTTTCTTTAAAAATCTCCTCTCCAAATAAAAATTATTTTGGCCATGCCAGTCACACGTTCAGAGACTACAATGTATTACTACAGTGCTTACCCACTGGTTGCTGAGTAGTCCCTGTGACATTAAAGGGGGCAGGAACTAAGAATCAATATGGTCTACTGTACATGAGCAAGAACAATTTACTTAAATCATATACAGAGGATAGATCCAGCATTTAAAATTACTTTTTCCCTCTAGTGCAGTCTTGTATATTACAGTAAAAAATGACAATATAGATTTTTTTTTTTTTAAAGTCGTTTGGCGATTCTTGAAATAGTAATTACTTATAACAAGAGCAAGCTGGCAGAAATGCTGGGATTCACCCTTATTATATACATATAGGATCCAAATTAATGTAAGGGTAATGTATGAAAAATGATAACTACAATTACCCTTTATAAATGGAGAAGGATTTGTCCCATGTAGCCACATTGCAAAAATTCCACGTGGCAGAGCAGAGGAGACCCTGTTCTTCTATGTGCTGAAATCAGCAGAGGCACAGCCTGACTGGGTGCAGGGACAATGGTTTTCCACCTTCTCACCATGTTCTCAGCCCTTCTGCCACTCGGCTCCTTGCTTGTTTCCTCCCATCCTATCCTCTATCACTTTCTGTTGGAAGGGATGTTTTTCAAGAGCCCAAGCCTGGATTTGGTGCCAGCAACTTCAGCAAAATCACAGTGCCTTAAAACAGCATTAATGAAGTTCTGAGCTCCTTGTATACAGGGCGATGAATGGGCAGTTACAGTATTTAAATCACAATGCTGAGCAATTCTGAAACCAATGCAGAATTTTAAGAGACAGGGATTTAAAAAAAGCAATCACAAGTACGCTCTAAGAGCACTTTCATTACCCACTCAGGGCTGAGCCATTAATTAAGTATAAGGTCAGCCTCACCCGCTGAATGAAAAACACGGGATGCTGTGCTCTCCTGGGGGCTGCTGGCAGAGATGGAGCAGAGCTTCGCCAGCAGAATTTCCTTCAGCCCACAGGTTTATCACAACTGTGGAATATAATGGCAGAAACTGGGTTTAAATACCTCTCTGTGCATCACAGGGATCATTTCATGAGCTTACAGTGGCATACAGCTGAGATCTGAGGTACTATTTTCAGAAGCACTCAAATGACTGAGGGACCTTGGCTTTCCCTCCAAACATCACTTAATTGCTGAGGTCACTAGGCTGCAGTGGAAGGCAGCATCAGCTACCTGGGGCTGACAACACAGTCTTACGAGGGAAACTGAAAACTGGATCACAATCTGATCTGTCTTTCCAAATTTTGGAA
Source organism: Nettapus auritus (assembly GCA_011076525.1). Classification (NCBI taxonomy): domain Eukaryota; kingdom Metazoa; phylum Chordata; class Aves; order Anseriformes; family Anatidae; genus Nettapus; species Nettapus auritus. The sequence continues at coordinate 189,267,214 of CM021765.1, forward strand.
GCTCATTCCTTACAGGGAACAATAACTGGGGAGGCTACAGATGAGCTTTTAAGAGCACAGAGTGCGGGTAGGAAAAATCTTAGTTTATAGAGTAACACAAACCTTTGGAGAACTGCTGAGTTCTCATGAAAATCCCTGATTTCTACAGTCCTGTTTAATACCATGAAGAAGGTTATTCTGTGTCTAGACTCATTCACTGATGGGTGAATTTCAAATAATAATACCACAGTTGACCTGTTAAGGCTCAGGTGCTGCATTGCTTTCAGTACAAGAGAGATGTTCTTATTTTTGCTCATGACAATAGGCAGCCCTGTAATTTGGACCAGAGCTGCTAACAGAGCCCATGTTTTGCTCTTTTAAAATTCACATAATGAAAACAAGCATTGGTTAGACATGCTCAAGACCTTAGTCAAGGACCTGTTGGTTGTTGTCAGGTTTGCAACAACAGTGCACAGTGTCCTTATTTCACTGATGATCAAATTATAGCATATAAAATTAAAATATTTAGAGCTCCATTAACTCAGTAGCAGTAGTCTTACTGACTTTATCAGATACTACTAGACTGTTTCTGAACAAGGGAATGGATTTTGGAGATGATAAAGGGCTAATTAACACCTTTAGGAGTCAAAGTAGCTCCAGTTTAAGAAACGAGACTAGATGCTGCTGCAGTGCAGAATTTGAGCAGTACATAATGTGTATTCATCTTCGTGATGTGCCTGGTCCTCCTCAGCATGGGCACCGCAGGCACATGATGGACCTGGGGCTTTCTAGGAGCACCGGGCTTCCTCTCCTCTCCCTATGCAATCCTTATACATATGTATGGTTACTCACTTGCCTGTGCCTGTGAAAAACTGTGGCAAGAAATAAGCCTGAGGTCAGGTGAATACTGCTGGCAGGCTATATGTAGTCACAGGACCACAGGCTGAGCTCCATCATGTTCCTCACCCTTTGCTAGCAATGCCTTACCCACTGTATTTTCTACTCCACCATGAACTCCTGCCTGCCACCTGTTCTTCATTGACAATGTGTTCCTCCCTCCCTCCTGCATTCACAGATCTTCCCTGTTTCTCCATGGACTGAACTTCTATTTTCCCCCCCCTACCCTTTCTTCCGTCACTTGCCATCACACCAAACTTGCTCCTTCAGCACCTTCCAGATATATTCCCTGGTGCAGCCCTGCCCTTTCCTGTACCACGAGCTGCTCCCCTTGTCCTGCTTTGTGACTCAGACCACCAGTGGCTGGTAATTGAGGACAGTAAGTTAAAAGGACCCTTGGTTTGCTACCTAATTTTTATCTCATATTTCAGCAACAGTAGGCTTGTGAGGAATGTATTTTAAGAAAATATAGGTATTTTAATTATGTGACTCCCTGCCTGTGACTTTTGTAAATTTAAATGGCTCCTCTATCCACAGTAATGGAAAAGTTCAGGCTTGGGTGGAGCTTTTAGTAGTATCAACATGGGAGTTTTACGGTTCACACATCAACTTTCTTAACAGAAGTTGGTGTCTGCTCCACTTGCATGTAAGTACTATCAGATCTAATATGCCTATGCACTTTGAAAGAGAAAATATAGACCATTTTTTTGAAACTGTGACTGCTGGCAAGTGGGGAAAAATAGGTAGAGCAGCAGGATTGAAGGTAAAGTGAAGAAGACTAGGACAGCAGTTCTGGGTGAGTGCAGAACAGCCCAAGGGATGGTCCCTGAGGCCAGGATACAGCATGGAAGAGCAGGAGAACTAAAGAAGGAAAGAAAATAGTAAGAAAAATATATGTAGGCAATTGTAAAGAAAACTACATAAACTGTGTATGACACAAATCTATCAAATGTAATCATCTGTATCTGACTAGCTCTGTGCCTGCAGTTACCTGTGCAGCATTCTCTTATATATTGTTTACACACAAGCACATAAATAAATATTAATACACACTGCCTAGCACTGAAGGGGCATTTTTAATATCTTTATCCTTCCCCACTTTCACATCTTTCACTTTGACATCTTTGCCTCCTTTCAGCACAAGACAGTTTCCCAAAAGGAAGCTGTGATGAGGCCAGGAAGCAGTGGCACTCGCCATGTAGAAGATCTGGAAATTCAGGAAAAATAAGAAACTGTTACCACCTCAGCCTAAAATTCAGGGGTGGTGAAAGGCTGCAAATGCCACAGCAGAGAAGGATGCAAGTTCTGGGAGTTTTCTGCATGATACATTCTGAGCAATTCTGCCTAGGAAACCACCATGGATTTGAGTTTGTGGCTAAGATATTATAAAATGTCCATGCAAAGGTATTTCAGCTGAAATTTGCCCTCCTGTTTTGGATACCCCTGTGAAAATTATGATTTGTACCAGCAGTGTTTGTGTCAATAGTGGATCTTTAGCCTGGACCCTGCACTAGATTTCTGCTTGGAGGTAGCTGCACTGATTTTCTTTACTGCCACTGAAAAATTATTTTGGGTCAAAATATTGTAGATAGTAAACCTGAGTTGATATTTGCTCCTGAAGGTTTCAAACTGCTTGTTCACAAGAGCAAGCTCTGGAAAGGCTCATCACAATTTTAGAAGGTGCAGTTTTCTAAAAACTGGTGATAGATTTCATAGCAGGGAGCATTTACGAGTTCCCTTTGGAATGCTTAAGCAAATGCAAATATTTTTGCTTTGACAGTAATTGCATACACCTAGATTTCAGCTGCAGGTACTGGCAATGTCGTGATCCTGGAGAAGCTGTTCCATTGCAGGTAAAACCCCAGCAGATGCACCAATTACTGTACATACTGTTTACCCGCTTTTGGTGACATTGAGGCTAACCTTGGAGTCACCTCCCCCGCTGCCACATTCTCCTTTGTCGTACCACCATTTGTTTTTCAATTTGTCCAAGAGGCCTTGTTCATTCAGTTTTAAAACTGCGAGGTTAACAGCATTTCTTGAAACGATAAAACATATTTTGTAAGAAACTGCACAGCTGTTAAGATGTTAGAAGGAATGAGGACTTAAGCTGTTTATAAGCTTGATCCACACACTAAATAAACCTCTCATTTCCATATTTCAAAGCCCTTGGCAGCACACATAATTGTAGTTACCTTCAAATGTGAAAAATGTGTGTCCCATATAGAAATGACTTTCAGACTGGCTTGGATTTTAACAAGAAAATTCTATCAACCAACCAAAACAATTTTTGCAAAAACGATGATAAAGCTCTGTCTGGAATTACAAATGATTTCCACAGATTTATTTGAATCTATATTTAGAAAATCTACTTAGCGTGGGCCTAGGCTGATTTCTCAGTTAGATGGGAAGATGCATTCCCATGTCCTATGGAGGAGAGAGGCAGCCAGCTTAGGCTCAGCCCTGCCCGTCTCTGTGCCAGGCACAACTCCAAGGCGTAGCAGCATGATACTGCAGAGCCTCAGGGACCTCTGGGCTGGGGCTCCAGGAGCAGGCAGTGGGGAGCAAGGCACAGCTGAAGAGCAGTGCTAACAGGGTGCTGCAGCCTCCAAACTTGACAGGAAACAATGCATGAAGAGGTGCCTGGAGTCCTGCCCGCCTGAAGCTTCACCTCCTGCTTTAGCCACATCCACACATTTGGGATGCAGGCTCAAGGGGAGTCCTACTGCCTTCGCACAGAAGAGGCTTGGATGAAATACAGGACCTGGGGTCTAGCTTAGTCCTGCAACTCTAGGGACTCCCCTGCTGTCCTGGGAGAGCAGCTGGTGTCCCTTACCACCAGCGGTGGGAAGGAAGGTGGAGGTGGAGGACGTCCTCCCTGGGGAAACCTGGGGATGGTGCAGCCAAGCAGAAGCTCAAGTGCCCATTGAAAGGGTGTTGAGATACAAGTGGGTGGTTGGGCCATGCTGGTGACTGCTCCCTGCAGGGTTTACACACCTTGCACAGTCACTGGATGGAAGGTGAATCCTGCATTACCAGCAGCACAGTGGCATAGGCAAAACAGGCTGAAAGAGGCTCCATGACACACAGTATCCTCTAACTTGGGTTTCGTGCTTTTCTTCCATGTGAGAGAAACATCAGTTTGGATCTGTCCAGGTTTTGAACCCTTAGCACCATGAAGGCTAATCACCACTTCTGCATGATAATGAAGTTCAAGCTATTGGGACCACACTGAAATTTAGGCAAGAAAAGGACACAGCTGGTCCTAGGATGGGGCTGCTTCTGCCCGTGCTCTGAGGTTTTCCTTTAGGCATCCACAGAGCACTGAGATTGGACAGCAGAGGGCAGACACTAGAGATCACCATACAAACCCAGTAAGGCACCCCGATTTATAATAGGAGCTACAGTCCCTATGTGACATTTTAAAAGCAGTTGAAAACTAATCTGTCAAGGCACTTATGCAGCCTTCATCACTTGCTGAGGAAGGTTTGGACTTGTTTAAGTGTATGACTTCCTATTGTTATTGCTAACAGCCTCAGCAGTCACATATCCAAATGGTAAACAATTACATCAATATGTATTAATAAATTATAATAAAAGAAATATAATTAATTTTTCCATATTCAAATGTCGCTAGTGAACCCATACCCATCAGACACATACATTGCTTCTGGTGGGTGTCTGTCCAGGCTTGTCTGTGGAAGTGCAGAGGTATGTGGAGCAATGGTGTCAAATCCTTGAGGCACCCTACGCCTCCACTGGGAGAGAAGTATCTGTTGCAGTAGCTTAACTACTACTCTTCAGGGACAACATGAAGTTGAGAAAAATTGAGTTCTTCTTTTTGAATCTGTTTAATACTGTCAAGATCTGTCAGTCAGGCAAGAGCTGTCTGTATCTGTTAACGGCATCTTCCTCTCATCAATTAAGAGAGGATACAGCACCTTAAGAGCTCTTGTAGAAGGGCTGGGGAAGAGAGATCCTCTGGTGACAGGGCTCCAGGTGATCTTATGGCCCCAGCAGCCACAAAGGCATGTGATTCACCCTCTCTAGAGAAGTCTGGTCTCTCATCCATGAAGGTCTCTTCTTGTACTAGAATGGATGTTTTTTTTCTCACTCATTAAGAGAGAGATATTATTGGCAGACAAGTACAGATAGCAGTATTTTACAGCTCATGGAGCCTTCCTTGCAACACTCGCCCTGTTTGTGGGACTAGTGTTGGCTTTAGGACATACCTCCACTATCTGGTAACAGCTTTTCATATAGCTTCTGCTGGAACCAAGACAGGTCTTTGCTCAGGAAATCTGGAAACAGCTTTTGTGTAGAACTGGCCTTACCTAGCTTCACTGTTACATTTACATGAGATTTTCCATACGGATAGAAAAATTGCTTGTCTGTCCCTGAAAGTGCAAACAAGAACTGTAGGCTGTCGTGTGAGTGATAACAGACTGCTCTTTGTGGATAAAGCTTTAAGGGGAATTTAGCAGCCAGTCTGACAAACGTGATTTTGTATAAGTGCTCTAATTATGGTTTACACTCCAGAGGGAGAGGAGAAATTGCAAAATGGGAATGAAATCGTTCATTTGTCCCTTTTGTTCTTGGAAGCAATTGCTTTTGAACCAGTCATATTTACTACATATTTTTCCTACTCAGCTTTTAGTTTCAAACACTGCTTTTTGCCTCTTTGCCCCACTCAGAAAGATAATGGCGTGGCCAGCCCTGCCACTTAGCAGACACATTTCTAGTATACTAAATGTAAAATTTACCTCTGTAAGGACGTTGGGACTGAGACATAAATGAAAATTATCCTAGAAATACTGTTTCTTTGATGCTGATCAACACTACTTATTCAGAAAATGGCTTCAATACATAGCTTGAGCCTGCTGTCTGCAAAGTCAATGTCAAAACTCCTGTTCCTTTCAAGAGGAACCAAACCAAGGTCTAATTTAATGCTGCTGTGTCTAATTGTCATGCTGGATAGCAATAACATAAACAACTGCCTTGACAGTGTTACAGATGCAGGCAGAAGTGTTCATTCCTGTGAAGGATGAAATATATCTCAAGGAATATCAGTAATGCTCCATTCAATGAGCCACTTAAGCACAGTCCTGTTTTAAAGCAGATTGGAAGCCCTATCAATCAATTTATCTGTAAAAGCATCTTCATATTATTTCCTCTAAGCTGTAGTTTTTCAAGTATGAACACTAAAGCTCAGTGAATTAGACAATGTCCTTCTGCTTTCATAAAACTTCTGAAAGTTTTTATTCAATCATTATAATACCTTGGGTGGCCTGATAGCTTACAACTTTTTGCCTTCAGCACTGTAAATCCCTTTAGGTTTCAGGGTTTTTCAAGCTTTTCAAATTAATGTCTACTTTGGCCTTTTATATGGCTATTCAAAGATGAATAAAAAACTACTAGGAAAATTTATTTGACAATTAATATAAATTCTCCTGTTTAATGCCCATGTTGAAGGGAAGACCTTTCCTACTTCCAAATGTTTGAATTTATCTTTCAAAACATTAAAGTTTATTAAAGATCTTTTTTCCATGGTCATTTAGAGAAGCTACAGCTGGTTGATAGTAATCCTAGAATAATAAATAAATAAAGGAAACCCATTCATGAGAGGGTTATTTAGCTGGGTTATTAGACAGTTTCACAGCACAATAGAGAAATGGAAATAAAAAGGATGACAAAGTAAATGTGAATTTAAGCTGCAATCATTGCTCTGAAATTAAACTGTATTGTTTATAAATGTAACACATTATTGTCCTCATCATGTCTAGTAGGCCATGTAAAAACAGGTTAGTTTCACACCACTTTCTCTGTTGCTTTGTTATCCAGGTCCACCTCAACATGTGGAAACAATTTCCTTCTGGTCAGCAAAACACAGAGAACACTGCTGCATCTCACTCAGAAATGTCATAATTGAGACCCTGATAGGTGCAACGGTGACTGCATTGAAAATTATGTACCTGAGACCAGTATGAATCTAGAGCCATGCTAAATTGTTCATACTCAACCTAGACAGTGCTTCATTATGCCACAGAGGAAGACATTTTGAAACTTGGCAATCTGTGGCAGAAATGTTGTTCTTTAAATGATGATCTTTCATCATTAAAGAACAGGACTGAATCCTTGATTCCACATTTAGGCAAAACTCCCATTGAAGAACAATTTGTTCCTCAATAAAGGAATTGAAAGCTTTGCAAGAATAAGGGCTTAACAGTAGAAAGTAGGCAAGTGCTTTAATATTTGACTCTTAATCCTTGTTGTCATTGCACACTCCTGCATTTTCTACTACCCAGAAGAAAAGGGATTCCTTGTAAGCACACCAATTCAGCCAAAACTGCAGCCCTCTGTGTTACAATGATTCCTCACTTCACTCTTATGTGACTGCATGGACAGTGATTCCAATGCTTGGATCACAGCTCTTTGTAAGCTGCTTCTAGTTCTGCAGTGTGCAAAACTTGATGAGAATTAAATCCTTCTCACTCAATTAAAATCACTTTCTGTCTCCCAATAAATAAATGGTTAAATCTGTTCAAAATGTTAGTGTCGCTTTTTTTTTCCCCCCTCCAAGAGCCTATTCGTGCCAACTGCAGATAAGCCTTTCATAGTCAGCAGAAGATAAAACTACACAGACAGATGATTGCACCTACACAGCCCTTTCCAAAACAGCATCTACAACACCAGATAGGGATAACTGGTCTGCCACCCAAAAGAATGGCAGCAGCATGCTTGCCCAAAGCCCAGGAAAGAAGGCAGAGAGGTTTGCTTTGCCTTCCAATGAGTTTGGGTCACAATAACAGTTGACAGACAACCCATCTATTGGACTTCAGTCGGTACAAAGCAGTGAGGCAGGCATTCAACAAATGACCAAATGCCATGGCACACAACACCATGGCACCTAGAAATTACACACTGAAATGCAAGAGGGGCTGATACAGACACACAAAGGCCCCTAAACCACAAGGGAATGAGATGGATGCCCAGGCTGGGGACCACAACAGGCAGCACAGAATCATACAAAATCACAGAATGGCTTGGGTTATAAGGGACCTTAAAGGAAGGGACCATCTGTTTCCACCCCCCTTGCCATGGGCAGGGACACCTCCCAACAGACCAGGTTGCTCAAAGCCCCATCCAAACTGGCCTTCCAGGGATGGGGCATCCACAGCTTCTCTGGGAAACCTGTTCCAGTGCCTCACCACTCTCACAGTCAGGATATTTTTTCCTTTATCTAATCAAAATCTGTAGTCTAAAACCACTACCCCTTATCCTATCCGTATACTTGAACCAGGAGTGCTGCTGAAAATCTGAGACAGCCACAGGAGAACAGCATGGGAGGGATCACCAAATGGTTGCCAATGCACAGCTTTAAATGCATATTTCAGCACTGTGACTGAGCATCTAAAGCATCCAGAAACACACACAAGAAGAGCAACATTCATGGTAAGGTCAGGCCTCTTTTCAACAGTCTGACGCTCAGAGCACCAATACATGCAATAGATAGCAAAGGCTGTCCCCAGCCTGATTAGACATGAACATGTATCCACAGTCTCAAACACAGCTGTTCCCCAAATTCTCCAATTCACAGTTGTTCTGTGATGGCTAGAAAACACCATAGTCAGCACTACCTGTGAAGACCATGTGGAACAGTTAGCCTTGGCCTGAGCACATTTAGCAAAGGAAACCTCCTCCAGAAAGTCAGGTCACAGAATACCCATTTCTGAATACTAAGTGGCCTAAAGTCACAGACAGGTCCCCAGGTACTCATTACAGTAAAGGCAGGATCTCTGCTGGGAGCATTTAATAGCCATTTTTTAAGCAACCAGTAGAGTTTTGCCAGGGAAACTTAAATGTCTTAGCTATTTAAACTGGTTTGACATTTTCCTGAATCTCTTTCCTGAATTTAGACTCATAAATCCTGTGTAACAGGCACTTTAGATGCCAAAATACTTCACTGAATGCTGGGATGACTCCTGGAGAAATTCTGCCTTTGCCTTGACAAACAGCGGCACTACTCTATCACTGTTTCACATTCTTCTGGGGATGCTGTTCGCAATTAACATACAGGAAGTGTAAAAATGCCATGACTCACTAAGGAGACTCTACACACACACAGACAACTCTGTTTAAACTGCAGCCGTGCTGCATGTCGTATCATCCCACCACTGCTGGTGCCACTACTGCAGCTCACTGAGGCAGAAGCACAGACCCCGACCCTCTAAAAGGCTTTTCTCAATACTTTCTCACAGAGACTGGAAAGCCTTGGAAGTCTCTTAGCTTCTGAAAAGTGACATTGTGCAGAGGGATACTACCTCTCTTTAACCTTAGGTTCTTCAAATGTACAGCAAAATTGAAATGACAGCAGAAATTTAAATAAGTAAAGCACTATAGAGGTACCAGATGCAAGGTATGGACTAACTGGAAAAGTACAGGGTTTTGTTTTTTATCCAGGTAAAATCCCCAACTGGTTTGTCATATACTTTTGTTATATATATATATATATATATATATATATCCTACATAAGTAGCGACTGGCTCAAAATGGGGATGAATGAAGTGCTGCATAATGGGAAGTGAAGCCGGGGTGTGGTGGCACACCCAGGGGACGAATTCACCAGAAGAACAATTTTCCCTGAGTCCACCATGTCAGAGGCACATTGGCAGATGATGATGCCTCTCAAGCAACACAATGATCATCCTCTCCCTTGCACTTTGGGCAGCTCTCCCTGAAGCTACCTGTTGACACAGCCAAGCCACTTGGTGCTCCTGGCTGGGGTTGGAGGGTCCCCTGGGATATGGCAGAGGGCGGCTGGTGAAGCCAAGTGACCTTACTTCAGTAATGTGAGCTGCAGTTATTCCCTTATGATCTGATCTGCATCCAGCCCAGGTGGCTCGGGAAGTGGAGGCCACAGCTGCCTCCCCTTGCCACGCAATCGAGCACTTCCTGGATGCAGCTGAGGATTTGGCTCAGACCTATTTAGTGAAACACAAGTGGGTGCATTTGTATGGCTTATTTGTATCATCTGTTTAAACCATTTTAAATGGGAAGAAATTAAAATGCAACCTTACAAAGGAAAACAAACAAACAAAAACCAAAAAAACCTGCCTGTCTTCTGAACTTTTTATTTTAAACGTGTTTTGAAAAAGTGCTGATGGCAGATTAGTTTAAGGTTGTTTGACAATTCATCAAGAGAAATTAAGTGTAAAGCTTCATGGCATTGGCTGAATGTATTTAATAAATTAGGAATGAAACAAGCACTCTGTTAATGAGGAAGATGTAGCCAAAGCTTACATCATTCCATACTCAGAAGGCTTGAAGGACTGATCAATAATGCAAATATTAAAAAAGGGAGCTAACTGTGGAGCTAAATGCAAGAACATTTTTACAAGAAAAACAACCCAAATTTAAAATACAAAGGGCCAACTTTGAAATCATGTTTTTTTAAACACATTCAAAAATTTATGGGAATAATTTTTGTACTGGATTTATGAAGGTTTGCATGCTCTAGTGCTATTTAATTGAATAAAACAAAGCACTGCACATATCAAAATATTTTCACATGTATCTAGTAGCGCAAACAACATAGAGTCCTTGGAACCTGCTCAGATAGCTCACCCATCATTTATATTCAATAAAGAACTACTAGTATTCAAGTTGTAATCTTTCATGATGATATTAACTCTACTGCAGTAGATCTCAGGCTTTCCTACTAAAGTCTTCCACTGCTATGTACATGCTTTTCAGAGAAAGTACATGACCCACCACCTCAGGTGAGTGCCCAGGCCCAGCTGAGGACACACCAGGACAGAGGGTGTCTTGTCAATTCCATCCCTCAAAACTGATTGACCTGTAGGAAGATAGCTCTTGCAGAAAACTCATGGGCAGGCTGTGTCCCTTGCCTCAGGTTTTGTTAGAAGCTATCAATTATACATGTTATTTAAAAATCCCCTGTTAAATTGCATTGAAATCACCTCTTCCAGAAGGATATCTCCAAATATTCTACAAACACCAAGAACAAATGAGAGTACATATATATTGTTATTCTTTGTTTAGAGATGAGAAATTTAAAGCAATGTTCAAATACTTTCCGACGGTGGTTAATTAAAATAATCACATCCCTCCTCATTTAGCCATCCAAATAAGATGGTTAATTTCCAGGGGCACTGAGTATTTACAGCTTCTACGTATACCCTAAGTACGCAGCTCAGTTACTTGAACTGAGCTTTGTAAACAAATATGAGCCAAACTCTGACACCTTGAGGATCAGCAGGAGTTCCAATTAACGGCAGACCCACTGCTGCTAAAAATTGCTATAGCTACTTTGAATTCAAAGAAGTTCTGACAATTTACACCAGCTAGAAGTCTGATTACTGTAGTTTAAAATATTTATATAAATTGAAAGCTGTTTTGCAGCAAGATACTCCAATTACAGTATGCAAACGCTTCCTGGCACAAACAATTAAATATGTATTTTGCTTGGGTAAAAACAACAGCAGTGGACCTGGGAAGGCAACTCAGCTTGCTTCTCAGTTTTATACAAAGCTTTGTTGTAAATAAAAAACACGTAAAATTGTCCCTGGGGTAATTCCTCATATTGGTTCAGCAGACAGTCTTTAGCAGAAGCAGAAACACTAGCTTCTCTCAACTCTGAGCTATTTTAATTTTGGCTAACAACTACCTAATCCTGTTCTCATGCAATTTTTCTTGCTGGTTTCAGCATAAACAGGATTATGCGAATAGACTGCTGCAGCCCAACACCTGCAACTGAAAATATGTTTTAAAGACTCGAGTGGGATTTTTCAAGAGTGGCTTAGCACTGGTGTAACTCTGTTTCCACATAGTAGGAATTGGCTTGAGGATGGGTTTAGCCCACTGCTGACTGATTGAAACTCTCTCACCTTTGAAATTCTGGTAATCCTGAGCCCTTAGCTTATTCACTTTCTAGTGCTAAAAACATTTAAAATATTTTAAAATGGGAAATGTTTAAAATGAGCATTTTCAAATACACACCCCAAATATACCTAACTCCTTCAGACAGGGCAACACTCACCTCTGGCATGACCAGCACATAGCTTTTTGACCTTTCACACCACAGGTGAAGCAGTTCTCCACTCACAGCCTTGTCACAGCAGCGTTTGGATGCTGTTTCTCCTGCCCCTCCAGTAATTCCTAAATCTAGGGGCACCCAGCTGAGAAAAAATGGTAGCTTTGGCAAGAACAGGTAGGGGGTTTGTGGCCAGGGCACAGGATGTGGGGCAGTGCCAGGGGGCACTGGCTTGTGGTAGGTGCCACAGCAACGGAGCTCTACCACATCTCATGCCCTACCAGGACTGCATTAGTGCAGGTCTAAGTGAATTATGAATGAATTATGTTACATTATCCAGCCATATGTCATCCAGACTTTATGCTTCTCCAGCTGCAAGAAAAAGCCAAATGCTGCAGTTTACTGTCTGCACAAATTTTTTTTTTTTTTTTTTTTGAATGTATGGCTTGTTTTCAGCTAAATCTTAGCTATATTTGTAAAAGATTCTAGGTTTATGCTTCTGAATGACCCAGACTTACTGTTTTCATCCAGGCTGAGGCTAGGAAAAATGTGTCTCTTTTGGATGTAATTCAGTACTTATTGAATAGAAATAGGGCATAGCTCCTTGCAACCTATAAAGTGGTTCCTTCCTTATATCCACCTCAGTAGGTTAGATACCACTGGTGGACTGCCCTACAGCCTATTAGTATCACATGCTCTGGCCACCTGACAAAAAGGAAGATTTGAGTACATCAAAACCTTCCAGCACAAAGTGGGTGGCAGCTGTTTCAGCAGCTTCTAATTTTTCACTCCATTCCACATGTCCCAGCAGTGGCAGAAACACTGTGCCTTGGACTGAGCATTGCACAGTTTTCATCCGCAGGAAGACTAAGGACAGCAATCACCTGTCTTCGGAAGAAATGGTACTGTGACCTCCAGAAAAGTGGACCTGTGCTTACAAACCATGAAGAGTAAAATAAACTGTTGGACTCACTGAAAAAAATTAGTTTTTCTGATTCCTTACTAGTACCATTTCTCAAAATGTTTTATAATTGTAAGTTCTCTGGATAGTAGTGCAGGCAATACAACAAACCTAAGATCTTTCTAAATACAGTATTGAGCTTCTCTGGCATTTTTGGATACTGGTTCAAATGTGAAAATATTTTGAAAGATTTCACTATCAGGCTTCTGCAACTTTTCACTCATGTCAGGCTGCATCTCACCCCTTATGAACACAGAATGTCAGGATGTATAAGAGGAACTGTTCTTAATTTTACATGACCTTGTCCTGTTATTCTAGTCCTTAAGACATATAGCTGCATTTCCTTACCTGTAAGCAGCAAGACTTCATAACAGCAACTGATTATTTCAAAATGTTAGAGATGTTTAAGATTAAGAAATGGTAATCTGCTGTGTACCGTGATATGTAGCAGTTTTTACAATTAAATAATGTGCAAATTAACTTTTGTCTAGCAAATACCAAGGACTTTTCAATAACAAACCACAAAGGAAATGAGTAGATCGAGGAAAACTAGCAAATTAAGATAAAATTGTTTACTTCAGTAGGGCAATATCTAGGAGAAGCAAAAGATGATTAAATGAGCCCTTTTTCACTTGTGGAATGCTGTCTCCCTTTCCACATCTGTATCATTTAAATGACAGCATTTAGAATTTCAACTATATCAATAAATTATAAGCAAATGTCATGGATTTGGCTGGGACAGAGTTAAATTTCTTTGTAGAGGGTCACATGGTGCCTTGTGCTGAATTTAGGATGAGAATAATGCTCATAGCACAGGAATGTTTTAGTTGTTGCAGAGCAGCGCTCACACAGATCCAAGGGCTGCTGAGCTCCTGGTGCTGCCCTGCCAGTGAGGTGCCTGGGGGTGCACAAAGAGTTGGGAGGGGACACAGCCAGGGCAGCTGTGAATATTTATGTGAATATTTATGTGAATATGTGTGAATATTTATTTATTTTTGAATGCTTAGGCCAATAAAATTTGGTTGTCTTTAGTAACTTGGTTTAGATAGGCAATAATTATTATTCCTGCTGCTAAATTATTTATCATTGTTTTCTCTATACTGAAATTAAGGCACTTTAAATCCTTCACACTAGTGACTGGTGTGTCACTAGTATTGACTAGCATTATCTAAGTCACATTAAATTATTAGGTTTTAGAATTATTTGCTACTTGCTTAATGTAGGCTTTATCTTAAATAGAGCTGCTGTGGAAATAAAGGAGAGAGAAAATCGCACCTGCATCTGGCATATTTTGCTTTCTTCACAACAGGAACAGAATTATGTCTACAAGATGCTTGACTGAGAATATGTGCACACCTTTTTCAGAAGCTACCTTATTGTCAGCTTAAGATGCTCCATAAATGGTGACAGAATTCCTCTGTCCTAGCTAACATTTCTGGGATGTCCTCAGGAGAAGATTCTTAAAAAATGACTTGCATTTAACCACGCTTAGGGTGACAGAAATGTAAGTGCCTGTGGCAAGAGCCACAGTGAGAGAAAAAGCCTCCTGGCATACTCTCAGAAGCTGCAACTGAAAACAAAACAAAAACAAACAAACAAACAAAAAAAACAAAACATAACTTATTATTATATTATTACTGTTCTCAGGTTTTTGAAGAGTAGCCAGATTCAGCTGAATTTCTATAATTTTATTTTAGAAACCAAGCTATTTTAAGTTTCTGTATCGAATGAACACCAATCTTTTGCCCATCTGGTTGGACTTTCAGCCATCCTAGTCTCACCTCAATAGAAAGAAGTATGAAGTGACAGCAAAGCCAAAAAACATTGGCATACTGTACAGTACTGAAAATGTTATAAAACAAGCAGTCTGCTTGTTCAGTATTTTTTTCATTGTGAGGACAGTAACCTGACGTGGGAAAGCTATAAGGCAAAATACAGTTTGCTTTTGAGGGAATTCATTCACTGACATCAGTGTCCACAAAGGTATTAACCTGACAAGGCCACTGTGTCAGAAGCCATTGGTAACACTGAGGAATTGACTGCTTTTTGCTGTTGCCAGAAGCAGATCACTGGCTCTTAAGATCTGCATGGCTGGGGCACTGTGAAGAGATCTAAAATTAGACTGAGAAGAGGCATGAGAGATTTGTGTATCATTACATGCTTCTTTGTGACTTCCTTCTGATGTTCTTCAGAAAGAAGGATTAGAAGGAAGGAAATACATGGAAAGATCCCTGCTAAGAGATGGTTTCTTAAGCTTCAGTCTAATTACTATGCACTTTGAAGTTCATTATTCTAATTAGAAGCAGGGACTGAGAGAAACAGAGGGGGTCCATTCCCCAGGTGGGAACTCTAGCTGCAACTGCAATGCAAGCAATAAATAACACTGCATAACTTGAGCCTTAGTGAAGTGCTGGACTGTGTTTTGCCTAATGGCAGATCAATACCATACAAATGAAGCTATTACAGTTGTGTCATATAAAGCCTTGTTTGGTCAGCAGCCAAAATAGGGATTAGTTGGAAGAGTTCCTAGGACTTTCTGTCTGAATATTATCGCAGAAGTTAATGAGGAAGATCTGATAGGCTGAGACAAACATCAACAGTGCCAGCAACCAGAGAAGATGGTTGGCCCAATAGCCAGTCTACTGATAATTAAAATGCCCTGAAGCCAGTGGAACATCAGTTGAAGATCAGGTGAAATTATCACACAAAGGCAATCCAATCCCTTTGGCAAACAGCTGTATGATGTTGCCACCACTGGTACAGACAGGTACACAACAGGAAACGCAAATGCACAAGCACTCATAACCAGGTTAAACACACTTACAGGTAATACTGTAATAAACTTGTGACATTTCAAACACAAGCAGCCAGGCTATAGAGACTGTAAAGCACATAAATTACTGATAGATCTCTACAGTGGACAGGGAGATCCAAGTAATGCAGTTGTTGTCACCCTGAACGCTTGCCCACATGACACATATTTTTAGTAAAAAAGCAGGAGGAAAGAGTGATGGAGATTTCTGCTATTGCTTTTTAAAGGGAAGACAGAACAACACATGTTCATAGAGCACTGTTTAGCTCTACATTTTTCCTGTTGTTTTGCCTCTAAAACAGTCCCTTTGATAAAAGACTGATAAACCTACTGATGGGTTAATTCTGAACCACAAACCTCCATGGACTTGAGATATGAATACAAATGTCTGAAATAGAAATGGACTTTATATATGCACAGCACAGTAAACATTGTGCTATTAATCTTCACTATTCTTCTAAGACTGATGGGCAATTGTCATTACCCTCAATTTGCAGAGGTAAAATTGAAGCCAGAAGGTGAACTGACCTCCGCCAAGACTCCCAGGAAATGGGGGCAGAATCATAATTATGGTCATCAGTATGACGTGACTTCCAGCCTCTTGCTCAGTCAACCACACTTCACTACCTCTCATAAATCTTTGGGCCTCCTCAGGCAAGAATTTACAGAATTTTGCCTCTCAGTGAAAGTCACTTACTACAGATAGACTAGATAGACTGTGCACATGCTCTCAATTCAGTCTTTATCCATGAGGTATTCCTGATTCTTCTGTTTACCCTGCCAAAAGTGAGAGACAGCCAACCCGAGTTCTCTGACTCCCCAGATAAAAAACTCTTTCACTTTTTGACCCTTTCCACAGATGTGCTTTCTGCCAACCACTCAGCAGTTCTATAAGGTCACTTAGAAACTTAAGTGTTCTGTGCCCTGGGAAAGCAGAGATACTCAGCACTGCTGCTTACTTCATTGAGTTCACATACCCTTACTTTATTTTGTATTTCCAGCATGAGTCTGGGATATAGATGAGATCAACCTGATTGACTTTTAATTCACAGAAATCATAACTGAAGGCTGGTGGTTAGGAGCAACTTTTGTACAAGCTGGGGAAAGACTTTTACTAGGAAGGAAACTTACACAACCCCCTCCATAAGCTCCTGACACTTTCCGAATACTCTTGGAGTTCCAGGAAATTAAATGTGATGGCTGAAGATGTCCAACCTGTAATGTCACAAAAGGATCACAGGATAGCACAGGCTGAAAGAGAGCTCAGGAGGTCTCTGCTCCTGCTCACAGCAGGCTCAGCCCTGAGGTCAGACCAGGCTGCTCAGAGCTTTGTCCAGTTGTGGTCTGAAAACCTCTGAGAATGGATGGTGCAAATCCTCTCTAGGAAAAGTGTCACTGCCTGACTGTCCTGATGGGGAAAAAAAGTTTCTCTTTCTGATTCTCTTCTGTTTCAGTTTAAGTCCACTCTCATTTATCTTCCTGACCTACACTGCTGCAAAGAGCCCAGTTCCATCTGGTCAATGACCTCCCCAGAGGCACTGGAGGCTGCCATCAAATCCTCCACAAAGTCATCTCTGCTCCAGGCTGAACAAGCCCAGCTCCCCCAGCTTCTCCTCACAGAGCAGGTGCTCCAGCTCCTGACCATCTCGATGAGCTTCTGCTGAAATTGATTCAATTTACTGTTGTTTTTCTTGAATTAGGAAGCCAAAAAAGGATGTGGTATTATAGACATGGTCTGAATGTTTGCAATTATTTTATTTGATGCCATAATATCTTCTCTTGTGGTCTACAGATTGGATGAACTAAAAGCACTCTAATTAGAAACTACCCTGGATAATTGCCCACATCTAAAAGAGATGCCAAAAGTGGCATCTGTGGCAACTGTTTATTTAACTGTGATAGGAAAAATTCTGAAGTCCTCAAGAAATCGTGACGACTTTCTCCACACTTTCAACTACACCTTCATAGCC
Organism: Nettapus auritus; assembly: GCA_011076525.1. NCBI lineage: Eukaryota > Metazoa > Chordata > Aves > Anseriformes > Anatidae > Nettapus > Nettapus auritus. Next base: position 189,284,887 of record CM021765.1, read on the forward strand.
TGTGTTCACAGTATTTAAACTCCGCACAACTAGAACTAATTTTCATGTGTTCATGTAGATTTAAAGGAGGAAAAAAAAACAAACAAACATAAAAAACAACAACAAACCGTATTAGCAGGTAATGTTAGAATACAATTAAAATAGTAACATACACTGATTGAAACCTGAGGATCTGGATCTTAGCACAGCGCATCTGAATGTACGCTGGTCCCTGAGCTTTATCTACAGAAAGATACCATCTTTTTAATTAAAAATAATAAAGAAATGAGCATCAACAACTAATAAGGAAATGAGCATCAATTTACATTGTCATTCTTACAGTTTTGTGCTCCAACCAGTAAAACACGTTTGTGGAAACACAGCACAAATTCAATTTTTTTTTTGTTTTAAATGTATGAACCTGGGTAATTGCCTCACAGTGTTTGCATTTTGGCACCTGAAATGTGGGTGTTTTCACTTACCCACAAGAAAATGGGCTATTCTGTAGGAAATACCTTCCAGATTACCAACCACATCCAATGAGTTTTTTTGTAGACTCCATTTTAAGATCCAAAATTGATCTGAATCACACACATGACACAGCCTAAAATGCTATTTAAAGAATTTCCACACTGCTGTGTAAAAATCAGTTGCCTACATCCCTACCAAGGAAGCCAAAGTCTCACTCTAAATGTAAAAGCCTCTCTTAAGGCACACATGGTTGCAAATTTAGGCTTCACTAGCTTGAATCATATAAGCAATAGATCAAAATGAGCCTGACGTATAATTATGTACCCAGGAAGCCTATCCTGGAGGTAACAGATGGGCTGCCAGGTGTTGGGGATGCTCTCACCTGCAGACCCTGCTCATCCCTGGTGCTCATAATGGAAGGTGAAAGGGAGATGGATCTTCCTGCATCAATGCTATTCCTGGCTACATGGAAAAAAAAAGAAGGAAGGAAGAAAGGAAGGGAGAAAGAAAGGAATGGAGAAGGGAAAGAAGAAAGAAATGAAAAAGCAAAAGAGAAAGAAAGAAAGAGAGAGAGAAAGAGAGAGAGAAAGAAAAAGAAAGACAAAGAAAGAAAGAAAGAAAGAAAGAAAAAGAAAAGGAAAAGAGAAAGAAAGAAAGAAAGAAAGAAAGAAAGAAAGAAAGAAGGAAAGAAAGAAAGAAAAAGAAAGAAAGAAAGAAAGAGAAAGAAAGAAAAAGAAAGAAAGAAAGAAAGAAAGAAAGAAAGAAAGAAAGA
>CM021765.1:189286118-189329379 GCA_011076525.1 Nettapus auritus
AGAAAGAAAGAAAGAAAGAAAGAAAGAAAGAAAGAAAGAAAGAAAGAAAGAAAGAAAGAAAGAAAGAAAAAGAAAGAGAGAAATCCTGTGTTCTCTGGGTCCAGGAGGCAGATTATTTTCATGTGTCTTTTCAGAGTGGAAAGAAATAACTAAAGTACAACAATAAAACATGTCTCTATGTCAGGTCAGGCTTGGACCTATAACTCCCCTTTCATCCAGTTGACCTTTGGCTTTAAAGAAGTGCAGGGAAAATTGTACTCAAATGTTGACTACAGAAAACTGACAATCCTGATGAAAGCTGTTAAAAGACTGTCTCACTCAACAAAAAAACACATGACATTGTTCAACATCATGTGATTTGCTAAAAGATACAGTTAAACAGGATCTAAATTCTTTTTTAGCATTGATTTAAACTCTTACTGAGCAACTTAATTGAGAAGGGTAGCAGAGGAATGAAGGCAGAAAATGTAAATAAGGCTTCTAGCTATAAAAATACACACAGACTTGCACAAAGGATGACTCCCTACCACAAACAAGGTAGACCAGTTCAGAGAAATGACTACTGATCAACCACAAGTATTTGTTCTATCATGAAATCTTTTAAACGTGTGTTGGTTTGTGAGATACATATACAGTCATTTTTATTTGAAACTTGAGCACCTTGGGAACATCTTGCTGATGAGGGAAAATAGCTGCATTTTAGAGCTGAATCTTGTTCTGCACTTTCTTCATTGGGAACATCTTTTCACCTTGCCTTTTGGGACATTCACTCCCTCCATAATGACTACTCCGTCTCTCAGTGTGCCAGTCTAAAATACTGTTCTCAGCTCAAAGAAAATCCATGAAAAAGAAAATAAACTTTTTTTTTTTTTTTTTTCTCTCTTGTTTGATTTCTCACAAGAGCAAAGGCTGCATATAGAAGACTAAATGGTCATTTTGCGTCTCTTGGGAGTCCATCTGGTACTTACCGCCAATTGGAAGTGGGCAGTTTTGCAACTACCACACAGATTAATTGCAAACTGTTTTGAAGGTACTATTTGTTTCTCAAATGTCAGTTCCACAGAGAGTTATTGTTATGAGCTGCTGAGATGCCATTCAGTGCCCTGCTCCCTTGCTTTAGCCTACCTACAATTTACCTGGACAATTATTATCTTAGTGGGACAGGCTTTTTACTTGGTGGAAACTGTACCATCAACTTCAAAGCATAGCTGGCTTGTGCCCTTTATGAATACATATTCTGAAGCCTGGCAGTTTTCTGGGAATTGACACCTAAACAGCAAGAGAGTTGTAATAAAAAGACAGAAATAATAACGAGCTGCATTGTTAAAATATAATAGGCTGCATCTTGCCCTCTGCTGAGCTACTTTACAAGGGACAGAGGAAATGGCAGGGAAAAGGGCAGGGGAAATTTATTTGTGAAGTGCCAAGAAACAGATTTTTTTTTCCTCCAAGCATCTGCAGATTGGAAACGATAACCCTTTTGTATCTCACTGGCATACTCTGGGGATTAATTCTTATCAAGCCCTGGAAAACTTCCAGAAAGTCAGTAAGACATGTATACAATAATGGTATCAGTATTTTTGAGAGATTTTGGTCACTCGCAGTTTTAGGGAAGTTCATTGATTATGTTTAAATATATAATGTCCCTTTTTTTTCCTGACACAGAAGTGAATAACCTGATAGAATTCATTTAGTCAAATTTGATATCATGAAGATCCTATTCTGTTTGCATTCAAATAATCCTGGAGCAGACAAGCAAAAGAAGATTTTTTTTTTTTTCAATGCCTTCATTACTTTTTGATTGTAGAAAATGAGCCTTCTATAAAACTTGTTATGGTCCTGAGTACCACAGACTGGCCTCAACAATACTTCTATAAGGTAGCACAGAAATTTCACCCTTAGGAATCACTAAATATCAGAAGGACAAAGCTCCTGTAAAAATATCTTGTAAAAAAAGGAATACAAAGAAAAAAAAGAAGACCTCGTGCTGTTAAGCTAATGTTGAAGAAGAAAAGATGGAATGATAGCTTTATCTCTTGTACTGAGATCCACTGCAAATTTAAGAATACGTAGTGCCATTGCAATGTTTAGATAAAAATTACTTTTCTAGGCAGTAGTTTCATTGCTGTTTCCATAGCTTGCATCATTGCACTCATCGCTGCAATATCTCCATCTCTCTCTGTCCTGCTCAGAAAGTTTGTTTCACAACTGGTCTTACTGAGCTCCCAGGGATCTTCCCTGGCACAAGGAACAGATAACATGAGCAGAGGTACTATAATGTGATTTTGTGCCACCAAACTGGAAACTGAGTTTCTTGGAAGAGCTTCACCTGCTGTTAGTTGCTTTGTATCATCATTCGCAGTATGGGAAAACAGAAAAGGCAACAGAAAAAATTCCTGTGACCTTTGACCTCTGCTCCAGACCAGAGAGCTTTGTTCAATTATGAATCACTCCTGAAGTCTGAAGGTGAAAACTTCCTGGAAGTGGCAATGCAGAAATAGGCTCTGCGGAGCCAGGTAGATCAGGGATGTCTCTCTGAAGTACTTCAAAGATATATATTTTTTTCTTTTTTCTTTTTTTTCCTCCTGTTCCCTTCTCCCCCCCCCCCCCCCCCCCCACCCAAGGACAGAGAAAGTGCAATGAGGGCAGCATCATGGACACTAAGGAGATATTTTCTTCTAGAGATACAAATATCAGAAACTCTCAACAGTGCTCTTCTTTGCAATTTGGTGACTTAAGTCAAGATTGTTTCTACCTTTCTACTTTGTCTCTAAAAAATGAAAGATAGAACAAAAATCTCCCAAATAGAAGATTTTGCTTAAATATATTTGCTTGTACATCCTGCAGTGGAGCTCATTAGCCAAATGTCTAGTGCATTTATAAATTTTTCCTCTTTTTTACTGGACTCTTTCCTTATGGAGACCCTTACCTTAATTAAAAATGAGAAAATTAATACATGAAGCATCATGTAAGGGAACAGAGCAAACTGGGATTCTGATCTCTGTTCTCAAGGCTTTTATTTTTACTTTTAAAACAGACATTCTGTCTTCAAACAGAGATAATCGGAGATGATCTGGGTAACAGAAATTTAATATGCCTCCTGGACTCAGCTGAAGGAACAACTTGTTAACATTCATTGCCAGACTTTATATTCACTGATCTTCTTTTGACCCCTGACTTTTACATTCCTTGTTAAACAGTGGCCCACTCTCTGCCTTTTTACCTAGTAAATGTTATTTTTAGTTGACAGAAAACACAATAATCTCTGAAGGATTTGACCCACTTGAGAAACAAACAAACAAACAAAACAAAATAAAACAACAACAACAAGAAAAAAAACAAACAACAAACATGCTATAAGCTCTGACACTGTCTATGGGTAGTGGGGTGTTATTTAATGTCTTGTTATGCCTAAAGTAAAGGGAAGAATATTATGTGAAGTTATACAGTATGATCTACACCATCAGTCAAAATGGGATAATGTTTGCAATATGCGTAAGATGTTACAGATCACATTGTTGTCTTCAAATCATTTTGCATCACAGAAATGAACAACCATATAAAATCTCAGTAAGTTGAATACCTAAGTAAAATCCAGATCTTGTAAATACCAACAGGTTGTCTTGTAACTATGCAGGGATTCCTGTTTTCTCTGATGCCCCTTGCTTTATAAGAATAGAGGTCAAACTAATTTATTTCACATTACTAACACATTTTTTCATCAAGTCACCATTGTTCACCAGTAGTCTCTATATCTTCTCTACATCTAACAAAACCAACAGCAGCTTCTAGCTCCTTCAGTGCTCTTCTGAAACAATTGCCTCTATTATGATGGTGCTGCTTACGGGCAAGACTAGGCATTCTGGCAGAATAAGAGAAACAAATTAAAAGAATTGAACTTGCTTCTTCTGTATCCCTCAACACTGTAACAGGCATACGTCTCCAGTATGACCTGGGGAGGTGCTTGGACACCAGTGTTGCCAGCTGGATGGATGGCTAGCCAGAAGAAATACCTGTTTTCATCTCTGAATCACCAGAACAATTCCAATGCACACACGGCACAGACCTGACATCAGTGACCCAAGCGTACATTACCTCTGCATATTTCTGTATCTTTCTAGAAACAGGAACAGAGATATGTAGAAAGACACATGGTACAACAGCTCCTTCACTAATATCTGTTAAAAAATAAATTTATGAAGTCCTTTGAACAATATAGGGCACATCAAAGAGTGGTCATAAAGTAAGCATTTGCTTATAACATGACTTTCACACAGAAGCTCCACTCCTGGGAAAACTCTATGTTTTGTCAAGATTCATGGATTCCACAGTACAAAACCTTTGAAAAACTCTAGGGAAAGAACTGGGCTCTATCTTGGCATAGTGTATTAAGTTAACAATAAACAGTTTTGACAGTGAATGATGATCTGGGAAATCTTTCTGCAATAAGATCCTTATACTCCAGTCTCTGAAAACATCAAGGTCAGAATTTGATAAAAAGTTTAACGCTCCCATCAGAAGATATACTATCAGATTTATTCTTATTTTCTTAAGATTGTTTCACATCAATGTGCAAAACAAAGAATGAGGAATATCCCATCCTATGCAAGGTCTATCAGTATTTCATATTAATGTACATGCATTATCAAAGTTTTCCTTGAAACGCACATTTCTAACCAAGGGACCAGACTGGATATATATGTGAAAAACAAAGGATGACACTGTCAGCTTTAGTACCACGTGGAAACTAAGAACTGCAATTTTAGAGATTTATCTGAAAAAAATAGGACTAGCTAAAGTCACTGAGATCAAGACAGTAGGTTGTAAAACCCACAGATACCCCTATCACAACAGATCTTTTTTACCTTATTCACATAAACTCATGGGCTTCTTCAGGAAAAAGGTCTCTCCAACACAGACCCCCCTCTTAAAGCTCTTTCAAGTACTGCACAATGGAATCAAACAGGTAACTGCATAATATATTGACAGGGCACCCTGAGGATACCTTTTGTACTCCAAGCTCTCTCCAGGGAGCTCCTTCCTTGTGAGGGATAGAAACTGAAATCCACAGCTTTGCTCACATTGCACTTCTGCACTTCACACAAGTTGCTAGAACAAACAGAAAATTACATCCACATCACCTGCTTCAGTGGAGGAAGAACTGGCACTTTAGCTCATGTAAGGAGTTAGCTCATGTCACTGGTTATCACTGTGTGGCCTTTTTCTCCTTCCTCGCTAGAACATGAACAATTCCTTGTAAAGTCAAAGTGGAGTTATTCCTTTGCTACATTAAAAGAATAAAGACTTGAATAATGAAACATAGAATCTTAGATGCATTTCTATAATCACTCCCTGTAATTGCAAAAGCAGGAACTTAATGCTGCTCTGGATTTCATCAGGTTGGTGAAGGACCACCACCAATCTCTAAAATACATCAGCACATTTATTCATGCGACAGTTTTTAATTATGCCACTCTCACCTAGCAGGACTCAAAGTGTCTCACCAGACACTCAAAACCCAGCCAGCTTTCACTTATTGACACTGCACACTGTGGGCTGCAGGCCAGGTCAGAACAATGCCCTCAGTTAAAACAGTCATGGCAACAATGACAACTCCTGATGTTTTAGCTTAACCTGTCACCTTTGCATCAAACAGTTTAATGGTACAAAAAAGTAGAAAAAAGCTTTTAGTGTACCTTTAAGACAATATTGGCTCTAATTCATTTTTCATTACCTCTTAAGAGTGAAGAACTTTTGTGTTCATCACTATTCAGACTTGCCTATGATGCCTACATATCCAAAACAGAAATGCACAGGCATGCAAGGTGCAGGATTTGCATAGTACAAGATCTGCAGGTACTGCCCTCTAAAAACACAGATTACTGCAAGTGGCAAAGCAGACAAGCCAGGGGTGGTCCACAATGGCCATGAGGCTGTCTTCCAATGACACCACATTTACAAAGACAGGTCTTGCTAAGCAGAGAAGCAGCACTCTCTTAATTGCCTTTCAGTACATCACCTTTGAAGAAAAAAACTCATTATTTCACACTGATTACTACACAGTAGTTTTGGACACATACCTACCGTGGTGGGAAGAAGAAACAGTAGGGACAGCTGGGTAGTGCTATGAGAGAAACTCAATTTTTGTTGTGACCAGAGTCTTCGCCCTCAATCACACATTCCTTTATAAATGTTAGTCTTTTATCAAATTATCTATAAATGGATATCACTGAAAAGGAGGGAAGGAAGGAGACACACCTGATGTGTAGAGTGGTACTGCCCAGAGGGCATAAAAGAAACACACATCAGGCATTTCCCATTCTCTTCCATCCAGTGATATGCATGAATCCTACTACTCCACCAGTACTGAGAACAAACCAAACGAGCCAATAGCTACTGGTTGAACACTGCACGAGTGTGGCATGGAACCCGATAAGGAAGAGTTTCAAATTAAAATCCACTATCACGCTCATGTGTAGGTTCATGAGCAACAGAGAGACCTGAATCGCTCTGACAGGTGGATTTCATCTGCATGAGCAAAGTGATGGGTGTGTGCTCTGTAATGAACATGGGAACAGTGATGTGATGGCAGGGAACCATCACCAGTCCTGTGCTACAGGAAAAAAATCTGTTTTCCTCACTTTCTGTCTGTGCTACATGTGTGAAAACATACAGTTTGATTCTCCATACACTCACATTAATTTTATACAGCTGTTACTGCATTTTCAGTGAAGAAACTCCTGATTTATAATCATTGTAGGTAGGAGGAAGATTAAGAACAGAATACCTCAAGTGAAATAGGTATTCAAAGAGCTTAGTAAATAATTTGCTATGAATAATTCATTTGAAAAAAAATTGATATTTTCCCCTAGTCCTGAACAGCCTAAGAATAGAGCATGAATGTTGAACATTTATATGTTACTTGCAATTATTTGTGAACTACATCAAGTAATTTGTGGTTTACACATAACTCAAATAGGAAATTATGATTATTAAATAAAACATAAAATTTACAACTCCCACAGCAAATTATGTCTTTTGACTAATTTATGTAATGATCTTAGCTAGTCTGCCCTTCATGAATTTCAAACTGCATGTTCAATATTTGCAATTATCTGTACACGCAGCAGTTACATAAGTCATCTGACTAGTAGTAGTCACACCACCATGTGAGACGCAGTCAACATAGAAAAAACAGCATACTGTATGGTTTAAAACATTGCAGAAGATACTGAAGCATGCAGTTAAAAATTACAGCTGAATCTTTTCCCTTCAAAAGCACATAGGTAGGATGCTTTTCCTTCTTCACTCAGCACTAGTGTCTATTGACATACATGGATGAGGTGGTAGGAACGTTGTGTTGCTTTTTATTTCTTTTCATCCAGAACATTAAGTTTGTTGCTTAATGTTTTTTTAATGGGTGAGCAGCACTGATGTGTTGCTTGAGGTTTGTCACTGGGGCTGGAGAGGGAATGGGGTGCAGCAGGAGAACAAGCAGCTTAGCACATGTGAGAGAAAGGCTCAGGAAAGGCATGGATATTGACAGCCAGTTGAGACAGCTTGAAAGAAGATTTGGTCTGATTTCCAGGTTGGGTAAGATTCTCCCTTTCTGAAATATGTTTGAAGGTAGGAGGTGAAAACTAAATGCTGTTGATCACATCGGCTTCATGTTAGTTGCTGACCCCAACTTAGACCACACTGTGGCCTCACTGAAACATATGGGATCTTTGTCTTCAGCTGGGATGGGACCAGGATTTCATACTTGATCCTAACAGTAAGGGCTTTTCTTTTCTTTATTTTGTTCTTATTGAACTGTCTTACTAGGCCCTCTTCCTTCTAAACATAACTGCTTGTTTAGGTATCTTGGACCTATTATTCCTATGTGTTTTTATCTTGCCAGCTAACCAAACCTGAAATAAACCTAAATGTGAAACAAAAGCACTGTCTGCTATTGCTTAGTATAACAGGTTGTCTGTTGTTGGTGGTACTAAATACTCTGCAGAAAATAATGAGAGGGAATAAAGAGCACCACAAGGCATGCTTAGAGCAAACAGCCCACTGCTAGGATATGTATGTGAACAGCTAAAATGATTCCTAAGAAGTTTGGCCTGGCTTTGGTCAGTAAAGCATGACTGTGTCAGCAACGGGCAATTCTTTAATATCTGAGCTGCAGGAAAAGCAGCTCCACTCAACTGCAGTGCTTTCTTCCACTTCTAGGCTGTTTGAAGCACTGAGAAGGAAATAGCAGTATATTAGAAATATATAATTAAAAATAAGTGTCTGTGTGCTTTGAAAATATATCTAGATGATAGATTACCCTTTCCTATTATCTGCTGCCTTCTACTTGAAGAACCCTGTGATTTCAGGACATGGTTTCTTTACAATTAATATTTTTATTGTTGACATTTCCCCTCTCCCATCTCTTTATATTCTCTTACCACTCTATTCAGTCATGAACAGGACAGTTTTTAAATCTGAGAGATACTGAAAGTTAAGGACCAAAAATTCACTCAGTCACTGAAATAACTGGCTTGATTTTCTAGCCCTGCACATACAAACCTTCTTCTGCTGCAGATGGAAATGAGTCTGATGATACTGCCATCCCCGTCACAGCAGGACAGCTAAGGCTGCTGAGTTCTGTGGTATCATGTGCAGGTTAAATCAGTGAGTTAAGAGTGAATCTAGTTACCTGCATAGTGGCAAAGATGCTTTCTCTGCAGTCATGGATGTAGATAGATACCCCTGGCTATTTCCTGCACAGCACTGTCTCCATCTGCACTTGCAGCTCCTCTCCTCAATGCACCTCATCTCCCTTGTGACTATTGAATCAGAGCCCGTTTCAACCCTTATTTGTAAGAAAACGGGTGAAATCTGTGCAGTGGAGTAGTGGTTGCTCCATGAACTATTTCCTCTCCCCAGCTCACATCCACCCTATTGCTGTAAGACACCATGGAGCACAGCACTCCAGTTTTCGAGTTGTTAAGCTTTGAATAAAATTGGCAAGTCTACCATAGGAAAAAGACAATTCTGTTTGTCTTTGAAGACACCACAGTGGTAAATATTGCCAATTTTAACACAGAACTAGTGCCTCTACCTCTGTTTTCCTCAAAATTTGAATGAAAAGCAAATGATGTTCTCTCTGGTAATCAAAAACTCTCCTACTTGACTGCATGTGTCTGATAACAAGAAAACAAAAATATTGGTAAGTTTGAAGGCAGTACTGAAATGCATAATGCTAGAAACACAAACTATTTTTTTTTTTTTTTTTTCTAAATAAGAAGGTGCTTTAGTAAAAGTAATTAATCTGCTTTAATTGCCTTTAAGTGATGATATTTGAAAAAAGTTATTACAAGCAACTTCTTATTCAGAAATTAGCAGCCAAGATCAATAACAAAACTTAAAATGTAGGCAGATACTGATGTGGATAATGTATGCATAATACTGCTATAAAGGGTTGAATTTGGTGAAAAAAGCTGATGAAATAGAACAGGTGATGTTAATTCTATTGAGGCTGACTTCAGATAGCTAGTGTTCAACCAGTTTGGTTTTTATATGGCCTTGAAAGATATGCCAACTATAGCTGCTTAATCCATATTGCAATTAGAAACTGTTACCTTTGTTGATCAACAAAATATGAAATGGAAGAAAGGAAAATAACATACCATGTTCACACACAAAACAAAATGAGCTATATCAGGGACATCAGGGAAGGTGGAATACTATAACAACACATTTTATATTGTTATACTATTCCACCCACCTTAATGGAGAACCCTTCGGTGTGGCTACGCCATAGCCTTTCGAATCCAGATTTCCTCCCACTTTCATGGTGTCACAAGGCTTTCGTTGCTCAATGTATTCATTCATGGTGGACTCCAGCAGGAAGGCAAACTTGCCCTTGGATTTGCGGACACGAGCTACTCCCTCTGCAGTAGTCCTAGTGAATACTGACGGTTCTGCTGATTTCATGTAGGTCCACATCTTTTCATACACTGCTATTTTTGATCTCTGGAGAAAATTAAAAAGAAGTTAGAACAAAAGAATATTGCAACATTTCAGTGTGGCACTATTCAAAATAAAATCAATAGCATTTAATTTTTCAAACAAGTAGGGTTGGGAAAATCTGACTTGGATAAGGATTTTTTTGGAATTTAATTATTATTAAAAAAAAAAAAAGGAAAAAATATAAATACTATAAAATCACATATCATGTTTAGGCTCAGTTAGCCTTTATCAGTTACAATAAAATAACTACATTGCTAAGGCCTCAATTTATTGTTAGGTTAAGGCAGTTCACACAGTCAGTGTTATAAAGTGTGTTTTAGGTAATTATATACAAAATAGATATCCATAACAAACATGGGAAAGAGAAAAAATAAAATAATCCCCCATAAATCTTGATAAATCTTGAGATAAATCTTGAGACAATTCTTAGCTCTAACACCTGCTTCTTACCCCATTAAAACTACAATAGCTTAAATAATATTTCTGCTTATTCGGTAATTCAGAGTCCAGAATTATTTCAGTTTACATTCAGAAAGTCTGCACAACATTTCAAGACATGGGTCACAATAAAAGATATAAATATCAAACTGGATGAAATATGTTACTAAATGAAACACAATGCTGCAAGTATTTTGTCTTAAAGAAATATTAGGTACGTTTTTAGAACTTCAGTATCAGTGGGTTCATTTCAAAGACTGATCTTGCAAGTAATTGGGTAAGAAATATGCTTGCTCAAAGAATGTGCAAGAATTCATGGCTTAGCTGGAGATTTTCCTGGCTTGGAATGTGTTATGGAATCACAAATAAAGACTTTAGCAAAAACAAAACTTAAGCAAAAATAAAAACAAAAAAAATCATTAGGAAGGGAAGAATTTGAAATTGGAAACCTCAGTGGTAAGACTGACTATGTATATGCAAAGCAGCAGTCTGTCAGCTGAATGTTATCCAGTATTTTTATTTAATGAGAGATAGCACTTGTCTTCTCTTAAGCATGGTGTAAAAAAGACTGTGTTTACCCATGATTCAAGTCAGCTTTTCTCTGACTCAGCAAGAATTTCAAGCAAAGTAAGAACTGGTCTATGAGCCCATTCCTATGCTATGTTGAGCACTTCAGGAAATATTATTATTATAAGGCCCCAAAACAAAGGATCTTGGAATATTTAAACAAATAGAAAATTCTATCATCTAGGTGTTTTATAAATTTAGAGTGGCTTAAAAAATCCTGGAACCAAGCCTTTGCATAAGTAAGAGTAATTTCCCTGAGGCACTTCTTTTTAGCAATTACTGACTGATTGTATTATTACTTAGAAACTGGTTTGTTAGGGAAGTACATCCAACTTGAAAGTAAGAGACATTTAAACAGAATCGTTCAATAAAAATACCACAAAAATTGTCTTTTTTTTTTTTTTAGCTTGTCTGTATGCATCATTTTATCTGTCAAACACAATAAAACTTAAATGAATAACAGTTGTGTATGTCCATAATCACATCCTGACTTGTCTCTTTCCACTGCAGACACATCTACTTTTCATTTACATAATAGTGACTAAGAGCAGAGCCTAAGCTAAGACACCTATGTGTTCCTTTTACTTTATACTAAAATAATTTCTTGTATTTAAACTTACAGAAATAATTTAAAAAAAAAAAAAAGGAAGAGAACAGTAATGAATCAGGCTTAATTTCAGAGTATTTACTTGCCTTTGTCTACCTTCATTTTCAATCACTCACATCTTAAAATTCTTATCATGCGATAAATATGTAATAGGTCACTATCTTTCAAAACTAAAAACATACAACACACTAAAATAGTACTATTAGGAATAAGAAATTACACCCTAAACTTTTTTTAAAGAATTAAAAAGTTGCATTTAAATTCATTTTTTTCAGGATTTAGTTTCCTTTGCTTATCAAGAGACAAAAAATATGGAAAGTCTAACAAGTCATCTGCTCTGTGAGAACATGTTCTCCCAAGCTTTCATTTGTTAACATTCAACATATATTTGTCAACCCAGAGTGAAAGCTGATGAGTGAACCAACAGATATTCCTTATTATCATACTGAGAAAGCTTTGTAGCATTCCCCTGCAGTCAGTCAGGCCAGAATGATTTTCTTTTAGGGCTTTTCTGAGTAAGACTGCTAAAGCTAAGCTTTTTCCTCTTGAAGAAGCTGCTTTGAAAAGGTAGCTTGTTCAAGCTGCCTTTTTCAACTCTTGCTGTTTCCAAAACGTGAAGTAAGAATCACAATCACAGAATCACAGAATTTCTAGGTTGGAAGAGACCTCAAGATCATCAGTAAATAGCCAGTAGAATCAAAACCTTATTTTTCTTAATGATGTCTTTAAAATGACTTTTTCTTTTTCTGTTTTCAGTCTGGACTTAAAGCTGAATGAATAGCTGTTCTGATTTTCTGACATTTTGATCAGAAATGATAAAATGATAAGAGAATGTCCTGAAGGATCAGACTTATCCAGAGAGTAATAACTGATGGAAAAGTTACCCATGACTCCAATTCTAAAACTGATTATGTTTGCTTCCAAACACACACACACAAAAAAATCTGTTAGAATTGGGAAACCTGTTAGAATTGGGAAACAAGCCTTCTTGTACTATTGTTTGAAGCGAGGTCTGAATCTGAGGTTATGCAAACAGTATCATCCATCAGTAATATTTTATCATTGTCCCTGTTTTGCGCAAAATATTTTTTAGAAATACTGCATACAATAGCATTAGCAATCACTGTACTTCTGCAGAGATTAGAAACAAGTTGATGACAGAGCTTTAGTTATGCCATTAAAAAAAAAAAAAAAAGAGAGATAAATCTAAAACTTGATTAAGCATCAAATTCTGCATCTGCAACTTGGAAGTGTTTGGGGTTACTTTTAATATTTCTTTTTATATTTTGAAAAAATAAGGTAAAAATATAAACATTGATTTTACTTCTTTCTCTTAACACAAGATTAGAGTGAAATAATGTCTGTCATAGATGGACAAAGAATATTTTTCTTTTTAATGAGAAATCTTGCCACTTACATGAAATATTGATTCATACAAAAAAGTATCTGTGTTTACAGGATTAAAAAGAATCTTTTTCTTCTTTTTTTTTTTTTTTTTTTTTTTGACCAAGACAATTCTTATGTCAAAAGACCTGACCTCTTTACTTCAAAACAACGGCCTGTAAAATTTTTTTGACACTTAAAAAAACAAATCATTTTTTTTTTGTTCTGTTGTACTTCCTTGGAAATTCATTTTGCATCATCACATTAAAAATTGCAAGTACTGGATACTTCTGAAAATGCAAGAGGTTGAAAAATCAAAAATTAAATAAACCTGCTTGGTTTCCAGCGTCATGGTTTTAACTATCATTACAGCTTCATTCTGGTGGAAAGAACAGTTCAAATGCATATGCTATGGTTACCGTTTCGACTTGTGATGTACTAAAACTGAAATTCCCAGAATTAAATGTCTGAATTTGCACAAATTGAGCTAAAGAAGAATCTATTGTCTAAGCATAGATGTAGAAAAATAATACAGAATATTTCGGCAGGCATCTGATGTGAAATCAAGGCTTTGAGGGACCAAAAGATAAGTCCCTACTACCTGAGTGAAAAATACAGTGCTCTGAGAAAGCATCTATAACTTAATATTTAGGTGTATGGCAACACACTGGCTATAGAAGAAGACAGGTGTAGACATTTGTCACTGAAACACATCCATTAAAAAATGAAGTACCAAGCACCCTAGACATTTCTGTGGGATTCTTCTAGAATTGATGTAAAGAGGAATATATAAGTTTAAATACTTTAAAGGGTGACTTATTTCATCACAATACGCTTGTCCCATACAGAATGTGTTAAGGTGCTTTTCTTTCTGCAATGTCTACAGAAGAAATCTAGAAAAATATTTTAGATTAAACTCCCTGGACAGCTTCATTATGTGAAGGCTGAACTACTGTGTGTTCATTAAGTGCCATTTGTGTCTTACAAGGCCTCAGCATTTTATTGCTAAAAGCACGCATGAAAATATCTGCAAGTTCCCTCTGGGGCTATCATTTGCAATAAAACAATTATTTCACTACAAACCTTTTGGGGCACACTCAGCTGCTGACCTGGAATTGGTACTGTCTGTAGTTCACAAACCCCATTCATAATTTGGTTAATGACTGAGTGACTTCAGTCTGGCCAAGCTGAAAACAGTCAAGCTATGTAGGACACAGAACAGTTCCCTTTCAGTAAGACAATAAGAATAAATTATCACCCTATCTTCCTTTCCTCTAAAAATGCCCTAACCTGTAGCTTTCAGATAAATAATAGTCCTGAAAAAATTAATTTTCAAGGAAGAATTACTGCCTAACAACCTTCTATTCAGAGCCATGTTCAAACACTAAACTCACACACCTTCAGTCACCTAAGCTTAACTTTCATCTGCTAGAGACATGAAATAAAGCAGAACAGGTTGTTTATGATGTACTTGTCGTTATGTCCAGGCTCCCTGTTTTCCAGCTGGCAGAGGAAGGGGATTACATACAACCACAGAAGCACAGGAAAACAAATTAAAATGAAGTAATCAATAGAGACAGCACAGACATATAAATGGTTATTTAGGCTATTTCCTAATGCTACAGCCACATTCCCCCAAGATATATTTTTTCTTTATTATTCATCTGAAAGTCAGCAAATTAAAAAATGCATTTCCTATCCACCACTCAAGACCCTAAAGCAAAATGCACACAGCCAAATCCATAAGCAGAAGCAAAACCTGCAAGACTGCATGTTATCATCACAGAGTTTCAATGCTGCACATCATTTCAGTGCTGTAGCTTCAAATGAATCAATAGTGCAATGCTGCTTTAATTATCACTGGCTCCAGTACCCCTTGGGGCAGTTCTTCTCCCCATTGTGACAGTATCAATAAGCTTTCCACA
Organism: Nettapus auritus; assembly: GCA_011076525.1. Taxonomy (NCBI): domain Eukaryota; kingdom Metazoa; phylum Chordata; class Aves; order Anseriformes; family Anatidae; genus Nettapus; species Nettapus auritus. Next base: position 189,301,044 of record CM021765.1, read on the forward strand.
AATTAAAATAACTGGAAACTCCAACAAATGGTGTCAGGGGGTAAAAATGTAGATAAAGTATTGCAGGAATTACAAAGCATATTATATATAATTGCAAAATAATGTTTCACCCTTCCAAGCATCTTATCAGAGTGGTCAGCAGGGAAAGCTGCTCTAATGGACATGTCAACTTACTCTGAAGAACTCTTTGGTTGACCCTGAGTCCAGTGTCCCATAAGCAATTTCAGTTTGTTTGGCAAGGTCTTCTGCACTTTCTATGGGTGAGACCATTCGCTCAACAGTCAAGAAAGCAGCGAGGTTAGCAGTATAGGATGAAATAATGATGAGCGTGAAGAACCACCAGACACCTCCAACAATGCGACCTGAGAGGGATCTAAACATGAATAAGATAATGCACATTTTCCTGTCTTTTAAGCCACAAAGAGAGAAAGAGAGAAGGCAATGTAATTACAGAACATGTCATTACGTAACAGTCAATGGGAGGGAGATTATTTGCTATTTGAATTATAACATATGTGTTTTCTCTTGAATCTTAATGCCTATGGTACAGAACCCACTGTCCTAACACATCACACATATACAGAAGTATGAATTCTGTTGAACAGTAATCCCAATGTTCTTATTATTTCAGGAAATGCTTATCATGGTAAAAATTTTGTCAGAAATCTTGGGTAGGTAATCACTTTTTTGGGAGACAAAAGTGAAGCATGGTAGTTGCAAATCAGTAGCTTTCAATGTTTCCTCATTAAAAAAAAAAAAAAAAAAAAAAAAAGGCTTAACACATGGGTTATATTAGCTCTAGGATGAAAATGTTCCTGTCACCAATACAGCATATGTTCAGTTATCACAAACTTATCAAACATCCTACAAGCTACTATAAAAAATTGACTTTTTCATTTTTTTGTTATTTAAGAAACAAGTATTTAGTGGAAACATATTTATGTTAAGTAAAAAATATATTTTCCATTTTAACACTGGTAATTTGATGAGAAGGCTGTTGAAGAGTAACCTATTAATCTAGTATTAATCAGCAGCAATTTTATTGCTAGCTTCAAAAACAGCAGAGTTTGGTCAATGCTGAATGCTGTCAAAATCTCACTGTTAATACAAGTTTGAAAGATTGGGTCATGTTAAACTAAGAAGTAGTTACTGCACACTAAAGTTCCAAAACATCTAAAAAGGTTGAGAAATTCAGGACTGGGGTCACATACTACATCTGAGGTAACCCACTCTGTAAGGTCTAGCTTGGCAATACAACATCGTTTCTCAGAAACAGCCTGTCAAATATTGTCTCTTGTAGACAGTGATATCCTGGAAGCAGTGCAGCAGAACTTAATAGGGAACAGAAATGGGACATTCATTCATGCAAGGCAAATATTCAGCATAATAGTGTGCATTTCATAATTGCAATACAACAGAACTAATTTAGCAACAACACATTTCCTCTGAAGTCGACTCAGTGGGATTGCCCCTGTGTGTACCTGCTGTTTCTGAGAGCTGTTTGTGATTTATGCACATTGACATATATAAAATAATAATGTCTGAAATTCAAAGCAGATTTTCTGTTGCCCTTATCACAGCTATTAAAAAAGAAAAATGAAAAGACTTCCTAAAGAATGAACCTCAAAACACTGCCAGCAAAATAAAAAAGAAGATTTTATGCTTCAGTGTTGAAGATAAAATGCAAATGTAAAAAGATTTGACACAAACCTTGGGGAAATATCACATCCTTGTTGCATAAAGGCACCCAGGGAAAACCAGAGGCTGTTGAATATGCCAAACTCATTGGGAGGCTGGTCACTGGGTCCTTCTTTCCCATCCTCTGGTTCTTCTGTGTGCCACTCGTATGGGCTAAACCTGCTAACTAGGAACAGGACCACACTGACACCAATGTAGGCAAAGACTATGCACATCCAGATCTCATATGCCAAAGGGTCCAAGAAGGAAAACACTCCTGGTTTAGATTTCTGGGGCTTTTTGATCATAATGGATATCCCCAAACTCATAAAAGGCTTAGAAAAATCAATGACCTCTTCTCGTACCAAAGTGATGGTCAGAGGCGCAACAGCAATCTCTGCTTTCTATAAAGAAAAAAGAAATATAGATGTATATATTAATTGGAGTTGACTTATACTCAGCCAAGCAGCTAATTCCAAAAGCATGTTATCAACATCAGGACACTGTGGTTTATGTTCTTTACACCATATTTCTGTTTCTTTCTATTACAGTCAATATGCTTTTAGTAAGATATATATATATTGCAGAGTATTATTTTACAAAATTACAGAAATACTTAATTTTCTTGCTAAGGGGAAGACTCTGAGATCTTGCAGAGGTGAGCAGCAGTGTAGGTAGATCATGTGAGGTATTAATTTAAATTTAATGTAAAGGAATTAAAGTAAGAATGCAAAACAAGAATGGCCTTATTGTCACAGAATGTATAGAGATTATTTTATAAAATCACGGAAAAAGTTATTTAGAATTGTATTTTCATAAGGTACAATCATTTTTATGGGCAAACCAGCTTGTAGTCTCAAGTAAATTTGAAATTCCGTGAAGCAGCAAAGGTGATTAATTAATACCACAATGCCATAAAACTATACAAAATATCTTGGGGGAAGGATATTTCTGTAAGAATGAATCAAGTTTTAAACAGTGCAAAAAGGAAAGTATACAGAAAATAGATGTGCAAAATTATGCAAGTAAAGGATGGAAATTGTATTGAATCCATTTCCATCAGAGAGAGAGAAAAAAAGAATTCTCTAAACATGTTTATAATGAAATGCCAGTCTTGAATGAATCATTACTGATGATGATGGTGATTAGGGCTGCTAACAATGATGTCTACATTAACTATAAAGGTATTGCAGCTGTGCTAATGTGTCATTTTTTTTTTTGCTCAGGCACTCCATATGACACCAATGTTTGCTCCTTCCTTGCCTTGCCCTGCATGCTAAAGCAGTCATAGCAGTATATAAGCTGGGAATTGTAGGAGCATCTGGGACAGAATATGCACTGGTAGGAGGGGAGCAGAGATGCAGAAGCTGCTGAAACCTTTCTCCTGTTCATTATCTCAGGCAGACTCACAAAGCAGAGCCCCGTCTCTCTGGCTACCCTGGACATCTTAGCTGATGGGCTAAAGAGGGTAACTGAGTATAATTTAAAAATACTTTGCTTTTGTTGTAAATAAGGTGGAGTCAAAACCTGCCTTCAGGCCTGAATATATGAGATAATCTGCCTGTATATTCCCCCATCCCAGGCCCAGTTGTCTTCACAAGCACAAGAGAGCTATTCATAAATCTCCATAATATAACTGTCTTTATTTTCTTTTCTAAATACTCAGTTGGCCCAAATTCATCTTACTGAGTAGCATCTTCAGATACAGTACATATTCCATAGTTTATCAAAGCATTTAAGCATGTTTGCCTTTTAGTAAGTTCTTAAGGACATTCATACTCAGTAAAATACACAAGGATATATTTAAATCCCATCAGTTTCAATGAGATTAAAACATGCCGAAAATTAAGGATGTGCTTAAATAGTTTGTCTAATCCAAGTGTTACATAAATAGCTTGCGTGATAAAGAAAAGAGAAACTGCAATATAGGATTTTTGTCATCTCAAAACTTTTAAACAGATAAATGCACTTAAAGTAACGTGCTCTTTTTATTTCATATACTAAGTTATACAGAGGTATATATATTTTATGGAATTTAAAACTAATGTAACGTCGTTTTTTTAAAATCTGTATTAGTAGCTGTATAATTTTGAATAATTCAAAAGAAGGGACTCATTCCAATGCAATAGCCCCAGAATGGTGTAAATCTTCATCTTGGTTGCTGGGCTTCAAAAATGTTGTCTAAGACTTGATTTTGCATATGTGTGTCTGCAGGTTGTGTCTGGCCTTAAAACAAGGATCCCTGAAGGTCATTAGTTTTTATTATGTAAGGTGGAAAAGTGGCAGCACCATTTTGGTGGTAGCTGTGGAGATTAATTTAAAGACCTAATTAGCACTCTGCATGTTGTATGCAAAACATTGGATGAGCTGCATCTTACCAAATTAAAATGTCTGCAGAGCACATGCAGAACTAGAACTACATCAGAACAAGCCATCTATGCTACCCTAAGGAGTTAAAGAGGAGAAATAGGAACTTTTTGCATTTTACTATGGTAGCAGTCTAATGTCAGACTGTTCATAGTGTAGATAAATCATTTTCATGTCAATGAATATAAGGGGACAGTACACAGATCACACTTAGATGCCTAATACTTGGAAAAAATGCAGCCTACCCAATCTGATTGTATTATTTATTATTTTTGTAGGACTACTGTGCAACACTTTAAGGGCTGCATAAACTCCTTGTTGAAATCTAAATAGTGACAATGGCTGTGCATTACAAACATCAGTGTTTCTGCTTTGCCCAGTTAATGTACACCATATAATTATGGATTTAAATGGTTAACAATGTAACAGTTGTGCAAACTATTAATGATTTGGTTCCAAGTGAAATTTGTTTTGACAAAGACTAATGATACTTCACACTAGAAACAACTGCATCTGTAATAGCATTTCAATCAAGGCTACACCACTACAAGTACAGACGGATTCTGCACCCTTTCAATTCTACACAGTGGGACTAGATTAAGTTTGATGGTAGAGATTTTCACTTTTCCAGAACACATTACTGCAATCTTGTGAATAAAATCTACTTGGTGCAAGCTGTATGAGTGTAGCAAAGCTGTCTGAGAAAAGCAGCAAGTAATTTCAACCTCAAAAGCACGTAGCTTCTCAGATTTTAAACAGAACTGAATTCTGACCTTTCGTGTTAAGCAGCAAAAGAGTAGCATTTGGTGTCAGGAGAATGAATATTTAATTGGGGCTGACTGTCTGTGCATTTGGAAACACCTGTTACACATGGTTAATGGCATTTCAACCTCAGCCAGCATTTCTTTTTAAGTAAGCTAGTTGTCGAGGGCTACAGAGTCCCACAGGGAACTGTGTAGGTCATTTGGATACATCATGGACAAATGAACAAGATTTCCTGATAGTTTTTAATATAGTGTTGGAAAAAAAAAAAAAAAAAAAAGGAAAATAAAACAATCCCTACCACAACCTTATGTGCATATGGGTGTTGAGGTAACATGGGATTAAATTGGCTCATGCGTCCACCCTTGGTAACACAAGTAGGGAATTAGTATCTGTAAAATGTTTCCCAAACAGGTTGTCTCGATACGATACCTTGTTAATTCAGTTGCAAATTCTCTCAATCCTGGCTGCATATAAAAAGCATTGCTTGAAGCACAGCCAACTACTCAGACTATTTGTGATTATGATTATGATTTGGGGTCTAACAGAGAAGATGAACATTCCCTTACAGCAGAGCTTTGCAGGAAAGATGGGCTAATTTTCCTTTTTTTTTTTTTTTTTTTTTTTTTTTTTTTTTGATAATAGTCCAGGGGACCTGTTGCTGTGTAAATCATCTGGCAAGGACTCAAGGAAGTTGCAGGGAGGATGGTCTTGATTTCCCTGTGGAAACTAAGTAGCAAACTTTTCTATGTTAATAGGAAGAATGATTTGCTTTAAAGTTACACCTGTAAAAGTAAGTTAAACATGACTGAGGGAGCTCCTGGCCCTAAGGCCAGCTGGCATGGGACAGGCTGCATCTCCACCATGAAAGTCCTTCAGCCTCCTATCTAGTATGTCTGCATTCAAGCTGCTTATAGAGAATGGTCTGTGCCCCATACTAGTGTCCAGCTGGTCCCAGAAATTGTTTTGGAGAGTAACTATGGGCCAAAAATGCAAGGGACCATTGTAATAATTTGGCAGATTAGGCAAAAGAGTTCCAGTGCCCAGAAGAATTCCCTGGTACCACTGATATACTAGGATAGACATAGCCTAAATAAGCTTTTGGATGGTACAGCAAATATACTGGGTGCAGAGTGCTACTAGTTCTTATAGTAAACAAGCATCCCTGAGAGTTTTGCTGTGACTCATTCCCAGAGCTCAACTCCAAAACCAAAATCAGACAGCAGCCTTCCTAAACAGACAGTTGTGCAGGAGCTTGTTACTTGGCCATCAAGCCCCTAAAGAGCCTCATTCTTTTGCATTACAAAAAAAACGAAGTGTTGATTATGTATCGTGGGATGTCCTTTTTGGGCAGTTCATTTGCAACAAGTTGCTTATAACTGTGAGCTTCCTTGCTTTCATCTATGTCAACATCAGCAGGTCACATTCCGGTCAGTACTGGCATGAATCTCTGTGTGAGCTTTCCAGCTGCACATAGTATTTCAGTCTAGTACTAGGGATGTTTGGGTTTCATGAGGTAAATTTTTCAAGATAAGTAAAAGAAACAAAGAAGAACAACAAACCCTTCCACAAACAAACATAAAGCTAAAGCATAAATTCAAGTTTCCTCTATGATTTTTAGCTAGATGATAGGCCACCAAAACTCTGCTTTTAAAACTCTATGGTATTTGGGCAAGGGAATTTTCTCACTATTTGCAAAATTTCTCATGTTTTAAAAGAAGCTACTGATGTAAAACTGCGTAGTAAAACTCCATCACATGTAAAACTCCATCACATCCATGTAAAACTCCATCACATATATGTGATGGCTACTGGAATTAAAAGCCAGATAAGAAGTTGCTGACATTTTGATAAAAAGTCAGGAAAAAAAAACTTGACTTTTAACATTCTGAGAGTTGAGCTGCTATCTACATACACATATACATATATACGTACTATACATGCTTAGTGATCACTCAATTTTTCTGTTGTGAGGTTGGCTCCTTCAAGAACTTCCAATGAAACTTAAGGTTGATATAATCTGCCTTTCCCATGTGGAAGGGAATCAACAAACTCTGGGACATTGTTCCCATACTCTTACAGCACACAATCTATTTCATTTTGATGAGATCCCTGAGCTGATGCTAGCAGAGAAGACTTTAACAAAATTTATCAGTTTTACTTAGTTGACAGAAAGGAACAGAAAAGAAGTTGCTAGGAAAACCAGCAGGCTTTTGCCACACATGGCCCTATCCACCACTGGAACTGCAAGGCTCTGACCAAAACTATAACTGTGGGTATTCCAACTGGTATGCTGTAGTTTTTCATACAGGTTGAAGCATGTGACATGTTCATTGGTGGAAATATTCTGACCTAAACAATTTCAAAAACATTTTTAGTCCATTACCAAAGGTTTCTTTAAAAATTCTGATCTGTTCTCAGTATAGGTATCAGCAGCTGAAGCAATCAGCAAGCATAGCTCTGAGCTTTTGCTACTTTTGGTGACACCAAACACTACGAATATTTCTTTGGGCTTGTTGGAACTATTTTCACTGTTACAACTTTGTCAACAGAATTCTTAATTATTATCCTCTTCTGAAGAATCCTTCTCCAGATTACTGGATAATATATGCTATTAGTTGCTGAAGTGTCAGGTTTTCTTGTTTATTTATGCTACTCTGTTTATTATGTATCTTAATATGATGATGGATTCTCCATTTTTCAGACTAGTCTGAAAGTCTATCTTTTCTCAAAGATCTGTCCCCATTCCATGAAAATGAACAAATGACTGATATTCTATCCAACTAAGTTTAACAATGCATCAGGAATAGATGGTCTCAATGGCCCTCTATTATTTCTAATGACAACAAATTTTTAAAGGATGTGGAAAGTCTGGATGTTCTAATGCCACGAGGTACTAGTTGAATAAACAGCAGAATCTGCATGAAGATATATGATTTTCTCTTGAAAATAAGTGAAAGCACAGCTTTATGAAACAGAATTCTGTTTCTTTTCTGTGACCCTAAGGCTTAAGAAAATCACATATACTTCCTATTTTATGACTAATGCTACAATAAATTAAAACCTGCTTCAAAAATTGATGTGCTTACCCCATAAACAAGTTCTCCCACCATCCCATTCCAGATTTTTGTCTCTGGATCCCTTGCTCCATATTTTCCATCAGGAACAATGGCAATTTTGTACTTGATACCAATATGTTTTGCAATTTCTGATGCCAGATCTACACAGTATCCTTCAAACTTGTCATTCCCTTCAAACGTATCATGGTTTTTCTTGAACATAACATATGGGGCTTCCTATAATGAAAGAAGTAGAACTGTAAAGGAGAAGTATACAGAATATACTCTGAAAAACAACATATAATCTACTGATGGAACAACACATTTTTTATCAAAAATACATAAATAATATTAGCACATTTAAATTTAAATATATGAGCAGAAATCCTTCTGGAGACACATTCTATTTATACTGTAATTTGACTTATGCATTTCACAAGATTTATCAATTTCACAAATTATAAATATAAAAAATACCTAAGAATAGATATATAAATTCTACTTTGTGCTAAATGAAAGACCTTATTGCAGTGTATCTTAAAATTAAAGTGTGAACAAAGTTGAACCTGTACAATACAAATGACTGTGGGATAATGCAAGGTATAAATTATGCTTTCGACTTCAATAAATAAATATATCCTCTAACATAGTGTTGTTACTTTGTATGCAATTTCAGGTGCACAGCCTGAATTATTTGTTTTCTCTGGGTTTAGAAAGCATAGTTACTCAGAGTCTATATACATTTTAGTGAGAATATGGAAATACGTTCCAGAGGAAACACATATCCTGCCCTTTGAATAAACAGTGCATATTCTGCAAGGTCTTTCAACATGAACCTAAGCATGAACCAAGCAAAATGCATGAATAAACACCATATTTAGCTGGTACTGACTTTACACACTGCAAGAAAAATATCAAAATACCAGTTTGGTTGGTGAGTGTCATTGAAAAGAACAAAAAACTGTCTTGAAAAGTGGATCTTACATTCCCTATGTAAACCATATTATCAAAATAATAGTGAACATTATGTGATTGGGAAATTAAGGTAACATTTTTCTATTTGGCTCTGTGTGGATTCAGACTTTAGCAATCATTATGTAAAACTATAGTTCCTGGTGGTATTTTAAATGACTTCACATAATCCATATTAATAGTTCCAGATAAAATGCTTGTCACTAATGTCACCTTTTGTTTGAATTTACATAATAAAATACTGGCAACTTCAATTTTCTCTTAGGCTATAGCTGTGCTGGCTGTTGGCTTTTTTTTTTTTTTTTTTTTTTTTTGACATTGACCTTGGTAGTCCTCTGCCCTAGTCACATCTTTCCTACACACCTATTTATTAGTTAATATACTAATAAAATAAAGGTAAATGTGTAGCTTAGAAATTTGTTTTTCATCGATATTACATGAACATCAGTGGTAAGCAGCAGCAATATTGTGACTTATAGTGGGTGTTTAATAAGCAAAGATATGTGTCATTACGTGAGAAACGTGAGGATTGCATAAACCAATTTCAAATATTTTCAATATGCCAGGTATATTTCTCCTTTCAGACACCAAAACGTAGTTCCTATTAGATGGATCTGAATCCACCCAAGAGAAGAACTTCATAGGCAAGTGTGATTTGTATATTCAATCTACTGTTAAAGTACAAAAAGGCAGAAAACTAGAAAAGAGAGAGATTGTATGTGGGAAGCACTATTCCCTTTACTTAAGAAAATTTACTCACTGCAGTAACTGGGTCCAGGACACAACTCAGTGTGAGGGCAGAAAAATAGGGCTTTGTCTAATGCAAATGGAGAAAGTTATATAGTTTATTTGCTTTAGTGTGACAGAAACATCCCAGATTGAATTAAACAGTTTGGGAGCCAGTAGGCAGTATTTTTTCCTTAAACGTAGAGGCAGGTTTTGAAGTATTGCAGGAATGTTTCACTCTCAGGTGTACCCTCAGAAAACCTCTCCTTCCATCATCTCCTCCTTATGATAATTTCTACTATAGAAATGCCTTTGTGGGCCACAATCCCTTAGCAGAAATTTAGTGCTGGAGGCTGTTTACATGTTGCCACCATTAATTCAGCTAAGGAACCATGCAGCATAGAAAAGCATCCACTTCTAAACCCTGCCTGGGTACCTGGTTCCTTGCCCTATATATACATAGGTAAAAGCCCAGATAAATTTGAGAGCCATAACAGCAGATTGCTCCATTTCTTGATCACTGAATGACCAAGGATCACCACAGACCTCTAAAACTGGGGCAATCATGAAACAATCTGTTACCATCCTGATGTGTGTGAGCTGGGCGCTGGGGAAACCACAGAGCTACAGCATTACCTGCACACTCTAATCACTGCAGTGATGCAGTGCAACAACTTTGGCCATGCCGAGTTTGTATCCTCTAAAGAAAACTACTGCTTATTAACAGTAACCCACACCATTTGGTATTCCTATCCCCAGTAAAATGAGCTCAATCGTAACCACCTGTGTTCCAGGGTAAGGGAGGGAGAAGAGAAAGGATGACCTGTCCTGCCCTCTCTTTGCAGTAGATCTTGATTTCGGGAAGTCTTTTGGGCACATTTATGAAATGGTCCTCACTCACATAGGGTTGTTGTTCCCATGAGAGGAAAAGCAAAATCTGGGTCTTTCTACATATGCTCTTCCCCAGATTGTTTAAAAATACTTTCTGTGATCCAGCCAAGCACTATCTAGAAGTACGGCCATGTCCTGTCCAATATTCCAAATGGACTCTCTTTACTTCAGCTATGTTTGCTTGCTGCACCTCAAAAGTCATTTTGTTTTCCAATGACCAAGTTAGCAACTGCTAGCTCTTCTGATTCAGCCTTTCTTGTAAGTCCCAGGCCAAAGGCATTTGATTAAAGTCATGCCAAAAAATAATTCTGGAGAGTGATTGGAAACAGTCAGGTTCAGAGGAGGCCAGGTCAACATGCTCCTTGTCCCAAAACCCCCACTGTGCTTCTGCCTGTACCTCATCTATAGGGCTTCTACAAAAAAGCACTCCAATTGCCTCTGCAGAACAAAACGAGGTGACAGATGCCTTATTTTTCCTGTTAATGGCTAAATAAACTTCATCCTGCCTCACCCCAAGTTCTTTGAGGGAACACTGAGAAGGGTAACAGCAGGGTCCAGCACCATTCCCCATGGGTGCTAGTAGGGGCAACCCCATCCAGTGGAGGGACCAGAGACAGAGGACTGAGAAAACCTGGGTTCTGTCAGGGATCGTTTGGGCAACTTGGAGGAACCACAGTGGTTCTCTCCCCTCCCACTTCTCTTCCTACACACCCCAGTATCACTGATTTAGAGCAAAATAAAGCAAAGAACATTGCTTACAATGTGAATCTATTATAGACTGAGGTAGTACTTCTTGCTGGGGCTGTTTTAAAAGAAGCTGCAATTGAATGTAATCTGCCAGTGTGAAGCAATCCAATTAAAATTGTGGGAACACATATTACTTCCTGCTTACTGTGCTGTCCTTTTCCTCCTGCCTACTTCATAAAGAATAAATAATAATTTATTTAATTGTTGTGCCTATTTATCTGCCAAATAATGAGTGATGTATTCTCCAAGTAGAATTTGATGGGGGAACGTGGATGAGACTTAAAGTGGCTTTCTGATAAAGATTGTTTACAAGAAAATTCAGATAGCAACACTAATTTTAATTCTGACCATTTCAGTTTTTGGGAGTGTTTCTAACTAATGAACCGTGCAGAAGTCATTACAATGACATCAGGACACTGAAAGGCAGGTTTTACTGGTTTGCTAACAAGCAACTTATATGGATGAACTTGCAAGGTCATACTGCAGTTATGAAACATCTGAATAGATCAATAGCATGTACTCAGCCATATCTTGATGTTATTTTCTATCTGTGTCACTGAAAAAAAAAAGATGTTTTCCTTTCTGTATAGTCTATCACAATAGCATTTTCTAAACTAGTGGTAATGGTAGTGTAACCATGCTGGTCTAAAGGTAAGAGAGATACTAGATATCTACAGAGAGCTATTATTATTTATTAGATCAACTGAAATAGCTGAAAACAGTAGCAGGGTTTTTTACCGTTTCCAGTTATAGCCTATACTAAAAATATTACTTACCACCAGAATTTTATTTACTACATTTTTGAGCTATAAACTCTTAACCTACTGATGGAAAACACAGATTTGACTTACTGCTGAGTGAGGCTTAACACCACAATACTTGCAAGATTTCGGCTGTTTAATAGCATTCTATGGGGTAGTGAATCAAAGAAAAGTCCACATTGAAATGATCAATGACTAGCACGGAACAGATATTTGAAATGGTGCAAGCTTTACTTAAACAATTCACAATTTTATAACAATACTTAACATTTGTAAATACAAGTTGATGTCTGCAACAATTACCTTTATAGATGTAAACAAATCATTCTACCACATTCTCACAAATTCATGTGTACAGCAAAATGCTCACAACTGATGATTCATACTATAAGGGAAGCTGGAGAAAGTAACTAATCCAAGTATCAAACAGATCTATGAATGGCTTGCCTACTGTAAAGAAGTTAATTTCAAAATCTTTAAGCACTGTAAAAATAATTTGTAAAAGTGACAAATATTTGTGCAAGAAAGTGTCTCATTTCTAAAACATGGGTGGCACACATTATCACACTTTATTCTGAAAAAAGAATAAATAAATCTGTGGAAGTCAATGAGTCAATGGAATAGGTTTTTGGTTTTGTTCTTTTTTTTTTTTTTTTTTTTCTGAATAAAGTGTCCAGGATTCGGTTTGAAATCTTTATTATTGTCATGTAACAAACTTTTTTTTTTTTTTTTTTTTCTTTTTTTTTCTCCAATCTACTAAATAATTTAATCAATACATTTTTTATGGAAAGAAAATATTTTTTCTATTACGAAAAAGAAAGTCAAAGTTAGAATTTTTGAGGTAAGACGCGGGCAAGTGTATAACAGTCAAAACGAAGTGTGATATTTAGTCATCTAATGGAGGTGCCTGTCATCTTAGGTGCCCTAAGGTAGCCTGCTTGACCTCCAAGTGGCATTCTTCAGGTCCTTTCCATTACCTCTTTCTGGATGGCTCTGATATCCTCAGTGCTATCCATCTAACTGTGGATAACCGAATCAATTTCTAAATCTTTGACTTTGGTGAAAGCTTACACACCTGGGGAATAACTGTATGTTGTGAAACAACATACAATAGCTGAGACATCCATATGGATTGGTCATATATAGCATAAGACAGGCAGAAAAGTGTCATCCTGCTGGTTTTAGCAATGGATATGCAGTATATCCTAGAGCATCATAAATATCACTGAGTACTTTTAAGCAGGCAACTAGATCAAGACCCTCTGTAAAGAAATCTACTTTTAGGTGACACAGTCTTGAATGGGATCCTGCCTTTGAAGCTTAGTCTGCCAACAAACACCAAGAATATCTTATTAAAATACTAAGCTGGAAGCCACAATGCAGACACAGTTCACTGTATGTCAAAGCATTAGTTCTAAAGGATTTTTATGAACTTTAGGTTTTGCAGTCTGAGAGTAGGTACAGAGTTGTCTGTATCATGAAATGGATTAGAGAGTTTGGAGGAGTCATCTCAGCCTACTCTCCTGTATTGAACATCTTGCAACACTGTTTCTCAACTTGCTAAAATGCAATGATCACTTTTCTCAGATGGATAACCCACTATTTGCCTTACTGTTAGAGAAGGGTTGCACACAGTGTCTCTTCTCCAGTCATATAAAGAGCCTACAGTGCACCAAGCTGGGGCCTCTGGGAGGAGCACTTCTGCACATAGGTAGAGCATCTGCCCTTTCTGAGAGGCCCAGACATGCAGAAGGATGCACATCACATGAAGTGCAGGACACAGGGCTCTCCCAGGAGCTATAAAAGCCAGGTCTGTGTGGCAGCTGGTATATTAATGCATGACAGCTACCTCCTTTCACTGAGCTGCTCCTTCACCACTTGCTAGCTGGAGGTAGGATGAGTGCCTACGTGCTAAACCAAAGCTGTAAAATATAGTCTACATGCTCTCACTACTTTACAAATGAAGATAACATTTTATCAAGTAGAAAACACTGTATTAGGTTCTTTGAGTGCAGAGCTAATTCTTTATAATGTAATAGCCATACAGCCACATTACAGCAAAGTAAGCATAAATACATAAAAACTGAAGAAAGAGCAGGCAAACCAATTTGTGCTATTTGGCTTCAGGCAAAAATTAAGGTGAGCCATGCTGAAAACTTGTGAAGTTTTTTTACTCTGTCTTGACACCTGTCTTTGAAGCCTGAAAAGCCTGACAGCCCTGGCTGCTGAAGCTTTTCAGTTTGATGTTGGAAAGTACACATGCAACCAAAATTACATGTCATTTAAAAAGGTTCAACTTCCCTTCCATGTGAAGAGGGCAGGGAAGAGGTCAAAAACTCTTTTTCTGGCATTTGCAACATAACTATAATACAGAGAAGAGCAAAATAGCAGTGTTCTGAAAGTTACAGTAGTTAAATATATCTTTGTGTGTGTGTGTGATCATATGCTTCTGAATGCTAAATCCATTGCCCTGGCAGGCCAATATTAAGAATCATGGCTGTAATCTGCCTTCAGAATCATGTGGGCAGCTCCCAGTTTGGACAGTGGGAGATATGCATGACTACCTTAAGGCAGAATTTGCCATATATTCTTATTCAAACCAAATTCTGATATATTTCTCTTGCACTGTGATTTCAAAACATTGAAAGGGGACACTTTTGGTCAAGAAGCAGTGCTGCTTTCAAATAACTGTATTTATCCCAAAATGACATGCTGCATAAGCATAGGGCATGCTTTGGAATATTAATTCAGCTTTTTGGTTTTGAAAATGATCCCACCAGTCCTTTCAACATAGGGACTGAAAAGTTCTTTTGAAGATAACATTTATTATGCACATTAAAATGCTTCAATGCAAACAGGACAGGCAAGATAACACATTTTAAAAGCTTTCTTGTTTTCCTTTTTTTTTTTTTATTTTTTATTTTTTATTTTTTTTATTTTTTTCCCCTTTCTGGTAAACAGGAACCTTTCATATTACTTTTCATTATTATTTTTTACTCATTTCTCCTAAGCTTGGAGCTATTTATGGAAATTACAGTACTCATGTATGGTAGCTTCAGTCAAAGGTATCAGGACTGGTAAGAGAGGAAAATTTCGACTGAAAGCTTGTTATTCACATCGTTCTCTTCTCAGCTTGGCAAAGTTGAAGGGTAACGTCATCTGTTCTAGACATTTCAGATTAGTCACAGAACTTTTCTTGGTGGTTCAGTGCCTGGTCATCCAGTCAGAGGAACAGTAATCCATATGGAAAAATTAGATCAATGCTACTAGACTGGTGGTTAATACTTGAGCCTTAGTTAGGAATGTTCGCAGCATCTTGGGACTCTTTTCTTCCTTGATCAATTTCTTAAAATAGGATTCTTCATCAGAGGCTGAAAAGAGGAGGACTGTACTGAAGTACATTTTTTTTTTTTTCCATCACCAAGTCTTTTTTTTTAGGAAAAAGATACATATATTTAAAATGTCCCATGCAAATAGTAATAAAAAAAAAGTTACACAATTTGGTTAGGAGTTACACTCTGAATTCCTGTACAGTAGGAATAGTTTGGTTGGTTTGTATCCTGGAATGATAATCTTCAACAGGAGACTTGTTAAGACATATTTAATGTATAAATGCTGATACATACTGCTGAAAATCTGGTAACTAACCGTATTTTTGAGTAAGAAAATGCCTTGACACTTTCCTTTGGATTATTTTCAACTCTGTATTAAATTAGAAAATCATTGTTTAACCACACATACAGAATACTCCTTCCCATCCACGAAACAGCTTATCCAGGGTTAAAATATCTTGTCTAAATGAAGCAGGTGAAAAGGGCAGTGAACCGAGATGTAAAATCTTAAAAGCGGTCAGGTAAAGGTCAACCTTTGCCAGTTAGCTTTGACAAACATCAGCTTAAAAGGGCATGTCTGACTTCAGAGTCAAAATTGTTAAATATTTTGTTTAAAAATACAGTTTTGGAAGAAAAAATGATTTTAAAATGCTATGTATTAAAAATGTAAATTAATGAAACAACTGCATTCTTCTTTGTCTGCAACCACTCTATAAAAACACCAATTATGTACGTAACACTGAAAAATCAAACTCCAAATTTATTTATATTTTATTAAAATGGAAAATTTACCAAAATTCTTAATAAAGATATTTAGAAATATGTTCAAATGTATCTACTAAATTCCTCTTTTCTATTCACAAGTAAAAGCAGATAAACCAGTTTTGATTAGCTGATTGGACTATAATTCTTGGAATGTTAGTTCCTACTATAGCCAACTTTGAATTTGTAAAGTACCAACAAAAGGGATACTGGCATTACAGACATCTCATTTTATGTCATCTGCTCAGTTCTGTCATTTAGAGGTTTTAGTTTTTTCTTCCAGTTTCTTATGAGTCAAGATTTATCAGAGGTTGAATATTCAAGTATATTTCTGAGAATTACTATAGTAAAAAAAATGAAAAGACTACATGAAGAAAAACAACAACAAAAAAAAAAAAACAAAAAAAACAACAACAACAAAAAAAAAACCTGTAACTTATTTTTTAAAACCTGGTATCAAGTGAATCATGATTTTAAATGCATACCAAAAAACCTCTGAACAGACATGACAGTCAAGATAATTAAGATACATGGTTCTCACTCTCCCACTAACCTAGGAAATGGCAGACAAATAACACTATAACTAGGAAGGAGATTGTGTCACACACCAGTATAAAACAAAACAAAACAAAACAAAACAACAACAACAAAAAAAAAAACAAACAAACACAAAACAGAACAGAATAAAAATACCTTACCAAAATTGTAGTGACAACTACTGTTCTATTCTCAATGGCTGAAGTGTCATTTCCAAGTGTAGGTTCATGCTGAATCAGAACTAATTTATCCATGTCGTTCCAGTAACCAACCTGCAAAATAAAATGAATATAATTTACAGCAGGTAACCCTACATCCTATATAATTGCAAACATTACAGGGATTACACTAGGCTTGTTCCACTGGCAGGTCCTTTGGCATCTTCAAGTCCAGCTGTTAAACCTTTCTTTAGATTCAGTGGAGAGATGGCACTACCAGAGAGCGACCCAGCCCATGCAGGATATGCATTCCACCTAGAAAAGTGCTTGTCTTTCTCCACACTAAAGCATGATGAACATGACTGCAGTCTGAAAGGTTCTCTGCTAAGTGCCAGCAGAGGTGAAACAAACAAGGTTTTAGTCACCCTGGCTACATTTAGGCTGCCACAACCCTTCCCAGAGCAGCCTTTAGGTGAAATACTTGCCTTTGTTCTCTGGAGCCAGGTTTGGTTCACTCATTCTTGCATTCCCATGGAGGAAAAAAAAAAACGTACACCTGCAATCAGAAGCCCTCCCCTTACATACATACACACACTGCTCTTTGCAGTGGACACCTCTGGAATTCAGTACAGCTTGGGCACAAGACATGTGCCAGCATCCTTTCCTGGGAGGTCCCAGGGTTGTTTGCTTGTTGTAAGAGCAGATGGGATGAAGGCAGCTTGAAAAATGGTGATTCTCCCTCAAACCTTTGTTGATGTGCTTGGGAGCTACTCAATTAAAACTTAAAACCTCTGCCCCTCCAAAAAAATAAAAACAAACAAACCAAACCAAATTAACAAACCAACCAAACAAACAAAACCCTACAGACTATGTATTATGTCTTTGGGTAGCTAAAAGAAGATTTGAGTCCTTAACGTTAAAATACTTCACTACATTTGTAACTCCTGCCCACTCTGAATCTCAGAACACATCCAGCTCCTCAATGCATGTGGTGACACCATGTTCAGCATCTGGCACCAGGGAAAAGTCTATGAAATGGCAAGCAGTTCATGATGATGGTTCCATGCCTCACTTGTACATGGAGTTAGCTAATTCCACCTTCCCACCTGGCCTTACAGAATGCCAGATGCAGGCCCCTTTTCTGAAGCTGCTCTCTCACATCCAGCCCATGGCTCACTAGCAGACACCTTTCCTTTCTCCTTCTTTCCAGACTCTTTTCTGCACCTAAATCATGGCTACCTGTGGACCTTCTGACAAGGCTGCTGGGAACAGCTCAGTGCCTGTTCCTCTGAGCCAGCACTAAGAGCAGTCCGCTCACATCAGTAGGACAACGCAAGAGCAAAAGCGGCAGTAGGACTCTAGTCCCACCCAAGGGGCTCTCCAGGTTGCTGAGACCATAATGAATGAAGCAACTGATCTTTTTTTCCCAGGAAAGTTGCAGGCAGTGGCAGCTATTTTAAAGGGCTGGGAAATTCAAGCTGGCATAGGTCACTTTTTAGAGGCACCTGGGGACTAGTCACCAGCATCTCTCCCTTCCTGCCTTGATTAACTGGAGTCATGAGACCAAGAGCTGGGAGAAGGGAATTCCTTGTCCATCTTACTAGAAGAGGAAAGGGAATTTTAGAGGAAAGTGGAATCTGGCTAAAGCTCCAGTGTAACTGTTGGTGCCAAAGAACAGTCTGTGCCTTGGATGAAAAGACTTCAGTGTGATGCAAACTGGCTGAATGATCAGATCAATTATGTAGCCAATATTTTTTTTTAACATTTTTGCAGAACCCAGACTAAAATTCACTTTCACATAGGTTTATGCCTCCAAGAAATGTGGTTAATGTTGTTCAAAGCAATGCAGTGATGCAGTAAGGATCTAGAAATGCTGGGGAGTGGTTTTGGTTCCTGATTTCACATGCATTAAAGAATCCTGTGTATTCTTAAACCATTCCTTATGTTTAATATTTCATTCATTCCCTTTTTAAAATTAATTTATGGAGAGGCAAGTCATTTTAGAAGTCCCTAGGGCAGTGTGCAGACACACTTATCACAACAGTGAATATGCATTTGTGAGAATTCCATATACATAGGGTAACTGGATCTGAGTGAGTAAGTATGAGCATATATATGAGTATATAGCAAGAGTATGAGTGACTGTTTTGTTTTCTATTAGTGAAACAAACAGGCACAAACCCTTTAAATGCCAAACTTCTGGCACATTTAGTTGGCTTGTTCCTCTTCTCCTTGCAATTGCTATAACAACCTATGAGCCTTGATTTAGGTGGCTGCATCTAACAGAAGTTTCAGCATTGCTAATACAGGGGAGAGACAGGTTTTCTTCCTAGTAGGATGCAAGGTAGCAAATATTCTTTCATCCAGACAACCACAGATTCACAGATACAATTGATAACTAAAAATGTCAAGTTTCTGTCAAGAACTGTGACCAGCTAAAGGCAGAACATGTACACTGAAAGCTGGCAGTTTGGGAAGCTCATTATAACCATGAGTGATTGTTTACCATACAGTTCTTCACTGCTGGGAAGTTCAGAAGGAAAGCAGAAAATGAATGATGCAGTGTGTTATAAAACTAAGTACCATATCAAAATACAGCCAGAGATAAAGCGTATTTCTGAGGAACGGTAGGCATTTTTAAAGGAACATTAGTCTATGAGCATGGGTGTGAGTGTGCATGTGTGCACCTCAAATTTGCACTAAAGTACCTCTGGAATTGAGTTACTAAATAAACATATAAGAAATATATGATATGTATGAGCATATAGGTTCACAATGACTGTGAGAGCACTAAAATACAATATGCTTATCTATAAAATCTCAAATCCTCAGGGACAAAACTCCTGAAAGGATAAGATTTAATTCAGCTATTATATAAGTAAATCCAATTCAATACAGATTTCCATTGGACTTTCTAGCAGTTGCGCCCACTTATAGAGAAGCTGAATTTATCTTTTAGAAAATCATATTGCAAAAATATCTACTTCAAAGTAAATTTGTCAAAAGATTTTTTATTTTTATTTTTAATTAATACTGTAATTTCTGAAGATTTGTGTACCTTGTAGCAACCACTGAGGTGCTTCTGCTGAAGTCTGCAAGCCAGTAAAGACAGAATACTTTAAATTTTTATAATCAATTTCAATTTCCTTTTGGGGCCCAAGATGGGACTCAGGAGCCAAATCAGCATGTCTTGTGCATGTACATGTATACATATATACTTTGTTTCCTTTTTGATTTGTTTTTAATCTTGATTGTATGATTTTGTAGACAAGAACCAAACATAAAACTTAGCATAAATGAAACTAATAGGAACATGGGTTATTGTATCCCATTTGACCGCACTATATGGAAATCTGCTTCGCACTGGATGTGCAGTTTTGTAATGCTCTTTTCACATCCCTAAAATTGTGGGCAACAAAAATCACTCTTCTAAAGATTAGAGGCATGTGTTACTCTGACTGGAAAGGCTAGCCCTGAAAATATACTGCTGGGTGATTCATAAGTCATGTTACGTAGGATACCAGAAGAAGACATTAAAGGTGAAAGCTTCTTAGTTCAATTAAGTACAGTTATTTCTCATATATTATAGAGGATTTTCAGGCTGGATGGAGCACAGACTTGGTCCAGTGATCGCATAGTAAAGCATAAATATTATGTAATAAGTAATACGTAATAAATATGTAAGTAATACATAAGAAATTCTTGTGAGTAGAGATCTGTCAAAATTGTTATGGCTTATTATATCAAAGACAGGTAATGGCTTGAGAATGGCAGAGAGGAAAAGGGAGAGCATGCCTGAAAAGATAAGAAAATCACCTTGGGATGCTAGCATAGCACAGGCGTAACTCTTTTTGCTACCATCCTCTCTCAAATCACAAGCAAGAAGAGGGGGTGGTAACATCCCTGCAGTAGTGCCAGCCAAAACCACCATTCTCAAAATGGATGAGAAATGTTGAAATGGGACCAAAAGGCTGATTTCAACAGTTAGCTTGCTGCTAAGTAAGCTCCCTAATGAGTTACTGACATTGTGACCTAATGAACTACACCTTTTCCACTTTGCCTTCCCTACAGTACAACTGGGTGTTGGGGATGGAGAGGTCATACTTCTCCACTTGCCTTTGATGCGCCCCAGCCACCCCGTACATCCTCTGAGCTGCTGGCAGCATGGCTCGCAGCCAGGCAGACAGCAAGGTCAGACACATTCTCTGGCAGGAGGCACAGGGCTTCCCACGAGGGAAGCAAGACAGATTCACCTTTCCCAATGTATTTTTTAGCCATCTGTCATACTTTCAAAAGGCAACTTCACTAATACACCTGATATGCAGGCACATGCTTTGCTTTGGTCTACAGCTCTATACAGGGATATACTGGCAGTTAATGCATCCTGATGTATAATTCTGTTCTGAAGCTGTAATTTAACACTTTGTTTCCTCATCACTGCAGCATATGTTAGGGGACAGACAATTCACCTGGGGTACTATTTACTGGGCTTGTCACCTCTGGCCTGAGAGTGGAGGACTACTTTCTATTCTGATTGCTTCAGCCCTTCTCAAGCAGCCATGATCCTCCTACTCACCTCTAGTCTCTCACTTTCTCTTCTGATGATTTAGCAAACAAAACAGCCCACAGTGCCTCCAAAGGAAATAAAACACTTGAGCCTGAGTACATTTTCTGCTCTTTATTTATTTTACACTATGGTAAATGGACAAATTCCAACACAAAAGAGGAAGGGCTAACAAAGCATAAGGCTTATCTTTTCACAGTGACTGAGCTGAGTGATAATCTATGTGCATTCAGACATAGAGGATGTGCTTGGACACACACTATTAGTATGCCTGCCTGCCTGCCATCCCAGCTCTCCAAGATGCATACTTGTTTCTGTGTTTCCGCATTTGTTGCACAGAATAATAGTATCTAGCAGAAAACAGAGATTAAATCTGCTTACACCAGATATTTTTACCATATATTTGATATATTCTTAAAATTATACAGAACCCAGTTTATTTTAACTTTATTTATTTAATCATAGTAAACAATATGACAGTAAACATTGTCAGCACTTACCTTCCGGGGGCCTGTATTTTTCAGCTCAAAGACATCCATTGTATAGTTGACTCTGCGACCATAGTGGTCAAACTGAACATTTCCTGTCAGTCCTTGTATTCGAACCTAAAAATGAAAGAAAAAGCATCATGAATATCAAGATTTATTACCATAAATAAATAAAATAAATATCAAGATTTATTACCATAAAAGCATCGTGAATATAAAGATTTTTTTTACCATAACAACACTACTACAGAAGAATGAGGCATTATAAAGCCAAAATGTTGGCTACTTTTCCTTTGTACTCTCTTACTGATGAACCATGCTCAAAATAGGCTTAGGCATGCCAGTGTCTATGTGCTAACAAAGACACACAGTAGACCTTCTCTTCTTCCACAAAGTTTTCAATACTTTTTAGCTGCAGGTTCTAAGGAGAAGGTTATTTTTTACCATTTTTACATTTTTTGCCATTTTTTACCATTTTACCATGTAAAATAAACGTAAAAGATCTTTGAACTTAAAGAACTTAAACTTTTTTAACTCAAACTCTGGTGGTGGATTAAATGTATAAGTTGAGTATGTGCTACTCATCAAGGTAACCATGAAAACAATGTTGGTTGCAGCAAAGCAATTCACTATCACAGAAGATGGGTGAGATGCACAGGGCTTGAAAGGAGTGTTTCCAAAGCCTCACAGTGGTGAAGGACAGACACAAAGCCGTAAGATGGCTGTGGCACTTTTCCATCATCTGTCTCAGAGCTGAAACCAGAACTTGTATTTTCTTTCATCGCCTTTCTGCTTCACTGGAGGATACCCAGACTGGGGGTCCTTATCCCAAAGTAGCCATGGCCATATTGCTGCTGGCTTCAGTTGTATCAGGATCCAGCCATGCAAGAAGTGTCTTTGGCCAGACTTGGAGTGTCATGCTGCCCAACCTAGTACAGAAGCCTCACTTCATGCTTCTCACAACTGTTACAGATCTATGTATCTGCACAGAATATGCAAAACATTAAAAATGCCTTATTTATCTTCCTAACAATTAGGATGTGGATTTAAACCACTTACTCTTTTCCTTTTGTATCTGTGCTTATTTTTCTCCAGGACAGAAACACTGTCTTCCAGGCACAGAGCTGCCATCTCTGTCAGCAGTCATTTCTCCTCAACAGTTTCTCATGAGCAGAGCCTGCTCATTTGCAATGATTTAAATTCAACTGCAGAAATTTTTATTTTCTTACTGTCCCATTCAAATGCAAGTATAATAATCTTGACAGAGATCTGGAACTTTCTAGGCATCCATATTCATCAGGAATTCAAAATCTTGACATCAGTGAAAAATGGCTCTGGGTAATGTCTTTTTAAAGAAAATATACACTACCTATATGATTTCCCTGGAAGAATTCTACATTTATTCAAGGTGACAGAAGAATATTAGAAAGTTTATATTAGATAGAAAAAACTTTTTCCTTAAATAACAGTATCTGCATTCTCAGGTAATATGCAAAGAGCAACGGATGAGCTCAACATCTCAGTGGTGGAAGTCCCAGCTATTTTAATAGTAGTACTAGTAGTTTCCAGTAATAGTAGTTCCCCTCTGCCTTCATTCCAAATTATAATGCAAAACATCCAGAACAGTCGTAGCTGTTTCCAAATGGCAACTTACATGTAAATTCCCCCTCTCCCATATCCTTGAGTATACTATCTTCCAAATCATATAGCATACAACTAGTATCTAATATTCACAAAAAATACTAGAATAAAGCCTACCCTTACCTGTTTTAATGTCCTCTCCATATCAATTCCTTGACCCCATGGGGCAGCAGGGTTAGCAAGACAATCACCAGCATTTCCTCTTCTTGAAATATCAATTTTCTGTCTTCTAAGATTACGGAAAGTTTCAGCCATCACGAGTACTCCATCATATGTTAATGCAGATGTATACTAAATGGATGGACAAACACAATGCTTTAGAGTTGGCAGATCTTTACAAAAATCAGCTGTTCTCAATTCTTTCTAGCTAGGCATTACACAGCAGTTTCTACACTTTCATTCACAAAGAAACTCTTCTCAAAACCAAAAGCAATTTTGCCTAAGGAATGAATGTAGGATTGAGAACAGTACATTACAGTAGTTCCAATTTTAGGACTGTATTTCGTAAGGGCAGAGAAATCTGCCTCTGAAGTACTATCAGAAGAAACAAATTAAACTGAAGATAGTCACTTCTCAAACTTTTTTTTTTCCAGTTGTCTTATCCATTGGGAAATAGCCTCATGAATCCACCTAACTTACTCAAAAAAAAAAAAAAAAAAGAAAGAAAGAAAAAAGAAAAAAAAGTAACTCACTGCACTGAAAAAGATAAATAAATGAGCAGATATCTGAGCTATTATCATTGTTAAGAATGATCAAGAGCATGTTCCGCAAACTTGTGTTGCCCTCTGAATAACACGAGGTACTGAAGAATAAATGGGTCTCAGAAGGTCATCTAAGACAGTTTGTGTTTCTACAGTACTGTAACTACTTCAAGTAGAGAGCATGACAAATTAGATGTGAAGAGCAAGTCTTTAGCAGATGTAGCAGATGGAGTCACATAAACAAAGGGGCATTTTCTCAGCCTGGTCCTCTGATGAATTCACTGCATCAGATGTGGATTATCAATAGCAACCCCAAGGTTGCTACTAATATACTGTGTAGCTCAGTCTCAACTAGGTCTGATATGTATTAGCACATATAATAACACAGCTATTTTGATGAAGTTGTATTTATAACTATGCTTTGATTTGCCTGCAAAGAAAATTATAGGTGACAGAAATATTTTGTTATCCATCTGTGAGGGATTAGGATAGAGGAACACTGGGATGTAATTGGACCGTAAGATCATGACTGACAATGATTACTACACTAGGTTTCGAGGTGGGTAGAATTTCTACAGGAAATTCCAAATTAAAATTTAAGGGTAGTAAATATACAGTTGTGGTTACATCTCATATACAGAAGAATTCATCTGTTGGGAAAGTTCTGCACTCTGAATCCAGATAATTAGACTAATTCATGTAAAATTGGTTGAAATTAAGTTGTCAGTTAAGTGTTTGACCTTTAGTTCCTGTCAGTAAAGAGGTGATTTGGAGAATAACTGACAAAGGATATTAAAGTACATCAGCAAAATATGTTGCAGCTTGTGTTTCTATCACACAGTCACAAGGACAGGCATAATTAGTTGCCAGTAACAGTATGATCAGCTGCCTTTTCCTGTGCCTAAATATTAAGGTCTTTACTCATTTAATCAGCAATGTTAATCAGAAATTAAAAACACTTGAGTGATATTATTGGTAGTGCTTCAGACCATCCAGTACCTTTGGTGGGGTCTCGGATCCTGGGTATTCTCTCTGGTCCAGCTTTTTCCAGCGCTGCATCAGTTTAGTTACCATTGGTGTACTGAAATCTACCAGCTGAAATCCAGTCACATTAGCTCCTCCATGCATAAACCTCTCCAGAGAAATATCTTTGAATCCCTAGAAAATCAATTTAAGATTTTGTTTGCTCTCATACACCATTGTGGGTCCAATCTGTTCTATATCAGCAAGGAGACATAAAGAAGTGTTCAAAGAAGGTGGCAACAGCAGGTTTCCATAAGTAGTCAACGCTTAAAATCAAAGAATAATGCTGAAACTTTGTTCATACTTTCCATTTGTGTTATAAAGAATTAAACAAACCCAAGAAATGACATTCTCACATTATTGCTAGTGTGGTCTCAACAGCTAAACAACACATCGCTGTGTATGACACAGTTTTGGAAGAAGTACGTTTGGCAAATCAACTGAAAAGTGCCTATAGAATATTAAATCCTTAATCCAATTTACATTGAAGTGCTCATTAATGAGCACTGTATTAGTGCTTGATCCATCCTGCTACTTTGCATGTTTGCAAAGTGAAAAACACTATTGTGTAAATATATTTATTCCAGGATTTATTGGTTAGGCTGAAATTCCCTGAGTTACACGTTATGAGATAATAAAATAGATATTAGGACGTAGAGAGAGCACATGAGGGTCTCATCATTAGCACAAGGAAAACACAGTATCAGAATCACCTTTTTGTGAAACATAGTGGTGATAGATCTCAGATCTGATACACATTTAAAGTCTGGAGTGACCCCCAACATTGAATGAAAAAAATAAAGTACATAGACTTCCTGACTTACTGGTTTTAAGGCTAATTTGTCCCAGTATACAGACAAATCCTTTAGTAAAATTTGCCTTTAGAAACATATCTGAACTTCAAGAAACTGCATAAGGAAAACTGTTAAAGATGCTAAGAAACAAACATGAATCTTTCTGCTCCTTTTCTATCTGCTAGAGTTACTGGTATCTCAAAGTAATCTTTTTGTTTTCTTAAATTCCTGTGATCAGCATTTAGCAGTGGAAACAGAAGTGTATTATTATACTTGATTTAAAGTAGAAAACTGAGGAGAAAAAAAAAAAAAGGAAAAGGTGAGGTACTGACCCAATGCCCCAGGAAAAGAAAAAAAAAAAAAAGAAGAAAGTCCAAGACAGAGATTTGATTCACGTCCTAAAGGAAACTGACATTGAATATGAAAGGTGACACATCAGGAAATCCTATTACACACATTATTGAACAGCCAGTAGACAGCAACATGTGTCAATGCTGAAGTAGATGTGACCATCTCCACCATATACCCTACTGCCTACATCAGCCACTTTACATACAAAAGGTGTTACTTAGGGAATTATAAATTTTGAGTGTTGAAAACCTTATTTGTAAGACCCTAAGAGAATAGAGTCATTCTCATTTCAAAAGCCTGAGGTCTTAAAAATAATCTGAAATTATCTTAAGTTAAGGTACTAGTACAGCAAAACACAATAACATATTTCAATTCAACTAAAATTCCTTGAGGGAAAGAAAAAAGAAAACAATTCAAAGTATACATTAGAGTCTGCTCTACATTCAATGTGCTTGGCCAGGAAGGTATTTCAGCTTGAAAAATAGGCTATTTAAAAAATAAAATATTGCACTTACTCTTCCTTTGCCCTCTGCTAAACATTGTGTAAATGTGCTGTTTAGACTTAAGAGTGAAAATATGAATTGGTAATTTGACTGGAAGTAGCTGATTTTACAACAAAATGAAATTCCCCTAGAGAATATAGAAAAGTTATAGAAAAAAAAAAGTTACATAGAAATTGTTATCATAGTAATATTAAAAAGATGAGTCTAGAATGATAGCATAGTTCTGTAAAGGCACTAATTCAGCCACAAGATACACTTTGTAGTCCTTTATGCTACACTGATTTTGATAAGATTTAAGAGGATAATATTGAGTCTTTTTTGTACAGATGTCAGAAACAACAGGACCAAGTTCTTTAATGCACTGTAAAGAATGAATTATACCCAACTGTATATTAGTGACAAATGGCAGATACTGTATGAAATGCTGTAACTCCAAAGCAAAACTAAGTGTTTCACTTACTGAACAGGGGTATAATTCTAGAAAAGGATCTTACCAGGTTGGCAACAATGTAATGGTATCCTTTAACATGCTTTCCCACGCTCACAATCTGCAGCAGAGAAAAAAAAAAAAAAAAAAAAAAAAAAAAAAAAAAAAGAGAGAGAGAGAGAGAGTCATACTGTTTTCTCTAGAAACGCATTTTCACAGCCAGATAGATATAAATTTTGACATATATAAAATCAGCAATATAATGTTGAGTCTTTCTCCACTAACATAGCTATAACTTTCCAGGTGCTTAATCATGGGAAAAAGTTAAAATGAAAGTGCATAAAGTAATGAACTGGTAATCTGAGTGCCTTCCACACATTGAAAATGTTACTGTTGTATACTATTTCATCAAGTATGGCAATTACCTATGGGATACAAATTCAGAAGCAGGAGGTCACACATTAACTAGAAAGCCTAACTGCTAATGTACCTTTTCATTTCAAATGAGTGCAGTGTTCATGTATCAAACTAGTTTTCGCTTCTTGGGATTAAAGCTGTTTGCCTTTGAGGTGGTCAAGTACTACAAGTGTTATTTAGTTCTTAGTGATATGCTAAAGACTTTGGGGCTTGGCATGAGCAAGGACAGAGCAAGAAGAGGCAGCCAGGCTCCCTGCTGTGAAAGCCTCTTGTTTCTAGCTGCAAGGGGCTTCTGGTGACACATGGAGGTGAGAGGGGAACCTCAGCATTTGCTCCCAGGAGGAAGCCACATGCTGCCCTTGAGCATTTAACCAACATATAACATCAAGTTATTCAGACAATGAACACTCCTGATGTGCAAGTGCTACAGTCCTGATGTGGCAAGATCAAAAACAGAGATTAGACAAAAAACATGCCAACCCACAGTGAATTCAAGGGTTTTCCGTGGTTAACCATTCACTTTAAAAACAATCTGCTTGTAGTCCAAAGATTTTTTTTTTCTCATGCATTCATCCCCATAAAGCATTTTAACTTCCTTCCAAGTGAATAAACAAGATACAGGCAAAAGTTTTCCTTTCCTTTCCTTTCCTTTCCTTTCCTTTCCTTTCCTTTCCTT
>CM021765.1:189329389-189372003 GCA_011076525.1 Nettapus auritus
CTTTCCTTTCCTTTCCTTTCCTTTCCTTTCCTTTCCTTTCCTTTCCTCCTCACCTCCTTTAAGGTGATGGCTACTTAATAAATAATAGGAAAACTATATGTCTGTCTCCTTTCTTGCTTTGAAAATCCTAACTCAAGACTCTGTTCTGAAGAGTTGGCAGCTTCTTGCCTTCATGGACCATGTCCCATGTTCAAAAGTTAAAACATTCACAAAGAGACTGGCAGACCCTTTCACCAGTGCAGCGTGAAATAGATAGCATCAGAGTTTGGAGATGAGACATGAGTTGCTGAAAGACTGAATGACTTGGCCAAAGACACCCAGGGATCCAGGGTGTATTAACACTTGGAAATGCTTGATTTCCAACTCTGTTGTTCCAGTAAGTCAATCTGCTTCTGTAGAGAGTGGAAGGGAAATTCCAAGTGAAGTAGCATGAGCACCTTGTCAGAACTGTGTTAATTTTATTAATTTAAAACAATAAAGTGAATCAGCAATGTCTGTTATCATTTTATTCTTCTTGCTTCCCAACCTCAATCACTTTTTTTTTCAGTCTGTAGCTAAAATGCTGAGATTTAAAAAGAAAAACATAACAAAAACAAACAAAAAAGCAAGCAAACAAACAAACAAAAACACCTCCCCAGATTGTCAGTCCTTCATATTAAAAAAATGTTTATTTTGGACCCAGTCAGATTCCCATTAAGATCTGTAACTAAATACCATTGCTACCAGTTTATTGGGGAAGGAGACAAGAAGGAGAAATCACATCTCTCCATATTGTATACTCAAGACATGTGAGGTGGGTGCTGTCAAACATTTTTTATTTTTTATTTATTTATTTTTTTTCCCTCTGTATACAAAGAGTTCAAATCCCTGCTGGCACGAGGAGGGATTTGAATGGTGTCCATAGAGATAGAATCTCTGACACCACTAATACTTTTACATCTGTACTGCTTCCACTATCCATGGTAATGAAAATGCATTTGCATCCCTACTACAGGGAAAAAAGATAGAGATTAAAAACTCACATTTTGAATACCTACAGCATCGCAGTTTGAACGTAAGTGGGCTGACATGATTTAAAATGAATGTGATGATAACTGTGGGCCTGATCCTCAGCTTGCACAAATCACTGCAGATCCCTTTGAGCTCTTGGGAGTTGACGTTGCTTTGGCAATTAACACCCTTTGTGATCTGTTCCCTGGTTTGTTTTCATAACACAAATTGTGATGATAATTGCAGTGTTTCAGTCAAATAAACAAGCACAAGATCAACCTGCAACTATTGAGGAACATCAGATACATGTCGGTAGTTGTCACGTAGTCAAAATGATTAAATACTGCACATGATTAAATGGGTTTGCTTCTGTGCTTGTTTCTAGCAAATGCATATAGAAATGGCTGCAGAATTCACAGATTTAATGTGAACAATAGAGAATATTTGTGAAAAAACATTTTTTTTCAGTGTATTCTCTCAATGTTCGTCTCTAAGGGTGGGTAATAAAATTACACATCTATGTATCATCTAGTTGTCTGCACTTCCTTTAAAGTCAGTAGAAAAAGCGGGCACTTTGAGGAAATGATTCATCTTATCCTAAAGTACGTCTAAAATTAATTAGACAGCTTGTGCCCTGAAAGTGCTTATTTTTCTACACTGACTAGAAGAAGAGTTGATGATGATTAACTCTGATGTAGACACCTACATTTTATATCCCTAATGTTAACTGAGACAAATTTTACCCTAAGAGTGTTGATCATGCAGATAGAGAAGAGAAATTATGCTATATGGCTTGCATTTTCTACAAAGATTAAATACAGTTCTGATTTTGAATCTTCAAATGTTTATGGTTATTGAGCACATATAATTTGCAAACCAGGAATTGCTAATGATTTAGGAAAAAAGTGCCTGTTTAGTGAAAACAGCTTTCTCATAGTTTTGAATATCCAAAATTTATGTAGTCACCTTTTTCTCTTGAATACTTAAAGGTGCAGCTTATGATTTATAAAATAGGATGTGAATCCTCACTACCTGAAGAACTACCTTTCTTTCTGATGTGCCTCTTCACTAAGATAAATTCAGACAATGAACTTAAGTCCTTCATAACATGAAAAGGCTCCTCTAGAGGAGCTCCCCAACCTCTATTTTACTTCTCTATTCTTTACTAGCAGTAACTGGAGTCTTTTACTGAGATGAGACCTCAACCACCCCATACACATGATATTAGGTATTGCCCTGAGCCACAAACTGAACAGATGAGTGCCAGTGAGTGAGGGAAGAATATTTTTCTTCTATGGCAAAGAAGTGAGGTAAAAGAACCAGAGAATCTACTCTGAAAGGAAAAAAGAGGACTGGGATTTTGACAGCTGATAGTGTGTTCCATAAATCTTCTGCCTCAGAAGTTCACTAACTCTGGGGACACCTTAAAACACCATGTGCCTCCTCATACACTTCTGAATTCATAACTGAAAGGCCAAGTTCTGTAACAATACAGAGAGACGGCAGAGCTGCATTGTCTAACATCTCTATTAGCAAGAAGCAAAGTCCAGAGGGCAGGATGTGTACAGCAGAAGTGTTAGTGCTAAGGAGCTAGCCTCCATAGCAGTGCAGTTCAGGGTTCTACTCTGGACTCTCCAACCTGCTCCTTGGACTGAACTCACAATGAGAGCTGGTGCACAGCTGGGGTGCTTCTGGGCACCTTCTCATCTGGCATAATCCAAAAGAAAACAAATTCATATATTTAGAGGACACCCTTGTTGTGATACGCAGTACAGTAAATGGCCACAATTAGGAAATTCACATCAACAAGCCTGTTCCTGATGCAAACTAAGATGCTTGGCATGCCTGTGGGTGCCACCCTCCTAGAGAAGAACCAAGCACCCACGGGCGGGTGACAGGTGCACATATAGCATGAGGCTGATCTGAGAACCATCTTCATTGCAAAAGTGAGGTCCTGAAGAGAAGGTGACACTGCCACAGGCTCCTGTGGTGGTCCTGCCAAGGGAGCAGGAGGTTTGGCTCAGCTCTCCACCCCAACTGGCCACAGAACGCGCAACAGGGCCAGGCACCGAAGTTGGGTCACATAAACAGTGATACCCCATGAAAGTGCTGATGCTGCACCTATGCATGGCCTTTGCATTGCCTTAGGATGCTTTGATCCAAAACTGTACAAGTGCTGGAAACCTGAGCAAGTGGGACTAGATCCATTTTTCCCCTCATATAATACTTCACTTAAATTTTCTAAATACTCACATTTGCTCTATATTCTCACTCTGACTTCTCCTTAACACCACACACACACATATTACACTTGGCTTCTGTTGTGGTGAGAGTTTAAGGTGACCTCAGCTTCCTCCCGGGTGATTTGGGGAAGAAAATGTTGGAAAGGGTGAACTGCCTTTGAGGAAGGATGAGTGCAGGGGAAAGCAGGATGATGCACAGACTTTTGTATATTGATGTGAATGTTTTAATTCAATGATCAAGGTGGCCAGCACCTAGAATCGAAGCTCATTTAAACTCATTTGTAGAACTGAAGAAATTATTAAATAATCAACACTGTTCTAAAGAAGAATGAATAAGAAAACACAATCTGCTCCCCAAATTATCATTAACATGAAAAACAACAAAAGTAATTTAATGTACTATCCAATAGTCATGCTATTATTGAGTCCTTTGTTTCAGTAAATGTGCCAGCACAGAATCAAAGTGAAATACTCAGGCCATAAGCCTATCAAGGTTGTTTAAGAATCTAATGCTTTTCTTCCCAAAGATTATTGTGTATGTGTGTATGTAAATCCACAAAAAGGTGGAGTTTATATTTAGATATTTATATTTTAAAATATATATATGAATCACATTAGGCTCTATTGAAAAACATTCACATTATTAAATGCATTTACACATAAGAACCTATAAGGAACAGGACATTAGGAAAATTTTTAGTTGCTGATGTGTTATACTGCAATTAAGAAAAAGCCTTATTCTCACATCATTGATGTCCAGTTCTAATCAAAAGTAGCTAGAATTATACTGCTGACTTTAAAGTGTCATAAAAGCAGAGCCAGAGAGATCTGAATCAAACTCAGACTTTACACACAACTCTGAAATTTCTGAATTTATTTGACAACTTTGTTATTTCTATTTAACTGAAAAATGGCCTGATCTAGGAAATTCAGGAACTATTCTACTATCAAAAAGAAGAGCTACCAGTGTCTGCTTTGATTCTCTCTCTTTTTCCCATGACTGGCAAGTCCATGAATTTTCATAAAACAAGTTCCAGACTTACATCAGTGTCTAAGAAGGGAATCAGACCCCAAGTCATCCTCATCTCTTTACTGCTACAAAATTGATGTTGTATATAACTGATTTTAAAAGAATGCTTAACTTTAGTAGTATGAAATAACCCTCGTTATGATTTCCATCAGATGAAGGTCAGTAAAGCTGAAGTGAAAAGAACTTATTTTCAGTTAGATCTCTTCAAAGGATGATAGCTGCCCATTACCAATGGGACTTTAACAAAGGTTTTCGTCTTTGGTTTTGTCTCACAATCTGCTGCCTAAAGAAAAAGAACACATGCAATAAAATGAAGTCTGTCTAACGTAATATAAAAAGTGTTGGGACTTGTTAAAGACAGAAGATTTGACCTGAAATACTGTGGCAGAAATGGTGAAGATATAAACCACAACTGCAATGGATTTTATACAATATCTGAAGCAAGAATAAACTTTTTACAAAGCCATAAAAAAGCAATTGAAAAATAAGCTTAATTTTAACAACTAATGCTCACAAAAGGGTGCTAGTGTTGGGGAGAGTGTGGACTATTAACATCCTAAAATCAAAAGAGAGGATGTAAAAGAAGGCGGCATACGTATCAGAAGTGTCTCCTTACAAACTGTCACGTCCTCTTCTGTGCTGTGCAGCAGCACAAGCCCTGCACAGCACAGGCAGCCTCTGGAGAAGGAAACCCAGAGAGGTGGCTCAGGGGCCACTAGCCAGTGCCCAGAACATAGCTGCTTGCTTTTCTGCTGTGGAAGTTGCTTCAATTCAAAGTCTATTCCTGCAACAAGCTCTCTCAGAGGTAAAAGGGATGTGCAGGCTTGTGGGAAGGAGGGAGGAGAGGAGAGAGAGAAAGGGTGTAAGATGAAGGTCACTTTCTGAATCCCCCAAACCATTTGCATTCATCCTTTGTTTTCTACTGCATATTTGTTCTTTCAGTAACTGAAATAAGCTATTTCTTGGGTCTAAACCTCATCAGGTTGCAGTGACAAAATATGTTTGTATTTCTGTGTGGTGTGGGACTATTACTGTGCGAGATCTCAGCTGCTTCATAGAAAATGAATGTCTTCAGAGAGTCACTCCTGACTGCATGAGGTGAGGAAGATGCTAGTGGCAGTGCTGGCAGCTGGCTGCCTCGAGGAGAAAAGCTATCAGTTTGCACTGACATCACAGGGTTGCTTACGAGCAGCTCTATAGACCTCTAGGGAAAAAAGCAGAGAGGAACAGGAATGCTGAGGAAAAAGCACATTATGAATCTCTGAGATTCGTAAAGTCCAATCCCTTTGGACTAAGGAGACATGCACAGAGTGCTGCTACTATGGCCCTGAAGTAGCCTCAGTCCAATGCTGCTGCTACTGGCCCAAAATGCACCGTGCTGTTCATGTACCAAGGTCTTTGGAAAACGGTCTGCTTCTGTGGTCCGAGCAGAACTAAGCCTATATTTTGTTCAGGTAAATCAAAAAGATAAACAGGAAGTGTGGAGATGATAAGAGACTAGACAAGTCCATGGCATTTCTAACTCAGAGAATAAAGAAACACTCATCATGAAATTAAACTACACGTAAAAGCAATACAGATCGCTTGATAACTATGTGCCTATGTTGTGCTAGTGATCCTCTGTGCTCATGTGCTGCTGTGATCATGAAAACCAGAAAAAGCAGAGGAAGTTGTAGAGGAATAATTGAGTTAATATTCTGCTGAATTCATGTGCATGGAAAATTTCTGCCTTTCTGTAAGTATCACGTTTTAATTTATTTTTTATTATTCACAATTAATTATGCCAGTTTTCTAAATATCATTTGTAAAAATGTCAGTTGCTATCTTCAGTTAGCAGACACACTGGAATTTAAGAAAAAAAAAAGATTTTTAAAAACAGCAAAACAGAAAACTCAATTGAAAAATTGAAAACGATCAATATAGAGAGCTTCAGCAGTCAAATCACAAGATTAACAATATTAATACTTTGCTATGTGACAACTTTACACGTGTTTTTAATTTTTAATATTATAAAACACAATAAACTTTCCTTTTATTACTATGTATAAATTTAGCTGTGTACATTGAAGCATTAAACACATGCCAGATGCTGCATAGCAGTTTTCTCTGTGTTTAAAGGTGAATACAGCCCTGGATGAGCAGAGAGGCTTGATCTTGCTGATACAGAGTGCTGACAGAGCAGAGAGAAGTGGTGCCCATCTACTAGGAAACATCCCATTTAGTTTTTATGGGGGGAGGCAGAGCAGAAAAAAAAAGACTGGAATCAGGCTGTCTGGCAGAGCAGGAGCCAGACTGATGGTCTCTGACAGCAAAACTGAATCACTATGCAAAATTCAGAAGATGCTGCTCACAGTGGACACCTTGGAAGACTTATAACACATGGAGTGCTGAGGTGTGAACTTTGTGGGATGGAGACTGGTGGAAGAAGATGAAGCTGAGATAAACAGAAGAAAAGAAAAGAAAAGAAAATTCCTTGTTGTTGTTGCAGAAAGAAGAATCTTTTATTTATTTATTTTTTTATTTTGCTGAATCAAGTCCTGTATATGTGCATATGTTTATGTATATGCCTGTAATGTGTACAGATACAGAAACACTGGAAATACTAGTGAACATGAAAAAAGCCTGGGAAAGCACACATACTAGGTTTAGGAACATTCCTTTTTTTTTTTTTTTTTTTTTTTTTTGAATAATGTAAAAACAGAAGTGTTAAGCAAATGCAATTACAGTTAGCATGTGCTCTTCCCTTTACTTTGCTAGGCTCTGCATGAAGGTCATCCTACAGACATGGTTAAACTCAGTTCCTAGTTCTTTATCTTCACCATGAAGTAATCAAACACTGGAACTTACAGTTCTTCTCAGAAGCTGAGATCTCTATCCTTTGAAGTGTTCAAAATTTGACAAGGTGGGGCCCTGAGTAACTGATCTAAGCCCCCTTGAGAAAAGGGTTGGTCCATATGACCTTCAGAGGTCTCTTCCATCCCCAATCATTCTGTTATTCTATGACTGTTCATAAAATAAGTCTCTTCACATTGGTACTTCACAGTCTGTATTGCAAAAACAGGTCCTAAATCTGCCTAAAAACACATTTAGGAGCTGTAAGACTCCAATCTTGTTCCCAGTACTTTATTTGCTCTGTGGTGTTTAATATGTGCTGTCAGAGAGAAGTCTGGAAGAAAAATAAATGGGGGACCATAAATTTCAACTTCAGTATTTGTGTTTTTGAAAATTTCCTTATATATATATATTTTTTTTTTTTTAAATTGGATTAACAACTCAAAGAAAAGCAATGGAAGGCCAACAGAAATAGATTGAAGTATTTATAGCTAAAAAACAAACAAACAAACAAAAAACAAACAAAAAACCACACTATCTATCACCATCTAAATGATTCTTCTATTACACTTTTCAACTTAACTGTAAAATCCATTTGGAACACTGACTTCATTGTATATCTGAACACTTTTTTGAGCACTGTACAAACTGTAAGTAATAGCAGTGCTATCAGCTATGGCTAACCAAATGACTGTGTGCTTCTTTAGTAAGTAATATGTGTTATTAGTGTCTGAAAAAATAAAAAGAACAAATACAATGGTTGAACAAATAACAGAAGTTTTCACTGAAATCTTCAAAATGATTTTCTATGTTATTCTTTAAATCTGACCATAATTTCATCTCTTTATTGCACTTCACACTTGTTTGAAAGATAGCAAATGAAGAAAACACAAAATAAATCTATGACACTTATTTACTAAAGGTAAATTAATCCAGCTAACTAATACAAGTACATCTTAGAAGAGGGTAACAGGACATTTTCTTGAATGTGTTCATTTTTCTACATATTTTCAGTCCTGTTTCCTACAGAAGTTATATTTATGCAGCTGAGCTGTCTGTGAATCTGCCTATCAATTTTCCAGTAAAATATCTTCTAACACATTGGGCAATTTCAGCTATATTTGAAAGGAAGATAATGTCTCTAAGACATCATCTAAGACATCTAACACATTTAGCCCCTGTACAATGTTTGTTAATACTGGCAGCTAGGTGGAAAACAAAGACCCTTTTTTTTTTTTTTTTTTTTTTTTTTTTTTTTTTTTTTTTTTCCCACCGAAGGGATAAGAAATGCCAAGATACTATGACTCTTGTTTGACAGGTCACCAGTCAGCAAATGGGTATGGCCAGCCAAATTTCACATAGTTCTTGATTAGCTACAGTAAGTGGTATTTCCTGCCTGTTCAGTACATTTTTGGGGGGGAGATTTTTGTTTTTATGGTGCTGGTAGCAATGATGATCTAAGAGAAAAACAAAAGAAAACAAAAACAAACAAACAAGAAAAACAAACAAGCAAACAAACAAAAAAAAACAGAGGGGTATCAGCCTTCACTTTTTACTGTTCTGATAATTCCAACCATTGCTTCATTCTCCTATTTTTGGATTGTAAAGATACAAATCAAACAATGAATAAACACTAATATGAAACTTTGAAATGGTCCCCATTTCATGAGAAAGAGCACTAGTAAGCTTTATAATTAATTATATTCTCTTTGCATGTCTTTTCCTTCAGCACTTGAAATCAACAAGGGTATAACACACTTTAGATAAAATTCACAAAGAGAAATACAGAATATATATACATACATTCCTTCTAGGGAAAGACAGTTATTTTTTCAGTAGATATGATGAGAATAAAAGTTGTAACAGGGAAAGAGAAGCTGTTAAAATTGACTTTAAGAACATTATCCACATAACTTGTGCATGTACACCATTTTCTCTCTGCTAAAGAGGAAAATGTTCTTCAAGGTAAAAAGCAAAATTGCTCCAGTGATGCAAGCCAGTGTCCAAATTGTGAAATAATGCAAAGTGAACTTGAATCTGCATTTGCAAGAGAGGCAGAGACTTTGGAGTCTCTGATCTACAAGCCAGAATCACTTGGCCAGACTTTACTAGAGGAACTTGTAGAATATGTTTGTCCTTCTTTGGTATTAAAACATAATTCCTATAAATTATCTTTTCTCTGAAGAAAAGCCATACAATGCCTCTCCATTAAGATGGGTGGAAGAGCTGCTATCTTCTGGCAGAAAAATTTAGAAAGAAACAAAATAGTTGCAGTGGGCAAGAGGATACTAAATTCAGCCCCAGCATTGTATCCACCATGCCTCCCTAAAGTAATGTTACTTACTATGTTGCTAAAAATGCACACCTTAAGTCAAGAGCTCATGCCTCATAGTATATGAAAGAAGAACACAAGTTAAAGCTGCTCTCAACTTCCAAATTCTGTTCCACAGATCCTACAAGCCTGACCACAAATGAACTAAAAAGTGGGGACAGTCAGGAAACTCTAACTTATTGAATTAGTCTCCTCTTCTGAGGTTCTTACATATATAAACAATGCAATGGTATGGGAACCAGTGATCATAATTTCTCTGTATTGTGGTACTGGATGGAAAAGAGGTCTCTGGAAAACATATAAAAGAAAGGGTTCATTAGGAATCGCTAAGGGAAGATATCCCACAGAGTCTGCAATTTCTCATTGTATGAGCAATGTTCTTCCTTTCTGGAGCATGAAGAACTTGCATGAGGATCACGAGTACAAAACTGTAAAGGTAATAATCTAAATGGTAGTAAACACAAGCCTCTCATATGGTGATAATTACAGTACTCATTAATCCAGTTGTTAGAAAATATGACATTTTCTGCTATGTGGAAAAAAAACTTAAGACTATGTAGCATTCTGCACTGCATTTGCATTAACTTCCAGATTTTCATAATTGTCAATCTTGTGCATTAGAAAGAGTAAGATGATTGAGAAGTTAAAGGTCTGCTTTCTCATCTGTGTAGTTTTTTCTAGTAGAATGGAAATGGTTAAGTAAAGAAAAACTTATGGTAAAGATCTTGATGTTTGTAGCCTTTATAGCCTGAGGTTGCAGAATGATGAGGTCTGCCATAGGGGTACATAAGAGGAGTCTCACTCACAGACAACAAAAAGGTTTTCTACTTATGGCTGTTGTGAGATACTAAGGAGGAAGGGTGTTCTTTCACTATCCTTACAAGAAAGTCTGAAAAGGAGCTAATTTTAACCTAGTTCACTTAAGTTACAGTAGATTCTTGAGAGTAGGTGGAGATGTACTGACTCATATAGGCTGAAGACTGTCTTACTGATGAAGCAAAGTAAC
Organism: Nettapus auritus; assembly: GCA_011076525.1. Taxonomy (NCBI): domain Eukaryota; kingdom Metazoa; phylum Chordata; class Aves; order Anseriformes; family Anatidae; genus Nettapus; species Nettapus auritus. Next base: position 189,339,823 of record CM021765.1, read on the forward strand.
TCTGTGACCCTGCTCAAAGTGATGCCTTGCTCCAGTGGTGTGTTTAAACAGTGCTTTGAGCTGAGCCACTGCAACTGGCAATAGTAAAGGGGCTGTTTTTCTCAGCTGAGAAGCTGGGAGAGGAAAATGAGCAGAAGACACCAGGTCATATAAGTGGGCACCAGATATGAAGAGAGGAGCAGCGCTCTTTGAACACAGCCAGTGAAAAAGTCTCCATTCTTCATTTCTTGAGGTCCAGAGTCATGAGAAGTATGAATGTGTATATGTATGGGTAGTCACTCGAGAAGACACCCACAAGCCAGTTTCTCTCCCTTCATTAGCATAGATTTAAGGGCAAACTACTTTGAGTTACCGTCTCATTACTGAGATTTAATTACTTTTCCTAAATGTTCCGCAGAACATTTACTTGTACATTGCAAAGTATTACAATAGTCACAACTTAGACTCTCAATTACGGGAGAACTAGGCAGTAAAAAAGTTGAGTTAATTAGAGTCACTGAAGCTTAATCAATTCCTCTGTGTATGAAGGGAAGAACACTTCAACTTTCAGTCCATTTGTGAGGCCACCCTATCTGTCTGTTACAGGTTATTAAAGCCCTCATACAAAAGGAAAAAGTCAGAGGCTGATATTTTAAAACTGTTTTTATTTTGCATTTTCTACATTGGGCTAGACTCTTTTTGCCTCACTCCTGTCTTTGGGAGATTGCAAATGTTTTTATCTCCAAGAAGGTTTCTGACTGCTCATCCCTAAGAAGCACTTGACCTCTGAAAGCAAACTGCTTTCATTTTGGAGCCCCAAAACAGTGGCTAAGTGCAGCACTGCAGGCCTACCCACAGGTGAGCTGGTCTAGGAAGACAAGGACCTCTACACTAGAGAGTAAAGCTACAGGTGACCACATACTTCACCTAGCCTGGCTACAATATAATTCCTGCCCATACAGTGACCTTCCCTTGGGAGGATGAAGACGAGGCTCCAGGGGTGTTGGAGCAGAAGAAGAAAATTCACATGACCTGGACAAATTACAGAAATATTCTGAAGTATCTACGTTCCAATTTAACTAGATCTAGTGTAAATTTACTTATATTAGTAGTCACTACTGAGAAGTCCAATAGCCCATATACTAGTTTGTCTCCCTTCATTAGTGTAGATTTAAGGGCAAAGACTTAGGTTTCAAAAAACACCAGCACAGATACCAAATAGCTAATTTCTTAGGTAAAATTAATCCCATCCAAAATTAGACAGTAGACAGATGAATCACTTCATAAAAGTGTTTGTGTGAATGGCTAAGATACAGGCATGTTTTAAGTTGGATGTAACTCCTACCCTTGATTTTCCCACAGTTCAGTTAATGGAAAGAGGACTCAAGCAGCTTTCGGGCTTGTCCTATAGATCCATCAGCCAAATTCACAATATCTGACTCACTCTGTTGAGGCCAGGCACTGCATTTTTATTACTTGCCATGTTAAGCACCTATTTTAGGCAGGCAAAATCCAGACCTTTACGAAGTCAGAGGAGGTCAAAACATAATCCCATTAAAATCAATATCCAGTTCAATTCTGTATGATCTGAACAAAGAGCACAGGTTATGCTCAAAAAGAGCTAATTATGTAGAGGCCAATCCAGAAAGAAAATGAGTAGCAGCTCCTGGAAGGAAATAAAACGTATGGCTGAGATCAGCGAGATTTGAATGCTTACTTAGTGACTTTGTTTTGCTGTGCAACTGAGTGGATACTCAGCACGTACATCTATGTAGGATGGTGGGTGTATGCAGAATTTATGGCATAATATAGCATACTTTTTCTAATTCACTTTTGCACACTGTGTAAAAGAAAATACATACACACACAGACAAAGCTGAGGGGAAAATTATTTTTCTAAATATATTTTAAAAATGCCCAAACGGGTGTTCTGTTTTACTACAACACAGGCTGAACTTGAGGACTTCATCATAAACTATAGAAAGCATGTGTTAAAACATAATGGCTTTCACAATAATAATAAAAAAAATAATAATAGCCAAATGAATGCCTATAGTGATTCAGCATCATCTATTCTTCTCTTGGCAAGAGTTGTAGAAAAAGTCCTTGTTATTGCAGCCATACCATTAAGGCTCAGTTTCTCTCTAGTTTCTGTCAGTAAAGCAAATTTGACGTGTATATGTCTATGAGGATTATTTTATGTACTTCTGCATCACGAACTGCATTTTATATTTCTGTGACTTCGGTAGCAGATGCGTTGTGAACGTTTTTACAGCAAAATTTTCAATAGTCCCTAACACGCAAGCCGGGATAACCAGGGCGGCGGCGGAGGATCCACCACCAGCAGATGGCATCCATTCCCTGCAGCAGCAGCAGGTGCTGAATGCTGCACTTGCAACCTCATGTGGGATCATGCGAGAAGCAGCGAGTTAACCCTAAATTACCTTCCTGTCACTTAGCAAAATGCTCTTTTCAAAGCATTATTTTATTTATTTTTCCAACATTTATGAGCACTATATAGGTTCCTACTCCAGTAAAGGTACCACACAGTGCAAACCCATCTGTCCCGACCAGTATTTTCTTTACATAACAGCAGCTTTCCATGAATGGAAGAACCTGACCTTCCTTCCCAGCAAAATAGCACTTTTATTCTGCTTTTCTTTGTGTTCATAAACACTCTGCTAAGCTAATAAAACTATCAGTTCAAATATACGTAATAATAGGTTTGAAGTATTTTAGCTGGAAATACATGCAATAATGAGTTTAAAGAATTTATAGCTAGAAATACATAGTTTTGTGAATTGCAAGTAATATGTAATACTAGATTCAAATCTTTTTTTTTTTTTTTTTTTTTCATCAAACAAGGCTGCTTTCTTTCCCCTATGAAGGTACAGACTGAGGGCATCATGATAATGCAGCAACACCGTGCTGTTGTGTTGTTCCACGAGCCCAATGCAAGCTGTGTCAGGCAGGGAGTTGCTGGGAAGCCAAGTGTGCAGCAACTGCCCAGAGACCTGCCAGCTGGGGAAGGGAGGGCTCACTGTGCTGATGCACTAGCTGTTAGGACAAGAATTTTATAGGAATACAAACAGTCGGCAAGAGGATGTACAAATGTCAGCCCATGGCGAAAAACGAAAGGAAAGAGTAGGCAATCTCATTTCCATTGAGAAAATAAACAAAAGACAATGCACAGTGGTATCTCATCTGGAATTTCAGTAATGTGCTTACAGCAACATTAATAGGAGTGTTACCTGCTCTAAGAGATTCTGAAGCCTCTCTATTTCGCAGTCTATTACAAATTTCTTCTCTTGTCTTCGGTCCAGATCTTCTAAAAGCCGCCTGTAGCTGGCATCATTAAAATTCTCCACACAGATGGCACTGACTTGCCAGCTATTTTGTCCCGCTTTTTCCATAATTGCTTGAAGTATTGAATAGCCTAAAAGAAAAGGAAACAATACGCTAGTAACACAATCATTGTACTTTTTAAATAGGAATTGTTCTTAATCAATATTATGACTCTTAACATCTGCTCCTGCAGGGAAGGGAATAAGACAGTTTATATTCTTACCTATGTTGCTAGCCATGATCAGTGAATGTTATGTAAGCAAGCTACAATTGCTATGATCAGAATCCTTGGAATAATTCTCAGCATTATGGAAAAGCTACATATGCTTTATACACATGGTCTCATCCAGTCGACCATTCGGCTTCTCAGATTGGTTTCATACATGTTTCTATATCTGGACATTTCTCATGAAACAGCAAAGAAAATGCCTGAGTCCCCTCATTCACCAGGAGGATCTGTATCCTAAAACCCAGTATATTGGACATTCAGATGCTTTGTTTTTTTCTTTGTTGTTGGTGTTGGGTTTTTTGAAAACACTTAAGCCAAGTGATTTTTAATGTTTCTTAATAAGATTTTATTGTTTCATATGTTTATACTTTTGTATATATACATGTCTATGGCAGTAAAGACATATAAATTAAAATTATATTGATCTATTTCAGAGAACCCATACAGCTTTAATCAATGTATGCAAAGTGATTAGAGGTCAATGAATGAAGGGCACCATAGAGGCATTAATTATTACTACTGTCAGGATTACTGCTCTTTATCATTATTTGATGTCCTCATTGTCATCTTTGAGCCTATTCACAGAAGGGAAAGGCAGCATCCCCACCAAACCTACAGTGCAGGCCCCTCAGTGTGCCCCTCACCTTGTTCCCTCTCCTAATTTTTTCTCACTGGGGATGTGCAGTGCAGAGGCAGGAGAGGAGCCTGTGAGCTGTCTCAAGACAGCTTGCACACCTAGCCTTGACTTGCCTGAACATTTGCTGAAGTGGGAAGCATGTCTTATTCCATCTTGTATCTAGAGTAAATGGTGAATTTGCATAAAGCAATGAAGATTACACACCTCAGATCCAGATTCAATGTTTAAGAGAGACAGGGATAGACGTGCTTGTTGACAACATGTTGATACAAATGATACAATTCAGTGGATGTCCCTCTGTCCAGAACTACAACGCAAAACACCTTGTCTTTTTAATTGTTATCTGGATGAATTGTTCCCACTAGCTTTAAAAGACAGATTTCAGCTCTTGAAAACTATCCTATACTGACGTGGATACACAGTGGTTTCTCCTTTCTCTTTTCACCAAGACGGTCCTGTGCCTGAGCACAGTGAGCCCCAGCTGTCATTTTAATGCGCTTGAAGATGCCACTGCATGACAGGCTCCCCATAAAAGGTACCATCTGAGATTCTCTAAATTGCAAGAGAAATCCTTGTATGCTACATTTCAGAAAGAGTACTTTTGACTGTGCTGTTGCTAACTAATAAAGTAGAAGACCTACAAAACCACCAAAAACCAGGGTTGCCTCTAGTAAAATAAAAGCAGGTAATAGTTTTTATCAGAATATGAAGATATGAAGAACTAATTCTATTGCAAATCTAGGACTAGTTATTTTTCTGGCTCCTACAGTATTTGCAGTAATTGAAACATTAACTTAAATTCTTCTTCTTATTATACTATGTATACACAATCTGAAATTAACATTTTATTTTTCCTCCAATTCAGATGACATATTAAAGATAAAAATACAAACATTTATAATGAATACATAAATTGCATAATATATTTCATCTTATAGATGAGATCTATTTTATGAAACAGTATTTTATCTTAGGAAATGAATTCAAATACTTGGTGTATTGACTATTAAAACATTTCTGTACTCAGCATATATTTTTAACCTGATGACTGCTATTTTTTTCAAAGAACCATACAGTTTTCCTGTTAATTGCCACATAATTATTCTGCTTTTCCTGTTGCTATATTCAATCTCCTTTTTGCCTGTAATTATCTCTGCAAATCATGACAAGATTCTTTCCCAAACATTGCATTTCTTGCTTCATTTCCTATTCATTTCCATATATAGATGTACATTAAAACTACTCCAGTGTTAAAGGGGTTCCTGCTTCATTTACACTGTAGCTTTGACTTGGTCTTTGCTACACAGTCAACATTTCCATAATTCAGCTTCCTGACACAAATTAACATTTTCTTTGATTCAGAATGAATGGTGTTTGAAAGAGCAATTGACATCCCCTCATTCTTATTTCATTTTGACAACTTTACTAAGATGTGTTTTGATCAAAGTAGGAGTTTATCCCAGTATAAAGCATGACAAATATCAGACAAACACACAGAAAAGCTTTTCTACCTTGGATCAAGGTTTGCCTTGCCATATTTCATTAGCAACTGCCTTCTTTTAGGCATTTCAAGCTTCTGTAGCTTCTTGTCAGTAGCTGGCACTCAGGCATAGGTTTTTCATGTTAGTATATCTTTCACATACAGCATAATACAGCTAAATTGTAGTAACTGGATATGGTGCAACATCTCCGTGAGAGGAGTTCAGAATCCCTGTACAGGTAATCCATGGCGCAGTCATCTATTCAGTGTGCAGGAACATTTTTAATACAACAGACTGACAAGGGTGGAGTTTACAGAGGATGAATAAAGACATTCACAGGCTCAGTTGGCATAAAAATTACACATGCAGAGGAGAATGCCTATTTGTCCAAAATAATTGGCTACAGCTAGAAGAGAAAAAATGAGTTCTATGCAGTGCTGCAACCATTTTATATGGAAAAAAATAAAATAAAATAACCTTGCGTAATTCTATCAATACAGAAACTCAGTGCAGTGTCTCTGTTTAGACAAAATTTTTAAACTTCAAAGAGATGTTTGCCCAAGTAAAGACAGCAGACATTAATCTTACAGCTGTGGCCTAAAAAGTATTTATTTTCTGGTTATCTACTGTTTATCCTCAGTTATGCTGCAGACAGATGAGTGATTCATTTTTCTGGAGGTTTAGTGATATGAATACATTCCATCCCATATACAGTGAAGTATTACTGCTTGCATTAAAGCAAATTAAAAAAAAAAAAAAAAAAAAAAAAGCTAACTCCTATCAGCTGAGCTACACAATTGATGTATTTCACTAAAACACTATTTTACAAAATGCTTAGGCATATGCCAATAAATAAAAGAAGTTCTCAGAGGCATATATAGTAACCCTTCCTCACCAACTAATTCAGCCTTGAAATGCAGATAAATCGTTTAGCAGAAAAAATAAATTACTGGGCCCAAGCATAATTGGTTGAAGACTTGAAGTCTTCAACAAATTACTGGTCCTTCCAGGAGATTTTTTTATTATTATTATTATTTTAATTAGCAAATCTATGAGCAAGATAAAATACCACTGCAATTGCCTGGAAACATCGGTGAAGTCCTTCCTAAATACAAGGATGCTATATGCAAGAATTCCTTCTCCTTCCTTTCTATGAGACTATGATCCCGTGGCATTCTCCTCATATGACCTATGATAAGAAATCCGTGAACTGCTTTTGCAGATCACTGCTCAAATGCAGATTCTATTGACAACTATTTAATGTTCAGTAATAACAATTCCACTTCAATACCCTGGAACCAACCTTGAGACAGAGAAAGTCCGAAAAGATTTTATTTTCTTGATTCCTTGCCTTCTTCCTATTCTGCTTTATTGTCACATGGGATTGTGGTGACCAAACAAACTGCTATTATTTTCCAAAAAGTTACTACACAATCATCACATTGGAAATAAATAAATAAATAAATGGAGCTATTCTTCTATTTTCCTGTAAATTTAGAGCTGGATATTCCTATCCCAAAATATCTACTTATTGGGATTGATTCTGCAGCAAAATACCTGATAAACAAGATCTCAGATGTTTTTTAACCGTGCTTTCCTCATTCTTCATTGCATAGGTATGTTTTCCATTGCAAAATGCATCAGCCACACAGAAACAATGCTAGATGTGTACCTGGTCTTATACCTGTTTTGAGAGAGATTGACAAGTATCTGCTGGAGACATAAGTGTTTAAGGCACATTATAAGTGCATGAATTTGGAGGTCCAGGATTCTTCCTTGCTGCTGATACATTGCCATGACTGGCGACTCTATCCCCCTCACCATTTCCCTCCAAGTAGCTGAAATCATGAGTGATCTTTTTTGTTTTTAAAAGTTCAGTGGCCCTTCAGGTCCTTTTTTGTGCCTTGTCCTGTACCAGCTAAGCTTGCCCCCATTCAATTTCATTTCAGTAGTCAATGGCTTAATTTCATTTATTTTCATTTAAATGAAAAGGATAATCTGATATCTAAATCTCTTCAATGTATTCAGAATAAACTGAAGCAATCAGAGAAGCATTTTCTTGACTCATTTTTCTGCTGGAAGGCACATGGTTGGCCTTTTTCATTTTCTTTATTTTCTTTCTTTGTCTTATTTCTTGCTTCCTTGTTTGTTTTCACCAGAAATATTTCAGTGATCAATTACAGTGTTAGAATACCATTAACTTTCATCTTCCAGAAACCTTTTCATTCTGGGAAACCTTTTCCTCTGCCCCTCCAAGTGTGTGCAGTCGTTCCAGATGGTTTTGCCAGAAGAGAGCTAGCAAAGTGACTGCTTGCTCCAAACAACAGCACCCTAGTAATAATTCATGCTTATGAACTACTAGGCAGAAAATTACTTAGTATTAATTTTCTATGATGCACAGGGTGCATTATTTGTTTATTATTACTGTTCTTTACTCTGGCCAGTAGACTGACAATACTGACTGACACAAGTTAACAGGTTAATGTACCTGGAAACAACATATGCAATATATTTCTGCTATGGGCCAGAGAATAGAAGATACCCTTGATGAATACAGATCTTTTCCAAAGACAGCTATCTTATACTGCATATCACAGAAATGCAAATTTATTTTCTTCTCTTTCTGGTCCAAGTAACTTTCTAGCAGGAATAGATTCCATTCCCCAAATTAGCTATGATCCCTATAGCCACAGAGACTGAAATGCTGGAGGTGCTTTATGAAAGCTGCTTCAGTCTATTGGAATTCATATTAGGATCAATAAAAAAAATACATTTGTTATAAATCCAAAGAACAGCAGAAGTGAAGAATAAATGATCAAATCATTTGGTATGGATATGACAATATACTTGACCATCAGGATTGGATTCCTGTCACTTAACTCTAGGTGTCTCAGAAGTTGTCTGAGTTAATCATCCAGGTTTCCACAAGAGAGATGGATATCCTATAAAAAAAGCATTTATTTTTTTTCTTGTCTTAGATATTTATCTCAGAGGTGTTTTTCTGTTTCTCCAATGACTACAGAAAGAGTCTAGACATGAGGCTTAGTGAAAACACCTGCCATTTATCTAGGCAAACCTTGGTGAGATTAATCCAGACACTACAGAGAGGAAAACCATACAAGAAATATACAGTAGGAATGATGCATGATTGTATTAGATGTGTCCATCTAGCAACTACAAAAAAGCACAACCCAAATTTGTTTTAGTTTTCCTTATTATGATTTATACCTTTTTATGAACATGTTTTTGTTTTAAATTTTTGGTCAGTATACAGCTTCCAGAACTCAAACACAATCAGTAAGATTTATAAACTCAACCATATAAATTTTGGCCCATGATAACTCATTCACATGCCTGACTTTCTCTGCATTTGGAGCTGGAGCCAGATCATTCAATACAAAGTATATACAAACTGCACAATTCAGATAACAGTGAAAGCTACAATTACAGGTGTGTTCTGAGTGGTTCTGATGTCTAATTCACAAAAATGACAGAAAGATTGGAAAATAAGACAGGGAGCTCAAGAAAAATCCCATCTATTCCTCTCTATCCCTCCATCCCCAAAGACAGATAAATTATATTTAAATCAGCCTAGACAGATATCTTTGTTTGTCCTTAAAAACCTCTACAGAGGATTCTGTAACTTACTAGGTAATATATTCATTGCTTAATTATCCTTATCATTAGGAGATGTTTCCTAAAGTCAAACCTAAATCTCTCCTGGCACAATTTAAAGCCAGTCATTCCTGTCCTATCCTACTAGACCTAAAGAACTGTTTGTTTCCTTCTTCTTTAAAGCAATTCTTTACATAACTGAAGACTGCTGTTTCTTCTATTTTCTGTCTGCTCTTCTCTTGTTGAAACAGGTTCTCATTTTTTTCCTTGTGGAACATGTTTTAGTCTAAATTCTGACAATTTTTCCTTGCTTTCCTCTGGATATGCTGCAATTGATCCACATCTTTCCTGAAGTGCAGTGCTGACAATGCAATATATTTTGAAAATTCATTCCAAAGTACACAGAGTCCTTTCAATTTTTCATCATCTGCAAGTTCAATAAATGTATTCTATATTTCTTCATCTATGTCATTAAAAAAATGCTGCAAAAAAACTACAGCCAGAATGGATCACTGCTTAATACCTCCTTATTTGACAGTGAATCTCATCTACTTTTTTTTTGAGTCCCGGTGTGACAACTTTTACCATATTCTAGAAATTTCACCAAGACAAAATTTTCTTAGCTCTTTTAGTAAACTTTCATTCAAACCATGTAAAAAATCCTATTAGAATGAGGTCTATTTTTTTTTTTCCAATTTCTATAAAACAAAGGAAATTTGCTTCATCTGGCATGATTTGCTCTTGAAAAATCCAAGTTAGTATTTATATTGCTTTTAAAACTCTATGTACTTTCATTTTTTTCTGTTATGATGTAGGGTGTGAACTAAGTCACTATTACAGTCAGTGACCAGGAAAATTTTATTACTGATGGATTTGAAACAAAACTGAGGAAATAATGGACCACTTTAGCCATCCTCTATTGCTATTTTCGTTCAGAGATTTCAGAAAGTATGATGATAAAGGGAATTACTCTTATGATCTGAATTTATGCTTCTTGTCTCCCTGAGGTCTGTGACCTTCAATAATTTCGTGAGGTTGTGAGACACCTCTGAGATAAGCTCTAGCAGTGGTCTACACACAGACTTTCTGTCCTTCTGTCCTTGCAGAGTGGCATGTGCATAATTTCACCCAAAGCATTTAATATTCCTTTTTTCCTGAGGAGTACATAAAGCTAGAAGAAAATTATGTCAATGTGTTCCAACCACAGCCTTAAAAAAAAGAAAGAAAAGAAATAATAAATAAGTGAAACAATTGTTATATGTAGATTATGTGCTTTCAGCAAGTATATGGGAGGTGGTTTGACTTACTCACAAAGGGGAATTCATATTGAAGATTCAGAAAATGCCAGGTTCCATTTGACCTACACTCACACTGTGGCAAAAATTTCCCCCTTCTTTGCATTTCAGGGTCTGCAACCTTCATACAAAATACACTGTAAAGGTTTCTTATCAAAATACCAACTGAAAAAGAAGAGTGGAAACTTGAGAGGAACTGAAGAAAAGCCCTGGTTCTGAATGCAGCCTGAAATCTTTCCTTGTGTGGAATGGTTCTCAGATATCCACTTTGCTAAATACCTTCAGATGGAAACTGTAACACCAGGTCCAGTAACCTTTCTTCTTACTAGCACACAAAGAGACAAATACATCTGAGCATAATTACAAATGTATACCGACTGCATTTATATATATTGTTAGCATTTTATATTTTATTTGCTTTTATTTAGCTATGCCAAAGGGTTCAACGAGAATTGGCTCAGGTGGAGAAACTCCTCAGAAGTTACTTGTAGCAGCAAAGGAGCAAATATTAGCAAATTCTTACTACATAACTTTGAATGCTAAATTAGAATCTGTATATAATAATTACAACATTATCAGAAAATGATGAACTGCACAAACTGCTACAATAAAAAAGAGCAATTAAGCCTTGTGAACACTGAGCAGGAAAAAAAAAAAAAAAAGAAAAAAAAGAAAAGAAAAAAATAAAAAAGTCGTTGCTAGGTTTACTCTCTGTCAAAGACCAACATTTTCAAATACTGTAGAGGCTAAATGGTCTCTCACAATATCCTGTCATCTGATGTGTCATCTTGGTTCCACCATTCGTATTATATGTATATATATAACATATATATAGGAAGAAAAGACAGTATGTTCAGATCTTTAGATTATAACTTTTTTTATTTGTTCTTATTCCTGCAATTCATTTGTCAAATACTCACTTTAGTTGTAAACATTTCTTGCTTATTATAAATATTAGCTTAAATTTCTCTAGTACAATACTTAAAGCCAAAATTTTCCATTTCACTAAAATCTATAGTCTGTAACATGTTTTATGGTGCTGTCTTTAATTACTTTGTCATGTACATTTTTTCCCCACAAGTCATCTTCCTCAGTTGATCCATAAAATACCCATGTCCTAACACAGCACTGACTGTGAGCATTAAATGAGGGTCTTGATGTCAGAACTTTTGCCTCCTTTCTACAGGAATTTGTTAGAAAACTAGACATTTGTTATAAAATATCCAATAATCTCTGAGTACAGTCATTAATGCAATGCCATTTCCAATACATACAAGAGAGAAAAATGCAAGAACAATTTCAGACTGCCTGAACAACAAGCCTTCACACTAAGAAGTATTTGTTTTAAGACAGAGGCAACCTTAATTCTACCACTATGCAACAATCTGTATTTTTTGTTGTCTATACAACAGGAAATTAATAGGATATTACTCCTACTGTGTTACTTGTAGATGATAGAGACATTATTTCTGATTTTAAATTTCAGTTAAGATCTCTTTGAAATCTGTATTCTCAAGTATCAAATTTTTTTTTTAAAAAAAAAGTAACATCCTTGGAAGAGAGACAATAAAACCTGAATTCTATGATTCTAGTATAGTTACCTCTTGATTGAAATTAGTCTAGAGTAAGTCTCTCTTATGATTTATTTTAAAAAGATCAACCACAAATTAATCATAAGTTGGCAACAAGCAAACAATAAAACAAACAACTAAGAATTTGGAGACAAAACTGATGATCTATGATTTTCTTCCAGTTTCTAGAACTAACTCCTTGCTCATCTGATATAGACCAGAATTAAGATGTGATTCTTTCTTTTTGGACTTGAGCAACAATTCACAAAACCTCCAAAGATATCATATAGTGGCTTTTACTGAAGTGTAATAACGTTGAAAAATCATTTCACCTCCCAGGCACTTCAGCTGAGGAGGGACTGCAAGTATCATTCTCTTGTAAATCCTGAAAACAGCTTATTGTCTGAGTTCCTCAAAAAGAACAAAATCTTACAAGAAAAAAATAAATGTGAGAAAATATTTTAAGAAATTATCAAGATACAAACATGTCTTTGGCCAAAATGAGAGAATTTTTAATGAGATATATGAACAAAATGAGATTGTTTCTGCTGCTTCTACCATCTTCTCCCCCTCCTCTGAGAAGAACGAATGGGGCAAAATGCACTTGATAACCTCGCTTAATTTGAATGTCTTCACAATTCTTGCTATTACAGTCACAAATATGCAGACCTGACCTTTTCATTTTATGCTATAAAACAGTTAAGGTAACATTAAGATACTTATATACAGAAACTGAGAAGAGGAAGGCAAGAATAGCACAGTCTTCACACTGGACATTGGACTACTGCTACATGACTAAATCTCTTTTTGTGTCCACATTTTAAAAATTGATGTTAAAATATTTGACAGAGTTCAGAGAAGCAAATCAGAATGATTTGAAGCCGGTATATAAAAACATGACTTGGTGTAAGAGACTTACAGGAGGATTTATCTCACGTAAAAGTTAGATGGCTAAGCCTATGCCAGTTACTCCAGTCTCCTTTTGCCAGCACTGGGGAGAAAGAAACACTTTCTGAAGGCAATTCATAAAGCTTTTTATCATCTATCGTATGTATATTCGGGGGAGAAGAAATTCCCCTTTTCTTTTTATTGACTATCGAGGGAGTTTACAGGGGTTAACTCAAACTTAGATGTTTAACTCATGAGTATCTACACTACTGTTGATGAACCTCACCCTCACAGTTTTAACTTCCTTAGAGGAAAGTTAAATAGGGGTGGTGAGGATGTTTATGCAGTTCCAAAAGCAAAGCAAGGAAAAAAAAAAAAAAAAAAAAAAAAAAAAAAAAAAAAAAAATGTTTCATAACTCTGTAATCCTTGAACTGAAATAGCAGATTCAATTAAAAATATTGAAATATTGGAAATAAAATACAAGCTATTAGCACTGTAAAAGATACTTAATCACAACACATTATGCAAAAGTTGTTTCAGATTCTTCGTCCCTTGATGCCTGGGTGACTTTTTGAAATATATGTTTTATTCTAGGGCACATTATTAGGCAGCAGATTGTGAAACTGTTTGATGAAAGTAAGTATGGCTAAAGACGGAAGGTAGTTACATCTGCTATGCACATATCTTTTAAGTTCTTCTATTTTGTATCTGAATTTTACATATGAAGATACAACTTTTCATTTCAGTAGAATTAAAAGTTAGGTTACTTTTACTCTTATGGAGGATGGGCAGTTACACATAGGTTTCCTTTGATTATTCTGGCAAAGGGATTTGCATACAATTACAGAGACAATTTCAGTTCCTAGCAGGAACAAACACAGGATGAAGTAAGTGCTCACCATATGATTAGACTAATTTATTACGTCCCACTGAGGCAAGCTATATTCCACGAAGTAATCATAAACTCATGTTCAAAGCTTTGGTAGAATGAATATATTTAACAATTCAAATTAAATTTCAGCTGTTAGAGCTGACATTTAGTGGGAGACATGGAAATAGGCAAGGTATAATGACAAAGATAACAGGTAAAAGAATACTGACGTTAAAAGCTATGAATGGTCTGTCTGAAAACAAACCAGGATAGAAAACTGTAATACAATCCTGACAAGTTTCTCATATTAAATATTTGTTGATCTGGACTTTGGTTAGCTTTAACTGGCCTTGGTATTAATGTTAGAAAATGAACACAGTGACCAGTCCATAACTGCTCCATAGAAGTTAAGTGCCTATGGTATTTCATTATACAATGTCACTTGCATTGACCATTCTGAAAGCAAATAGTCTTAAGAATTTTGTTCACTTTAAAGATGGATATTTTTCTTTCCCTGAACAGCTGTTAGTTAGTAAAATGCACTCTGGTGACATCCCAAGTCTCAATAAAAATGAAGGAGCTTTCTGCATAGGACAAGTCAAAAGAAAAAATGAAAAAGGTTTCAGGAGTAGAAAGAGCACCTAATAAAAATTGACATTTCTTAATTATTTCAGTTTAGGACATCTCTGTGAATAGAAACAAAAGGTAGCTGCATAGCTGTTACCCAGCAGAGCACTAGTAGCAATATATTCTCTTTCTAGAATGCACTGGGCTCTGCATGTGCCACTAGACGCCAGAGTCCACTGTGCTCTGATCATCAGAACTGAGATTGTCCTGGGTGGTTTAGTCTTCATCTCTCTATCTGGAGCAGCTCTGCCACATAAAAACAATACTAAAATATTCACTAAGGCAAAGAAGGACAGAGAAAATTACTCTTCAGTGTGGTACCAAGAATATGTTTTGGCCTCTGCTTGCACTGCCCTTTTCAATGTGACTGATGAGATACTATTTCATAACAGAGCATCTTAAATGCTATAAATTACCTCAAATGTCTCATTTTACTCAAGAGATACAATGTAGATTTGAATTTTCCAGTCTGCTTAATGCAGCAATGTCCAAACTTTTCTACCTGAGGGCTGAAACCTTATTCCAGAAAGGTCAGTGGGCCACAATTAATCCTGGAAGGCATTTTCACTGGAAGCAGTATGGAAAGGAGCAGACACCACATCCAGCTCCTTTGCTAGGGATCCTAGAGCATCTCCAGGAGAGCAGACTGCAGCTGTAAAATTACATGTAATTCCTTAACCACATTGGGTTTTGGTTGTTTTATTGAAATTGTGTCTACTGACACCTCAAAGGAATGCTCACATAGCAGCTTCAGGGGGAATCCAGGCTGGGAAGTAGCCAGCATTATCTCTCAAGGTACAAGACACAGGGTGCACTCTTTCCCCTTACTGAAGTTACCTGCTAAATCAGGTTGAAAACCATTGAGCCAGATCTCAGGCTAATTAATTAAAAATAAACAAGCAACAGAAGTGTCCAGAAACTGGACACCTGCCTGTGTCTCTTATGAGATGATTTCACAGGGGACATTTTGCACAGATGTAAGCGGCAGCAGGAGTTCCCCTGCTGAGCTGTTAATGTTGGAGAAGATACATGGATGACAGTCACAATATTTATGCACTGCAAGATGTTTACACCACAAAACCTTATGAGAAGCTGCATGTAGATGTTGCTGCAGATGGATAAAGGCTGTGAATTTGCGAAGTGCTTGTGTGGTGTCTTCCCCCACAGAGACTTCTGCCCTGGGGCTAGGCTGCCTCCATCCCTGGGGCTGGAGCTAGTCTGAAACACTATGTTGTGTGTTTCCCCAAGGCTGTTCATGATAGCCACAATGAAGAGATTTTTCCTTAATTTAATACAGTAAACATTAAAACATCTATTCATGGAAAAATATTCTACAAGATACCAGTCTAGTACTCTATTTATGATGGCATCTTGCTCTGTGTATCACTGAATGAACATTTAAAAAAATCGTAGTGGCTTAGCTTAAGAATGTATTTGTGAAAGCAAAAGGGTTGTAATTGCCTGATAGATATATCTTTAAGGTTTTATCTCTGTATGAAAATGTTAGTATTCACAGTTTAGCTTTCATCTCCATGGTAGTTTAAATGAACAACTACTCTTTCAGCAAGAGGATAGTGTTAATTCATTTTTATGATTAAAATGTTATTCTGATCCTGAGACAACTATCATGAAATATGAGATAGGCTTGTACAATACACCCTATGACAGAGAATGTTGATAAAATTTTAGGCACCCTGCTAGGAATAACTGTTTGCATTTACATCAATAATGTTGTGCTCAGAGGCCTCATTGTCCAAGGTATCTGCAGATAAAATCTCAGAAAAGAAGACTTTGTACTCCAAATTTGTACTATGAGGAAGAGTAAGTTTTTAAATCATTTTTGTTTTACTTAGGTCAAAAGGCATATGAAAGCATTTTTCACACCTATCAATTTGAGAATTAAAACAAGAAAAAAAATAAAAGAATTGCTTTCATCTGAATATTCATTAATTCTTTTACAAATATTCAAATATGATGGGAAAACAACATCCTATAAAACACAAATTACACAAATATTTTAATTTGTGTATACATTTTTTATTGCATTTATGCAAATCTTAATATAAAAATTTGTTATAAACTTATTTATGTGTTTAGAAGTCTAGCTTATTTCCTTGGCATTTTCCTTTCTGTCATTCTTTTGCAGCTTTATAGATGAATCACTACATGGTCCATATTCTGAGTTGCATTTTCACAGAATAAGAACTAGAAGAATACTATAAATGCTGCTTTTTTGTTAGGATTACTTATGAAAGATAGGGCACATCCTGTTGCATAACTCATAAAATATTGGTATTGACTTTAGTTGGAACTACTCAGGGGAGAAGAAATTGTTCCAATATTTGAAATGTGATGTAATTAAAAGTTGAGACCATTTAATTCCAAATCCCGTTTAGCGCATTCACTGGATTTTAAGTGTACACCTAATTCTGTGCCAGGTGAAAATGTAATTGACAAAGAGAAGTACAAACTAACAAAGAAGCAGCTAGGAATATGAGGCCCTAGGATGAAGGCAAAAAACTTTACAGGTGGAAAGCAGGTGCAGGCCAGAAGGGGTTGACATTAGAACTATTGTCCTGTTACAAAGCTCATTAAAAATTGTAGTTGAACTTGGGTAATAAATATCATACATTGCAGTCAAGACCAGAGCTGATGTTTTATCCTTAGCTTAAATCTTGTTCTCATATATTTTTTTCCAGGAAAAGTTTTTTTGTTGTTGTTGTTGTTGTTATAAAGACTGAATGTTCACCTCTTCTGTGCAACTTTCCCTAGTGTATCTTTCACATAGACTTAGTTTCACAGCTTCAGGGTGGTCACAAGGCAGGTTGGCACAGTTTTGGCATGTCAACAGTATGGTCTGAAAAGTTATTGCATATGTTTTCTTGATCAACAGATACGAAGCAGCAGATTCTGATTTTTAAATGACATGCCTTATTTGCAAACTGAGCACTTAAAACATGTTTGCCACATTTTAAACATAGCTTTTTTTTCTCTTTAATATTTATGACATTTTGGACAATTTATTGTCAGCCAGCCATTATGTCAATATTTGTTATTTCCTAGCAGAGGAGAATTACACGGATGAAGTATATCACATACCAATGGACTGCCATAGCAAAATCTCTTTCCCGCCCTGGAACAATATCAATCGCTTAATATATAAGATAGTGAATATTTGGGTAGGAAAGAAACTTTAAAAAACACTATCATGCTGATAAACACTACAAAACATTTTACAGGGAGATGTGAGAATTTGTTAAGGATAACTTGCAGCAAACTGACATTTAAACATTCAGTTTGAATAGGCGACTTTCTTTGTTGGTACAGTAACTTGCTCCAGGCATGCTCAAGGCTTGCATGTCTATTGAAACCCCCAAGGAATTGAACTTGTGGTCTCATGCCACTCAAAACTGGTACTAGAAACAGTCTTTATGCTGCAGTACTCAAATCTGAAAAGCTATGCTCAAATCTGAAAGCTACACTGCTCTTTAAATCTCTTATTGCACATTGTTACCTAAAAGCCACACTTTTCCCATTACGCTGTATCTTTGGCACTACCAAGGTTTTCTGTCCTACACACTGATTACAATGAAAATTTTATGCAGTCAGCTCCTGATATCCTGCCCTGATGCATTTACAATGTGGAAAACACCTAACATTCCTACATTAAGAAGGCGTGTTACCAATTCCTATTGTCATCCTTGGGAACTTCCATCTACATCCTGGAAGGGACCAATCAGCTTTTGGACAGTAACATAATGGCAGCAGAGAAATGTCCAAATGTTAGCTCCCATAAAAGTCACAAATTCCAGAACAATATAACTTGCAGTATAAGCTACACATATGGAATAAACTGATAAAGTAGAATTTAAAAAGAATAAACTATAAGTTTATAAGGTACTCGGAATACTTTAATACACCTAGAAATTAAATTTTATACTAGACTGGCACTTTGTGTTTTGCAAAACACCTGGATTTGCCAACAAAAAAAGGAAAATTTAGCAGGAAATGAGGTACTCAGAAGAGCAGGAGATAACATGGGCATGTCCTATAAATAAGCATTATCAGATGTTCTTTTCCTGATATTACTCCTTTTATCTTTTCAGGATTTACAAGATATCTTCATGTTGGACTCTCCTTGAACACCAAGTCTATACAGCATTAGAATACTTCACAGCATTTGCAAGGATTAATAGGTGTCTCAGTGAAATTACAGGAACCCAGATCCATACAGTTAATAGAATTATTAAGTTTATCTGGTTATCTGTTTTATTAATTTTTTATTAATTATTTTATTTATTTATTTATTTATTTTTTTTTTTAAAGCTTTGTTTTAGCAAAAACAAAGACTTAAACCACTAACATAAAAAGTCCACATCAAAAGGTAAAAATAATGTTGAAAGTGCCCAATAGACTGGGAAATAACACTAGATTCAAATTCTGCACAATATGGTTAAAGACACTCAAAAGCACACTCAGTAATTTCCTCCTTGTTTCTCTGAAAAGAGTGCCAAGCCACCCCAAGTGCCTAGCCACTCCAAAGGTGAGATTAAGAATTAGCAAAAGACTGAAGTAATCAAGTTCAAAGATACTGATGATAGTCATATACAAACTGCGACTGTTCCTCATTATGTGGCACAGGTTTACCACCTTGAGTTAAAACCTCCTCCAATTTTCTGGAGAGTTATTATTGTTGTTCTTGCCCAGACTCAAATATGCCAAATTATTAAAAGGGAATTAAGCCTTTTTATCCTATTTAGTCCCACATCATCTGTAACAATTCAATAGAGAATTTCATCTGGTGCTTCTGCTTGCAATCTGATAAACACAGAGGGTTTGCTTCTGACATCTATGTGCAGTTGATTACAATCTCATGGCCCAAGCCTTCCTGGATGTCTGCTGCATGATCTCCATAATTTTCCCATATGAAGTCCTTTAACAACATTCCATTAGGACATGTGGATTTTGCGTACATACTATGAACTAAGAAATGTGAATCTAAAACCAGATTTTTTTGGTATGCATGTTCCCAATGAAACTTAAAGCACTTGCAATAATGTACAGAGGGAATTCAGTCAATTATATGCCAATCCAAGTAAAATATACAGCCAGTGAGGTAGAACATGCTTTTGAAAGGGGGTTTTGCTGATCAAATTTTTTTTTTTTTTTTTTTTTTTTTTTTTTTTGTAAGTCAAGATTTTATTCAAGTTAATTTTGCTGGTTAAAAAGACAGTTTTTTTTTTCTTTTTTTTTTTTTTTTTTTTTTTTTTTTTTTTTTTTTTTCTGTCCAACAAATGAAACATAGCCCAAAGCAAGAGAAAGTTTTCCTATTGGTTAGGTATTGGGGATGAGGCAAAAGCCAAAGGGAACTTAACTTATTTCCTAAAAGTCCTGTCGAAGACTACTGTATCTAATAAAGGAGTTGAATTATTTAACCCCAGCAGGTAACAGTTCCCATTCAGACAGTCAGACCTAATAAGAAAAAGAGAGGCAAACTCTATGAAAGGGTGAGACAACTCATTTCCAGAAACTTATTTTTCTCTGCAAGTACATAAAATCCTGACAGTTCTTGTTTTTTATCTCCTCAGCAGTCTGATCTTTCCTTTACCTTAGTGGTCTTTCTTGACAGACAATATTATGGACCACCAGTTTACCGACTGAAATCCTAGATGTTCATGGAAAATTTGAACAGAATCACTTGTGTGTTTACTTTGGACTCCTCTTGGACTATACAGATTATGTTGATTTTTCATTAATTGAGTTGGTATCTACAAAACCAAGGCAACTTAAAGCATAGGACTGAGAAAAAATATATTTGATAACTATAAAAAAGCTAAAGTTAATATTCTATATTAGTAAATTTTATGAACTGCTAATTGAAAATAGTTGATTTATTATAGATTTGAAGCTAAGAAGTGTTTTTCATCTGAACAAAACCCATAATTTTTATTATTTTACAAATTACCAAATATCTCTGTCCCCTATCTATGCACTTCTGGATATGGTATCCTCCCCAAAGGATATATATATAATTTTTAAAAGTCATTATGGAAACACTATACGAGGAAGCATATGGTATTAGAATAACTCAAATTTCCTTTTTGAAACACTGAAAAGTTAAATTTAGTCTCTGATGAAACACCTGCACAAAATATAAGAATAAGATAAGAATCATCAACTTCCCTCTTATAGGTGCTTCAGTCTTTCCTTCATAAAAACTCACTTGGTGGCTGTTCCACAACCATCTGTTTTTGCTTAATAATCTGATTTCCAATATAAATTCACAAACTTTTTTAGCTCTTGCTATGCTGCTTCGTGTTTGAATCAATACTGTCCTTTAGCTTGAAAAATTCAATTTCCTCCATTACTTTTATTCTCTTAATATATTTATGGAAACTAATCACTCTTCATCAACAAATGAGCTTTCTTACTTTCCTCACATGACACAGGCTATGCATAGTGATGATCACGCTAGCAGACCTTCTCAGAATCCTTGATTTTGAGAAGAAGCCACAAGAATTGCTATGGTTCAAAAATTTTTATGACCATGCAGAATGCCTTAAATTCTCCTTCCTCTCTCTTAGGATAATGGATTTTGAACATATGCTGATCCTTTTTACCACTTACATTGTATTAAGCTGACAGGTGGAAATTTCACAGAGGCCTATTTCTGAATTGTTTCCATCTTGTAAGAGTTTCTGAATTAGTTTCATGTTTGAAATCACTTCCCCACTTAATCTTGAACAGGCTGGATGGTGGGACAAAGTGCACCCACATCAAGCTAGCAGATGATACAAAACTGGGAGGTGTAGCTGATACACCAGATGGATGTGCTGCCATTCAGAGGGACCTTGACAGGTGAAGAAACATGCCAACAGGAACCTCATGAAACACCAAGCCTTGCCCCTGGGGAGGAACAAACCCAGTCTCCGGGAATGCTGTGTGACAACTGACTGGTAAGCAGCTGACCATGAACCAGCAATGGGCCCTTTAAAGCAGAAGGTCTCCTGGGCCACTTCAGGCAGAGCACTGCCAGCAGGTTGAGATAGATGATTGTTCTCCTCTGCTCAGCACTGGTGAGCCACATCTGGAGCGCTGCATTCAGTGCTGGGCTCCCAGTACAAGGGACACATGAACATACTGGCAAGAAGGGCCACAAAGGTGATTAAGGGACTGGCTCATCTATCGTATGAGGACATGTTGAGAGAGCTGTGACTGTTCAGTCTGGGAATCTTATCAATGTATATAAACATCTGACAGGGAAAGTAAAGAAGATGGAAACAGACTGCCCTTAGGAGACCAAAGGCAACAGAGAGAAATTAAAACACAGGAAATTCCATTTAAACATGAGAAAAAGTTTTTCTAGTGAGGGTCGTCAAAACTTGGCCGGAGAGTTGGTTGAGTCTCCATTCTTATAGGGATGTGAAATATTCCTGGACCGTTTTGGGCAACCTGTTCTAGGTGATCCTCCTTTGAGCAGGCAGATCAGATTAGTCAGTCTCCACAGATACCTTCTCACCTCAACTATTCTGTAATTTTGTAATTAGTTCTTATGACTATGATGATTTTCAGGAAGGCACGGGAAAATTCAAAGAAATCATGGTAATTTGATCTCAAACTTCACATTAGGAGAATAGAAACCTTCACCCACCTAATAACTCCTCAGGTTCTGTGTGTGTTCAATATATTTAATCCATCCTACCCTCCCCCCCCCCCCCCCCAAAAGGAAAAAAAAAAAAAAAAAAAAAAGAGCAAGAGCAAGAGATGGAAGAATGGAAGAATTGTATTTCGTGTACAGTCTGGAATGAAGTGAAGATATTCTGCCAGAAGAGATCACTTTTCTGCTTTTGTAGATGTTAATCTGAGTTATCTGGGTTTTATTTCTGAATTAGTAGGATTAGAATGCCTGTTCACAGTGTAGTCCTGTAATGCTCTCTGGTAAAACTACAGCATGAATATACACAAAAATGGCAACAGGCAAAGCTTAGAACAGGAGGCAATAACTGACAAACTGAAGTTCCCTTAATGTATTAATGTACTTATGAATCAGTAATTAGAATCTGTTATTGATCATAGAATCATAGAATGGCTTGGATTGGAAAGGACCTTAAACATCACCTAGTTCCAACCCTTCTGCCATTGGCAGGGATGCCACCCACTAGATCAGGTTGCCCAGGGCCCCATCCAGCCTGGCCTTGAACACCTCCAGGGATGGGGCATTCACAGCCTCTCCAGGTAACCTGTTCCAGTGCCTCACCATCCTATGACTGAAGAATTTCCTCCAAATATTTAATCTAAATCTCCCCTCTTTTAGTTTAAAGCCATTCTCCCTTGTCCTGTCATTGTCTGTCCGAGCAAAAAGCTGCTCTCCTTTTTTATAAGCCCCTTTTAAGTATTAAAAAGCTGCAATAAGGTCACGCTGGAGCCTTCTCTTCTCCAGGCTGAATATCCCCAACTCTGTCAGCCTTTCTTCATAGAAGAGGTGCTGCAGCCCTTTGATCAACTTTGTGGCCATCCTCTGGACCTGTTGTAACAGGTCCACTTCCTTCTTGTGCTGGGGTGCCCAGACCTGGATGTGGGATTCCAAGGGGCCTCACAAGAGCAGAGTTAATAGCTTTCCTTTTGAAACTACACTATGTAGCTGAAAGGTTTTTTTTGTACAACTCATGCTCCAAATCAAAAAAGCTTAATTTATCATGATAGCATTATTTATAGAAACACAAAAAAATTTAAAGCACAAACTATTTATTTGTGGTAAGTTTGAAAAAAAAAAAAATCATCAAAAAGTGTTGTGAAATTCATAAGCTATTTAACTTAACTGAGTATGAAATCTCATATAATCATATCCTACAGCACCTTGAAGTTGTAGCCAAGTAAATTCAGTTCTCCAGAGGTATGATTAACCTCATGAGAACCACATTTCTCTAAGACTTGTCTCAGTGCTGTCTGGAAAAACAAAACAAAACAAAACAAAAAACAACAACAAAAAACAACTAATATCAACAAATATGGGGGAAAAAATGATGAAAATGAAATACGGAGCTCAGAAAGCAGAGCAGTAATTTCCAAAATAACCAATGAACATGATAAATTTGCCACTCTTTAAAATATTTCATAGTAATGACAAATGGCTAAAAAAATCTATTTGGACAGCATTTTGGGTGGGGTAAAGCAAGAATCATCCATGAGAAATAATTCCTTATACCTGTCAGATCTTCAATATTCTTGCTTTAGAAACCATTAAGATACCTACTATAAACACTAAAGATGGGTAAATAACACACTTTTCATTTTATTAATGTAATACAAATCTAATACAAACTTGAATTTTTCTTTCCTTTTTCCGCACCGCAGAACTCCGTGTTATTTAGGGAATAAATCTATCATAATAAACAAACTGTTGACAAATAGCAAGCCCCTTGGTTCTAGATTTGAGAAAAAAATAGCAAAAAGCGTGGAAAAGAGATTAAAACGTAAACAAACAAACAAAAAAAAGCCAACAAAACATAACAAAGAAACAACCAGCAATTATATTTGTAAAAAAAAAATACTTAAAAAAATGTTATCATTTTTAAATTAAAAGGTTATTTAATACACAGCAAAAAGATTTAATTGACTTACTACAAATTACTCCAATCTTTCTAACATGGTTTTTGGGGAAGAAGAAAGAAAATAGTAATGTTTATGATACACAATCTCATTACTAGTACTTAATGTGTCTCCTTGTCTATTTCTCAAATTCTAAATGCTCAAAAGATTGTATTTATTATTAAAGAAGCATTTAAATTATAGGCAACAAGACTGACTAGACATTGAATATTTACTTCTGAAAAAGATCTCTTAGAATGTAAGGACCAGAATCACAAAACATCAAAAAATTCCATGTAAAATGATAGGAATGTGTTGAAGTGCTTTTGCAAACATGGTCTTTCATGCTGAACAAAATCAAACACAAACATTTTTTCCTAGTGGGGAGCTAGAAAAATATGTTGCTCTTTTTGTGGAAAGAATCTTTAGGGAAATAACATATAAAACATCTTCAACCTCCTTCTCCTGTGGCATCCCAAATCCTTCACTGTGTGTTCCACGGCACTATTCATCAATATTCAGAAGTACCAGTGAAATTAAATCTAGATATATGCTAACAAACTGAGTTCACGTCAGATCTTGGCCTTTAGCTTATCTTCAGAACTGTTACGAATAATTTTGTGCATATTTAATAAAAACTCTGTTTTATCACAGAGTCAGAGAACAACAGAATAATTTAGGCTGGAAAGGACCTCTAGAGGTCATCTGTTTCCATTTTCTGCTCAAAGCATGGCCAACTGCAGCAGTTTTTTCAATGTATGTCCATCTGAAATTTGAACGTCTAAGTTTTGATAGATATTCTAGAAACCCTTTGGGCAACCTGTTTTAGTGCTTCACCACTTTCACCATGAAGAAGTTGTCCTAATATCAAATGAGAAAATCCATTTGTGCAACTTTTAAACAGTGTCTCCTCTCCTCCTACTTATTATATTAAAGATATAGTCTGGTTCTGTCTACACCTTTCCATCAGGCAGTTGAAGACTGCAACAAGACTCCCCTGAAACATTCTTTTCCTTTGGCTGAACAAATTCATTGCTGACTCATGTTCTGGACCTCATCAGGACCTCCAGTCATTTTCTGCAAAGCTACTTCCTACCCAGTCAGCCTCCAGAATTTCCTGTTGAGGTTATTCTGTCCCAGGTGCAACTCTTCTAAGTGTGTTTATTGAACTTTATTTCTGTCAACCCATTTCTACAGCCTGTTGATGTTTCTCTGAAAAGCACTCCTACCTTCAAGCATATCAGTCATTTCCCCTGGTTTGGTATCATCTGCAAAGGTGCTGGGCATGCACTCTGGGAATTCATTAATAGAGGTGACGCACTGATTCATTCAAGTCATTAATAGAGGAGATAGACATTACTAATTTTTTTACTGACCCCTGAGGAACACCACTAATACCTGGTTGCAAGTTGGGTTTTGTATAGCTGATCACAATCCATTCAGCATGACAATGCCACTAATATTACACCCACTTTATAACTCACACACTGAAACTGTATATAGACAGTCAATAGTACAGGAGAAGAGGTTGAAAGACTTGCTAAAGTCAAACCAACCAACATGTACTTGTGATGGTTTTACTTGGGTGGGCGGCCAAGTTCCACCACAACTGCTCTCTCACTCCCCCTCCTCAAAGAGGAGCGAGGAGAAAATACGATGAAAGGGGCTCAAGGGTTGAGATAAGGACAAGGAGATCACGCAATAATTATTGTGACGGGCAAAACAGACTCAGCATAGAGAGAAAGTAAGATTTATTGCTTATTACTAACAAGCTAGAGAAGTGAGAAACAAAGGTAAGAAACCAAAAGCACCTTCCCCCCCATCCACCCTCTGCCACCTCCTCCCCCCGAGCGGCGCAGGGGAACGGGGGAATGGAGGTTATGGTCAGTCTATAGCACTTCTTCTCTGCCGCTCCTTCTAGGTCACTCTCGTCCCCTGTGCTGTGGGGTCCCACCCACGAGATGCAGTCCTTGCTGAACTGATCCGGCGTGGGCTGTCCACAGGCAGCAGCTCTTCAAGAACTGCTCCAGATATGGGTCCGTACCACGGGGTCCATCCCTTGGGAGCAAACTGCTCCAACTTGGGTCCCCCACGGGCAGCAGCTCCTGCCGGGTCACCTGGCTCCTGCATGGTCTCTTCTCCACAGCCTACAGGTCCGGCCTGGAATCTGCTCCAGCAGGGGTCTTCCACAGGCTGCAGTCTCCGTCGGTGTAGGTCCACCTGCTCCACCGTGGTCTCCTCCACGGGCTGCAGCGTGGATCCCTGCTCCACCGTGGTACTCCATGGGCTGCATGGGGGACAGCCTGCTTCAGCATGGTCCTCACCACAGGCCACAGGGGACTTCTGCTCCGGCGCCTGGAGCACTTCGCCTCTTTCTTCACTGACTGTGGTGCCTGCAAGGCTGTTTTTCACTCCTCTCATCCTCCCAGCTGCTGAGTGGCGCAGTGTTTTTTTTCCCTGTCTTAAATATGCTCTCACAGAGGCACAAAACAACATCGCTTAGTGGCTCAGCTCTGGTCAGCAGTGGGGCCCTTACCAAACATGGGGCAGCTTCTAGATCCTTCTCACAGAAGCCAACCCCTATGGCCCCCCTGCTACCAAAACCTTGACACGTAAACCCACTACAGTACTTTTTTTGTTTTGTTTTGTTTGTTTTTGTTTTCCTTTGCCTGCAGAGCCAGTCTTTTGATCGTAAAAAGCCCTCAAGTTGGTCAGGCAGAGCTTTCCACTAATAAATCCATGCTGGCTATTCCCAGTCACCTCCTTGTCTTTCATATAAGTGGCTCCCAGGAGGACTTGCTCCATAATCTTTGTGTAGACTGAGATGAAGCTGACCAGCATGGACTTCCTCTGCTAGAAAATAGGTATGATGTTTTGCTTTTTCCAGCCATTGTAGGCCTGCTCTGAACAACAAGATCTTTTGAAGACCACAGCGAATGGCCTTAGCCAATACCCTTTTAGAAGTTCCTCATAGCTCCTCATTGCTGGTTTTCACTCCCCTACATAGCTGCAATACTTTAGCCATGTTTCTGTACTCCTCCAGGTACCGTCTCTGCTTCCACTTTCACTGCAAGTACTTGCATTTGAACTCAGTCAGGAGTTCCCAATGATCTTTTTCTGTACTTGCTTGACTTTCTGGATTATCTTGGTGCTTTGAGAAAACTGTCCTTGAAGGTCAGCTGGCTTCTTGGACCTCTTTTTCTCCAGGGTAAGAGTCTGCTGGATCATGCCAAGATCCCTAAACAAGCTGCAATCTGCTCTCCTTAAGCCCCGGGCTGTTCTGCTATTTGTCTTGCTCACTTCACTCACTGTTTTAAACTTCAGAATCTTGCATTTGCTGGTAGAAAGGCTGCCTTCATCTGGCACACCTCCAGTATTTCTGTTCCTTATTGATAGCTGCAGGTCCAACAGGTCTACCCTAGTTAGAAATCTGAAGAAATCATCCAAGATGCTCCCAGAAATTTCCTTCATTGCCTGCACCCAGGCCTGTTGCCTTTTGGCCTGTTACCAGAACAGCTTAGGTCTGAGGGCCTGAGAATGAGGGCCTGCAATTTCAAGGCTTTTTAAAGACTTCCTCTCATTTCTTGATTAGGTGGTATGTAGGAGGAATGTATCACCACACCACTCCTGTCATCTGTCCTCTTCTCCCAAACCCCACAATCTAGGCCAGTTTGCCTTGTCCAAAGGCAACTGCCCACTGCACGGAGCACAGCTCCTGCCCCTCACCTTCCCAGCCCATCCTTCCTTTGTGCACAGACACCTGAGATGGGACCTAGCAACCTGAGTTGCTCCACAGTGGAGTACACTTGCTTCAGGTAAGAGCATACGAGCCTCTCCTGTCATGCCATTCACCAGGCCCTTCCTCAGAGGCCACTCTCTACTCCCCAAAGTCAAGCACTCTGATGCCATCTTAAATAAAAATATCCAGACAGTTTTATATTTTTAGGCCAAATGCAACAGTTGAGACTAGGAACCAAATTACATTTTTTTTTTTCTTTCTTGCTCTTCCTTTACTTAAAATAAGATGAAGTAATTTAGTTCACACCTTGGATGACAATGCTTGGAGTAAAGCAATGCCTCAGGAGCAAGTTTTAGACTTTTAAAAATAGTATTATAAAAGACATGGTGATAAAGTATTAACTACTGTAGTATAAATAACAGGTGATTATGGTCTTTTGGAGCATCAGGGCTAGGTAAACCACATTTGTGTCAGTCGCTTGTTTGCTTTAAATCCTTATAAAAAATATCATTTTCTGACATATCTTTTAGTATCCTCTAGTCCCTGCATATGGATAAATAAAATTAAAGCAAAAAGAATCAAAGTAAAGAATCTGAATACTCATTTGACTGGAATGGATTTTTTTTCCCATACAAAAAGAGTAATAATAGGGTAAGATTCAAAATGTCAAAAAATACATTATTTATATTCCATTTTCTCTCTTTATTTCCCCATTTATTTCTGCCTTTTCATTTCAAGGTATTAAAAGTGGTATAAAATGATCAGCAGTCAACGCAGTGTGTCTGTAGTCTTGCATTAGCTCACACAGTGGGCCTGATAAATTGGCTATGATTTCAGGACTTTATGTAGCTCTCATTATCTTTTCCTGCAACAAAGGAGTTGGAAAAGCAACACCCTTCCTCTTGCATATTATACTTTAAGTGTAATAGAAACCAGTTATATTAGCGCTTACCTACACAATCAGTGGAACAAAGCTCTTAATAGAAAAATTTAATACAGCCCCCTAATAAATTAAGCCAATGTTATGCCCCTCTTACTCTAAAGGA
Organism: Nettapus auritus; assembly: GCA_011076525.1. Lineage (NCBI taxonomy): Eukaryota > Metazoa > Chordata > Aves > Anseriformes > Anatidae > Nettapus > Nettapus auritus. The sequence goes on from CM021765.1 coordinate 189,368,735, forward strand.
ATTACTGATTTCTAAAAACAACCTATATGCTTCTTATAATGTAGAAATGCAGCTATAGCAAAAAAAAACGTCTAAGTGCTTCCCTTTGTAGTATAGCCTTTATTTTCTAGTCTTATAAATATGTATATATAGGAATATACTCTAGCAGACATATTAGTTATCACCCTTTCCTCTCAATCAGAGTTTGAATTTGTACCAATCCTAGTTCCATTTGCCTTTACAACTACTACTCAACTTTCCTTTCCGAATTAAGCGCTTATAACTCCTTTGTGCATATTTCTTCACCAAGTCCATCTCAGATCATCTCATTTGCTTTCCCTTGCCTCCCACCTACTTGTCTGTATCAGCCAGTTTCTTTTGCCATTGTCTCTATGTATATCCTATCCATATGCCATTCCAGTTTGTCTCCTTTACAGACTGAAACTTGTCTTTCTAGTGTTTTCTCATTAGCTCAGGATCAAGATGAGTAAGTTTCCTCTTCGAACTGCCTGTTTACTTTCTTAAATACTATAATAATGCAAAGACTACGTCTTATCTGTAAAGCAGGCTCTTAACCTACACAACAGAACTCTCCAGTAAGTTATCACATTAAGCATGCTAACGTTCCATGTTATTTTTGCAGTTCAACTTTCTCAATATTTAGTGTACTGTATCCATCTCACAGTGAAAGCTCACCATGGTATCCATCCCTTTTCTCATTTTTTTAAATATTATTTTATTTATTTTCGACAGATGTAATTCTTCCTCACTCTATCCATCCGTAATGTTACTTACCCAATGTTTCTTAGCTCAGTGTTCTGTCCCTTTCTCTGTATTCCCTCATCCTGCTCTTCTTTACCCACTGTAAAAAAATATATATATATTTCTACCCACTTTCAAGGTCCTTTCTGTCCTAACTTCACCTTATTTTCAAGTATTTAAGAGATGTTGATGGTCAGTGATGCTAATCTCATGCCCACTTTCTAGATTTTCCAGCATTCATCACTCTGCCTTCTCCTTTGTGGTTCTGCAGGCTGAGCAGAGGCTCCTTGTGAGCATTAGCTTAGTCACCTCATTATACTCCCTAAAGTAGCGCTGCACCTGCAAGAAAGCTTGACAATGATTAGACTGCCACTATGTTAATATTTTTCATTTTTCCCTGTATGACTGAATTCTCTCATCTTTTGCTCTGTTTTTACTTCTATATATAGATAAAATCGCTTTAGGAAATGATGGTACTTCTATATGTAAGTCGTCTTGTCTGTCTAGAACTCTAAAGTGCTGTGCTAACACCAACAAATAACATTCAAATAAACATACTGCTTCCATTTCGTTTGTGCAGTTTGCCCTTGGGTAATTCTGCTACTAATTCTGTTCTAAAATTGTCATGCTATTCAGCTATTAAGGATTTTAAGACTACATATTTCTGGAGTGTTTCTTGAGCAGTCAGGAAACTCATATGCGATAAACTGAAAATGGTAATTTCGTCCAGGAAACAGGAGATCAAGAAGCCCAAAATGCAAGGTTCCCAATCAGAGCATAACATGAAGTGTATAGCCTACTTTGTCTTGACTCATTTCTAATTATGTTTAATGAATCACTTTTCAGATAGCTATTTGAACTGAGAATACTATATCTTAAAAGTTGGAAGCTGAAAGCCAAAGGTTTTGAATAATCCCAGCTGAAATGATCACCTGGACATTTTATTAGCAGCTCTTCCATCCTACTGAAGGCAAAAAATAGTCATGACTATGTCATACTCCCACATGATTTCTTTTCAGCAGTGCTACCATTTGTAAGTTAATTCCATTTGGAGGAGTTAAGGCTTTCCTAGAGAACAGAACAGAACAGTACTGTGCAACAGTCCTCAATCATTTTGTATCTGGGCTTCATTTTGCCACCTTCTTCTCCAAGTCTTGCCAGGACTTTCTCAGACACCATTGCAATCACTAGGAGATAAGACAGATCATGCTGTATGCTGAAGAACAGTGAGAAGCAGAAGGAAAAGCTGGAAAAAGGAAACAGAAATAAACCCACTGTTGTGTACTTGGTAACACACAGCACTAGTGAAAATGTTTTCCATGCAACAATGATATTTTGTATTATTAGTTGTTGTACTTCTAGGTGCAAGAAAAGCTAAAAATATGAATATTTATTGCAAAGAAAACTAAAGTAGGATGCCTCTGTCTTCTCTCTACATATTTTTCCATGTCATTTGCTAAATATATTTCCAAAGAGGAGGTGGAGATTTATTGAGCGAGTTGCCTTTTCTATGCTTTAGAAAATTATTGTCAGATATTGAAGTGTAATCATCAGCAGTTGGTCATTTGCTCTTTTACATGTATCTCTTATCACCTTATTAATTATTATTATTATTATTATTAATAATAAAACTGTGGACTCTCATAGTATAATGATTAGTTCAAGAAGGGAAAAAGAGTTGCCTGTTTTTGAGGTACTGCTGCTTCCTCCACAAAATGTGACGTATCACATATTGATTTCATTCTCTCCATTAACAAAACTCCCTTGGTTATGTGATTTGACACATCATAGAACAAAGCAGCATTGTCTGCAATTCCAAAAAATGTGTATGGGAGAGTTATTGTGATTGACCAGGCTGACACAGTTCAGTATACACTTTAGTTAGCCTATTTCCAAAAAAGAGTCAGGATGATGCTATTACTTCTCAAACTCCCTCACCTTTAGTTTTTAACTTTGCCCTGGCGGAATGACTCTAAATCAGATCTAGAATAAATATATCCATTTCAGAACTGTAGCTTGGCTGTTACTGACAATGTATCAGTGAGTATATGTCGATGGTTTTCCTCTCCCTCTCGTGCTTTCATCCTGAGTTCATAGAATTGTCAGTCTCTACATAAAGAGCTGGATGCAAGCAATGGCAAGGAATTACTTTAATGGCTACGAGTACTTCTGCTCATTATACTACCCCCATCATAACACTCAATTTTGCAGTCACAATAGAAATATATCCAAATCAGATGGTGACTAAGTTACTCTACAAGGCCTGAAAGAAGCATCAACACAGAGAGACACTTCTGACACAGCTAGTAGTATCTTTCAAGAAGGTTCAGCAATGTATCTAATTATATTTCCTTCTTTCCTTACTTTGCTCTGATTTCCTGCCCCCCCCAAAAAAAAGAAAGGCCCACAAACACCCTTCTATCTACAACACATTGCAAAAATTTAGTGTGAACAATAAAACCTTGAAAATCTGAATTAACAACTCTTGAAATAATCGTAAATCATGTGTAAGGTGGCTATGAAATAAA
>CM021765.1:189372103-189404714 GCA_011076525.1 Nettapus auritus
AAAAAAAAAAAAAAAAAAAACAATCTGTGTGGGAACAATAACTTCAAATTTTCTGATGTTTGTACATCTATATACATCTATAATCATCTGATGTTGGATGTTTTGCATTAACATATTTATAGTTCAGAAGAGCTATACTAAGATAATAATTCCATCAGGAATAAATAAAATAAAATGCATTTCTGTTGGAGTTTATAATGACATTATTTTCAGTTATGAAGCCTTATATTGTATAAGAGATGCTCAGCTTTTCAAAGAAAAGTAAAGAGCTGTCTCTGTTGGAGGAAAGGTAAAATGATACAAGCAGCCTGTCAGGAATGATTATGCTGATTCATGTTGTAAATAACATTACAATGTATGCCCACCAGAAAACTTAGAAGTATAACATTTATTCCATCAAATTTAGCTTTGTCACAGCCTTATCAATGGCATAGAGAGCTTTACATGCATCTCCCAGGAGAGAGAAATATCCAGTTAAAGCCCTTTCAAAACACTCCTCATTTATAAATTGAAAAGTAAATTTCAGTTGAAGAAAGTATTATTTAAGCATCTTCTCTTCAGCATTTAACTAGACCCTACATGCACAGAGTGCACTGCAGTTGTTTAAAAACAGCCATTGTTCCACCTTATCTAATCAAAGTTACATGAACTGAAGCTTTGAAATTTATTTAGATCACATAGTCAGTATGAGCCCTGCATATGGAAAATGTATAATTGCATAGCTCAGGGGCAGAGTCAGGTATGTATTGTAACCCAGAAAGTCACATTTCAGTCCCTTGCTTCCTCCTTGCAATGGAAGCAGCAGGAGCCAGGCACACACCACGTGTATTTATATGCCCTCCTGACAGCCCAGCTGCTGTGAGGAGCATATTGGGGGTCAGGACCATGATGGCCTCTTTTCTCTGTCTCCTCTAGCCTTCCTCTGTCACCTCACATAGATGCAGCAGACTGGGGAAATAGTACTTGAAAGGTGGCTGCTCTTTTTTTTTTTTTTTTTTTTTTCTCTCTTTTTTTTTTCCTGTGGCTAACAGACCTGACAATGCAATCAGTTGTATGCTGTGCCCCATCTTCAGAGGCACTGAAGCAAAAAAAAATCAGCCTTAGGCACTGTGTGTTTGCATATCTATGAATATTTCCATGCAATTAGATTATCCCTACTCCTTGTGTGACCAATTCCTCATGTGCTACACACTGAAGTCAGGAACAATTTCAGTCCTGACACTCATTGGTTTTCAATGACTGTTTCTGCATTGAGTGTCCCAGAAAACGATGGGCTGAGATGGAGGGGAGATAATAAACTACAGAATACATAATGGAGCAATGTCACAGCTGGTTTCTCCCCCTTGGTAAGAAGGCATATATCTGGCAGAGTCTAACCTGCAACATGCATTTTCTGTCTCTGTGGCTAGTTTTACCTTAAGGCAGAGGAAAAGAATCATCTTATTATAATATTATACTAGTGACACTATAACTAAGATTGAAAACTGTTATTACTGGCATAAATGACTCCAAATAAGGTTCCTTACACTTTTCAAATTGTTACTTGAAATGTAGTATCAGGAGGATATTAACTCTTTGAGGAATAATTACTTTGCCTACCTGAGGCTAAATATACTGGGCCAAAGCCTTTCCTGCTTCAGAAAGTCCAATTTAAATTGGGAGAACTACATTCTTCACCTGTACAGCCCTCATATGAGACAGCAAGAAGCAACAGAAGGGAAGGCTAAGGGGTATCTTAATTGCTCTGTTCAGCTGCATAGTAGGAGGGTCTAAAGAAGATGGAGCCAAACTCTTTTGATGGTGCATAATAAAATCCCAAAAGACATATTTTCCAATAACAGACTTCCCAATTTTTCACAGTTAAGAAAGAGATTTCACAGAGATGATCTGGGATCTTCATCCTTGAAAATATTCAAAATCTGACTAGACAAGAGTTTAAGCAACCTGCTCTAATGCTGAAGTTGGCCCCTAAGCCTCCACTTCTTCAGGCTGAAACATCCCAGCTCTCTCAGCCTCTCTTCATAGGAGAGGTGCTCCAGTCCCTTAATCGTCTTGGTGGCACTGTGCTGGACTCTCTCCAGCACGTCCAGGTCTCTCTGGTACTGGGGGCCCCAGAACTGGGCACAATAATACAGGTGTGGCCTCAGTGACACTGAGCAGAGGAGAACGATTACCTCCCTTGACCTTCTGGCAACGCTTCACCACATAGATACCAGGGCACAATTAGCTTCTAAGCAGCAAGGACACATTGCTGGCTCATGTTCAGCTTTGTGAACTTTCTATCAAACAGTAACCCACTGGCGAAAATTTCTGCTGTATTTATTTCTTTAATGTAGTTTTGTGTTCTGTTCCTGGTAAATGATGCATTTGTTTAGTATGAAAGCCCTGCATCACTGGCAAGAAATTCTTAACTAGCATTACACTTGGTTACATGCAAAAATCAGGAAATCTACATCCTGCGTATGGCAGAATGCAGAGGTAGATGAACACAGCCCATCAGACTTTGATCCTTGAGTTCTCATTGAGTCAGATTGATGGGAATGGCAGGAGGTACTTCATTTCTTCACCATTTACATGCTATCAGAAACATGTTTTTTTACAATGCTCAGTCAAAGAAAAAAGAAGAGGCCAACAAGTCTCTCCTTCCCTTTTCATCTGTGGTCTCATTTTGAAACTACGTCAAGTGTGAAAAAATAAAGAAACATGTATAGATGAAGTCAGAATACGTAAATGGAATCCAAGATGAACAAACAATCCAATATTCAGCAGGGGTGTTGATCAAAACTACAGGAGTTATGTTATTTTGTTAATGAAGAACATAAACTTTTGTCTTGCAAGCTAACTGAAATTTTAAAAGGAACTCACCTCTGTTAGCAACTAAATAGGGCTTTTTGTTTGTTCATTAGTGTTGGGTTTTTGCTGTTGTTTAGCAGACAAATTTATCTATGAAATCAGATATCCCAGTTTCTCATTTTAAAGCTACAAATGCAGCAGATCTCTCTCAAGTTAAGAATCACCCAAAAGGTGAGATATACGTCCTTTAACTTAGATACTATTGGTTCGTGGTTAACTCTCACAATGTAATTTGTACACGAGTGTATTCTCAAATGAATGTCTGTTTCTAGTCAAGGAAATAAAAAGTACCTGGGAACATATTCTAGCAGCAGCGTTCTAGTTAATATTCTTCTACTTATTAGCAATAAACAACAAGGCCTTTTAAAGGCCTTTGATGTGAACTACTGCTTTGGATGTTCTGATTACTTATCATTATTGCATTATTCAGTAATAGTTCATTTCTCCAAAGCACTTTGTCGTGGTATAAAAATTCTACAAATGCATATATGCTACTGGGAATTTGTCGGGGGGTTGTTCCAGTTGTATTGTAAAGACCCATCATCTCCTAATAGGTAACATTCCAGAGTGTCCTAACTCCTGGCCTTGATTTTCTTTTGAAATCACATGGTTTCCTAAGGTATTGGTTGTCAGCATTTCTTTAGAAGAGGCAGCATCCACCATCTCCTTTGTGACTATTTTTGTCTTTCTGCCTCCTCTGTGGTCTGTGTAGTTCTGCTGTTGGCACTGGTCCCAGGATCTCCTGATCTGTGCAAACCAGTCTCACTCCTGACATGATGAGGATAAACTCAGAGGGGAAGCCAGCAGAAATGTCCTTCCACTGAAAACTCTTTTTTTTTTTTTTTTTTTAAGCACATAACAAACAAACCTGAGCCATTCAACAAATACCTGTACCTCAAAATAGGTGTAGATAGTATCTTGAAGCATCCCATTTACACACTATTAAACAGAATTTTGCCATTGCTAAGAAGAGAACAAAGGCTTTTTCTTGACCTAATAGTGCAGATCTCTGGTCTTGCATGGTCTTGTCTTGTCCTGAGCTGATTTTAGCTTGTTTTATCAAATATTTAGCAATCAGATATTTGCCTAAAATATGTTAGCTTCAGTTTAGCTGTGTGCAACAATGTGGTACAGCACCTATTCATAATTAAGAGATAGTGATGACAAGAAGATGTTCTGCATAGAGTGAATGGTCCCTGAACTCAAATAAAAGTATAGGGTAGAATTGTATGGGCATAGGGAGAGAGCAGAGGCCTGGGACTGTAATCACAAATTACAGCGGTCACTCAGTCAGGTGAAATTGTTTTCAAGGATAATAAAGAGAACAGGAAAAACAGGTAAGGTGGAACTGAGAACCAATAAAGAAAGAGCAAGTAGGGATACTGCACTGCAAGACATAAGAACACCCCCAAGCAGACCACAGGGAAGAAATCCTCACCAATGTGACACTCAGCCTAGTATAATCCTCATATCTCTGATGGTCCAGATCCCCTCACTCCTACGTTATGCAGAAAGCATAAGGTCAGCCTTAGGGCACAGCAAGGATGAAGGATAGGCGCTAGACAACTTGTGTGTGCAAATGTTAATGGTATTACTAACTGTAAGAGCAGCATGACTCTCATAGGATGAATAGTAAGTTATATTTTGATTAGACTATCAGGACTTATATTACACAAATATTAAATTCCCACCTTCACAAACCAGGTATGTTCTCTTTTTGCCCTTACAAGATTTTACTGTAACATCTTAATGGAAATTATGTACCAAAATCCAAGATGGCAGCATCTCTTCCAACCCAGACATATTTTAAGGAAAAAAAAAAAAAAAAAGAAAAGAAAAAAAAAAAGAAAAAAAAAAGAGAACTATTTTGGGAGGGTTGTCAAAAGAAAAAATTACATGACTAATTCACAGAATCACAGAATGGTTGGGGTAGGAAGGGACCGCTGGAGGCCATCTGGTGCAACCCCTGCTCAGCGCCTGCTTAAGCAGAGACAGCCAGAGAAGGCTGCCCAGGACCATGTCCAGGAAGATATTGAAGACCTCCAAGGGGGAGACTCCACATCCTCTCTGGGCAGCCTGTGCCAGGGCTCCCTCATCTGCACAACATTCCAAAAGGAAGTCTGTCACCATTGAAGAGATGCCTCCCCAGTTAAACATTCAGGGAGTGCATAATTTTGCTCCAATTCGTATTTCCTTGCATCTGGCTTTGATGATTTCTTTCTCACAATGCCTGCTCATGGGAATCTCCCGTTTCTCCACATACTGGTTTTGCAAGTACTTCTGACTGGAGCTGAACATGCACTGGTGCAATGCCAGGTACCTCTGCAAAATAGCCTGAAGTCCAACACTTACAGAAAAACCTTTCCTGTCCCTTATTTGAGAGGGCCATAATACAAATGTTTCTGAAGTTGAAAGAAGTGGAAAAAAGCAATAACATGAAGAAATCATAACAAAAATGGTATCAAAATCTCCAGATAAGCCAGGTCAATATATCAAAAGATAAAAAAGAGGAACACTGTTGTTATAAATATAACAGTGTTGTTATAAAATATCACTTACAAAGTGTACCATCTGTGCTTGAACATACCAAGAGTATTAGAAAGTCCAAGACTGCACCAGCAATTTTGCTCTGTAAAGTTAACAGTGCGCAAGACAAATCTGGCAACTTTGCATCCTAGGCACATCAAACAAAATCAAGAAGGTAAGCACTGAATTTAGTTAATTTCCCCCCGATTTTGAGGTTTAATCACTGCTACCTATAGTAGATTAGGTTTTACTTTATTCATTTTAGTTTGCTAAGCCCTCCACTGAAGTCCAAAATTCGATTTTATACTTGGATTTGGACTCTCAAACATTTTTGCCAATTAAGAATATTGAATTAGAGTGGCAATTTGATGTGCTCTGTCTCTAAATCTCATGCTATGTTACTAAACATTGAAAAATATTTATTATGTGAATAAATTAAAAGGTCACCATCAGGCAAAGAAGTGCAGGCTCTTAGCTTGCAGCCCCTGTCAGATCACTTAGTATACCACCTTCCTAATAGTCACATAGTTACTGTGGAACAATTAATCTGCTGTAACTGCATACACTAGTTCATCCTGCTGTAACTTATTTGTCTAGTCATGTCTGTAGGAAATACTTCTTTCCTGAGGTTGCCTTTTCTTTCTGATAGACAAGGTTTTGTTTGCTTGCTATGATGTCTTTACTGTATAAACTTTTATTCCTAAAACTATCAGCAACTCAGTATTATTGTGAATAACCTACTGACAATCAGGACATGTTGAGATTGCCTAAATATTTTAAAGCATAAAATAGTTTTTAGTGCTCACTCTGAAACATCTGTCTGGATTCTTCTTTGCAAAAAGGCAACACTAAGTCTTACAAAAATTAAGTTCCCAAGGTAATAAATCAGTAGTAAAATTTGCATTAAAAATGGAAGGGTACCAAATCACAAGTACATTTTCAGAACTGTGGCCAATAATTTTACATTCCACCAGATATGAACTGCAAATAAATGTGAGCACAGTTCATACATGTTTTTGCAGAATTCTGAACTGAAAATTATTTGCTTTCCATATTGGTAGGAGATGAAAAAATGTCCAGTCTATCATATGCAAAGTTAGCCTTCAACAGCATCAAATAGCATAAAATATACGCATGTCTTTCACAAAGCGCCATTTGTGCTTAGGCAATATGAACTTTCTTTCTACCATTCCATAATTTATGCTTCTAATTTTATCACAAACCAGATAATTTTAAGTTTTCCACACAATTTTTACCCTCACTAGCTCAGTGGTAGAATCACCCACAAGTGACTCTTACAAGCTAACAGCAGGAAACACAGGAGCGCATCCATGCAAGGAAACTTTATGTGACAACTTGAGACTGAGAATGAAGTGTAGCTTCACAAAAACTAGAATTTCCCTTTATGTTCACATTAATTTTAAAAACAGTTTATTAGCATTATGGTAATTTTTCACTTTGGAATTAAAGACTGATTACTTTTCAGTGTTTGTTTTGTTAAAATCTCTTTTTTTTATAGCTGATCTGAAAGCTCTAAGGTCTACTGTTAGCTCGGATAAATTACCACAGTCCTACCAGAGTGAATACAATTGGACAAACTATCCAAGAGAAATAATGGCCACAGAATTTTGAGAGACAGGCTTTGTATTGTTTTATTTGAGAGTCATTTCCATATATTTTATGTTACAACATATCATTTTTGACACTGAATAAAACAAAGTCCAATCCATTTGGTATAGTATCCTACTTCATACCATATGCAACACCAACTGCTTCGTGAAAAGGCCAAAAGCCAGTTGCTATGTAATACACTCTGTATCAGTTTTATCATACTCTCTAGTGCTTAGATACCAGCTTAAAATCTGACACAATTTGTTGTCTTCTAATAGTTCTCATTTGGCTTTACTGGTATTACTCAAAATGTTGTTACTCATAACATTCTCCAACTGATAATTGACGCATGCTGTATTTGCAATATCCTGTATTACAGGATATCCTCAGCAATATCCTGTAAGTGTCATTTGGTATACCATTATCATGGTATAATTTCAGAACTGTATACAAAAATTCTTCATCAGTTTTGGAACAGCCAGCTTTCCATGTGATCTACTAACTCTTTTTTTATATGCAGTCAGATGGAGAAAGAAAAGCACACTTGGCCTCTTGTAACAACAGCTTCATTTATTCGCTTCCTAGATAGATCCTATATTTCATCTGAATCATTTCAAAGGAACTGAACAAAATCCCTAGGTAGTTTCCTTTCCATCTAATGAAACATCGATAGTCCCACAGTTACAATATTTTATATTTGCCAATTTCTGGATTCATCCTACCAGACGTTTTCTTAGCCTGGGACCTTCCATGTTGAGTTTTTTTCTTTAATCTTCTTACCAAACAAAATTAATAGTTTGGCATCCTTCTTTTATTTCTCTTTCACTAAATTTATTGAAGTCCTGTTGGCTATTAAAGTTCTATTCTTGAGTAAAACTTCTGCCCTCTGCACTTTAAGCAGATAGAATTAAGTGTCAGTTTCTACTTTGTATTATCTGATCTTTTAGAAGAGAAATAGAGTAGCTTTTTTTTTTTTTTTTTTTCCCCTAAGGTTCGCAACTAAGTGTTAGATAATTTGCAGAGGACATGGAACAGCAAGGAAAAGATTAATTAAATGGGTTATTAAATGTTACTAGCACCCGACAGTAACTTCCAATGTTCACTATGAATCAAATATAACCATTGTACTAACTTGTATGAATGAAAAGCTGAGATTTGTGGGGGGAGTTAACAGCGGTTTGAGAGAAACATCAGAAATTAAAGTCTAGATTGAGCTCTTTAACCCAAAGTCATTCATCATTTATTAACCAAGAAATGAAAAATGTTACTTGTCATTGAAATGCAATAGTTCAAACTGACATCCAATAAAATATCTTAATCTGAAGGAGTCTGAATTTATTCTCAAAGATCACTAACTGCATATAAAGAATATTTCAGATAGTCTCTGGCATACATTTCTCCAATTTGTTTTCTATGAGATAGACTTTATGAGCAGTTTTAGGCATATACTTTCCTTTATAAAACGGAAAACTACTGTGTTCCAATCATCAAACTGAAAATATTTTTGTCTTCACATCCAGTAAAATTTACTTTCACTTTTCCAGTTGCTGCGTAAGAACAGTGGCAAACAATGGTTCTACCTGCATTCAGCATGAAAAAAAAAAAAAAATAAATTGGTTATAGGCCATTAATATTTTTTATTCATTCAAGCTGTGTCATAGTCCACAAAGATATAATTCATTACTGATATATATTTGCTCCACACTTGTGACAATAAATTCCTCATTTTTTTTCTCATTTTACCCCCGGTAGCTCTGCTGACTTCATTGGAGTTACTCCTAATTTTCACCACTGCCAGTGAAAGCAGAATCAGGCTGAAGGAACAGCCACTACCATGTGCACTCTATGAAGTGTATTTATGAATCACAAAGTTTTTTAAAAGCTTTGTTCCTCTTACTTTATTAAATGAAAAACAATTCAGCTAGGATTTACGTTTCAGCCCCAAATGCCCACTTTAATTCAGAAGGACAAGACGTATTAAAAACTTCCATGTCTGTAGCGTTGATATTAACTACTTGCATACAATGTTTCATGTTGATTGATATGAGCTGCTCTAAATTTCCTTTCACAAAAAACAGTGGCAGACCAAATCTAATCCTATGACAGAAATTTTATACTACATAAAATATAAAAAGGGATACAAAAATTCACCATACATACATCTTGATATTTGTACTTGCAGTTTTCTATTTTCATAAACCCATTACATCTCACCAGAGATCTTTAATACATTATTTTCATTTCAAATACATTATTTGAAAATTCAAGTATATGTACAATTAAAAGTAAAGCCAAAATAAATTGTCATATTGTAATGTGAAATATAATAATTAATTCCGGAAAGGGATAGAAAATAATCAGATATCCACTTCTGTTTAGATGAGACTAAGGTTTTAATTTTTGAGATAACGTTGACCAACACCATATCAAGGTCAATACCAGCTTGTCAAATACACTGTTAAACCACAATGAGGAAATCAATATCTACGACCTTGTATTTTCATGATCAGTTATGACAACTAAAAGCAAATCAGTATAAACTGTTTTAATTCAGACTAATAGTATCTCACCTTCCATTTGCACTTGTTCTAATAAAATGATTGTCAAAGTCTACAGAGACTAAACATACAGAAAGGAAACATATGGAAAAGGAATGCTCTCAACTTCAGTTAGCCAAGTCAGACTAAGATGAGGTGAAATTCTAGTATTTATGTTTGCAGATACAGAGCAAAGTAAACTCTAAGGCACACGCACATACACATGCACACACACCCACAGCATGCACACTTTTTAAATGGTAAATGAGAGTCCCTGGGCTGTATTTAAGTCTATGAAACCATCGTCCCTCAATATGGATTCCCTAGCTTAAGGTCTGTAAAAACTACAGGCTCCTGGCACAACAGTCATGTCAGAAGGGAGCCTTGGGAACCAGTCTTCAGAGGATAAATGCATAAATGGCTCTTCTGTTGTTTTTGATGACAGCTGGGAATCTAACCCTCTTACAGAGTTATTCACAACAATTTTTAAAAGCTAAAGCACAGAGAAAATTTATTGCTATGGTCAGTACCTATTTATTACTACAGATTTTTAGTATTATGAATGTATCTTCTATGTGTAAGACTCCCCATAAGCTCTAATGCAAAGAACATAGGAAATGACAATGCTGAACTAAAATCCTTAGTTTATTACCTAGAAAGCAATCTATTCTGCTTTGTAATACAAACTGTACCAACACCGTTCTTAACCAGAAGGAGTCCAACATGCCCAAGACAGTAAAGTCTGCTCCTAGTGCTTAAGAGTGCAGGATGAAGAAGGTGTTTGCTTAGGAGCCAGAAATGTTGTACCTCACATTTTATGGAGAAAATATATTTCCGTGTTTTGCCAAAAGGTGACTCTGAATGACTCCTGCTGGGAGTGCAGCAAGCAAATACACTAGTTAGCATGGGCACTTGTTTCCTGCATTTCCTTCTGCCTAGGCTATGGGACTGGTGACAGCTATATAAAGGATGTACTAGTTATCTGGCAAACATATCTCCCATTTGCAGGAACTTTATTATCTAAAAGACAGGAAGAAGTAAAAGAAAACAAGAGAGCAGAGGAGGATCCCGATGATTCAAACCAGGAGGAATTGTGGCCTTACAGGATCTTTGGCAGGGATTATTATTATTATTTTGCTAAGATCTTGATTACTTTTTTTTTTTTTTTTTTTTTAAAGACAACGTGTATAAAACTTTTGCAATAGATGTAATATAGAAATATTTCCAATACGTATCTCAAAAACAAATGCAGCTTTACAAAACAATCTCACTTTCTCCTGCTTCACTTTATCTTTTATTTGTTTCTACCATTTTGGCTAAATAAAAATACTTTCAATATAATTGCTTGAAACAAAATTACAAGACTAATACAAAAAGATTTAAAGTTAACAATACATACTCGGATTTTTGGTTTGTTCTCTAGTTGCTTAGCCACTGCAGTGTCACTGGGGTCACAAGCTCTTTTCTACAACCAAGGGGGAAGAATTTTTTTGTGTGCATGTGTTTTCTCTTTGGACAGAAAGGAGTGCTGAGAGCTTCACAAAAACACCTGGCTCTTGAAGCAAGAGACTCAAGCAAAAAACATTCAATACTGTTAGCATTGCAATAAAGTCACATGGTTTTGCAGCGTGGGGTGAGATGCAGCAGTATAAAGTCAGGAAAAAATGGTTTTTAACCACAGCAATCTAGAGAGAGAATTGAGTATTTCAGAACTCAGAATAGCCTCTGAGGAGACTTGTCTTGCCACACCATGTAACTAGTTATGGCAAATCAAGATTAAAGGCTTTTTTTCTTGTTTACAGTAATGATATTTATCAAAATTTAATGTAACATATTTAGTGGTTTAATATGATGACATTCAAAATTATAAGTTCTGTATGAATCAGAGTACATTTTGCATTGTTTTGAGCATCAGAATCTGAATGAAGCAAGGAAAAGTAACCTGGAAAAAAATACCTGACAGCATTAAACAGAAAAAAGCTTCAGGTCCTATTCTTATTGGACAGTCTGATCATGGCAAGCCATGTGTAAATCCATCTAATAGGATTTTTTTTGCTAAGTAGGTCAAATTTTATACCTTCAGTCTCTCGCAGAGACTGGATTTTTCTTTACAAGCCAGATAACTTCTAGGCCTTCAGAAACTGCTTTTTTAGTACAGACTGAGCAGAGAAACAAAAGGAGTTTAGTGGCTAGTACCAGGTGACACTTCCAGACCTACTAACTAAAAGTATTAATACTTTTTAAACTAAAAGTACTAACACCTTTTTCAAATGCAAACAGATGCATTGAAACAGATGGAATATCGCTTTAGAAAAAAATAAGATTTGGCCAACAGGTTCATCAAGCTGGGTGACTCTTTTTGCCAGGACAGAGGCAGCATGTAATACTTGACCTAAAAAACTTGTCTTCCTTCTCTCACACTGCACTGGGGCTCTAAGCAGCACTGGGGAGAGTTCATTACCACTGACCACTCCGTTGCCATAACAGACACCACAGAGTAACTCCTTATCAATAAAAGCAGTGAGTAATGATGGGGAAAAAAGCTACCTGATGTGATATATGTAACCCACAAGCACAGAGCAGGAAAAGGACAAAGCATGGCCACCAAGAGGTGGGTGGTCTAGCATTAGCATGTGTTTTCATCTCTACAAACAGGTTTGCCTTTCAATGCGTTAATAGTACAGGCCATCTCAGTATCTCCTCACTGGTATTTAGGGATGCCATTGCAGGCAGTTAGCGTTGTGCTTTTTTCTGAACAGTAGATGGAAAATGTAGGCTGCAGAGTAAGAAAGAGAGCTGCAGAATAAGAAAGAGAGCTGCAGAACTGCTTTCTGAAAGCCTTTGGGACCAGGGAAAAACCAAATGCACCACAGAGAGAGGTACAGCTGGAGATAAGCAAGGATGTCATCTGAATACGAAGTAAAGCTTATGAGTAATATGTGTGGTAGAGAGGGGAGGAAAAGGGAGGGGAGAGTGTTCCAGGTTATGATTGCAGCTGTGTAGATGTTCCCCAGAGCCCCAGGGAAGGAAAGCATGACACAGCCAAAGAAAGACACCTATAACTGCAACAGGAATGAAAAGTTCTAGGAGGACAAACAGGAGCTACAGATGGCTGGAGTAAGATCCACTCCTTTGCCCTTGCTCTGCATAGCATCTTGCAGCTTGCAGAGGTCTCCGGAGACCAAAGGCCATATTTTCTTATTAAAACAAAAGGAACCCCCCCTTTTTTTTTTTTGAACCTGAAAGGAATACTTGGCAGCACTTCTTTGAGATACAGTACTAAATGAGCATGGCCATCCCAAAGCATCTTCCAATGTTCACTCTTTGACAGTTCATTCTGGTACTTTAAGGTCTTTGATTCTGCTTAGAAATGAAACAAAAATGATGAAACGAAATGAAAGAAAACATCAAATGAGTTAAGGTCACATCACAATGGGAAACTGATGCTGAGGTTCATAGTAGGCATGTATATTGCAGACATTACCACCTGTGATTCAATTTTAATGCTTTCTCCCCATTGGTTTAACATTCATTCCACTCAAATCCTTCAATTGCTCTAACTCTTGTGTTTTCCAGTTTAAACACCAAAAGCTCTGCTTGAAACACAGATGCCCTTAGAGGAAGTGATGTCAGCTACGTGCTGGTGTGCCGATGGCACATACATACACGGGGCTAAGTCCATCGCGGGTTGCCCGGCTTGCCACACTGTGGAGGGGCCATGAGGACATGAACCATGCTGCCCTTTCCTGGCTGCTTGCACCAGCACAAGGGAAAGGCCGTGGCCACTCGCCAGCCTTGGCTGGGGTTCATCCACTTTGCACCAGCTGAGCAGCATGACATGGACTGGAAAATCTGGCCTAAAGGTTTTTTAATGTTTAGAGCCACAAAGGCAAAAGGGTAGCCTGAATAAATGGCGTAGTCTGCCCTGACACACTTCTCAGCTGTGAGGGTATGAGAGATCCTTTTTAGTATCCTGGACAGGAGCTGAGAAATGACATAATACTGAAGGAATAGGACACAGGGGCATTTGGGTTACTTTAGAGATGATTCAGATCTTGTTATTAATTCTCTCTACTTGGCAGAATGTTTAAAAGCTGGCAAGGGAGCATTAGCGTTGCTGGCAGAGCATTGCTACAGCTGTACAGGTGGAAAGAAATCAGCAAGTAGCTCTCTCCAGCCTGGCAAAGAGGGATAAGGAGCAGGAGAGTGTATGGGCCCCACACCCCATCAGCAAAACCACACAGCAGAACTCACAAGCAGATCGGTAAAAAAACAAACAAGTGTTCTCTCCTAGCAGGTTGGCACAGGGGAACTGAAGCATGTCATATATTGATATTTGGCCTCTCTGTATAGCAGATGTATTTTTCACAGGTCAGGCAGAGAGGATGAACAATTGATTCAATGGCGAGAAATACACTGAGAGAAAGAGAAAAAAGTCCAATGTGTAGTACGTATTTCATAAGTGCATGCATAAGAAAGAGAGATAATCCTCTCCACAGTTCCTTTAGCAGGTGTTTATCCTTTTTGGCATTGACAGCAATATTTTGTAGCCACACAGCAGACATACAGAATAAAATTCCTTTCCACACTTGCAAAAAATAATTACCCCTTATGTGACTTACAGCTGCTCTAGTCATCCATCAATGCTGTTGTCCTTTTCCTCCAAACCAACACTATGACAGTGTTGCTTCTTCTGGAGAAAACTGCAAAATTTCCAAGTTGACTTTTAAAGAGTGACCAGGGTGCTATGCTGGCTTCCTTTAAAAGCACTCATCGCTAAGGAGGATGCTTTGCTATGATCATAAATAGAAAAGCCTCTGAGGAAACGCTATGCTGAAGTGATAGGCACCATTTACGATGCTTCAAAAAGACAAGAGTCAGTGGGCAAGTAAAATGAAAATACCCTCTTCCCTCCCCAGCAATCTTACTCTTGCAAAGGAAGCATTTATTTTCCTTCTGATACACTGAGAGAAGCACAAGGCAGTTCACAAAGAGAAGGTCACAAACTAGCAGAGTCACTGTAAGCCAATATTTCCTCACCATAGCTCAGGTGAACCTCTCCCCAAAATAATTTAAGTAGCTCACCTAACTCAGTACTCAGTTTTGAGCTAAATACTTCCCTGTGTAATAGCATGCAACTCTACAAAAATACAAACTGCTGAAAATACGGGTATGTATCTGAGCTCTTATTCTGGACAAGTAAACTAATAGCTGAAATTAGACCTGCCCCAGTAGTAAGACTTCTCACAAGGACATGAGGAATCATAAATCCTAAATGAGGACTGATTATGGATCAGAAAAGTCATATAGTGATAAATGTTTAAATACAGTAGCCTGATTCCCTGGTAGTTCAGGATGAAGTCAGTAGGTTATGCTGATCTCATCTACCTGAGTATCTGACCCTACATTTCCTTGTAAATGAAACCGCTCCTCACTGTTTTTGCTGAATCGTCTTATTTAACTGCACTTTCTACTCTCATTTGCTAGCACTATTTTATCTTCAAAAGAAATTGAAATATTGATTAAAATACTGTACCTGGTTTTGGCCAGCATGGATCTGGTGGCAAATGTGGATTTAATAAAACTGCATCACTTTCCACTAAAATAAATAAATACATAAAATTACAGTGCCTGTGGATATGACTTATTGTTTCAGATACTTTGTGTAGATTATGCCTGTAACCTGGAAAGTGATACGGACACTTCATACCCGCAGTATTTTCCAGTGATCCCTAATCTCATTAGGCATTCTAAGTACATCCAGAAGAGTAGTGTAAATAAAATACACTGTTTTCTGATGAGCTTTGATGAGCAGATGTTCCGGGTTTTTGTTGATTCATGTCTGGGATGTTTTTAAAAGTTTTCTGCTTGTGTTCCATTTCCTGTTGAAGGAATTCAGAATGACCCAGATGAAAAGACACAATTGTGACTGTGTCTGCCTGGATGCCACCCAGGCCAGCAGCTGTGCGGTGGCCACCGCAACGTGCCTGACTTGCGGGAGGAGAGATTATGTAATTTGGCTTTTAAACTACTTGTGAATTCAGCTCTTAGCGCAGACAAAATACTGCACCTCTATGCATTTCCTATTACCACTCTTGTCTGGTAGCGTGGAAGTGCATTTGAGGACACAAGAGATAATGCAGTTGATGAACCTCTCTTTTTGCTGTTTGGTGATCCATGCATGTGAATTCCATCCACATTTTTAGCAGCAATAACGAAAGTAAATCAAAACTTGATCAAATTCTTTTTCTAAACCGATTTAGAATAAGAAGTCCATGTTTTTTTCTTTTTTTTTTTTTTTTTTTTTTCATTCAAATAGGAGTGCTAATCCTTTGAGATATACTGATAACTATTTGTTTATCCTAGAAACAGAGCTGCAGTTTTTCCTCCATGGCAGGCAGAGACAGACACTAATTTTAAGTTTCCTGTTACGCTTAAAAAAAAAATATTTCAAGCTAAAAATCTCAGCCTGTGAAAACTGTAAACAGTAGAAGTGGAAATAGAAGCCAATAGGATGCTCCGGGACTCTCAAATAATGCGCCAGTGCTGAAAGTGAATCAGGCTTACTGGGAAATGGAGTAGAAGATGTAGAAAAGAAACGCAATGCAAAGTGATCAAAGAGAAAAAGAAATGAGGAATCAAGCAAATAAATCTGGGAAAATATCTGAAAGTTTAAAATACAGAGAGCAATGAAGCAGATAATAAGGTGATTCATGAGATAACCCAGTTGAAGGTAATTAAACCTCCCTCCATCACTGGAAAAGTGAGGAACAAAATAGATAAACTGAGTTTTGGGAGGCCCTATCAAGCAGAGTTTATGAAGTTAAAGAACATTAAGTTGTTGCAGCACTATACACAGCCCATGATGTTGACATGGGAATAGGGACCCCAAACTGGAAATTCTGGTCCAGAGAAGAAAGAAAGTTCATCTTCTCACAACTTGGTATGAAACCATTCTCATGCAAGGCACAACCTAAAGGATATATACGATACTTTACTGATCTTCCAAAACTTTTTTGAAATAAACACTTCAGAGAAAGGCAGTTCTTTTCCCAGTAAAACAACTATTTTATAGAATTAGCTATGAGATTTTTCCCCAGACATCATTTCTTTGAAAAGTAAACTTCAAAATACTTGTCATGGGACAAAACTGGTATAGATGAATTTCCTGTTCCAAATAGTTCTTGAAATAAAAGATGGAGGATGTTGAGACATACCAGCTAAACATTGTACAAGAAGTTTGGTTTCAAAGCAATGCTTAATGAAAATGAAAATACAAATTAGACAAAAGAAAAGAAAATCTAAAATTACTGCTAGAAGACTTTTCTGTAGTATGAGCTGAGCTTCTAAGACAAGAAGCTTTTTGAGACTTAAATGATTTTAACTGTTCTGAATCCAGACAAAGCCAGGATATATAACTATTATTGTGCACACACATACTTGTTTGTACATATACAAACTTAAAAAAAGCCATCCACATCATCAACACACAGAAACGAAGACAACCAACTGTAACTGATAGGTCTGTGCTTGGGATAGTCATTTGTGTTTGAAGGTAAGGTTCATGACCTCCTTTATATTACTAAAAGTAAACTCTATAGTTTGGCAAAGTAAGCACATGTAACTCCAATAGATGAAGTTTGTTGAGAGTATTTTAAATAATCAGATCTATTTGAAACTACCTATCCCATTAAATAGGGTATTTTGTTTTTAACATGAAGATAATATGTGAATACACAAATATATTAAGCCTTTGTTTTATCAAATTTACTTACAAAACAAACTGTCTTCCACTTGATTTCATTAGTACAAATCAAACGATTTCATAGCAAACATCTACATTTCTGTTGGGAGGAACTTATTTGAATAAACTCACTTAAAAGTGCTGCTTATTATCTTTACTTGTCCAGTTTCTGTAAAGTGCATCTATATTGGTTATTTTTTATTTAGTTTTCTTACTCTGAACTGTCTACAGAGAAAAATTAGCTCCAATAGCTCCAAGAGTAACAGGTGTCCCATGTTGAGTAGGGCTCTCCATTAGGAGACAGAAGATTTAGGATACAGGCCCTTTCTCCCCAGATAGTTTCTTTTTACCAAATGACAGATTAATATAAAATGTCTATTTGTTACAGGGATCTAGACTAGCAACCACTTGTATTCCCAACTTCTCTTTCCTGGCACTTCTGTCATTTATTATGCCCAGATCTTCAAAACTACCTTAAATGTTCTGTTGGCCATTTGCAATCCAAGTCAAACTGGAAGAAAATGCATGTCCTTTGCCCACAGGAAAACTTCCTGCAGCATCCAGGTGTGCATTAATATTAAAACCCACCAAGGCGGTGGTACAAAGAAAGATTTTGAGTCCTTACAACTGAAGGACCCTTTGGTAACTCTCTTTTCAATTGCAAAATGCTAAACACCTCAAACATTCACTGCAGTTTTGGTACAGAAGCATGTGTTAATGCTATTATCTGTAAATACTAGTGCAGGAAATTCCCTGTGCAGAGGCAGAAATAGCATCTGTAGTACTGTGATAAGTAGTCAATCATCTTAAAAGGATCTCTACACTTCCACCTCTCCTTTCGGAACTGCGCAAAGACAAGTTATTTGTAAAAATATGTATGTAAATAGGATTCAGCTGCAATTAATGAGGAAAATGCCTTTTTACAAGCAAAATGTATCTCAAAATGGTGAAATTCTGAATGCACTGGAATATGCATTCTTCACAAGAACAGATAATGTAATTCTAAAATTACAGACTGCATAGATGATACAATAACAGCTGATCAGCTGAATTAAGAACGTCCAGGTCCAGATATAAACATACAGATTTACTTCATAATATACTCTAAAGCTGAATTACCTTTGCTTCCTGCTGCAGTGCCCTAGAAGTCACTTGTACTACATAAGGGATAACTGTATCACAAAATATGCCATGGAGAGAGAGATCATTAAGAATTGGTCTAATACGCTTTTTTTTTTTTTTTTAACAATAACAGCAAAAAGCAATAGAATCATATGTTTTGATATTTGTATGTCTATGCTGTAGGGCTATTTGTAAGTATATATTTTGTTCATTTATTATTATTATCATTTTTTTTAAAGCCTGCTCTATACTGTATTATAACTTGGAACATTCATCCACACATAGATAATGTTCGCAAAAAACAAGCTAATTTTTCTAACTAAAAATGCATTAAGAAACAAATTGGCACGAGTATTTGTTTTACATTCAGTATTCAGTTGGCACTATGTCTGGTCTCTGGCAGCATCAACTATACTCCCCTTTGTTTGCTACCACTCTGTGCTCCAGCACTGAAGCCAACACCTGTGGCCATATAAAAGGCTATGTACAGCAGCTGCGGGACTCAGATGTCCACACTGAAGTAAATTTCTAAAGCATAAGCATTTGGATGTGTGGCTGGCTTCCTTGTCTGAGTCTTTTCAAGGTCTTCTTTAGAGGTCTGCATTGCTGGTTTTTGTATCTATCAACTGTCTGCACTACTAATACTGACCCATGTGTAGTGGAAACATAGGACAGCCTCATACTTAGAAAAGATGCTCTTGGCTATGCTGATGCAAGGTTGCTGCAGTCCCTTCACTAAGGACAGGTTTTTTTGCAGATTTTTGACAATGGTGATATCACTGAGATATATCTATGTAACAAAAGGCAGAGTAGCAAGAAAGCTTAATAATCAGTAAATCACAACATTAATTTATAGTTAAAGCATTGTTCTCTGAAGGGAGTTTATTTAATCTATGAAAAAGGTAAATATAAATCCTATTAGTATGCATATAAATTACCCTCTCTTATGTGGTATGAAAGAATCACAGAATTAATTTTTACAGCATACAGATATGAACATATGGTTTGCAGTGTTTTTATTTATGACTTATCTATATGGAGCAAGTAAAAAAAAAAATGCTCCTCTGAACAACATCTACAAATGTATTCAGGTACAGCATGTACTCAGAAATGTGCTGAGCCACAACAGTACTCGTAAGTCGCAGGAGCATCTGAAGTTAACTTTTCAGAGAATAAGTGGATTCATATATTCAGAATTACATTGTTCTGCTTTCAAGTAAAATACAGAATGTGTGTGTAACAAACAGCTGAAAAGGACATGTTTCCATGTAAATGAAGGTGTTACATTAGCAGGTAACAACAAATTAACTGTTTGTGCCAGGTTCTGGAGATGTAATTGCTCTGAAATTATTAGGACAACCCACTGGAAATAAAAATGCTATTTACTTTAGGATGTTGGAATACGAAAGCATACAGAAGCCAGAGCCATATGGCTGTGGACACAAGACACAAAGCAAATTCTTTCTAACAGGATGATAATAGGCAGCCCTTTATTTAATGTTTCCTCACTGATGTATTTCTATGGTGTTTGCATATTAGGTTATACTGCATATTCTGAGTGTTTAGCTAGATGGCCAAAGCACGCTGATACAGCTAAGTTTGATCCACATCTTATATGGAATAGCAAAGTCACGGTACTCATTTGTACACCTAACAATCACTTTTTATATATCTTTATTTTCTGCATTTCCACCTTTGCTGAATGTTCAAGAACTTTAATCAACAAGAGAAGTACTTTTATGTAATGAAGCCATTGGAAGATTTTCATACGTAGTGAATTCTGAGTTCATTACTAGATTTCAATGCTTTTTTATCATTATTGCTTCTCTTTGGTGGTAAGACAAGGGAAAGATGGAAAGTCATAGTATCATTACTGATGCTGATGCATCTCTGTTTCATGTGTACTTTTGCCACCTATATTTTCAAGTTTTTATCAGCTACTAAGAAGATGACAACAAGCTGGCATGTTGCTGGTATAATTACAAATAAGCTAACACTGGCAAAACCAAGTGTTTACAAACCAGTTATCAGTGGATGAGGCACATTGGTCTATTCAATTAGAAACATGGTATTACTGAGTATAGACAGATGCAGATCATATGAAGGGGCTGACAAACTTACTGCAGTGTTCTTTATTCACTAATATTTTATAAACTTTTTATCTACATTCCATGTATCAGTTCAGATGAGCATGCACAAAATTACATGACTTTGGTAAGCAACAAACACAGTGGTACTTGGATCCTAATATGTATGACACAATCCACTGCCCATCTAGAGGGTTTTTGATGATGACAAATGGCTTCTTTAACACATCTGGTGAGGATTCTTTTTCTGTTCGCCTACAGCATAACTGAAAACTTTTTCCCTGGTATGTATTAGGGATACTGAAATCTCCAAACCAGTTTGACCATTGGGACTGATTTGATTAAATTACTCTGAAATATGTAAAAAGCTGACATGCAGAGAACACTGAAGACCTTGATCTCAGAAATTGTAAAGACATAATATATCAAAAATTTTAAACCTACAGACCAGATGTCAGAGTCGTCAATAAAATGTCAATAAAATACAAGTAGTCAATAAAATATAAGTAGTAATAAAAGCAATGAGAGCAATTATCTAACGCTGTTTATTTTCTAAAACACATCTTTTCAATATTTTTTCAATGCCATGACATCTCTGATCTTTGTTTCACAAATGTTTGGTAAAAAATTGCACACTGCAGATAAGAAAATTTTATTTTCAGGTAGTGGACACAGTCATGAGCTTCTGTTTCTCTTTTATTCTTGGACATTTTGTCAAAGGTTGGCAGAATGAAAAATGCCTGTTGTGGGAAACCTTGCAAACTCTTATTGGTGAACATCGTTAAAGAAAGGACCCAAGATCATGCAAATCACTGCAACTGAAGAAAGTCAGGTTGCTAACTTAATCTTCCCTATGAACCAGTATGTAATTGCTGTTTCTCAGGCTTACCTAAACACCCTGTGACATTCTAGCAGTTTAAGGTAAGAATGCTATAGGTTTAGGCTCAACATTGTTATGCATAACATAATCAGTAATTAAACAGCACTGGCAAAACCTTTTCTTGGCAGTACTGTGTTGCATGTTCATCTTCAATTTGTTGTTTATTAGCAGCAATTGGTCTTTTGAACTTATTTCACTATTAAGAATCTCTATTCGGTATTTTTATGCAGATAAATAGGCAGGTTTTATTTCTAAATTGTTACTGGCTTCAATAAGTCTAGCTCTTTCAACTGAGCTAAATACTGAAATAACTTTACAACTTGCTATAATATTATTTCTCTTTTTCATTATTAAGACATTGACAAATTTGTTCAGAAGCACAGTAAA
Source organism: Nettapus auritus (assembly GCA_011076525.1). NCBI lineage: Eukaryota > Metazoa > Chordata > Aves > Anseriformes > Anatidae > Nettapus > Nettapus auritus. Next base: position 189,393,851 of record CM021765.1, read on the forward strand.
AATATCAAGTAATGCTTGATGCAGGGCCAATTCTTGCAGTTTCTGAATGCTCAGCGAACAATAAATCAACTTATTGAGTGCCATATTATAATTATAGTCCTTCGACCTGATTTTACAGTGTTTTCATCTTAAGTCACTTAGAATGTTTTTGATCTGTTTTTTTGAATAATGGAACATACTAAATGTTTTACAAAGGCTATATATATAATTGAATAGCAATAATATATTATTGAAAGATGCTCCGTAGTAAAAAATTAAGTTAACTTAATTTTTCACAGTACTTAGTTTCAAGTACTGTGAAGAAATCATTCCCAGTATTCTGGAGAAATCATGAAAATTACATAAATATAAATCCTGAGGGGACCTGAGAGATCACCTGAGGCAGGATGTAGCAAAGCAGATCACCATAGCAAATATTTTCTAATCTCTTTCTTAAAACCTCCAATGGTAAGAATCCCCACAATCTCCTTGATTTATTATAGTGCTTATCTGACCCTGCTGAAACACTTTTCCTATTAACACCCTAAATCTGCCTTCCTGCAAAATAATTCTAATTCTTTCCTTGATCTCAGTGGGTACAAAAAAGAACTGGTCTTTGCTCATCAACAGACCTGCTCTCTTAGAATGATCTCAGTTCTTTAAGATCTTTTTTTCCCCCACAGGTCATGCATTTAATTTATTTTTTTTCATATTCCTCCTCTCCTCTGGACTCTTGAAATTTATATATGTGGTATCTATATGTGGTCATCAGTAACAACAGTGCCCTTCCAGCAATAGACGCCTGATCCTTGCTCCATGCTCATACCAAACGCCTTTTATGCAGCTAGGAACAGTACCTAGTGTTTTCAAATGCCAAGGAAAAATGGTGGGACACAGTACTGCCAGCATCACATCCTCTGTGTGTCTTATTCACTCAATTCCATTCCACTTCCTCAGCTACCAGATATTTTTTACCTTTGCTGTTGAAGTGTGAAACCCAACATCTCAGCCAGCTGAGAGGGAGCAACATCCAGCTTCCATTTCCACATGCAATTTTATTTTTTTTCCCAAATCTCGATGTAATATCTACTTTCTGGGAAACACTACAACAGTCTTGAATTGCATTATTTTTAAGTCTCTCCACCACTCCTGAAATATTTCTCATTATATTAGTGCCAAGCTAGTTATTCTGCACTTTGTGTTTGTACCTTTGGTTCTTCCCTCCTAAGTTTAATCTTTGCACAGCCTTTATCATAATTCATCTCCTTGATCTATCTAGTAAGATCATTTTCAACTTCTCTTGCATCACTCTGTTTAACTCACTGAGGGTGGACATCCACAAAAGCTATTCTCCACAACTTCACGCTGGACATTCACTAGATTAAAGAAGACAAATCCCTCGAACCTCATCTGAGAACTACTCTTAGTTTTAACATGTGTCATTAACAACTATTTGAGGGTATGGTTTCATAATTTTCCAGACACCAGGCTATAGTTGCATTTTTGTTTTCTGTTTCAGGCATGAGGCATCATCACAGGAGGTACAAAGTTACACCAGACCTACTACTTACTGCTGTGACAGCTACTCTGCCAAGGGAGAAAATTAGATCAGCCTGATAAATTGATTATTAATAACCAGTTCCAAAATCTCTCTCAAAGAGGGAGAGCTATACTTTTCCTATACCTTTCTTTACCTTCTCCAGACATCTGAGACCTCATCAATCCTCCACAAGTGCTCAAAAGATAAAAGCTTGCATTTTGCTACTCTAAATAGTGTAGGATTAATTTGAACAGGCCATCAGTACTTGTGTAACTCTTCTGCCAGGTTTAGATTTTCATAAAATAAAATGGTTTCAACTTTAAAGGAGTTGCTATAAAACATTATCCATAAATGTAGGGAAATTAAATTTATCTTGTGCACCATGAGCTGATTTTTCTCACCTGCAAACATGACTGAGTTGGTTTAATGAACACTATGTAATTAAAAGGAACAAAGAAAAAAATAAAACAACATAACACGGTACATAAACAGCTCACATACAATGCCTGATTTCTAGAGGAGAACTATAACTATTTTACAGTCCTTGCTTCTGCTGAGCCAACTGCTAGGCCAGCTGGTGGCTCTCCCCCTCCTGCTACTGCTCTTTAGTCACAGTCAGGGACTGACAACTATTGGTGGGAAACAGGGCTGCATTCAAATGGCTGCTTTACTTTGGTGAAAGCACCTCCCAGCTCACCGACTGCAGTTCTCTCTGGTGTCCCCTGTAGCCCCACAGCCCCTCTGTCTCCATCCACACCAGCAATTTTACCAGCAACTGCTGCCATCCTAGCTCTCAGCAAGGCTGCACACAGCATGTACAGCTAACACAAGATTACACAGCTTCTCACACCTCACACAAACTTCTCCAACTTTCTTCTGTGGCTTTAGGCTCCAACTTTTGCTTTCTGGTGTTAGAAATTATTGTCAACAACTAGCAAAACACCACCCTAGGCACACCTCTGCCCTGTCAAAAATGCCACAATGATTTACAGATGCACATTCCCACTTGAGTGTCTGCCTCTTTATAAAATAAATACCTCTCAATCACAATGAAAGAACATATATAAACCAAGTGTTCTCCTGGTCTGCCCATTTGGTCCTTTCATTTATCTTCCTTTATGATGACATCAAGTATCAACCGAGCACTTTACCTCTATGGAAATTCCGTTTTCCTCTGGGTATCTCAGAAAGGCATGGCTTTCATTTTAGGCCTTCCTTGCTATGTGTTGTGTAATTTGTGTGAGTGTTCTTCAGCCTGCTCTTTCCCTGTTCTGTCTGTGTTCCTGGCACCTTGCTGTTAATAGTAATTGCTGTTTACATTAATTGTATTAAGCACCAGGTCATAATTAAATCTTTTTATGGAAGGAGGGTAGGAGAATGGAGGATGTACTGAAACCAAAGGGCCTTTGAGGTTTTAACGTCTTCCTTACTTGCTCACCTTCCCTGTTAAGTAACGAGTTGCATTTTCTGTCATCAGGTCTGATGTTTTTTGCAAAGCCTGTGATGTCCCCTGCTAGTTACAATTCATTTTGTAGCCTTGTCATTCTTCCTACTATCTGCATTCTAGTGTTTGTATATACAAGAAAATTGACTTCTATAGCCATAATCAAATCATTAAACAGATTTAGTTAGGTCAGTAAAATTCCCTATTTCTACTGCAGAATAATTACACTGGAATAAAGCCACTTCAATTTAGAATAGCCTGTCCACATGGGGAGCTATATTGAAACAGCTGTAGTAAAATAATTGACTACAGCTATGCCACTCACTTTCCCCCTGAAAACAAGCCATCAACATAAAAATCTTGCCTCTTTCACAGAAGCTCAGCCATGTTGGCTAAATACTCTTCCATACTCAAAGTGCTTTGCCAACAGAATGAATACAACATGGAAAATGTGAGATTTTACTTCACAATCCTACAGTAAGTGGTGAAGTGCAGTGATGCACTTGCAGTTTTCTACCACTTAAAAGGTTCTGAGATGCTCTGGGATGCGGAATGGAAGATGTGAACAGGAAATGTGGCCTTTTGTAATGCACCATGAATTTTATAAAAGCAAGGTTGATTGCAGAGGTAACTCCAGATGAAAGTAGTAGTGGACAGAGATGGCTACTGCGTCATCCTCTCCTGCTACTGCTATGTAGATACATCTCCTGCCTTCACTTCTCTGCTGCAGCCTGAGGGCCTCACATTCAGTGAGCCTCTGCTTTGATCTCCCGAAGCATGAAAGGCCCAATGAGCTCACATCTCAGCTTATACCAGTTCAGGTGCAGCAAAAACGTGGCTGGTCCTCTCAACTCCTTTGTACTGCTGTCACTTCTGAAGTGAGCTGAAAAGTGAACCAATCTGTACAAATCTGCTTATTGAACTGTTTGTTTCACTAACATTAATTAAAATGTTTTAGCATTCTACTTAAAATGCAGGCTTCTGCTGGTCAATTGCATACTATTTGCATCCAATATCCAGTATTTGCAGGCTAAGGAATTCTTTCTTCAGCCACAGAACTACTCAGTCAAAAGTATTTCAACTCAAAGACTGTTTAAAATTTGACTCCCCAGTCTCTCAATACCATATAAAAATGTACATAACCCAAAATAACATATAAAAATGTACAAATGTATAAAAGTGCTTTTGCAAAAATCAATCGAACTAAAAAGATAATAAAGCTGGGTTGCAACTCACCTCGATCTGTGTCATACAGGAAGACAAAGCGATTCCATTCATAGTGATCCAGCAAGCTCAAGAGGGCTCCTCGCAGAGATGGCCGCAGCTGCAGCACAAACTGACTCTCACCTTCCGTGGGGAAACTCGGCGTGATGAGGGAGATATGCAAGGCGCTGCAGAATGAGGTCAAGGTATGTACTGATCTCTTATCATATAGTCCAAAAATGGCAAAAACTCCTCTAGAATACTGGGAGCAAACTGGAAGGAAAAAAAAAAAAAAAAAAAAAAAAAAAAGACAGAGTTCACCTAGTGACAAAATCTGTAAATACATACTTACACTTTTCAACATCCCCAACTCCATAAATTGAATATTTCCATTTCTGCCCATATAGTTAACTTCAGTATTTACATGTGTTTCATTCTGGAAACTAATAAATAGCTAAATAACATTTTGTCACTTCTGGTTCCTATTCATAGAACATTATCTATACATTTTTAATTCTAAAGTAAAATACAAACTAAATAACATGTATTTTTGCATGCCAGTGAAAAGTCAATTATGCTGTTTTAGCCATAGCTCTGTAGATTAATAGGGTTTGATCATATCCATTATTTCAAGCAGAAAATTGTTCACATTTCAAAATAAGCAATTGACCTAAAGAGTGAAATCTGGACATTTTGAATTCTGGCAATATGGATCTTTCATTCCCATTTAAAAACAGAGCCCTTGTGCTGCATTAAGACTACCACAGACACTGAATAACAACATATTTCATGAATAATCTCCTTGACTTTTAAGAGAACAGCTGAAGGAAAATGTAGTAAGTCAATGTGACCAGGCGATTGCCCCAAACCCTTTATTTATACTCCGTGTCAGCCTCAAAACCAGAAAACAAATGACCTGAATATATATCCTGAGTTTGGATTTGCTCTTGGGCTCATTTAAGACATAGAGAAAGACTTCTGTTGATTTCAGCAGATTGGATAAGGGCTTTACTTAGCTATGCACGTAAAAACAGACATGAGGGTATTTTCCTGAGTAAATACTGCCTTTCTAGCAACTCATAAATGGCCCAGTGAAAAGTATCCCATTTATTTGAAAGCACAAAACAACTTACTAGAAACTCTGTGTGATCATTAACAATAGTAACTATCCCACAATCACAGAAAATGAAGAAAAGTCATTTCAGTGGTCATCTTATACTTTTCCTAAGCAAGTATTTCCTATGCTTTCCTTTTCCACATCCCTCCCTCCTGCCAACTTGTTCCTACATATACACAGAACCAGGGAAAAAAACTAAGCCATGCCCTTTTAACTAGATGACATCTATGAAGAATACAGTTGGACCAGATGATCTTGGAGGTCTTTTCCAACCTTAATGATTCTATGATTTTATAAGAGGCCTCCTCTCTTCTAGTCTGGAGGTCACAGTGACCCTGCAAGATCATCACAGTCAGGGAACCACATACACACTTCGCAAATAGGAGTATTCAAAAACAGTTCATCTTTAATTGTTTCATGTTACATCACAAAAAGCAGACATAGAACTTGTACATTTTTCTCCTTAGACTTGGACAATTCATCCAGTTCTGATGCCAGAACTGAACATGTCACTGGAGGGCAGTTCTGGGATTTTATGTGCTGTCCCAATGTTTCAGCCCTCAACCTAAAGATTTTCACAGACAGATTATATATAAGTAATTTTAAAAATTTTAAAAAGCTTTCTTTCTTCTCTTAAGTTCCCCTTCAATATGTTGATACATAGCTCTTAAAACCCTCTTAGCGTTTGCTTTCCTGGACCATGCTGCATACATTCTCCCAGACCCATCAAATGACTGTCTCTCCATTCCCCTAATCATTCCCTAAAGTGCTGTTCTGTGTTTTCTCAGTTTCATCTCGTCTGTCTTGAACTCAGTCAACCAACCTGCTTAGAATTTCAATTGAAGGCTATCTGCTTCTTTCTACATTACTTAACCATCTCTACTGTAAAATACTTTTGCTGACATATCCTAAGATCACTTTTTTTTTTTTTTTTTAAATTTACATCTAATTGGTGGCTGACAATCATCTCAGAATCAGAATTCTGCTCTCTCTTCCTCCTGAGTCATTTCCAAAAGATGTCTTTCTGCTTATAGTATAATATTTTTATTAGTCACCAATGTACAACTTTCCAGTATGTCACTTCTATTACTGTACTACTCAAAATTATTTACTTCCACAGTTATTTTCTTAGTCTGCTCGGAATTTCTAGAGATTTCTGTATTTACCTCACCAGCAAATTCTAGCAGGGTACTATGGCTTTTTAACCCCTTGTCTGTTATAAAGTAATTTTCGTAGTACCTTTCCACCACCAAACTTCTCCAGCCAATTACCTTCTGTTCTAACGGCATTTGTTGCAAACTTCCCCTTAGCTGGTTTCATGCCTGCCTCTTTGAACTATTCTTTTTGCCTCTATTTTCATAAATCACTTCCCTTAGGAGCACACTTCTTTTACTTCATTCTCTCAGCAAAAGGAAGATACTGATTAATCCCATACTTTCTATCGTAGTAATTTCTGGTTGCATTTTATCCCAGTTTTTGTCTATAGCTATACTTTAAAATTTTCCTTCTATAAAAATTTGTTCCATTGTTTCACAGACTATTGATGCTAGCTGCTACATCCATGGCTGATGGATTCTATGTCCACTTTTAAAAATAAATACTTTTATGTGAGGTGGTTTCCCTATTCCCATTAGCCATCATGACTCTTCTTTTAAGGTCAGCATCCTTCCTGACTGAAAATCAGTATCTATTAGCTTTAAGTCTGTATCCAGGTTTTCATGATTTTCCACCCCACTATCAATATGTAACAGACTCAATTATCTTCTGATTTCCTCCCTTTGAATTTATAGATAAAAATGACGTTCTGTAGTTGTTTTAACACCCTTTGCAAGTCTGTTTTCATTGACACCACTAACAAAAGTCCGATTTCTGCAATAAATGTCCTCTATATCTCCTGATTTCTTATTGTATAACTTTTTAAAGTATTTGTTTCTTCTGTCTTTCCTGTAAAATCATTCAGTTCTGGTGTCACATCATGTATGTTACTTTCCCCTGTGAAAGGATTTTTCGGTGTTTTACAACTCTTACTGTGAGGAAATCTGGTATCTGCGTGGGATTGCAGGGCCTTGATCTCATTGCAATTACAGAAAAATTGTGGGATAGCTCACATGACTGGAATGATGTCATGGGCGGCTACATGTTTTTTGAGGTGCTATGGCAGGCCAGAAAGTTGAGGTAGTAAAGTTGCTCTTTATGTGAGAGAGCGCCTGGAATGTACAGACCTCTGCCTAGGGGTAGATGATGAGTGAGTGGAGAGCTTATGAGTAAGGATAAAATGGCAGGCTAACATGGGTGACAGTGCTGTGGATGTTTACTACAGGCCGCCTGATCAGGAAGAGGAAGTTGCTGAGACCTTCTATAGTAAGTAGCTTCACAGTCACACACGCTGGTTCTCATGGTGGTCTTCAACCACCCTGACAACTGCTAGAAAGACAACACAGCTAAGCACAAACAGTCCAGGCGGTTCCTGCAGAGCATTGACAATAACTTTTTAACAAAGGTAGTAGATGAGCCTGGTAGATGAGCCAATGAGGACAGGTGTGCTGCTGGACATAGCACCAACAAAGAACTAGTTGGAGACATGCTGCCATTCAGAGACCTGGACAGGCTGGAGAGTCGGGTAAAGATCATGAAGACAAATGCAGGGTCCTTCAGCAAGGGAGGAATAACCCCAGTACAGGTACCAGTACAGGCTGGGGGCTGACCTGCTGGAAAGCAGCTTTGTGGAGAAGGACCTGGGAATCCTGGTGGACAGCAGGTTAACCACTAGCCAGCAATGGGTCCTTGTGGCCAAGAAGGCCAACAGGATCCTGGGGTGCATTAGGAAAAGTGTCACCAGCAGGACAAGGAGGTGAACCTCCCCCTCTGCTCTGCCCTGATAAGACCACATCTGGAGTACTGTGTCCAGTTCTGTGCAAGAGACATGGATGTACTGAACAGAGCCCAGTGGAAGGCTGCTAAGATGATTAGAGAACTGGAGCATCTCTCTTATAAGGAAAGGCTGAGAGAGCTGGGCCTATTTAGCCTGGAAAAGAGAAGACTGAGAAGGCATCTTATCAATGTATAAAAATATCTTAAGGGAGGATGTGAAGAGGATGAGGCCAGACTCTTCAGTGGTGCCCAGTGCCAGGACAAGCAGCAATGTGTACAAACTGAAACGCAGGATGTTCCGAGTATGAGGGGGCAGTTCATTACTGTGGTCATGACAGAGCACTGGGACAGGTTGCCCAGAGAGGCTGTGGAGTCTCCTTCTCTGGAGAGGTTCAAAACCCACCTGGATGCCATCCTGTGCAATGTGCTTTAGATGAACCTGCTTGGCAGGTGGGTTGGACCAGATGACCTCCAGAGGTCCGGTTCAACCTCAAGTATTCTGTCATACTGTGATATGTCAGTCCTTCTGTGTTTGCAAGCACAGTTCAGTTGACTTTACCGAGACATCTGAATCCACACCTTGTGCACATAGGTAGTAGTAAACTGATATATTTTCAGTTTAGAGAAAACCTTTGATAAGCCCTGCATTGCCTTACTTCTTTTTAGGTTTATGTGGGAAAAATTTACTTTTCTTAACACACAGTCCATACAGCAGAATCTTACATGATGAAAATTTCAAGAAATCAATATCAAGCTTTGAAATGAGTTAAAGCTCAAATTAAAAACAAACAAGCAAGAAAGCAAGAAAACAAATCAACAACAACAAAAAAAACCTAGAAATTTCATTAAATAACATGTTATAAACCTGATATGAACAAAATTTTTTCACTAAAAATAACAGAAGAATAATTCTTTGCATTTTTAAAGTTAACCATCCTTGTCACTACCTACACCCAAATACAATAATACATTACCTGACTATCATTAAAGTCCTGAAATAACAGATCCAAGAAAACTTATGCTTCTATGCTTGAGATCAAGGCTGGGAATTCACTGAATAGTGTCCTTTTTTGCTCCTTGATAAGAAAAAAAATACTAAGATGAAGGTTATTAGAATTTTTCTTACTCAGTACAATACCCAGAGGGAGAAAAAAATGCCTATGATACTGTGGAGATTAAGCTTAAACATATGCAGAGATGCTGCAAAGCTCCTGAATCAATTTTACAGTAATCAGCAGCGACCACAAAAATCAGCAACGCCACAACAATTTGCATTCTGATTCACTACTGTTTCTCAGAAAATGCCTCCAGGCAAACATGACTACCTGGATTTCCCAGCTCTTTATTTGTTTCTCTTACATTTCTAAGGGCATTTTACTTATTATAAATGGAGTAAATTATGCTTTGTTAAACAGTCTCATATTAGCATTCTACAATAATCTTGTTCAAAATTTCCCCCCATAAATATAAAGCAGTGACAAATAGACTTTCATGAGGATACTTTGAAATATATTGAATAATAATTTCTCTTTAAACAAGACATCTCTTCAGAGTTGACAACTTGATTTCAGTATTACACATATGACTTTCACCTACAAATTTAGCAATGCCATTGGACTTATCAAAGATGAGCTGTATGTGACACACTAAAAAGCCACAAAAATGTTACTACAGTAGCTATAATATGAATTAGTTATGTTCTATTCTAGCAGTTTGAATTATGTTTTAGTACTGTCACTTTAAAAGAATGGGTGACACATGGGACCTTCAGATGAAAACAAGAAATCATAATGCCATAATAGCAAAATGTGTACTCTGCAGGATTTACTGAGACCTGCAGTCAAGCCACATGTGGTCCTCTTTTTCTGTGAAATACTTCCCAAAGTTCCTGTTATTGTTGTGAAGACAAGTTCCACACTTTAAAGACAAAAAAAAATCCTTAGAAACAAAACAAATTCACAATTTCTTATTATTCATTGATTTCCAGAAGTTATAGCAATAAAATTTAAAACCTCCAAGCAGAAGGGAAAGACAGAGTCCAAATACGACTGTAATCATTACCACGATATAGCACAAATGAGGGAAAGTTTGTGAGATGTGTTTGTATGTACAAATATAATTACAGAGACATACCCAAATACATATTTACATTATATTGGTCTTGTTTCATTATTGGTCTTCCAGGACACAACTCTGAAACAAAACATTCACCTACCTTTTCAAATGCTTTCCCCTAAGTGTCAGGCTTCTAGGTCGGAAAGCACTAGAAGCTCTTACAGGCAGAAGCGAGCTGTTATAAATACAGAATCACAGAATCACAGAATTGCTAGGTTGGAAGAGACCTCAAGATCATCGAGTCCAGCCTCTGACCTAACACCAACAGTCCCCACTAAACCATTTCCCTAAGCTCTACATCTAAACGTCTTTTAAAGACCTCCAGGGATGATGACTCCACCACTTCCCTGGGCAGCCCGTTCCAATGTCTAACAACCCTTTCGGTAAAGAAGTTCTTCCTAAGATCCAACCTAAACCTCCCCTGGCGCAACTTAAGCCCATTCCCCCTCGTCCTGTCACCAGGCACGTGGGAGAACAGACCAACCACCACCTCGCTACAGCCTCCTTTCAGGTACCTGTAGAGAGTGATAAGGTCACCCCTGAGCCTCCTTTTCTCCAGGCTGAACAATCCCAGCTCCCTCAGCCGCTCCTCGTA
>CM021765.1:189404724-189460242 GCA_011076525.1 Nettapus auritus
ACTCCCAGGTCCTTCTCTGCCTGGCAGCTCTCCAACCACTCATCTCCCAGCCTGTAGCTCTGCTTGGGGTTATTGCGCCCCAGGTGGAGGACCTGGCACTTGGCCTTGTTGAACTTCATGCAGTTGACCTCAGCCCATTGGTGCAGCCTATCCAGATCCTCCTGCAGAGCCTTCCTACCCTCGAGCAGATCGACACACGCACCTAACTTGGTGTCATCTGCAAACTTACTGAGGGTGCACTCAATGACCTCGTCCAGATCATCAATGAAGATATTAAAGAAGACCGGCCCCAGCACCGAGCCCTGGGGAACGCCACTAGCGACCGGCCTCCAACTGGATTTGACTCCATTTACCATGACTCTTTGGGCCCGGCTATCCAGCCAGTTTCTAACCCAACGAAGAGTGCGCCAGTCCAAGCCAAGAGCAGCCAGTTTCTTGAGGAGAATGCTGTGGGAAACAGTGTCAAAAGCCTTGCTGAAGTCAAGGTAGACCACATCCACAGCCTTTCCCTCATCCACTAACAGGTGGGCTTTCCATGTCCTCTCTATACCCCTCCCTGCCACCGTAGGGATGGATGAAAACACCGCCTGCACTCCCGCTCCATCCACTAACCATCCCAGTCCCCTAAAGTCTCGTTTGATAGCCCTTAGGCTTCTCTCTTCAATGTCATCACTACCTGCCTGGACTATCAAAAGAGGATAATAGTCAGAGGGGCGAACCAGGTTGGGAAGCTTCCTGGCAACGTCCCTGACCCTGGCCCCAGGGAGGCAGCAGACTTCCCTACAGGTAGGGTCAGGCCGACAAATAGGGCCCTCTGTTCCCCTGAGGAGAGAGTTTCCCACAACAATAACCCTTCTGTCTTTCTTGGTGGAGGCAGTCCTGAGGTGTGGAGTCAACCTCCTCACTCTAGGCATCCTCCTGGGTACACTTGCTACCTCTTCCTCACCCACCGGTCTCTCAAGCTCCAGGGCCTCAAATAAGGGCACCTGGGAAGGTGGGGCCGGAAGGGGAGGGCATCGCCTGCAATGTTGAGCAGGGACCTGTTTCCATTCCTCCTCAACTCCCAGATCCCCTCCCTCTGCCTGATGGTGACAGGACAGGGGGTCCACCCCCGTTTGGGGGGTCTCACCCCGGTACCTCTCCTTGAGGCCCTGCAGGGAGTTGCTCCACCAGTCTATCTCCCACTCACACTCCCTGATATCCCTCAACCTCTCCACTTCCTCCTTGAGCTCTGCCACCATGCGGACAAGGTCATCCACCTGCTCACACCTCACGCACCCAGTTTCTCTGCCTCCCGCCGATGGCAGCAACAGGCTCAGACACTCCCTGCATCCGGTGACCTGAACTGCTGCATTTTTTAACGGGTAGTCGGTCTGGGTGTGTACCGACTTCCTGGAGAGCACACCGTGCCTGGCGGAGACCATTATCGCCTAGCTAACGGCTGTCGTTACAGGAGGTGTTACATATGGGCGGGGGAGAGCCCTCTGCCCTTCCTGCTCGCCCTGCCTGCGCGAACTGCCGCGCCACTCCCTTCTGCCATGCCACGCCCTGTTTGCCCGCCCTGGTCGCTGGCGCTCCCTAGGGGCAGCTTTTGAACGGCTGGGGAGGGGGCGCTGCTGGCTCCGCCTACGCCTCGTCAGCCTCCCTCACGAGCGCTGCCGGGTCCTGGCGGCTCCCTCAAGTAGGCTCGATGCCGGAAAATTAGCCCTGCCTGGCCCGATCCCCCGCTCCGCTGCAGAACGCGTCTGCCATACATTTATGAACTGTGGAAGCACCAAAACTGCATGAAACAAAGCAGTTGGCTCTACCAAATTTTTCCAAATGGGAATTCTTTCATTGCTGTCTCTTCACTTCCTCCAGTGCTTTGGACATCCAAACAGAGAGTGGGGGTAGCCGTCTATTCTTAATACTTGGTCTCTGCTGCTTCTTTCACCTCATTCTTTTCCCTGCTCCAGCATGAGGTCCTTTCCACAGGATGCAGTCCTTCAAATACTCCAATGTGGGGCCTTCTCCTGGGCTGAAGTTCTTAAAGAACTACTCCAGCACAGGTCCTTTACACAGGGTGCAGTCCTTCAGGCACGGATTGCTTCAGTATGGGTCCCGCACTGGACAAAGTTCCTGTCAAAAAAACCCTGCTCCAGCATGGGTTTTTCTCCATGGGCCTCAACTCCTGACAGAAGGCTGTTCCTGTATGGGCTCTCCATGGGCTGCAGGGACTACATGCTTCACCACAGTCCTCTGTGGCGGTAGCCTGCACCACCATGGTCCTCTCCAAGGGCTGAAGGGAAATCTCTGCTCCAATGCCTAGAGCACCTCCTTGCCCTCCTTCTTCACTGACCTTGGTGTCTGCAGAATGTTTCTCTCACATTTTCTTGCTCTTCTCTCACAGCTGGTGTGCAGTTTCTTATCCTTTCTTAAATATGTTATCGTAGAGGTGCCACCAGCTTCTCTGGTGAACTCACCTTTGACCAATGGTGATAGTATTTTGGAATTCTGCAACTGGCTGTATCCAGCATGGGGTAGCTCCTGGTCATTTCTCACAGAGGACATCCCTGATACACACCTCACTACTGAAACCTTGTCACAGAAACCCAATACACTTGCTCAACTCCAGATAGAAATACATCTATAAAACACATCTAAGGAATTACATTTCCCTGCCACCACAGGAGCATATGAAGGCTTTCATTTGATGAACAACTGCACTGTTGTGAAGCCATGTGGATCACACTTGTATGCTCTGTTTTGTTCTGCTACTGTGCACCATCATTGGACAGCATTGATGTAAAAGTACTGGGCAAGTTTTCTTAACCTAAAGTACTCTCTCAAAGAGGAACAGCCTAGCTATATGAAGATGTGAGCTCTATAAGTGAGATGCAGTACAGAAGGCAGAATCATTTAATCTAAATAAGGACTTATCTCCCAAGGTTAAGTGATTTTGATTTATCAACCTATATGAATATGCAATCTATGTTTCAATACTTGAGAAGTGATTAAATACGATTCCTAGAACATCTTTGAGATGAGAGGTGCCTGTTCAAATGTCAAAACAAGTCTGTGTTCAGTTTGCACAGGACATCCCAACATCTTTCTCCTCTGTCCTCCCTAACCCACATTCTCCTGATCTCTGCTGACCTCCAACTCCTGGAAGAGGATGCAAAGTCAGCCAGAGCTCTAGATCACAATGGAAGTGATCCAAATTAATCCCCATGTAGTTTTCAAACATCTTGCCTGCAAATTAAGTACAAATTGATACAAATATGCTCTTCCATGAGTTTGTTTGAGACTGCTGATTTTATGCTAAGTTATGCTCTTGCATTTAGAAAAAATCCCAGTACTAAGACCATTTTAAAGAGGTACCTTCATCAATTAAATCACTGATGTGAGTTGACAGCATTATAGAAGAGAAAACAGCGTTACATAAAGTGGACAGATGAAAAACAGTTGTATTAGGACAAGTCTACTACTGTCTTAAGAACAGTCTTGAATAAAAAAAAGAAAGGATATATATAAATAGTGCTATTCAAAAAAGGGGAAAAGGAAAGTTTCTTAGAAATTATGCATTTATGTTATTTGAGTCCAATGAAAGAAGTACCTATAGTAACTCTGATTTTCTTTTTGTAGACCCTGCACCCTCAAAATCATCACCTGCGTTTGCCCTTTCATTGTAAATTTCTTCTGGGGAAAAACAAACAAACAAAAAAAACTTCTCCTGCATTCAGAAGGCACACACATCACATTATCACATTTTAGGTATCATCACACCTAAAGCACTATAACTGGAAATATTACATTGTAACTTCAACTAAAATCAGTTTGAATGTGAAGGTGAACAAAAAGAGACTAAGATCTTTCTGGCCAAGATAAAACAAAACAACCAAACAACCCTGAATCACAAACGATACTCTCAAATATTTATTTCTCTCATATGTTTGTCCTCCTATAATATGACTGTATAATGAGAAGTCCAGTATGTTGGACATTGAACCTCTGAAACTAAATTCATACTCCAGAGCAAATCACTTCACATTCCCAAGCCTCAAGTCTCAGTGTCTTGACTGCCTGGTCTATTTTAGATTATGAACAGCTGACAGAAAGGCCAGACTTCTGCTAGATGTTTTTAAAGAGTTTAGCACAATAGTCCAACTGTCTCACCTGTGATCTCTGAGTGCTACCTGATGTGAATAATTAGGTTTTATCTAATGGACCTGCACCTTGTAATTCCATAGTAAATTCCATACAGTAAACTCTGAAAACATGTAAGCATTTGTCCTAGAGGTCAGAGTGTTTAGCTGCATGCATAAAGTTAAGCACATAGCAAAGAGTGTGCAGAAGTACTTATTTGGAGATCAACAGATGGATCCAACAAATCTGAGACAGAAAATTCACAAGTATCCTTTATATTTAACCCATAGCAATAGGTTACTACCAATATCTGTAAGTGACTTGCCAGCTCATTTAAAAATGCTCTCCTAGGAACAATGAAAATCTTGGTTTACTAGATCATACAGTAATTTGCTAAGTGCAGTTTTGTTTGTGCAGCTGCAGATGTGAAAATATACTGCAAAGCAAGCTACAAACTTGTTACATTTTTTAAATTAATAATTAAGTTTCCAGAACCAGTTCTTCTCTAAAAGACTTTTACTGCTCAAAGTAAATTCCTGAAATAATAGCAGAAAGTGATAGTGCATTTCTTGTCTATGGAATGGAAAATGCATAATTAATATGCACAATATTTTCCTCTTTTAAAATTAGTTTGAACACTGCAATATAGTATTTTTTTGTGCAATGTCTTGCAACAGATCACAAAGCTACAAAACATTAACTTTAGAAGGTTATTCTGAAAGACACCCGAAATAACCAAAAAAGAGAAGGCCAAGACTTAACTCATAGACTGAACTGCTGAACTCATTGTTTTGTGTGGAGCAAGCTTTGTTCTTCTCAAATTAATTCACTGCTTCCTCCAAACTAATTCAAAAAGAATCCATGAAGGGAGAGTGTATGTCTTTCTAAGTACATGTGCACCCAGGTAGGGCTGAGAGGACTATCTCATTTGATTCCTACCACCAGAAAGATATATATATATTGCCTGTCTCTAAAGCAGAAGAAGGTATGTTTGAAAGACAGATCATCCCAGCTTAAAATGGATTCACCCACTAGTGGTACCTATCTCTTTTGGCTGTAAAAGGAGTCAAACTACAAAAGTCTACATTTAGATAGCTACCATTTTTTTTCTAATTATTATTTTATGTGTTTTTATTCCCTGTCCATCACTAGATGCAGTGCGATTTGGAGCTGCCTTTCTCTGAGGTCCTCCTCACACAGTGGGCATACATTCTTTTCAGCCAGGGGCTGCAGGTATTTCTCAGATACAGACCATGTATCTCTGTTTTCCTGAAAAGTGCTGACAAGCTCATTTCTTGATGGAGAACAAAGAGTAGCTTGGCCTTTCGTAAATTTCTACGAGGAAAACTGCTTTAATCTTTAAGTACTTTCCATCTGAAAACTTCTGCACCACTAAAGTATTTTACTTTCATTAATGTGTAATTCCAAATAATTTAAATCCAATGGAACATTTTTACACAACAAGAAAACATTTTCCACTGGGTTTATTTATAAAATTTCTCTTTCCACTGTGCCTTGGCTAATCTATTTGATAGAACTCCTCTCTTGAATTTCACATTTGCTGAATGCTAACAAATCTTTCCTAATTTTTAAAAGTACTTTACAGCTCTCTCTGCAATAAATTACCCAGTATTTGTGCCTTTGTCCTCCAGTCCCTTGCACTTTACGGATCTGGTATTTATAGCTGTCTGGCAATGCGCATCCACGTGCATTTCCCTCACTCATCCAAAGCTTCCTCTTTGAACACTCTCCCACAGAGAATCCACATGCAGCATTTACCTTTCATAGCCATATGAATGAGAATCCACATTGGTACAGAAGTTATTTTTTGGCTATTAAAAATAAAATAAAAAATAAAAATATTAGCACCATGTGAGGCTGCCAATTTTTTTTTTTCAAATTCAGAGAAGTTTATTTTAAAAAAAGTTAAGCCCATTGGTTTGGACAAAAATTCACATGTAGCTGGCAGGTTTTCTCAAGGACAAAATGTCTATGATCATTTTTATTTTCTTCGGGACAGAAACTTAAAGATGCATAACAGAATACATGCAAATTAAACTGGACTAATAGTAAGACACTGTGGACAATGGTAAAATTCCCAGTTGCTTAAGTGAGGTCAACATTTCAACTCAGATACTCATGATAGTTAGAGATCTTTGTGAAAAATCTTATCACCTCTTCAGTTTCTTAGTTGAGAGAAAGTTCATCCTGATCATAGATGACTATCTACAGTAATTGTGGTTTATAATTTATTTGGATTGCCTTTGTGATTAAGTACTTTTTGCTTTTCTTGGATACTTTTTCTTATAAGACATTATTTCTTTCAGTTCAAGTTTGGAGTTCGCCCAAACATTTGTTTGTAGAGAAAAAAAATTAAATTCCCCCCAATGTAAGATCTTATAAAACCCTCCCCTACATTGAATTTTAATGAAACAGAAAATAAAGAAGTCTTAATTTTGTTTTAAGAATTAATCTTTTGATGGCCCAATTTTCTACAATATATAGCTTTCTTGTTTCTTTTAATCTTGAAAAGTGAAAAAATCAGCACATTTAAACAGACATTTTTATTTCCAGAAGAACTGAAGAAAAAAATCAGTACTATTTTAAATAGGAGGTCATCTTATAAAATGTGTAGTTGATTAGATAAAAATATCTCTTTAAACATAGCTACTTAGTCACAGATTCCTGTTATGCAAAAGAAGTATTTGTAAGTTAAAAAAAACACCAAATTTTTTCTTCCTTTGGGATAAACATGCTAATTTTAGAGTACTTTTGCCAGCGATACCACTATTGAATGGAATTTTCTGAATTTAATAGGAAATCTGAGATGTGAAGCAATATATCAAGGCTCCTGACCTAAACGGTTGGATGAAATATCAGCGTTGTTATAATTTATACCTCACAGTTTGAACCAATGGTGCTTCTTTAAGTCAAACTTTGTGTTCTGATGTAACTGAACTAAAATAAAACATGGACTCTGCTGTAATTAGAATAAGCTGAAAAAGTAATTTTTGGAGTATCGAGGCAAACTTGTTACTAAGCTTTCCACATGACTTTAAAAGAGGAGTAGTCACCTAACTGCGCCCTCTGACTAGGAAAATCTCTCCCCAGATCTCTGAAACATCTGGGGAAAGGAGGGAAAGGAAGGCAGGAAATCATGAAAGATAAGAGTAACTTGGTCCAGCATTTAGACGGAAGATCCTTAGGTGCTTGTTGTTGAAACAGGAATGCAGATTTTTGTCTGGTTCATAGCTTTATATTTAGAATTAAAGCTAATCCTGAGGGCAGTGATGTCACTTGATCCAACACTGGGAACTCTACTTTTCTTTCACTGGTGGATCTATGTGCCAATCCCTTATTCTTCTGTCTTAATCACACAGCTAAGGTAGATTGCTCACTGAAGTGCAGTGCTGTTTGGTCCAGTCCAAGATTCTGAATTTTGAGGGAGCTGAGACTCTTATTTTGGCTGCCTTCTTCCCCCAGTAACAGAGTTCACATTATCACAAGTCCCCTCACTAATAACTTAAATCATTGTTCATTTTTATTGATGCAGCTGCCAAAGGTTATCACTCCTACTTATCTGTTTACCTTTGGATATTTAACTCCTTGCTTCTGATTTATTCTGCCTATCTGTAAATTGGTGGACTCAATAATGCTCTTGGATTTCCTACTAGAGCTTGCATCTCAACTGTGTCCTGCTAACCTATCGAGGAAAGACTGTGCTGAAACCATTCCTGCCATTATTTTTCCCTAGAGTTTCTGAGGGAAGATGTACAAGACAGAAACAAGCTGTCACTCACAACTGACTTTGACTTTGGAAAAAAATGCACATTTATTTTCTGAAATACGTTAGTTCACCTGAAGAATGAACATAGCCATAGATTTCTATTGGCCTTAGTAAGATCAACAGACATTTGTCACATAAAGTTAAATACAAACATTAAGCACAGCATTGCTTTCCTGGCCATTCTTATATCTAAGTATCTTTTAAAGAGCCAGAAAACATGATGGTTCAGTTTTGAAAACAATGTTAACATTAAGAGGATATATTTGATTATACATTCATCTATTTCTCCCCCTTTCCCATGGATTAATAGAGCTACAATCTAATTATACAGTCCCTACCTTGAGAAAAACTTCTCAGGCATTCTTTTGTCACAACTGTGACTTCAATAAGAAGATCTTCTGTATACTTTTGATAGAATCTGTTTGTCCTTCAGTTTCCTTCCTTCCCTTTCATAGCACAAAGCAGAATTTGAAGCCATTATGTCATTCTCACATAAAATGAACACAATACCACATGAGATTATATACATCAGATAGAAAAACATCCTACTAAGATCTAGGAACAAAGTTCTGCTGCCTTCCACAGTCTGTGACTGTATTTTGACAGCATAGCAGTTGCTCACAAAGTGCACAGGGCTCTGTTGAAGCTACTCCCAAATCAGGCATCTTCTGAGCTATCATTTCAGAGATCCAAATACACAAAGTGCCTATTTTTCTGTTAGCTTTCTCACATTAGAGGACTTCATCTTTATTTCTAGTAGATATGAGATTTCCAAGCTTCTGTGATTTTTCTTCTATGTTATAATGCAAGTGTGTTCTACTGAGTCAATAAAAAAACAATGTGGACTTTACTTTTTTATGTATATCCAAAATGTACTTTTTGTATATATGGAGTTATGCTGGACTGTTTCTTCTCATACATCACTATTGGTAATGGTAGCATTCCCAGAACACTTAGATGATTCTGACTTAGCCTAGAGTTACCCCACAAATAGTGTGATCTCATTGTTTTTACTGTTTTCTTCTAGCCTTGATCTGACGAACTGGCAAATGGTACCACAGAGATGGAGGTCTACATGATAGGAAAGGCATTGGTGTGTTTTTATTTTAACACCCATTTTAATTTTGACTAGCTACAGACATGTCACCTTCAGCTATTCTAAGTTTCCCAATCTGAAAAGCAAAGATGATAATACTTCAGTACTTCACATAGTTGTGGTAATGAATAAAATACTTTCAAAGAATCACTAAGATGAATGTAAACACACTTATTATCCATCACTGGCTTGTTCAGCAAGAGTTCTTTGAGATTTCATGCATTATTCCTCATGCTTCAGCCCTCCCTTAAACATCCTAGGCATTATTACTCAACTCCACAGAAACAAACCATACCAAGAGAGTTTTTCTCTTGCTCTTCCTAGGAATTTGTGTTTCAGCCTTTTTGGTTGACTCTGTATTTTGGAATTATGTTTACTTAAGACATCTCACCCCAACATTGCAGACTGTGGTTTCACTACTTTTACTTGTTCTTGTATGTAGCCTTGATGTTTTGCTGCTCTGAAGTTTTTTCAGGATATTATAGTTTGCCTGTTTTCCCCAGCTAATGTAGCAGTTGTAGTTAAGGGATTTTTCATATGTAGATTCTGCTTACCATGGACATGTCATGTCAAAATGGCATTAGGGATTACTGTGTGTGGAGGGCCAAAAGTCCAAAGCTTAAGAAACCCTGAGCCATCTCTCCCTTTCCCTCCCCCCTCCCCCCTTTTCTGTGCACCTCATAGTTTGTTCTCACTTCATTTTAAGACACAGCTTAACACAGCATTATAGACGGGTGGTTTTAAAATCAAATGGATTACTGGAAATGCATCCTCCACTGTCTTTTTTTTTTTTTTTTAAATATGTATTTCCACCAAACTGCTTCTTTTTCCATTGAAACATTAATCTATCTACTTTATGTATAAAATGCATTCCTAAATGGATGTAGGTCTCACATTATAATTAAAATAATGAGAAAAAGGAATTATCTTTCAAAAATAAAATATAAATGAACTGCTCAACCAAAGTTGTTTAAAGTGAAAGCCATTCAACTCTTAAATAGAAGACCAGCCTCATCAGATCTGAGTGCAAGACGGATTCTGGCCATGCCCCTGTGTTTAATGACTTCAGGCTCTAACCCATTCGATATGAAAAACAGGTTTCAGAGTCAAATACCATGAATAGAGTATGCTTCCTAAATAATTCTCTTCATTTCAGATATGATTTCAGAAAAGGTTTAATACATACATAATTATATCTGTATATATAGCATAAAAATATGCACACACTTTTCATTTCTGTGGATCACAAATTCTATTATTATAATGCAAACTGTACATCTAACATTTTTTTCAATTTTAAGTACATATAAATATCTACTATAAAATGGGATAGACATTAGCTTAGGTGTCTTTAAAAGTGATAGGCAGATAAGTCAAATAAAAATACACAACTTTGAAACTGGCTAATATATCTGCCTTACTTATATACTTCTCCATGTTTAGTTTAGCAAGAAAAGCTTATCTCATTTCAGTTCTGGGCAAAAGATACTTATAGAAATGAATGTGTTGTTGTCTGATAGTTTAACATCTAACAGAAGAGGAGAATGCTTATCTTGTCACAAAGTATATTTACCACCCACAAAATATTGCTTCAAGTGATATAATTACATTGCAAGTTCTGTGATGAATTATCATCTGTTTTATATCTCTGTATTTGTGTTATATTTGACAAAATGATGTAATAGTTACCACACTAATGATAGCCTGTAGAATGCAGGTAAAGGTTCTGAATGTTTGGCATGACCTATCCACCCTTGACTCAAGTATCCATTCTGTAAAATAACACAACCTTTCAATAGAAGGCTGAAATTGCCTAGCATATGGCATATTCTCCTCTAAGTGCAAAATTGCTATCTTGCATTAAAATCAATCGATTTGCACTAGGACGTCACTAAATTGCATTATTACATTGTTGACTACAGTAATGTCAGAACCTTTCTTTCAGTCACAGCTCTCTTCCACATTATTTCCCAATACACAAAAAGATGCAGTACAGCCTACTGGCTTAAATCTTTAACACAAAGAAATAGAACTGCTTCCCAGAAATCGCTGGTGAAATTCTGAAACACCTGTTATTTTTAGGTTTATGTGCTGCTTCAAATCTTTCAGCAGGTGATGAGTTTTCTTGATTTCTATAAAAATTTACCTTTCTTTAAAAATTTACCTTCTCAAGGTAGTGATTATGATTTTTGCATTTGGAAATTCACTAACAAAAAGCAGTAACAAAAATGTATTTAAGTTATCTTCAGTTATTCCTGATTTTTCAGCTAATCTGTTTTCTCTACGTCAAGTTACTCTATGCCCCCATCTTAAGCAAGTATTCCCATAAATTCACAATTTAAAACAGGAACACAAGCCCTCTCTTTCCTTTCTCTCATATCTTGGGCAGGAATTGGGCCTCATCCATATGGCAGTTTGAAACGGACTATCTATAATTGGTATTTCCACTGAGCTGAGAAATGTGCTGGTGATGGTTTTAAAGACAACAGATAAAGGAGCGGAGATTGGTTAGCTGGCACCCTGTTATCTCTATGAACAGACCAAAGTCAGGTGTACAGTGGGGTCTGGGGGAAATGGAGGCAGATTGTCAAAAAGAATTTGCCATTA
This sequence comes from Nettapus auritus, assembly GCA_011076525.1. NCBI lineage: Eukaryota > Metazoa > Chordata > Aves > Anseriformes > Anatidae > Nettapus > Nettapus auritus. The sequence goes on from CM021765.1 coordinate 189,416,340, forward strand.
CAAAATATTTTTCTTTATCGTGGTTATCACACAGATTTAAAATAGCTGTCACCTTATGTTCAAATAGGACACTTCTCAAATGAAATGCTTGTTTTTAATTTTATTTTTAGACTGTAGGGCTGACCAAAGCAGAATCCTTCACTTCACTGAATAGCTCGATCAACAAAATGAGCAGTACACTATTTTCCTTTCTCTGTCACTCTTGATCCGCAAAAAAAAGACCACAAAATTAATAAAATATTTAACAGCTTGATGTAAATAATGCAAGAACGTGTCTTTGCTGGTCCACTCAGATGTACTTCAATTAATTTACTGTAGAGATGGCTTTACAAATAACAAAATATTGTATCTTTCACCCCAGGCATTATAAAAGGCTAGTAGCTTCTATTCTGGCATTTGCAGAAATAAGCAAAATCAGTTCAGCACAGTCCACAGCTGTTATCACTGGAGTAAAACTCAGGGTCTAGGAGCCGCTCAGATATTGTACAAGACAGGTGTACTTTACTACTGGTCCACTGGACCTGATGCAAATAATTTTTAAATAGACTGTTAGTTAGTTACATCAGTGGCCTCAAGCTATCTCTTATTTCAAATCCTGTTAACATTTGTGTATCTTTAAAATACTTTATTGTCTTAATTAGCATGTATTCATTCATAATTCCCAGGCAGTCTGCTGCTATATATTAATAAATAAATAAATGAAAATGAGTAACACTGGCTTAAGGGTGGGTGGATGAAATGTGACTGTGGTAAGGTGCACCCAAATCAAATCTGATGAAGCATGGAAGTGCTGAACTGCTTCTGTACATGTTGCTTTTCTCTGCAGTGTTCTGCAGGATCAATCTGACTGTCTTTGGATAATGGATTGGTATTGCTTACAGGCTTATTGGAAGAAGGCAAATCACTGTAGGTAGAGATTTTAAGAAAACTGTTTAGTTAGTCTTTTTAGTTACAAAATTAGACAAAATAATATTCCAGTTTTGATGATTCTTGCAAGACATACTCAAAAAAACTGTTATAGAGCAAGTTCTTCCTTTCACTCTGAGACTCTGCCTTTCTTACTCTATATTTTGTTTCAGAAAAAAAAAAAATAAAAAATAAAAAATCATTAACGTAGAATCATAGAATATCCTGAGTTGGAAGGGACCCATAAGGATCATCAGGTCCAAATCCTCGCACCGCACAGGTCTACCCAAAATTTTAGACTATGTGTTTTTTATGTGACTAAGTGCACAGTCCAAGTGCTTCTTAAATTCAGAGAGGCTTGGTGCAGTGACTGCTTCTCTGGGGAGCCTGTTCCAATGTGCAACCATCCTCTCAGTGAAGAACCTCTTCCTGATGTCCAGCCTAAACTTCCTCTGCCTCAGCTTGACATCATTGCTGCAGGTCCTATCACTGGTGATTAAGGAGAATAGATTGGTGCTTTTCCCTCCACTCCGGCTCGTGAGGAAGCTGTAGACCTCGATGAGGTCTCCCCTCAGCCTCCTCTTCTTCAGGCTGAACACGCCCAGTGACCTTAGCTGCTCCTCATACATCTTCCCCTCTAGGCCCTTCACCATCTTCATCACCCTCCTCTGGACGCTCTCCAACAGTTTTACATCCTTTTTGTACTGTGGTGCCCAGAACTGCACACAGTGCTCGAGGTGAGGCTGCACCAGCACAGCACAGAGTGGGACAATCACTTCCCTTGACCAACTAGTGATGCCATGCTGGATGCACCCCAGGATGACCCTCCTGGCTTCCAGGGCATGCTGCTGGCTAATGTTCAGCTAACCATCAACCACAACCCCCAGATCCCTCTCTGCAGGGCTGCTCTCCAGCATCTCGTTGCCCAGTTTGTATGTATAGCCAGGGCTGTTCCATTCCAGGTGCAGGACTCAGCACTTGCTCTTGTTAAAATTCATGCAGTGATCACCTAGATCTCCAATCTGTCCAGATCTCTCTGCAAGGCCTTTCCACTCTCATCCAAGTCTACAACTCCTCCAAGTTTGGTGTCATCAGCAAATTTGCTCAAAACACCTTCTAGTACTACATCCAAATCATTTATAAAAACATTGAAGAGGACTGGCACTAAAATGGAGCCTTGAGGGTCCCCACTAATGACCATTAATCAGCTTGATGTGGTACCATTTACTACAACCCTTTAAGCCCTGCCTGTCAGCCAATTGCTCGCTCACAGTATGTTTTTGTTTAGCTGTATGCTGGACACTTTGTCCAGTAGGATTCTATGGGAAACCATGTCAATAGCTTGCTTTACTCTAAAAGATCCTACTAGTTACCTCAAAAAGACATACTTACCTCTCTCACCTTGGAAACACATCAGCCCATACACTCTGACCCACCTAAAGAACACTGCAACTGACTAAAGGAAAAGGAAAAACAAAGCACTTACTCCCCCCCCACCCCACCCCCCCAAGAGCAGCTCAGGCAGAAAGATGTTTGGATGTTTGGATGATCTGTTTCACGTGTTATTTTTTTTTGCTGGATGACTCTTCCTCTATGTACAAAACTGCCAACAAATAAGTTAAACAAACTTGCTACTTAGTTTGCTAGTCTCGCTTCCTCTAGGCTGAAGAAAAGAGGGAGGGCTTATCAACTGGTGGACTGAAAATACGTAAGATTGCCCTTGGCTTAAAGGAATCTCATGCCATAATGCTTTAACCTTAGTGCTGACAAACTCAGCACAACCCCACAGGATTTCCTTATAATTCTACTTTTTGGTCCTGATTTTAATTAAGATCAAAACTCAGAGGAAAAAAAAAAATAAATAAAAATCTCAAGTGACCTGGTTGCAGGGCAGGATTGTAGAAAGAGGGTAACAGGGTTGGAAGGAGCTCAGGAGGTCTCTGGTGCAGCCTTCTGCTCACAGCAGGCTCAGCTCTGAGGTCAGACCAGGGCTTCACTTGGTCAGAGATGAAAACCTCCAGGGACGGAGGCTGCATGACCTCTCTAGGCAGCCTGTGTCACTGCCGGACTGTCCTCATGGAGGCTTTTTTTTTTTTTTTTTCTTATATCCAGTCTTAACCACTCTTCTTTCAGTTTATTTTCATTGCCTTTCATCTTCCCACCTGGCCCCACTTCAGGCAGACCATCTCCATCTCATACATCTTCTCCCCATAGGCACTGAGGGCCGCTCTCAGGTTACCCTGGAGCCGTCTCTGCTCCAAGCTGAATGTACCCAGCTCCCCTAGCCTCTCCTCGCAGGGTGGCTGCTCAAGAGGGGCAATAACAATCCTTGATCTGCTGGCTATGTTCTTGTTCATACAGCCCAGGATACTGCTGGCAAATAATCTAGCATCAGTTGATAAGCACTGTACTGTGCTTATTATCAGTTAAAAAGCACTTTTCTCCAAGACATCATAACTTTCATTGTCCACTGTAAGCAGCAGTTAACTGTCTTGAACAGAGTCTGCACTACTATTAAAACCAAACCAAAAAAAAACTAGGCTATCAATGGCAATACCAATGAACACAAATATACATATAATTCTGAAAATATGGGACTAAAAGTACATCATATTTGTGCTTGACAGTCATATTCTTTTCCATCATGCCAAACAGGAAAAAAAGAAAGAGACAGTTGCTTATGCACGGTTGATCCTATGACATAATATTATTAATACAATGAGGAACATTTTATTTCCAATCACTTACTGAAAACAGAAATGGTGACTGATCATTTATGATTGACTGCGTACACTATGAAGTGTCACAAAAACACAACTCCAATTGATTAAATAATTGTATTGCCATATAGGCTGAAGGACAGTATCATGCTCCTGTGTGAGGTCACCTTTCTTCAAAGTCAGTGGGATTTGCCTGTGCTCACGCAAGGTCAGAATCTAGCCTGAAGTCATCCTTCAGCATCAGAAAATAAAACATGTATCAATGAGAATTTTAAACAACACTATTGGATTATCTGGTACTGTATGCAGCCCAGGGCACATGTCTAGACATGTCAGAACAAGGCTATTGGCCTGATGTATTTCATATATATACATATAGAGGCTTCATTTTGTCGCACTACTGTCTATTTATTGTCACATCTTCGCATTACCTCAAGAAAGTAAATGGTGAAACACAGCTGTAACAGAATACTTGTGGAAATCAGTTCCTGGACATGTGTAGCAGAAACTTTCATCAAGAAAGTTAGGACATTATGTAGGCACAGAGCTCACTTCTATAAACAGTCTGTGCATTTAAGTTTATGGGGAGATTGTGAAAAGAATTGATGGAGGTCTTTGGAATAAACTTCTTCAATTTAGCCTTCAAGGAATACCACACAACATATGTTGCATGTAAGAGAAGTTTAGATTTAGTAATAGAGGGAACAGGGAGTAGATGTTTTTTAACCTCTGAAATGATTTTTTTTCCATGAGAGATAAGACTTGACCAGCACAGTTCTTCACCATGAGGTCTATGATGGCTAGGAAAGCTTTTGCTTAGAAATGGAGAAATGAAGGAACAGACTGTTTTAGAAGAAAATAGCAGCAATTCAGACTCCTCCTGATATTTTCTGTTTTGTCTGACACTGGGTGTTTAGCACTGAGCACTGTGTTTTGATTTACACTCATCTGATTTGGGGATGCAAGGTTATCACTGTCTTTGACAATAAAAGGTCCTCTGCAAAAAAAGCAGAGAAGTGCAAGTTGTTTTTGTAAAAGCCCTGCAGCAAAGAACTAGTGAATAATTTGTACAAAACACATAAGTTACTTTTAGTGTAATTCCAATCTTCTGCAAAATGCTGAGCAATCAGGAAATCAAGGAGCTAGCGAGATATGCCTTAAGCAGTCTTTGATACTGAGTGCCCTCTCTTATCCAGAATGCTGTCAATTTTTCTGATTGTGTTATTGTATGTACTATATAACAGATTCAAAGACAACACAGAATCAGAGAATCATAGAATGTTTTGGGTTGGAAGAAACCTCACAAATAATCCAGTTCCACCCACCCCCCTGCCACTGGCAGGGACACCTCCCACCAGACCAGGTTGCTCAAAGCCCCAACCAACCTGGTCTTGAGCACCTCCAGGAATGGGACATCCACAGCTTCTCTGGGCAACCTGTGCCAGTGCCTCACCACCCTCAGAGTAAAGAATTTCCTCCTTATATCTAAACTAAATCTACCCTCTTGTAGTTTAAAGCCATCACCCCTTGTCCTATCACTACACTCCCTGACAGAGTCCCTCCTCAGCTTTCCTGTAGAGGCCCCCTTTGGTATTGGAAGGTTATTATAAGGTCTCTTAAACATATCACCTTTTATACATAACCTCTCTTTTTCCAAGACTACATTTTTTAAATTACATCTGTTACCATATTTGAATTTTTTATATATATAATATTGACAAAATATAAACTGATACATCAGGCAATACAGAACAATGTCCTTAGTGCCACATACACAAGTCTCTTAATTACCTCCAGGAATGGGGATTCTACTACTTGACAATATCTATAAAATTAGAATTCTCTGCCATTTTAACTGCCAGAAAACTACCACATTTTCTCAATATAATAAAAATATTTTTTTAACCTTTCAAATATAATGTTTCCTTCCCTCCTTCTCTCCTTCTTTCTCTCTTTCTCTCTCTCCTCTCTCTCTCCTTTTCTTTTTCTTTCTCTTTCTCTCTTTCATTTATTTTTCCTTTGTTTATTTATTTATTTATTTATTTATTTATTTATTATGTGACCCAGAAGATTTTCTTTAAGAACTATCAATCCGTATTCACTTCCTTCTGACGTCAATTTTTCATCCTCTCCTGGCACAGAGCTTTCCAGCCAGACTGCATCTTCCATGATGGCCACTTGACCAGAGTTACAATCTGAGTTGAGGGGAGGAGGAACGGTGGAATGAGTCTTTTTCATTTTCCAGCTCAGGATATTCATAAGCGATTTAAACATATGCCATCTAATATGATTATTTGATTTTCATTATATCTAGAATTATTAGTGTATTCACAGAATACTGCTTGAATATGAAACAAATCTCTATGAACATAGCAGAAACAGGATTTTTGAACATGTAGCTTGTCCATAACTGACACTAGTATTACTCAAAACACTAGCATGAATTGGGCAGTCTAAATCTAAAAGCTATGTAACTGAAAATATACCTGACATTCAATGATCACAAATAATATATATTATTTTTATCATTTTCAAAAGTTTAAATAAGCCCATCAGAATATACAGTAGTTTTAAAAGAATGGCAATATGAAACCAATTTTTTTTGAGACAAGAACAGTTGACTTGGATTTCACAAAATACCAATGGTTCTGAAGTTAAGACTGAGTGACCTGGGTTTTGAACAACTTGTTAAAAACAGCACTGATTACATTTTTAGACTGGATCAAACTGGATGTTCTCACCTCAAGTGTATGTTTTGCTCAGAAACTGTCCAGACTCAACAAATAATAATTCATATTAAGCTTTCTTCATAAGGAAGTTCTTCAGGGAAGCCTAGTCAGCACCTTCCAAATATTCAGCTTCCAAGTCTAAATATTCCCATTTGTAATGCCTGTGAGTCTCAGCTGTCCTAGTGACAAAAGAGTCCATTAGTACTGAAATGATTTGTGGCTGAGAAAGAGAAATAGGTTGAAACAATCAGAACAAACATTATATCATGGAGAAAGAAAAAATATAATTTTCAATAACGAATATAGTGCCAGCATCTGGAAAAGACATTTTATGCTGTTAAACCACTTATAACTGTGGCTAAAGTATAATGAAAGGAAATATTATTATTTATATATAAATAATATGTATATATATTTGTCAAAAACTGTAAGATACAAAAATTCATCTAAAAGTAGTGCAAATGTGAAGTACGTATAGTAGCAACAGCTGTGCCCAAGTAAAGGTTGGAGGGTGAAGAAAACAATTATGCCCACAGAAAACACAAGAAAATGCCCAAGAAGAAATGCAATTTATTCCTGGAGGCAATGGAGCAGAGTAAGAAGAAAAGTGAAATTGCTAATACCATCCAGAAAAGTAGAAGAGGCATCAACAATGTTTGGGCAAGGATTTGGGCATGAACCAGGTTCATTACCACATGAGACCAGGAAGAAGTGATCAGGCCTAGTGACAGGGATTAATTTAAACTTAACCTATGACAGTAGCAACAAATAGGGGGGAATCTCTAACAGTCTACCACAAGGCAGAGGAATGTTGATAAATACAGAACAGTAAAGCTTACTCAAGAGTAGATTGTGGAAAAATCACGGGGGGAAGAATCAGAGAGAAAAGAGAAACCTGAGCAACAAGAAGCAACATTTTAGGAATCGAGTATCATAATTTGAAAAATATCAACTCTATTTATACAAAAAGAGAGTGAGCTTTCACACACACCTACACATTAACACAGAAAAAAACCTTTAGTCCAGAACTGCTGGAAGACAAAATGAAGAAAATGTACATGGGGTTGAGAAGAAAAATATTCTTTCAGATGTTTACATTGGGTAGTGTATTTTTGTATCAAGGGCAGGTGTGAAACCGTTGGTCCTGGGATTGCAGGGGGCTCCATGAGCAGAGGCCAGGGCTGCCCCATGCCAGGCACAGCCTGTTCCATCCAGTTCCATCTTGTTCCAGCCAGTTTGAGCTGGCCCCAAGAGCCCTGCCACAGGGCATGGCTAGGCCCAGCAGCCACATTGGTGGCTTCTCAGGGAAACCATGTTTAAGAAAGAACAAAATGCCACATGGTGGGGTGAAGAGAAAAAGTGTGAGAATAAGTCCTGTGTTTGATCGCTCCCCGTCCTCACCTTGACCCATGAGCTTTTCATCCCGTTTTTTCCCCTTGTCCTGCTGAGGGGTGAATGAGAGAGTGGCTGGGTGGGACTTGGGACTCGGTGCCTTTGCCAAGGATAACTCATCACATTCTCTATGAGAGTCTATTTTAGTGCCTTTTTATTTTTTATTTTTAAAGAAAAGGAAATGCAAAAATAAGGGGATAAGGAAAGGAAGGGGAGAAAGAGAATTCCAAAGAAAAATTAATTTAATTTTGCTTCTCTAAAGCATATTATCAGAAAAACATTTATGAAGGATGAAAAAGTAGCTGCTAGTAGTAGTAGCTGCTAGTCTGCATATTCTTAAATTGTAGAAGGATAGAAAAAAAGAGTGTGGAAAGAGTGTAACCTCAGCCTGACATAAATGGTATGGAATAAGGGGTGGATATATGTCCTGGTTTCAGTTGGGACAAGGTTAATTTTCCTCCTCGTAGCTGGTAGAGTGCTATGTTTTGGATTAGGATGAGAAGAGTGCTGATAACACACTGATGTTTTAATTGTTGCAGAGCAGTGCTTATACCAAGCCAAGGACTTTTCAGCTCCTTGCTTTTTCCTGCCAGCGGGCAGGCTGGGGGTGCAGCAAGAGCTGGGAGGGGACAGACCCAGAACAGCTGACCCAAACTGGCCAAAGGAGTATTCCATACCATCTGACGTCATGCTAAACAATATATGGGGGTAGCTAGCTGGGATGGGGCGGCCAGCTGCTCGGGGATAGACTGGGCATCGGTCAGCAGGTGGTGAGCAATTGCATTGTGCATCACTTGTTTCATACACACTATTATTATTATTATTATTGTTTCCTATCTTAATAAACTGTCTTTATCTCAACTCTCAGGCTTCACTTTTCCGTTTCTCTCCCCCATCCCGGAGAAGGAGGGGGGACGGTGAGCGAACGGCTGTGTGGTGTTTAGCTGCCGGCCAGGTTAAACCACAACAGATAGTTAAGCTTGCACAAATTGTACAATGAACTGGGGCAGAGTGAAACTAAGGCATAATTTAATCTCAATATGAAGGACTAATCCTGCCACTGAAATGTATAGCATAACCCCATAAGCAAAGACATTAACACTAATGCCTTGGACAACTAGACCTGCAAACACCTTACCAGCAATGTTGTTGTGTGAGGTGGGCGAAGAATGACATTGACATGAAAATACACTGAGTGATGAAATCTGTCTGATCCCATCCAACAACACCAAGGCTGAAAAGCTCTTAAGGTACTGTGACAGATATTCTCTACTCTGTAAAAAAAAAACACAACTGATTTGTAGGGCAGTTAAACTGAGTTATTTTGGTAAACACAGAATTCATGAAGACAAAAAAATGTTTAATGTTTGAGAGAATAAAAAGCATACCTTTCAGTCACTGGTACAAGAAACACAAATCCAAGAGGAAATCCAGATAATCCCTATACACTTTTTTTTTTTTTTTTTCATTTGTAAAGCTTACAGTTAGAGTGATTAACACTTTGTCACTCTCAAGGCCAAATGCTCTTTATACCTAAATGCTGCCTTCTTCCACCAGGAGAAACTCACCTCTGCCTATCTAAGGGATGAGCTACTGTTAGTCCACCCTATGCCGCATATATTTAGAAGAAAGTAAGAGACATTTGGGAGCCCTTGCTGCCAATCTCCCATGATGTACTGGACAAACAAATTTTTAGGCCAGAAGAAACAGAAGTAGGTTCTTGTCTTAACACCCTCATGATATAGGCTACAGTATTTTTCTTGCCCTACCTAAACTGATTTAGAAAGAAAAGAAAAGAAAAGAAAAGAAAAGAAAAGAAAAGAAAAGAAAAGAAAAGAAAAGAAAAGAAAAGATAATTAAAGAAAAGATAAAAAAAGAATAGTTGTTTTTTTTTTTTTAATTGTACCAAATGGTCAATCAAATCAAATCTGAGAGTGGTAACAGGTATATTTGCAACAAAAGGACTGTGCTTTCAGAGAAAGAATGGGCTATAAATCTATGAAGGTCTTTCTTGTTTCCAAAGCTGAATTTAAAATAACACGTGCTAGAGTCATAGCTTCTGGTAGCAGACACTTTTATTGATCCACAGCACAGCCTGAAGCACTCAGCCCATTGGCTTTGGGGAACCTATGCATAAATGACCCAGTGCAGAAAACTGCAAATCCTGACTGTGACTGTCAACCTATCTCCTGTGAGCAGTTATACAGCTGCAATGGTTTCCATTTGCTCTTGCTCTTTGATGTGAATATGGCACCTTATATAAATATCTACTTGACCTGAAATAAGTTTCCTAGATGGTCCAGTCCCTGTTAACACCCCTGCATAAAACAGAGCTTAATCTGCCTTACTTTTTTTTTTTTTTTTTTTTTTTTAAATTGTTGTACAGAACAACTTCTTAAATATAAATCATATTTAAAAGAATCCATAGTAAAAGGTTTTTTTTTTTTTTTTCCCCACCAGTACCATAAAGGCATGGTTACTTTTTGCACTGATGTATTTAAAATCTTCTCTTGGGTATGACTACAAAGCCAGTTCACATTACTAGGACGTGATGGTTTTACTCAGGTGGGTGGCCGAGTTCCACCACAACCACTTTCTCACTCCCCCTCCTCAAAGAGGAGTGAGGAGAAAATACAATGAAAGGGGCTCAAGGGTTGAGATAAGGACGAGAAGATCACGCAATAATTATCGTGACGGGCAAAACAGACTCAGCATAGAGAGAAAGTAAGATTTGTTGCCTATTACTAACAAGCTAGAGAAGTGAGAAACAAAGGAAAGAAACCAAAAGCACCTTCCCCCCCATCCAACCTCTTCCACCTCCTCCCCCCGAGCAGCGCAGGGGAACGGGGGAATGGAGGTTATGGTCAGTCTATAGCACTTCTTCTCTGCCGCTCCTTCTCGGTCACTCTTGTCCCCTGTGCTGTGGGGTCCCACCCACGGGACGCAGTCCTTGCCAAACTGATCCAGAGTGGGCTGTCCACAGGCAGCAGCTCTTCAAGAACTGCTCCAGATATGAGTCCGTACCACGGGGTCCATCCCTTGGGAGCAAACTGCTCCAACTTGGGTCCCCCACGGGCAGCAGCTCCTGCCAGGTCACCTGCTCCTGCATGGTCTCTTCTCCACAGCCTACAGGTCCAGCCCGGAATCTGCTCCGGCAGGGGTTTTCCACAGGCCGCAGTCTCCGTCGGTGTAGGTCCACCTGCTCCACCGCGGTCTCCTCCACGGGCTGCAGCATGGAACCCTGTTCCACCGTGGTACTCCATGGGCTGCAGGGGGACATCCTGCTTCACCATGGTCCTCACCACAGGCCGCAGGGGACTTCTGCTCCGGCGCCTGGAGCACCTCTCCCCCTCTTTCTTCACTGACCTTGGCGCCTGCAAGGCTGTTCCTCACTCCTCTCACCCTCCCAGCTGCTGTGTGGCGCAGCGGTTTTTCCTGGTCTTAAATATGCTCTCACAGAGGCACAAAACAACATCGCTTATTGGCTCAGCTCTGGTCAGCAGTGGGGCCCTTACCAAACATGGGGTAGCTTCTAGATCCTTCTCACAGAAGCCAACCCTATGGCCCCCCTGCTACCAAAACCTTGTCACATAAACCCACTACAGGGCAGCAGAATAGAGCATTTTCTACTGACTAGGGTAAGTCCTTCAATTAATTTATCTTCCCTCTTTGGTAGACTGAAGCAATGCAGGTTGAATATTGAAGTAAATGAAAATGAGAAGTGCTTAGCACTTTGCATGCATAGCCCTTTATAAATATATAAAGGTCGAGTAAGTTATTTTTCGGGTCTCTTTGTCCATTTTATACATGCCACCATTTCAGTACTGATTATCTGATTTTCAGTTGTTATAAATTTAAACTAGTTGACATATGTTAATTTACCACCAGTTGGGAAACTGGAAAACAGTGAATGGTAGTTCTATTTTTTTTTCTTTTCAGCTCAAATGTAATCGTCTATCCACATTCACCGATTGCCCGTCTTCCACAGCACCTAAGCCCTTCATGTGTTTCTCCTTTAATTGCTCCTCTTGAAGTTGCCTTTCTCCTCATTCTTACTTTGAATTTGTTTGCTTGAACATTGTCAGGTAATATTCGTTTACTACTTCTTAAATGATGTCCTGTGTCCATTTACTCAATTCCATAAATCAACCTCACATAATCTCACAACATCTGCTTAAACCCACTATGGCCAAACAAGAGAACTGTGGTCTTCTCCAGAATTACTTATGCTTCCTTATACAGTTCTGACATAGCTCAACATAATTTTCACAGGATTAGAGAATCCCAGAATGAAGTTGAAAGAGTACCTCTGGAGGTCTGGTCCATCCACCCTGCTTAAACATGGACACCTAGAGCAGATTGCCCAAGACCATGTCCAGGCGACTTTTGAGGATTTCCAAGGAGGAGAATCCATGGCCTCTCTGGGCAACCTGTGCCAGTGCTATGTCACCAACACACAAAAAAATAAGTGCTTGCTGATGTTTAGACAGAACCTCCTGTGTTCCCGTTTGTGCTCATTGCTTCTTTTCCTGGCACTGGACACCACTGAAAAGGGTCTGGCTTCATCCTCTTTGTATCCTCCCTTAATGTATTTATAGACATTTATAGAGAAGATTGCCCCTGAGCTTCCTCTTCTCCAGACTGAACAGTCGCAGCTCTCACATGCTCTCCTTGTAAAGAAGACGCACCAGTCCCTTCATCATCTTGGTAGCTTTTCGAAAAGATGCTTTCTGGTATTTCTGTGCCTCTCTTGTACTGAGGGACACAGTATTCCACGTGTGGTGGTCTCCCCAGAGCTGAATAGAGGGGAAGAATCACCTCTCTTGTCATGCTGCAATAGTTTCCGAATGGTATGCCTCCCAGCATACCATTAGCCTTCTTTGCAGAAGGGGCACACTTCTGTTTCACATTCAGCTTGAGGTCCATCAGGACCCCCAGGTCCTTTTCCTCACCTATCTTACCCACATAGGTCATGTCTGATTCTTAGTACTTTTTTTTCTCCCATTGTATCTAAGTCATCTTTTCTTTATCTCATACTGCACCTTCTCAGACCCTGATTCACAGAGATGCCTGCATACTGATCTCCCAGAGATTACACTCATTCCCTTCTGGCATGTGTAACTGTTGTCTCTGCCAGGGTCTCCCTGGCTTCTTCTCATCACAGCCTCACCTCTTGAGTTCTCCAGCTGCAACAAATTAAAAGCAAATAGTCTTGACACCACTGTTTATGCCTCATTTGTTGCATTTCTCCCAGATAAACCCTCCTTTTCCTCCATGCTTTGACTGCAACAAGTTCACCCTCTCTGAATCATTTGGAATAGCTCTCCCACTCCCTTCTGGGTCTCTTCTGGAAGTACTCTTCATCCTCCTGCTCTCAGAAGCACAAGGTATGGGCACAGGTACAAACTCCACATCTCTCTAGCTGGGAAATGTTGGAGAAAAAAAAGACTAGAAGTGGCCCAATATCCTGATGCTACGTGCAAAGTGTCAGCAACTTTGTGAAGGTTAAAATAAAAGACAGGATGTTCCCATGAGGGACTACGAAGCCACAAGACAGTGGAGCAGAGAAGTAGGTGAAAAGCTCTGGAGCAGTTCATACCCAATGGATGACATGCGAGCTTTCCCTATCCCAGACTGGGACATGGTCATAGGGTGCCACACTGGCCTAGAGGACGTGGGAGCATCCTTTAGCTCCCACAGCTGTGGATTTGATTTATCCAGGGAGGCTTCACCACAATCCTGCATAACACCCTGGGAATTACACATAGGCTACTCAAGAGCCACAGGTTGGTCACTCCTGACTTAGATGGATTAGTGCAGACAGCAACAGCTTAAATACTGCAAATGTGTTAAATTTAGACTCAGACAGAAGCAAACCTGTAAATAATGAGACATTTGCCTAGCATCAATCTGACTCCCTGCATATTACATCTGTTCTTGCTGCTTTATGCATTTTTTAAGATGCAGGCTGTGCTGTCCTCTGAGTTTCTAAGAGCTCAGTAAATTTTGGATAATACTGGAATACTAATAGTAACAATAATTATCGCCCTACTCTTGTCTAAAATGCTTACTGCATTCATAATTTTCCACAGTATCAATATTCCATTATAATAAAATTAATAACTTTTTAAATAAATCATTAGCAATTAAAATTTATTTGTACTCTATAATTTGAAAATCAGAGAAAAAACATAGGGCTAATTATAGTATGCAGAACCTCTGAATAATGAGTAAAGAATATTCATTTGTCTTTTCTTAATAAAGCCATATTTTCTCCAAAGCAACACAAACGGTCCAATAAAAAAATTAATTCTTTAGGAACATTAACTTTCAGCACTTTTTTTTTTTTCTTTTTTCTCATGTTTACCCAAACTCCAAAAGCAGGATACTACTTTCCACCTTATAAATACAAAACTAGTATTCTGCATCTAAAGATTATACCAGAAAAATTAGGCTAGATGACTGTATTTTTATAAGAATTTTAGACAATGTTGGCAATGTTATGTGTGCTGTTCTGTTTAAGTGTAGCCCAAACCTGTAGCATATTTTGTTTACTAAGTTGTAAAAGGCAGTGCATGTCAGCAAACTTTGATTTCATGTATTGTTTTTCCATAAAATCATAACATTATAAGTAACCTTCAAAATAAAATTACATATTTTCAAACTGTTACAGCAGATAATTCAAACGTACCTCTCCCATACTTTAGCTCATTCAGGAAATCCACAAATGCATTACAAGCCTTCAAAGAAACCACCTATAAATAAATATTCTGCAAGTTGTCTACATTTTTAAAAGGGTCCCTTTTACAAAATTGCATCCAGAAAGACTGAATATGGACATAGAGTTTAATTTACTCTGTTTAGTCTTCACATCCCATAAATAGCTGATTATGAAGTTGAAATATATTTCCTAACAACTGAAATCCTTAGATTGCATGACACCGCACCTAAATTAGGGATGAGCAAAGCTATCCTGGCTAGAGTACAAAGGGACCCAGCTCTGAGCTGGAGAAGCAACTCTGATTTTCTGGTAAATATATTTTAGGGTTTCAATCAAAAGCAGTGAACCCATTTAAGCTACAGTTTTCCTGAGCTACATTGTTTTCTTACAGCTGAACACAGGAAGGTTCCCCATGCCAGCTGACTCTTTAATGTACACCATCTAAGCATTTTTTTTTTTTTTTCAAATATGATCAGCCTTCACTACCAACATGACAAAGCAGCATGGCAGCAAATTCCAGCATGTTACTAAATCCCTTGATCAAAGCATGTGTCGGAAGAGAAAAATGAAACAGCTTTGCCAACACATACAAGACAAGGAAATGTAACACTTTCCACATTGTAATATGTATATTGTAAATGTATATTTCCATATTGTAATTCAATGTGCTCCAAACACAAAAAACACAGCAGTACAAATTGATTCATCTCCAGCCCATGCATATTGCAATTTCCTTTCAAGAACTACAGCTGTACTCGAGTGCTGTGGGGAGGATCTACAGCATGGTATGACCATACACATCAATGATATTCCAAAACTTTTTAAAGCAGAGAAAGATGTGAATTCATCACAGTTACATGCCTGGTTATCCTCACAGAATGCATGTGAAAAAAGATAACCAAAAATAGTTTTTATTTAGTGGGGTTGAAATACAAATTTTCAATGATGATTCAATCATTTATTTATGAGAATAAAGTTCTTTGGGGAACATTATCAGTCCAGACTGACTTTCTAGGAAAGCTGAATTTTATAATTAGATTTCTGCATTATTAAAAATAGAGAGAAAAGATAAAAAGTGAAAGTAGAGGTGATCAGGTCTTTTTGTGGCAGAGTAGTTTTGAAAGTTCAAAAGCCATAATTATTCCAGTAAATAAAATGTGTTCGTATGATAGCTTTACGAGGATGTAAAACAACGGTACAAGAGACTAGAATCCTGCAGACTGGCTCCACTTTCTGCCGTTATCTCCTTTTAGACAAAACAAATCTTTCCAAACTAACACATTTTAGGAGACAAGAGGAGAGCAGAGTAACTGTCTTGCACAAAGGCTGGTATTAGACTCTCAGATACAGATTTTATTCCAAATTTAGTGCTGTGCCTCTGCAGATCTGAGATTAGAATCAAGCCTTTAGGCATTAACTGAGATAAACAAAGTACGATACGTCAAATCTAATTATGCCATAAATATCTAAATAAGATCTAGATCTCTAAGGTAATTCTAAAAAGCCTCAATGACAGAGAGGCAAATATGATTAAGTTTAAACTGCAAACAGCTTGTGAAATATGGGAAATAGCATTACTTGTGAAAATATCTGTAGGGAAATATTTTCATTTAACTAATAAGGCAGGAATTTTTTGTGACATAGTAAATAATTTTCCTGGTAGTTTAAGGCATCCTAAAAAAAAAAAAAAAAAAAAAAAAAAAAGGAAGAGTGACTAAACAAGCTACTATGCATTCCTGATTTAAAGTCGTCATCAATACTTTTTATCATTCCAAATTACATAAAATAAAGGAAAAAAAAAGAAAAAAGAAAAAAAAAGCATTGACTTCTTATACATTCTCATCAGTTACATTTATGAGATAAGTGATTAACTTGGTTAATGCTTCAGTATTATTTGGGAGAAGTAAAAATGCATGAAATGACAGTAGACTATTTAAATACTGTCCTTTACACAGGAAGTGTCTGCAGAACAAATATAGATATAGATTTTGTTAAATGACAGACCTCTGCCATTCAATTTATTACCGTTAGAGACACTGATACATGGTTAGGAGCACGTAGCTACAACTTTATTTTAATATCAGTTTGAAACTGAGCCTGTTAATGAATACCAAGTGTCTGACTCCATCCTCTAGTTCTCCTCTGTGAGTTCAAGAATGGTATTCCACATGCACTGTTATGGCTTCCTCAGTCAAATTGGAGAAATTCCAAAAACTCTGCCTAGTGGTGTTTTCAGGAAGAAATGCAGATATTTGTAAGCCATCCAGAGATACATGTCGTAATGCCTCTATTTCACTTTGCATTATCCTAATGCACTTCCATTATCTTTCTACATCCTTGAGCTACACATACCAACACCTGCTCACAGGACAGCTCTGCACTTAAGTGTGCTGTGGGAAGTCTTTCAGGAGAACCTCAGAAACATTGCCTGCCATGAAACCTCACACATTGCTCTTGCCAAACCTCCATCTTTCCCAGGCAAACAGTATGCAAGCTGAGGGACTCAGTCTTACATTCAAATCCACTGATAGCATCTATGTTGTATCCTCACGTATCATTTCTTCTTTTGTTGATTTAAGTTGGTTCAGTTCATACATTAAGCGATAACATATCAGATCACTCACATAAATGCATGAATGTAGCTAAAACCTGCTTAATCTTGACTGTACACTAAGTACTATACATAAATGTCCTTCTCAGTGATCACTAACTAGAATTTGTTTCACCTTTGCTGGCTGTGCTAGGCATTATAGGAACCACACTCAACCATGCAGGCTGCGACTTAACACAGCTTGTCCAAAATGAAAGCCAGTTGTCCTAAACCTCAGGTCCAAAGCTGTGATCACAGACTCACATGACTGGAAGACTCAGTTTCCAAGTTTGGAGACAATGTATAGAGAAATGAAACAGCCTGACTAGCAACATAATTGAGCTCAAAGGAAATCTGGGAAGAGTCTCCTATGATTCTAGGACCTGACTACCAACATAACATTCTTCACAGCGCCTTTGAGCATGGGTCTCAGACAGAAGAGATCTTGGGAAAGTAAACTTTTTCACACTTAAGGAGTTGCAAAATAACCTGGAGTCCTTGGACACAGTATATGATTCCTTTATCCTTTGTAGTTTCCTCATGCATCATCTCAGAAAATGCAAAGATTGAGACAAGCTCTCCAGCCCCTCCAGCAATGCACTTTTTTCACTCTACTCCACCCATCTGGTAATCAAATAGCCTTATCAGTCCTCATCGGACCAAAACCACCACCACCACCACCAACAGCAAAAAGACTGGTAAGTTATGATTTAGGTCAATAACATGACTTCTTTACACAGTATCACAGATGTAAACAGACAGAGAAATTACAGCCATGATCTACACACTTAATTAGACCTACTGAATAGTAAAACATTGTATTTGCAGAAGTGTTGAACAGAGTGATAGGAGGCTAATTGCATAGATTTATTTTTCAAGGACAGTTTTATGGAGAAAGCTAATGTTTACAAGACTCTCTCTGCTGCTGGACCTGGGAGGATTAGGGGACCCTAGACTCTGCCTCAGGAAGGTTAAGAATTGAGATACACATTCTCAAAACATGACATGCAGTTATATTTAATGCTATTTACTATGCTGGAATTAAAATATGATCCTATGGAATCAAATAAAACACATTTTAAAGGGTTAATTTTTAAAGTTTACATTTATTTTAAGGACTGAAATTCACCACTAATTAGAATACTGCATCCTAGAATCTAAGGTCACAGACATGCATTTACTTTGCAGGCAGCTGAAATAGCTGCAAATGTTATTACCTCAGGCCATTTTTTTTACCACCTCCATGTTGGGGATCACCATGACAACAGCAAAGCGAACTAAATGGAGCCCATGAGTGCTTCATAAACTCAATGCCTCAATGCAAACCCTTTTTTTTTTTTTTTTTTTTTTTAATCTTAAGTCAAAAATGAAGACATTTCAGTCTAACATGGCTGACTCCACACTCAAACAAGGAAAAGGTCAGGGGAATAGGGAAGGCAGCAGTCACCCACACACTGACTTATTTGACAGCAGTCTTAGGCTGTAAAGTGGAGTTGGGTTACCAGTATTAAAAACATCGGCAGCTAGCTCCAGAAAAGAACATCTGCCATTGCCAGGGGAATTCACTTCACAGCCATCCGGGGCCAAAGCTCCTCATTGCTACACATGCACAAACCTGTGCCTGAGTCTCCTGACTTATGCCAGGAGCTTCTTTCCAATTTCTAGTCCTTGAAGGACATTGACTACCAGTAAAAGCATGCAGACGATTCTTTAAGAAAAGAAAGCAAATTATATTTTTCTGCTACTCACTCTTCTCTACTACACTTTGCTGTGCTGAATCCACTACACTCAGCTATACTACACTTAATTCTAATTACATGCATATATATATCTTAGGGAAATAGCACTGTTTTAGGATTCAGCTTTTGTTTCACTTGGAGATGAAATACAGATGGCTAGACTTTGAAGTCATGAACACAGACTCCAGATTTACCTTTCTTCATCTTGTGCAATATAGTCTTTGTAATATTTAACTACTGATATCATGAGTTCTTCACAGAATCACAGAATCACAGAATTTCTAGGTTGGAAGAGACCTCAAGATCATCGAGTCCAACCTCTGACCTAACACCAACAGTCCCCACTAAACCATTTCCCTAAGCTCTACATCTAAACGTCTTTTAAAGACCTCCAGGGATGGGGACTCCACCACTTCCCTGGGCAGCCCGTTCCAATGTCTAACAACCCTTTCGGTAAAGAAGTTCTTCCTAAGATCCAACCTAAACCTCCCCTGGCGCAACTTAAGCCCATTCCCCCTCGTCCTGTCACCAGGCACGTGGGAGAACAGACCAACCACCACCTCGCTACAGCCTCCTTTCAGGTACCTGTAGAGAGTGATAAGGTCACCCCTGAGCCTCCTTTTCTCCAGGCTGAACAATCCCAGCTCCCTCAGCCGCTCCTCGTAAGACTTGTTCTCCAGGCCCCTCACCGGCTTCGTCGCCCTTCTCTGGACTCGCTGAAGCACCTCGATGTCCTTCTTGTAGCGAGGGGCCCAAAACTGAACACAGTATTCGAGGTGCGGCCTCACCAGAGCCAAGTACAGGGGGACGATCACCTCCGTAGCCCTGCTGGTCACACTGTTTCTTATACAGGCCAGGACGCTGTTGGCCTTCTTGGCCACCTGAGCACACTGCTGGCTCATATTCAGCCGACTATCGACCAATACTCCCAGGTCCTTCTCTGCCTGGCAGCTCTCCAACCACTCATCTCCCAGCCTGTAGCTCTGCTTGGGGTTATTGCGCCCCAGGTGGAGGACCTGGCACTTGGCCTTGTTGAACTTCATGCAGTTGACCTCAGCCCATTGGTGCAGCCTATCCAGATCCTCCTGCAGAGCCTTCCTACCCTCGAGCACATCGACACAGGCACCTAACTTGGTGTCATCTGCAAACTTACTGAGGGTGCACTCGATCCCCTCATCCAGATCATTGATGAAGATATTAAAGAGGACCGGCCCCAGCATCAAGCCCTGGGGAACGCCACTAGTGACCGTCCTCCAGCTGGATTTGACTCCATTTACCACGACTCTTTGGGCCCGGCCATCCAGCCAGTTTCTAACCCAACGAAGCGTGCACCAGTCCAAGCCAAGAGCAGCCAGTTTCCTGAGGAGAATGCTGTGGGAAACGGTGTCAAAAGCCTTACTGCAGTCAAGGTAGACCACATCCACAGCCTTTCCCTCATCCACCCAGCGCGTCACTTTGTCATAGAAGGAGATCAGGTTCGTCAAGCAGGACCTGCCCTTCATAAACCCATGCTGACTGGGCCTGATCGCCTGCTTGCCCTGCAAGTGCTGCGTGATGACTCTCAAGATAATCTGCTCCATGAGCTTCCCTGGCACTGAGGTCAAACTGACAGGCCTGTAGTTTCCCGGGTCAGTCCTCCGGCCCTTCTTGTAGATGGGCGTCACGTTTGCTAGCCGCCAGTCAACTGGGATCTCCCCCGATAGCCAGGACTGTTGATAAATGATGGTAAGAGGCTTGGCCAGCTCCTCTGCCAGTTCTCTCAGTACCCTCGGGTGGATCCCATCCAGCCCCATCGACTTGTGCACTTCCAAGTGCCGTACCAGGTCACCAACCATTTCTTCATGTATAGTGAGGGCCACATCCTGCTCCCCATCCCCTTCCATCAGTTCAGGGAATTGGGTATCCAGAGAACAACCGGTATTGCCACTAAAGACTGAGGCGAAGAAGGCATTAAGCACCTCCACCTTTTCCTCATCTCTTGTAACTAAGTTTCCCCCCGCATCCAGTAAAGGATGGAGATTCTCCTTAGTCCTCCTTTTTGTGTTGATGTATTTATAAAAACATTTTCTGTTATCTTTAACGGCAGTAGCCAGATTGAGCTCCAGATGAGCTTTGGCTTTTCTAATTTTGTCCTTGCACAGCTTCGCAACATCCTTATAGTCCTCCTTAGTGGCCTGCCCACTTTTCCAAAGATTATAAACCTTCCTTTTTCTCCTAAGCTCAAGCCACAATTCTCTGTTCAGCCAGGCTGGTCTTCTGCCCCGCCAGCTCGTCTTTGGGCACGTGGGGACAGACCGTTCCTGCACCATTAAGATTTCCCTCTTGAAGAGCGCCCAGCCTTTCTGGACTCCTCTGTCCTTCAGAACCGCCTCCCAAGGGACTCTACCAACCAGTGTCCTCAGCAGCACAAAGTCAGCCCTCCGGAAGTCCAATACAGTGGTTTTACTGGTCCCCTTCCTGGCCTCGCCAAGAATAGAGAACTCCACCATTTCGTGGTCACTCTGCCCAAGACAGCCCCCGACAATCACATCCTCCACCAGTCCTTCTCTGTTTGTGAAGAGAAAAAAAAAAAAAAAAAAAAAAAAATTTTCTTTCTTTATGGAACAGTAATCAAACACGTCCCAGTTTCATAATGGTTTTTAAAGATTTTTTTTTTTTTTTTTTTTCTGCTGTTATCTGGATTTCTGCATACACATAATTGTTCTGATATTTTGTCTCATGTTATCAGCCTGCAGATTAAAGCCATACAGCATTTTGTTGTAAAAGCTGTTATTTACATCATGAGTATGTTGAACTTCAGGAAGTTGAAAATAATTGAGTGTGATTTCTTTCATCTGATGAAACAGGTGCATCTTGCTACTTTCCCATATTATGAATGAAATGAGGCATTTAATGATCCAGGAAGTTTCTCCACAAATATCTGTAAGCACAGAGTATTTTTATTTGCATTTTTTCATTGCATTTGCAATTTCAAAATGCCTCCAGTTATAGGCAATATTTTCTTTATAGAATTTTTTCATAGTACTTGTTTCTTGTGTTTTACTTGACAAAGTAGGCTTATAGTAGGTAGTTGTATATTTCTTTCAAAATCATTGTGTAATGGGTTGTGAGGATAAAACCCAGACACATCAGAAGTTCTGCATTCTTCAAATACAACATTCAATGTTCTTTATCATTTCAGAACTAAGAATTTAGCTGCAATATGGTTTCTTCCATGAAATACCCATTGTAAAATTTATCTGAAAGACCCATTGCCTGAAAATTAAGTGGTTCTTAAAGCACCCTGAGAAATGCCTAATGCTCAGAATGGTTCTAGATAACTAGCAAAAAAAAAAAAAAAAAAAAAAAAAAAAGTGACAGAACTATAAGGCTATTTTCTAGAAATAAATAATCATACATCAGATATTAAAAATTAGTTGACAGGAGAAAAACCCCTGTGGAACTTGTTAATCTTTTCAAGATACAATTGCTCTCTTTTATTAACTGTACAAAATAATATTTATTTTTCATATATCAACATTCCTTTTCCACTGTACTTTTCTCTATTACTCATATCATCAGTACCTAATGAAATAAACATAACTGTCTAAAAGGAAGTTGATTTTCAACAAGGAGAAGGAACAGCATCACTGACCATGTTGTTCATTCCTAAGCTGTAGGTTAGTATCATTTTTTTCAATATATTTACAAATATTAAGCAGATATTTCAGCCATTTGGACAACGGGAAGCATAAAATAATTATCTGTGGATTGAAGCAATTTTTCATATAATAAGTTTGGTCCTGGAATGTGGACTCCAAATGTGACACAGTACCATACAACAAACTTGCATTTCTACTATGTCATATGACAAGAACATATTATAGAAATCTGATGTTCTGTGATGATACTCTCATTTAACCTATATCAGCAATGAGCTGTTTAGATAGCTGTTATTCAAATTAGGATGACTATCAAACCTTATTTGACTCAAGTAATCAAGATATAGAAGTGTTCAGATGCAGATTCATAAATGCTCCTAGCATTTTTGATGGCTAAGGAAATCTAGCTGAACTGTCTCCACATTAGTTAGCTCTGCTGAATTTGCCTGAACAGTTTTGTTAGCTTTCAGATGTAAAGTAAACCTTAATATTCCAAAATTCTTTCTGTCAGCTGTGGGAGGATACCCTGAGGAGCTACCCTTTAAAGGGTCTCTAAACACTAGCAATCTCCTGTTATTTAGACACCCATATCTCCAGTTCTTTACATTACACCAGTCTCAGAGGATTAGCAGGAAAAGGGCAATACTTTCATACAGCTGATAGATGAGGAGGGACTAGCGCTGCTGAATTATCAGTTTTACTCCCAGGCCCCTATCTAGGCTGAGTCAGCAGTTGCTTTATTTTAAATGCTCTTTTTATTCACCTACACTGCTGCAAATTGGTAAGACCTATAAATTCCAGCTACTTCTTAGAGGGCTGCTTTAGAGATTAAAAGTATATACTTACTTTGATATCACAGTATAACTCCCAAAAGGATTAACAGGAGTTAAGTGCATGCATCTTAAGCAGGAGATACTCCACACCTCCCTTCTTATGGAAAGCAGCAAAGAAAATGTACCCCATATGCCCACACAGGGAAATGTAAAGGTCCTGGTCATGGATCACAAAGGTCATGGTGACTACACCAGCCTTCTCTCCCTCAAGCAAGTAGGTAGCACACCAACTATTTTGTTCAGGTTAGGAGCCTGAATCAGAGCAAGAATTGGCACCATTAATTAGATATTAAAATTCTCTCCTGAGAAATGGCTTCATCACACATCTACTCCAAACTAGGAATACAATTTCAGGTCTCCTGGTGTACACAGAAATGATTTTTTATTTTTTTTTTCTTTTGCACTGCAGTCACTTCTTGACTTCATTCCTGTGTTGCATGTGTTCATAAATCAGCAGAGGGTATTGAACCATTCTGTTGTTTACTTAGTGCTGTTTACTTCCCACTGGATAATATAAAGTAGAAATAGAACAGATGACTGGTGCTATATAAATGTGGTGATCCATCTGGTGACAACCATGAGAAAAAGTAGTATCAGATCAATTCATATGCTCACTAATGCCACATAGGATATAATGCAACTTGATAGTATATCTGTCTGTTGCAAAACTATTGCTCCGTGATTCTGTATAATGCTGTTTATGAGTACTGAATGTCATTTTTTTTTTCTTTTAGATTGCACACACATTACAGTAAAGCTGAAACTAAGCAAAAAAAAAGTGGTCTACAAGAAAAAAAACCTTCACAGAACTGAGTTCATGAAGTTGGGTCCATGTTCAGGATTTAGAGTTTACAATTAACACAGTCCAAAATGGACACTGGATGTTTTTCAGCATCTGTTGTAATTTAACCCAGTAGACAGCTGAGCACCACACAGCCATTCACTTGTTCCTTTTCCACCCCACCCCTTCACTTCAAACAACCATAGGTTACATGGTAAACATCTTCTAAATTAACAATAGATAAAACATTAACAGTGCCACATGGAATGTAAGCAGTAAAGCCTATTATTTCTTGAGGGCATTCTCAGAAAGAAGCTGTGTACTGTCTGAGTATTAGGGACAGTCTTGCAGCTGCCTTCATAGAAATATCTTAACGCTCTGGTCATAAAACTGACAGGAAGCCAAACCTGCAAGTGTGAGGTATACCAGAATTTCTTCATGCCACAGGTGCTGCATAACACTACTTATGAAGGTGAGGATCCAATGTTAGCAATACAAGAGAAGAGGATGGAGGAGCTCAGAGAAGGACATGACAGCATGGAGGAGATGAGAAATGAAGTACTTGTGCAAATAACTCAACATTTTCAAAGTTCCAAGTGAGGAAACACAGAGGGAGGACTGTTCTGTGAGGATAATAACACAAGGAAGCATATAATCCCGAGACGAAACAAGACAGTGAGGTGACTTCAGGGCACTAGTTTGGGAAAAAGTATGGTGGTACAGCACAGGATGTAGTCCAGAAGAGTGACCGTTCCCATTCTCTACTGAATTCCAAGTCTTCAAAGTCTTGTTTCCATTGAGCTATCAACCAACAGATTTATCTTGCAATATGCTGATGTTAGCAAAGACTTGCTAAAGAATATGAAAAATTTTCAGTATGTCTACACCATTCAGTGTGAATTATCCTGAGTGAGTTTTATCTATTTGCCTTTTATTCTATCTAGTTATGTTTAGTAATAAAATAAATCCATGGGCATATAAGTAAACATACGATCTTACAAATGAATTTGTGTTGGACTATAGATTTGTGGCACAGGTGGGATATACAGCCAGACCTTAGAAGGTGGAAATATCTCTATGTCTGACAAATGATACACGGTCATTGCAGCTTGCACAAACTGCAGCCAAAACATCACAATGTACGAAACCACCTAAGGAGCTTCCAGATCAAAGCTGCAATGTATTCGTCATCAACACATGCTATCCATAAAGCTCCTTTGTAAATAAATGAGGTATTTCTGCTCGCTTTTCAGCAAGTTACAATGAAGATTTGCTAAACCTTCTCTTTCCAGAGGGCTGGTCACAAAAACAAAGGTAAAACAACTATTGCAAATTGAATCTCTGTGACACCTTTCTGCTTTCAAACATTCATTTTGGGCATATGGCACCCTTCTCAACCGCTGCAGTCCACAGGGCACAGAGGGGCACAAAAGGTGGCTAGTTTAGATTTGCGAGCATATACTTGACCTTGAGACAGTATGTGTATAACTTTATTCTGTTTACATTTATCTTTTAATTACTAAGACATTTTATACCTTTCAAAGGTGAAAGTAAGAGAACAGAAATAATAAGTGTTTCCATTTTATTGTGATTCTAGTGTTTATTATTGCATTTATGCAAAAATGTCCTTTTTTTAGAGGTTTTATGACAATTATACAAACGCAGTACACAGGCATGGCAGAATTGAATATAACTACACTACATCTGTACTAGTGCTTTAATGTATCTCTTTACTGATTTTGCAAAACTAAAGCATAAAATCACATAAATGTTTCTTGTAATATAATTGAGTACATTATCATCTAATTACTATTTAATGCATGAAAGAGAGCTGCATGGAGAGGCAGAAGGGACACAGAGAATATAAGAGGAAGGGTGCAGCTTTGCTAGCACTACTGAAAGTCATTTATAACCATGAATACTTCTGTCTGTCTTGATTTTCTTTCTTGACAAGTACTTTTATTGGGTTTACGTGGAAAGGTTTTGGTTGCTGGGGGGCTGCAGGGGTGGCCTCTGTGAGCAGAGCCCAGCAGCTGCCCTGGGTCAGATCAGAGCCAGCTCCAGACAGACCCAAAAGGGACCCGCTGGGGGCCAGAGCCAAGGCATGAGCTATGTTCTTTGTGCCCCTCGGAGAGCACACTGAAGGAAGGGAAAATCTGCTGTGCTACAGCAGCTGGGAGAGAGGGGTGAGAGCTGAGGGAGAAGCAGCCCTGCAGCCCCCAAGATGAGTGCAGCAGGTGGGCAGGAGGTGCTCCAGGCACGCAGCACAAGTTCCCCTGCAGCCCGTGGAGAGGCCCCTGGTGGAGCAGGCTGTCCCCCTGCAGCCCATGGGTCCCACATGGAGCAGATCTCCACGCTGCAGCCCATGGAGTGGAGCAGGTGGATGTGAGCTGGAGGAGGCTGCGGCCCACGGAGAGCCCCCGCAGGAGCAGGGGGCTTGGGGGGGGAGCTGCTGCCCACATGTGGGGGACCCATGCTGGAGCAGTTTGCTCCTGGGGAACGGACCCCGTGGTACGGAGCCGTGTGGGAGCAGTTCTTGAAAAGCTCCAGCCTGTGGGCCAGTCCCCGCAGGCTCAGTTCGGAAAGGATGGCATCCTGTGGGAGGGACCCCACAGGGAACAGAGGCAGAGAGGGACCATGAAGGAGCAGTGGAGACAAAGTGCCATGGGCTGA
Source organism: Nettapus auritus (assembly GCA_011076525.1). NCBI lineage: Eukaryota > Metazoa > Chordata > Aves > Anseriformes > Anatidae > Nettapus > Nettapus auritus. Next base: position 189,443,065 of record CM021765.1, read on the forward strand.
CTGCAGCCCCAATTCCCTGTTCCCCTGCACTGTTCAGGGGGAAAAGGTCAAGGAGGGTGGATGTGGGGAAGGTGTTTTTAGTTTGCTTTGAGTTCTACTGCTCTAGGCTGCTAGTAATAGGTGATAGATTATGTTGATATTCCTACATTGAGTCTGTTTTGCCTCTGACAATAATTGGTGAGTTCTCCCTGTCCATATCTTAACCCTCCAGCCCTTTTTCATCGTATTTCCTCCACCTCTTCCTTTCAGGAGGGGGATCGAGACAGTGGTGTGGTGGAATTTAACTGCCCAGCAAGGTAAAACCAACACATTCCTAAGGACAATCCCAAGTGCATCTTTTAGAAGAATGGACAGCCTCAAAGTTTTTATTCTTGTAAGTATCAAGCCTCAAACGCTGCTACATCAGAAATGTCAGAAAGTCCCTCCTGAGCTCAGTTCCTAAAAGCCAATCTTTTGTCCTAAAATGGGAAACGAAATACACTGTATGTTGCAGAATGTTGGGCAGGGTTTACATAATCAAGCTTCTGCAAAACTGAGCTGTTTAACTTCTATTTCTGGATATTATCCACAGTTTCGTTCATTCTGCTTTGCCTTCCTGCTATACTCTGAAAGATGAGAAAATGTTAAAACGGTTATTATATAATATAGAACTTTTACAAGAAACTGCTGGATGCAAACTGCTAAGAAACACACCTGCAATTGAAAATTTAGGATAAATTATCTATTTTCTTCCTTTTTAATGGCAGTGTGACTGTTGCATCCACAAGGTTATATCATCTGGTACCACTACTACCTTACAAATACCTGCCCCTATGAGCAATCTGATCTGTTTCTTTTTTGGACTTTCCATCAAACACCTCACCTCTTAGATTACAAGTTTCTTTGGACAAAGACAAGCTTCCTTATGGATAGTATCTTAGCTGTTACTACCTTCAAATTATAGACACAAACAATAATAATATGCTGTACACGTGGTGACCACAATCTGTGACTTGTTGAAATGAAATGCTTGCCTCAGACTGACTTTTTGGTAGTGAGCAACTGAACTAGAAAATCAGTGTGACACATTCATGATATGACACCTCACAGTCTAAATCTTATTTGATGACTCATATAAGCAGCTCTCTGCTACCTATTTTTCTTTATACTTCATATTCTAAATTCAGTATTTTTATATACTCAATATTATTTTTTTACACTAAAACAATACTTATATTAATATTACACTTCTGTTTGACTGAAAAGTTGAATGCATGATAAATATGCTTTCAAAACAGATTTTATACATGAATAATATTCAGAGATTTAATGACTGTCTCAGGTATACAAAGTAGTTACCAAGTCCTCTTGGCACATAAAAAATTTGTTGACCTGCTTAAAGTCCTCCAAGTAAGTCATAAATCTATATGATGTTTTTAAAATCCTAGTGTCCAAATACAAAAATACACAAGGTAGCCATATTATGCAGAGGTAAAAGCTCATTACATACTTAATTTTTTTTTTTTTTTTTTTAGGATAATGATTTACACAGGATATCCGTACTACCAAAACTCCAAGGCACATACAAACCAAGAGCTATCAGGCATAGTCTCAATCATAGTCACAAACATGCCAGAAACAAAACAGAAATATCGGTATAAATAGGATAGTTGTTCTAGCTCAATATCACAAAGTTATGATTTCTAAGGATTCATCCTTTATTTTCATTTCATAAGAAAATACTGGGATGCAGCAAAAAACAAAAACCAACCAACCAACCATAAAAAAAAACACAACAAACACAACAGCCCTTCTTCCCAAAATCAACAACAGGTTTTCAGTTGCATACAAAGTAAGGGTTAATGGCATCTGGCTACTGTTGCAAAAAAGGTAACAAGTAATCTACTACCTAATGGTTTGAATCATGAAGGCTCACTCAGATACTTCTAGCCAACAGTAGCTCATTTTTTCCATGTCAAAACCAATGCAAGACCCCAAGCTACCATCATATAGTTTCCAAACTAGAAACTTAATCTGACTCTTCCATGCACTCATGCTGTGCCAGAATGGATCTGACAATTCTTTTATACTGACCCTGTACAAAACAGTGCAAAAGCTTCATGTGTATGGATGGCAATAAAAACCATTATGGACTGATGATGATCCAAGGTGACAGGACAAGATGGCACATTGGGATATTTTAGGAATACAACTGGGAATGCGTATTGCTGGCTTACACTGCAGCCAGACAGCTCAGGGCTGGTGCCTGCAACGAGACCTGCAATGGTCTCCTAGCAGGGAACCAAAGAGCATGTTGGGTATTAAAAAGATTTTCTAACACTCCTAATGCTCTGTAACTGCAAAGTGAGCCATTGCTGGCAAAGAACCATGAAGCCAAAATCCTGAGTTCTTGTTCATCTGCATTTCAGCGGAGACCATTTCATTTGGCTCTTAATTAGATTAAATTATATCAACAGTAGACACAAAGGTCATCTGGTTGGTATCATTCTCCCCAAACTACAGGCTGGTGTTACTTTTATAATACATTATCCTAGGGAGATTATATTCCATTTGTAATATTATCACTAGAGTTTCTGTAATTAAATAATGATGCTTTCCTAACACCAAATAATAAAACATCATGTCTATTCAAAATACCGAGGAGGAAAAAAGACATTGAAGAACCGAGTCATATTGTTGAATAATGTGCTCAGGTACATGAGACATCTCTCTGTAGAGTATATATAATAGAAATTTCAAAAGGCAAAGCAACTTTAATAACATCTTTGTTTTACCCAATTCATACATGCATTTTTTCTGACACTGCATTTTTTTTCTCAAGACTGAACATTTTTTTAAATTGTAAATGTGATTACCTTCCCTCTTCCCTTGCCACAAGAAAATATTCATCCTTGAGACCAATGCTGATAAAGGTGTTAGAGTCTACCTGTGCTATCTTTATGTGCTTCTCTCACTACAAACCATACAATGGCATGTATATTAGAAATGGCATGTATATTTGAAAAAAAAATATACGAAAAGTTTTGCTTTTGTCAGTGGAAAACCATTCATTTCCTTTTCCTACCTTTTTTAAAAAATACTATTTTAAAATAGGTCACAGTACAAATTTCAAAGTTTTTTCTCCTAAGTATGAAAGTAAAAGCACAGAAATATCTTAATCCAAAGTAAAGATCACCAAGCAATTTTAGTTGAAGATTTTCACCTTGCCCATTTTTTCAAAGCATTACACAGAAATCATTGAAAAATCTGCATTTTGTTTCAAATGTCTCATAAAAAATCAAGTACCTGGAAAAATATTTCCCTTTTCTAGAAAACCACAACACAAAAAACTATGATTGGCTGATATGACATATATATGCATTATGGTACTTTATAAACTATACCTGAAAGCTAATTGTGTAAAATGTAAATCCATTACTTTTGAAACACACACACTTCTTACTTCTTGCAACCACACTAGTGCCCTCCCTATCACACTGAATTTACATATCACATTCTGTCTTCTATCTGTTTTAAACAGTACTTGTATTAATTAAAATGATCTTCAAGCAAGACAGAGCATGTATTTCTTCATTCAAGAATATACTATGCATATTAAGTATGCAGACTGGAAGTTAAGCTGTCTTTTAACTACATGGGGAAAAAAGTGTCCATCTATTATGGACAAAACAACAATAACAACAGCAACAACAACAAAACAACAACAACAAAAACAAACCACCAGTAAAAAGCAACCACACAAACAACACTTAATTCCACTCTGGAAACTCAGGGTTGTTCAGAGTTTATTCTAATTTCCAAGTAAGCTCCAGTTAGGACAAATGCTAAGACATTTCAAATCAGAGAACATTTTAAATTAATTAATTGTAATATTAATTTAAGTGAATCTGTCTCTTTATTACAATGTACATTGCCTGAATAAAAACATGACTGACATTTCAGCATTATTACTTGGCTGTAGCAATATTTTATGAGACTGAAACTGGCAGGGCAACCTTAAGTGAAGGTTTGTCATTCCAATACTATAACGAATTTACGTTTAGACAGTGATTTATTTTGATTATCCAGTTATTTATTTTTATCATTATTGTTTATATTGTCAAATCCACCATGTGTTTTACTGATCTGAAATCCACCATGTGTTTTACTGAACTGAGGAAACAAATATTTTTAGTCAAGCAGTTCTGACTTAGCACTGAATAAAAATGATTTGTTATAATATGTGCTAGTGAGGTTTTGTCCCTGTTCTAGTATACTGATAGGAACACCTGTGATTTTTTTTTTCTTTAAATACCATCAAGTAAGCAATTTTCAATTTTTTTTTTTTTTTTTTTTTTTTTAAATCTCTTGTCTTTTTAAATTTTGTGGTAAGACTTGTCTTCACAAGTGAACTCCTAGCATTACTCAGTGGTGATACCATGCTTCCTGCCACCTGCACAGGTTAACGTTGTCACATATGGTCTTTAACTTATATTGTAAATTTAACCCCACATCTTGAAGGAACAAACCCTTTAAAATTCTCCAAGGTCTAAGCTCTTGCAAATCTACCAGTACATGCACAAAACTTTTGTATACTTATTCAGTTCATTTATTCTTAAATATTATACTGACCAAGTTGCCTATGCTTAGCTGCCTCCAAAGGCTTCTTTTATCTAAATTTAAAACAACAAATAGCAAGATGATTCCACTTGAGGTGGCAGCACAGAGATAAACCATAACCTGAATTTCTACATCCTTCATCTCATAGCAAGCTGCTGCACTCACTATTCCTGGTACTGGAGAGCTATTGTTAGTTACGTTCTCCTGTAAAACTGACATGATTGGGCAGTCTGAATTATTGCCCAGAGCTACTTATGCTGCCCTTATTTAAGAACTGTATGCAAGCTTTTCTAATTTCTGTGGCAAGCACGAGTGCTAATAGCATTTGGCAGTATATTTATTTGATAGCTGTTTGCAGTTACAGTAGCCGTCACTGTAGAGAAATGACATTTATCATGTCCCCATGTTTGACGTTTTTTAAAAAAGAAAAGACTGAATATTTACAGCGTGGTAAATATTGACTTCCTATTAATGACTGCTTTACGTAAATGGTATTTTCTGACTGTGGGTTTCCTTGCTAACAGTCTATCTCTTCATTAATTTGTGGTACAAGGACTACAGAGTAATGTGTAATTGCCATTTGAATTCCAGGGAAGTCTGGTGGAGCTCCACTGTAATTTTTTATTCAAATATATATTATCTTGTCACTCAACCTGGCAGAGTACAAGCTTGTTAATGTTACACTCTACAGACACTGTGATGTATATTTTAAAGGTTTAAATTATAATTTTTAGTCAACAGGACACAAAGAGACACAAACTTTCATACAGTGTGACAACCACCTTCTAGAGAGGCCCCAAACAAGGCACAAAACAATTTTCTGGATTTCTCAGGCTGCTTAGCACCGATGCCAGCACAGATGCAGGAGCCCCCTGCAGCCACAGTCACTGTGCTGCTGGGTCCAACCCTGAGCTGGGTCATGGGATGCATGCATCGCATGCCTTGCTCCTGCCTCTCCCCTGCACAGGTATCAGATGAGCTGTCAAGGTAGGATGTTTGCCGTTCAGCATCATGCTTCTTCATTTTTTTGTTGTTGTTATTTTTGTTTTGTTTTGTTTTGTTTTTCCTATGAGGCTTACTCCACTCAAAATTCTTCTTCTGCATCTCTATAATCATCTAATGAATGTGATCAAGATTTGCCCTTCATGGCTTAATTTGGAGTGTACTGGTGGGTACTGGTCCCAGTCTACGAAAACCTTCTACTTGATTTATCAAGCATGACAAAACCTCAGTGTGCCACCACTGTAACTCTGTTGATAACTCTGTTATCTGACATGGGGCAGCCCCTGGGCTCTGTTTACAGAGATCACCCCTGCACCCTCCCGGCTACCAAAACTTTGCCATGTAAACGCAATAAAAGTACTTGTCAATAAATAAATTTGCCTGCTCTAAAATTTATGTATTCACTTTGCAAAATCCTGTAGCAGTACTGGAAATAGAGGTGCACCACTCAGGACACTGATTTAACTGATCTCCAGTATATGGAGAGGTACGTAACCCAGAAAAGTCACTGAAGAACTGGTGAAAAAAGGTAACCAGTCTGTCTGGGCTAGATGACTTTTCCACGTTGCCCATTCTCTTCACCATACTTGTGTACATGATAAATTTGCACAAAAATATCTGTCTAGAAGTGAACTCTCACACCATCAAATCAAGCCCCTAAGAGTACTGGCAACAACATGAGATAATCCCTTCCATATATGTAACAACTTCAACATACTCAGAAATGATCCTCTCCTCAGCACTAATCTCACCAGGATATAATAGCAAATATGCAAAAAAAAATCTCATTGAAACTAAACTAAGCTACTTGAACAGAACAGCAACAACAAATTACTTCCCTCCATCATTTCCACAGCTGTCCTGGAGTTAGGATTCAAATTAGGGGCTAACTTTTAATGAAAGCAATGACATTTTGATGAGCTTCTTTTAATGGGAGCATGAGAGTTGAACCTACTGTGCTACCAAGCTTCCTACTTCTGCATACAACTGTGTAGCCTGAGAATAACCACTTCTGAGACAATCTGATGGACCATGCTGTTATCATTTTCAGTGAAACAAATCACATTGTATTGGACTTAGAAGATGGCTTGCCTTCCAAAGTGCTTTTCTTGGCTACCAGAGGGACATGCAGACCACAAACCAGATGTTTCCTCAGATTAGCTGGTCATCTGAAACTGACTGATGAATTCACGCTTGGTTAATAACTAGATGTTCCTTATCCTATACATACATGGTTCTGTTAGGATGAAAAATCCTAAAAAATCCTGAAGTGATTTTTAATATTATTTTTTTTAAGACTTAATGAAACATTTAAACTTATGTGGAAAATAATAAAACTAAAACAGTAAGATGGAAAGCTTTATTTTGGTGATTAAATGAATTACCAAGTCAGCATTTACTGAAAGCAATATGCTCTTAATGAGAATTTTTTGGAATAGAAATGATAAACATTGGGTATTTAAGCCAGAAAAGTTAACTGAACTGCCCCAAATCTTCCAGTTGTTTTAGGGTAAAGGGTAAAGAAGGGTCTAGAATAAAGATGACAGTGCAAAAGTGCAGTGAGAACCATTCTTTAGACTGTGATTCTCATCTATCTTTAATTTGAATGTTGAGAGGGAAGAACTTTTGTCCACAATAGCATGGCTTATGAAATACTTGGCAGGCTCATTAGATATCTTTGGTTCAAGGGACAAAGACTCCTTGGGTGAACATGGCACCAACTACTCACCCTGACACACAACACATCCAACATGCGGCTCATCACACCTCTTTTTTTCTCCCTTACTCCCTATATGAACATCTAGTTAAAAGCTGTGCACACCCAGCTGAAAGTATGCAGGAAAAAAAAATTAATCCCACTAGACACTATATCCCCAGAGAAGATTGTTTCTCTAGTGGGTGATAGTATCAAGTTGCACCAGATGAAGTTGGATATTAGGAAGAATTTATTCACAGAGAAGGTGGTCAAGCATTGGTAAAGGAGGCTGCCCAGGGAAGTGGTGGAGTCCTCATCCCTAAAAGTATTTAAGAGATGTGTGGACATGTGATGGGACTTGGTAGGGAAGGTTGATGGTCGAACTTTATGATCCTGAAGGTCTTTTCCAGCCTAAATGATTCCATGATTCTATCTGCCTCTGTCCTGATGCATGGCTGTGTTGTGAATGTTAGCAATGCTGGCCTACATCCCATAATTTGTTTTCTTCTCTCTTGCTGTGGAACTGATTGTGATTTCAAAGTAGAAGGGTTAATTTGTGGTCTAAAGTATGCAAAAATGGATACCATCACATATGCATTATCACCAAATTGCAAAAAAAGGAAGTAAAATATAAAGTCTGCTGGTGTGTGTTAGAGAAGAATTGAGAAAACTGTTTGTTTGTTTGACTATTATTTATAAGGTAGCAGTGGATAGCAAAACCTAAAATGTAAATGGATTTGCATTTCTAGGTGAAATGTTCATTACCTTTAACAGAGCATGGCAGTTCACTTTTCAGGCATTTATCTGTTCATCCAAACTCTAATTTAAATGGAAATATTTTTTCAGGTCATATGTCTGCCTTTTTGACTGAAAGGCTAGGAACAATGATTTCTTGAAGCTTTCTACATTTTTCTTGAAAAAGCATTAATTCCTTTAAAAAAAAACAAAAAAAAAAACAAGGAAAATGTTAGCTAGGCAGACACAACACAGAAGTCCTGTTTCTTTACTGTTCCTAAAGTAAAGTAGCTAGAACATTATATATGTAAGCAGCACCTAAAATTGCATTTCTTTGTTTTAATTCTGGTATGTACTATCAACTAGTAATGCACATCCCTGTTCATTAGTGCTCTGCAGTGGGGTCACATTGGAAAGACCTCTTCATTACTCATGCACTGCTTGTCAGCACACAGACTGGAGCAAGATTACTAATACATCTGTCTAATTTTACTGAGAATATTGATGTAAAATCATGCTCAGACCCTGTCTGTGTATCCAGAAGCCAGTCCAATAGGGAAAAAAAAAACAACAACACAACAACAAATGCCCTTACTTTTGCTTTTGAAGCATCCATTGTGTGATGAGGAAAGGATAAAAATAAAAGAGGAAAAAAATAAAAATAATAAAAAAGATATAAAATTGCATATTCTAGTCAATTTTCTTATACCACTTTTAAAATTTAAGACTGAGCCCTGGCTTCGTACTAATATACATTAGCACAAGTTCTCTCCCCTGGTTTATCATTTAGTCTGGCACATTTTATTATTTTTTTTTTTTTATGGCTTTTACAACATAAAGGATTACTGTCAAACATTAATTAGGTTGCTATTTAGCACTGAGTATGAACTTTAGTTCATTCCACTTGTTTTCCGCTGCTTCTAAAAGCCAATAAGAAACCCCCAGTATCCAAGCAATTTTCTCACCTACCACGGGTATCTTCCTAATTAGGCAGGTGGTGGTAAAATACAGAGTGGAATAAACTATAGGGAAAATAAAATCCAAATTATCTAATTACATTGTCTGTCATCAGGATTCTTTCTTGCTCTCTACTAAGTGTTCTATAAAGTTGAGGTTAAAGCAAGCAGAGATTTCCACTCTTTTTCAAGGGAAGCAGAGTCTTAATGACGCTGGTAGAGAACAGCTACCTTAGGCATTCCTGAGTAAGACTTCTACATTTCAGTGCTGCCCTGCTTGCTGTGTTGTCTTGCTTCATTGACAGCATAAAATACTGTGGCCACTTACTAAATTATTTGCATTTTTGATCATTCACACAGACATGGTAATTTCCTTTTAAATTGGTCTGTGCTTACTTATTGTAAAAGTACAGTTTCCAAAAGGAGGTCTGCAAACTGTTCCTACTTTTCAAAATTGTAGTCTGGTAGTTGTAGGAAAAGAAGTCACAGATATTGCACGTTATTTTACTCTGTCATCTTTATCTTTATAATCAAAACCCACCTCTTCAAAGGACTCTGACAAATCTAGAATGTCCTTAAGAGATAGATTTCTTTTTGGATATTCACTGGCACAGCAGTCATAAGCAGAGACTGCTTTAACAAGTCCATAGCTGGGTAACTGTTAACAGTTACCACTATATTTTTTGTTTATATTTTTTCATTATGACCCAGTTTTGTAACGCTACTGCTTGAATTGTTCAATATACTGAAGGCAGTTTTACGTATTTTGAAATTATTAGCAAGAGTAGAGTATACCAACAGGCACTGTGATATAAAAGTTGTAATTTGAGACTTCTGAAAGAAAATTAAACTTTATATGTCTTTTCTGAAGATGTGGGAGGAGAACTCTCTGAATAACTTATTTTTCAGTTTGCTTGTGATTCTGAAAATTAAATTAACATCTGTTGTTGATGGAGATGAAATATTTTTCTTTTTGCTTTTGGACAATGAAATAAAAACATATCTCAATGTAAAAAAATAAAAAATCCTTTTCGGTTTCAGTCATTTTTGGAAGTTTGGAGTTTTACACTGAATTTAAAGTAGGTTTTAAAGCAAAAATATCAAATACTAGAACTGGAAGTTGGTATTAAAGTATATTAACTTAAGCATATATATTTGACTATAATGAGGCCTAAGGAAAGAGGGAAAGAAAGAGAGAGTGAGAACAAGCTGCCAAACATATTCACAAAGCCTAAATGGATTAACAAAATGTTTCAACATCAACAAATCTGTATGTTTGGCTAAATGATATTTTGAAGATTTTTTTTTTTTTCTATTTTAATTAGTCAGCTTGATGCAGCTTTCTGTATATATTTTGGAAAAGAAACTGCCAGTACCTGAAGAATTGTTTCCTTCCCACTGATCTGATAGCTCAAAGAAGCATGTACGCTGTAAGGAACAAATGGGACATTTCCCCACAGGATGCTCTGGATTTCAGGATGTGTAAATTCATAAAGGAATTAGGCGAAGTCATGAAAGATTGATAAATGGGTGAAATAAGATACCATAGCACAGACATACACATTGGCTCCAGAAACTACTACAACCTGAAAGAAATTGCAAAGTTCGCCAAGGAATGATCGCCCCATACAGGTGCCTTTTTTTTTTTTTTTTTTCCACAGAAATAATAATAAAAAAAAGCAATCAGCTTCCCAACTGAGAAACCTGTTTTGATTTTGTTTTTGAAGTATTTTTCTTTAAGAGGAATTATAATGTTACTTGATTCTATGTCCTGCTCCACAAGACAAACTTTGGCTGTGGAGAATGCATTTCAAAACAAAAAACAAACTACTGAAAATGAACTCTTGCTAATAGAAAAGAGACAAGACTCAATGCTTGGCTTTTTTTTTTTTTTTTCTTTTTTCTTTTTTCTTTTTTCTAGTACCCTGGCTCCTGCAATGCAGCTGGAATTTTAATGTTCCAGGACTGTAAGTGCAGTTCCGGTGGCCAATAATTTGAATTATGTTCTGGGGATGCAAGGCATCAGACCTTCCTAGGAATTTTTTGTTACTGAAAAATAATAAAATAGAGAGGAAATTGGGCTGACACAATTCCGAACTACAGAAATGCAGATTCTTTCAATAAAAGCAGCTGTCAGGCCCATGCTCTTATCAGTCTTTGACAGGTGCATTTAGGTTTACTTGGGTTATTGCTGTTAGACCTATTAACCTCACAGAGCCCAGATTTTGCCTTCTACAGACAAGATCAAGCAGCAATGCTTGGGCAACTAACAAGAAATCTCATGAAAGCACATATTTTCTCACATTCCTGATCTTCCTGCCACCTCCAAAAATCTTGCAGAATAAAATAATTTTTGTGTTTTATCTTCTAGGCATAACAAAGTACACCATGCATGCAAGAATAGCAAAAGAACTGTGGTATCATGTATTTCCCCATTAGTTGTTTCCTCTGCAGACTGCTTCTTTTTTGGAGCTCCAGAACACCACAGTAGGTAACCATAGACTTGGAAAAATCAGAATTAAGGGGCAATTTTACTGCAAAAAGGAACAAAAGATAGAAGTATGGGTTTTATTATTTTTTGACCTCCTATCTTCCTGACCTTAAAAAGTGTAGTTTTCAGCTGCCAGCTGAGCAAATATCTTTTCCTTCATCATCACTAGAATCAAAAGCTGAGAAGATAAAAAACTCCTGGTAGTATCTGTGCACTGTTGGACTTTGGACAATAGTCTTGAGTCGTACCTCAGCATTGCCCATTGACATCGACGGGTCCCTTAGAGTAATATATAGGAAGGTGGCAAAGAACTCCACAGATGCTGCACTAATGTTCAGAAATGGGACACCAAGGCTTTTTCTCTCCAAAGTTTGAATATTTAAGATGATAGGGTTTTGGCCAAGATTCAAAGCAGGGAAGTTTGTAAAAGAATTGAAAAGAACTTTGCGTGTGTAGCCAAAGCCTCTAGTTACTTCTAGTTTTGAGGTTAATTTAAGGCACATTTTTATTTCTTCCATGGTATCCCTGAGTACAGTGAAGCTGCTTTGACTATTAGTGAAAAAAGCACCTCAGCCAAAAGAAACTGAGGAAAACTACGTGTGGACAAGCATCTCACTGCCATTTTGGGAAGGGCAGAGCACCGATCCTTTTCATTAGTTCCTCAAATAGACAGAATATTGTTGCTGTGCCATCTTGCCGCATGGTATTTTTGCAACAGTCCACTGGTGCTAATAGTGCAGGTTTGAGAGCAAAACTGTGGTTTTGTTTCCTGACAGCAGTCTGTGGGACACAAGATAACCAGCCCATGTTTATACTGAAAATTGATCACCACAGCACCATGATATTTTCACTGTTCTGTAAGATCTGTGGTGAACCTGGTGGTACACCTTGTCCCACCTTGCTTCCTGTGGCAGCTTGCATATGTACTTATTACCTGTTGAAGCTAATGGGCTGTTAGCTGAGTAGACCAGTGCTATTAATGGGTTCTGTTACAATACAATGCTTCATTAACAGAGCTCTCAAAGAAATCAACAACTTCAAAACTCCCATAATCAATCCAATTTAATCTGATATATGCTCTGTCAAATTGCATTTCAAAAGGCTTTTATAATACCAAAATCCAGTTATCTAGTAGCAGCATTAGCAATGTTAATTTTCTAATCAGAACACAAAATCAGTAATTATCCATGCCTTCCTTAAGTAAAAGAAGCTGCAGTTCCTAATCAGTAACCCTACAGATCCTTTGATGTTTATGCATAGAGAGGGTACATTCTTCTCTGGATATACCTGTGAGGCTTTCATTAACTCTGGCACGTGCACTGAACACATAATTGTACCACAGAGCCTGACCCTCTCTCGTCTTCGCGCCTCGCACCATCATTCACACCTGCATAAGGCCCACGCTGACCACCACCAGTGGTGCTCTCCTGGTCTTCCCTGCTTCCAGGAAACCATGCTCAGGGATCAGTCGCTCTAATCACACATCTCCAAGGATGTTGGATTGCCAACATGACTAGCCTGTTCTGTTTGCACAGGATTGCATAAGGATTCTATAATCGTAAGGGGACTGGATACACCTCCACAATAGGAATGGCAGTAGTGGCTCCAGAAAAAAAGGTCCACTGATCTCCAGCAGTCACCTGAGGTATTTCCCCTGAATATCCTCCCAGCACCCAGATATTCAGAGCTCATGGGTAATTCTAAGTCTCGTGTAGTTTGCCTTCATGGATCTCTTTCCTAAGGACACAGCTAATCTCTGCTTGAATCTGTGCAAACCTTCTGTGTCCACATTCTTCTTCAGCACAGTCCCATAGAACCACCATTCACCATGTAACAAACCTATCTGCTTGTTTTAAACTTGTTATATACAAGCACTGTTGGGGAAACATGGCAAAAATGTATAAAAAATAAGATATTGGAATAAGTGTCTTTAATTTACACCAGTATTTCCAAAACTTTGAAAGTTTATCCCACCCTCTGAAAAAGATAATCATTTCCATATTTTATTGTTACTAAAAAGTCAACATGCATATAATTTTTCCTTAACTTCCTTCCTTATTATTATTATACAAACTAGTGTCACAAGAGACCTTTCAAGGATCCCTTCAAAGGTTATCTAATCCAGTTTATCTCTGCAAAGAAACACGGAGGTTGGTAGAGCACCCATGGAAATGAAAGGGAAGGTTAACAATTTTTTTTTTTTTTTTTTCCCACAAAGTCTTTTCAGGCAAAGAGTAATGTGTGAGATGTTTACACTACACAATTAATAAATTATTAAAACTAAATTTAAAAGTAGAATAATAGAACAATAGCTCAGCATCTGTTCTTGTCCTTTACAATCAGAGAATTATTTTTTGCTGGGAAAAAGTGTATTCCATGCTGCAAGAAATATAATCTTAAAGTTGATGATAAACCAAAAAGCAATTGTACATCACACACTAAAATTAAACGATGGCTTTAATGGTACCGGGGAAAATGAAACATATTGCTAAGGCTATAAACTTCCTCATGACAATACTGTAAGAAACAAACAAGAAAATATGCATAAGTTTATGTTTATTTTCATGCTAGTAATACATTGTCCCGTAATACTTTATTTGATCTTTTAAAAAAAACTCCTATTTTTCTGACAGAGCACTTTTGGAGAATAAAGGCAACTGTAAAAAAAAATAATAATAATAATAAATCATGAGTTTCTTAGAGTTTCTTACACCTATGTCTAGATATATGTAAATGATATCTAGATATGTAAATGGCTCTGAAGTTGTGCTCCCTCTGTCAAGAAGCTCATCAGAGAATTTTTTTCTTTCTAATCCTGCTGGTAACTCGTTCCCTGGCCTCAAGCACTTTTCTTTCCCCGTTTCTGCTTCTTCCCAAAGAGCACTGAAATGCTTTGAATGTCTTGTTCAGCTAAGCGTTTAAAAGTATGCTTAAATCTACAGATACACATAACTGCAATGACTTTGAGTTAAACTGTTTTTTGTGAAAAACAACAACAACAAAACCCCAAAAAACAACCAAACAGACATTGAAATATTCACTGAGATGGACCTCAAAGAACAATAGTGTCCATACCTTATTTTAAAAGCACAATCACGAAACACACATTGGATGGATGATAAAGTAATACTTGTTTTCACTTGCAGCTTGACTGTCTAGTACACTTACTTTTCATTGATACCTAATAATTTATTTCTGAAGTACAAAAGTGCCCCCTTAAACAACTGGAAGCAGAGAATATAAATGTGCCCTGAAATAATTCTTGCCACTGAGCAGTTTACACCATTGATTTCCTTTTCTTCAACCTTTTGTGTATTGACAGTTATTAAAATAAGAGATTGTTTCTGGCGAGAAAATGAAATTTCTGTCTTTGACCAAACTGTTGGTAACTGAATGCAGATTTAATACTTTCACTCTGCCACACTTATGCACCTAGGAGATGCTATTGAACATACAGCGTATATAGCTGTGCACTGAATCTTTCTGAAGTTTCCAGCTGTCTTAGAAACTATAAAAGGCAGTGGCTTTAGCTGATTCTTTTCATTTTACAAATTAATATTGAAACAGAAGTTGATGGTTAAAGTAACTTCACATAATTATTGATTCCATAATTGGCAGAGCCTACGTATAGGCTCTAGCAGAAACCTTTCTGGCTTTTTTCTCCAGACAGAATAAACTGCCTTTATAGATGCTGACACAATCGTGAGACAAATGGAGCCCTTCTCAGTGAAGTAAGCAACTGCATCTCCCATTAGCTTTCCTGCTGCTGCCACAGCAGGTGTCTTCAGCACACCACTGCTGAAAGTCAGGTCCCAAATGCCTGATCAGTAGAAAACAGCCCAGATTGCTGCTGTTTCCTATGGCAGTGACAATGGGGAGGTCTCCTCATGGCCTCCAGCTGCTGGGCTTTGCCTGGTGGCAAAAATCCTGTGTTAGCCACACACAGTGGAGAACACAAGCTCTGTTTTTTTTTTTTTTTTTTTTAAATTATTATTTTATTTTTTTATTTTTCCTATTTGGGAAAAATATCAGCTCTGTAGCAAAAAAAACACAATGTTTCTGAACATTATTTTATAAGCATGGTTTTTTTCATATCAGGAAATGGGGTGTCCAGTTTCCAGTGTGAAAACTCCCGTGAGTTTTTTGACTTTTTAAAATATGACTTTTTCACTTAAAATAGACCCCTTTCCACACACAGATTATGTTCCCTGCCAAACAAAAAGCAAGTAACCCAGCGGACCTGGGAGGCTCCTTCAGCTTTCCGAGACCCCTGCAACACTTTGACACAGTGGCTGGAGGCATCAGGCAGCCTCTTGGCAAAGCCCTGATCCAGATGGTCAAAGACCACCACGCTGAGGAGCACTGTAACACATATCCACCACCAAGCCTGTGCACAATTCACACATTGTATTAAATGATATTTCATTGCAAGCATCCTAAGACACATGCATAAGACAACAGGATGTTAAGTACAAACTGAGAATTCCCATTTTCTATCTCTGGACTACATCTTTCATTTAAATTACTATTTCAAATTGCGGACATATATATTGCACAGGTGCTATTTATTCACCTTTAGTTTAAAAGCATTCCCAGTTATAATAATTATCTCTAATGATATAAAATTAGGTACTCATCATTTTCTTATAGTTGATTACTCCTCTAAAGACAGCCTGATGGTTAGGCAACAGTGCATTCTGCTATCTAGACTCAAGTTAGAGCTGAGTATGTGATATGTAGTGTATATATCACCTTTGTCACATGCTGCTTTTAATTTACCCTGAAAAATAATTGTTAGGGTAGGTGATTACATGTTTATAAGAGAAAGACTGACTGCAAAGTTCACAATCTAAATATAGCTTTATGTCATTAAATCAATGACATATCATCTGTATCACCCAAATTGATAAACACTGCCTGGAGTATTTATCAAGAAGTCAGTTAAACTTATAATATATTCAAGAACAACTGGAAAGGACACACTTAAAAAATACTAAAAAAATATATTTTATTCAATATATTCAAAGTTTGAATGGGGGCTGTTAAATAATGAGAAATATTTACCATAGAAAATACCAGGATACTAGGGCTGCTCCTCAATGTTTTGTGTTCAGCAGTTCACCTTGCATTTAAAGCTCACTTCCAGAATTCTCATCACACAGGTGATGGATGTACATTTGTCCTATTTGTGGCCCTTTGGTGATGGATGTACATTTGTCCTATTTGTGGCCCTTCTTCCTGGAACACCTTTGAGAGTTCAGACAACTAGCTGCAGCAAAGCAAAATGGAGGAAAGAAAAAATCCACACATTCTGCTCCAGTATCTATTATCTGCACACCAGCCTTCATTTTTCTTTCCTTTCTTTTTTTTTTTCCTTTTTTTTTTCCTTTTTTTTTTTACTGCAAAGCTAGCCTAGTCTATTTGTCTGCCTCCTATTAATGAATTATAAATATACTTGATAATTACACCCTGGTATTTACATTCCTTGCTAAGCAGTGGCACAATGTGTGATGCAAAGCTGTCGCTCTGTGTTAAAAGCAAGGTATGCAGCTCTCCAGGTCTTCTGGCAGCATTTCAAGAAGTCTTGCTAGATACGCTTAGCAGACATGCTCTTAAAGATATGATCACAATGTATTAACCCTAAAGAGTGAAGAAAGGAAAGGAAAGGAAAGGAAAGGAAAGGAAAGGAAAGGAAAGGA
>CM021765.1:189460252-189478523 GCA_011076525.1 Nettapus auritus
AAGGAAAGGAAAGGAAAGGAAAGGAAAGGAAAGGAAAGGAAAGGAAAAAAGAAAAAACACATAATTTCAAGGCATTCAAACAAGCACTAGTTATTTGGCCTATTAAAACCTCTGAGAGTTTCCCTCTGAAATCACCTATTTTTGGAGTAACTGATTATTCACCTTGGTGGTTAGTGTGCTATTAATGACAGTGCTCGCTGTAGCAAGACTGAGGTTGACAACCAGTGTCTGCAGGCTGCCACCTCTGACTGGGAACAGCTGATGTTCCCAGCATTGTTGCCCAGCTTCTTCCCCTGCAAAGATGCCCACAGGAGAGTGGGAGGCACCAGGCACTATTTCTTCCTGTCCCCAAGCCCTTGGCAGCTTTGCCCACATTCACTCATTTTTTATTTCTATCTTTTAAAAAAAGATATATACAGGAGCTTCTTGGTTCTTGGTTTTGAACATAAGGAGAAAAATAAAACAATAAAATAAAATAAAATAACAAAACAAAATAAAATAAATAAAATAAAATAAAACCATGCCAAACCACAGCAAAGACACCATCCCAAGTATACCTGCAAACCATTCATCCTGTTAGCACACAATTATATCACCTAGCTCTCTTCTTACAAAGGCACGCATGTTGGAAGGAGACTAATTTAATGACATTTTCTGCCCCCAACCCTGGAAGCTCTTTCCTTTGTGTCACAGCTTCTTTATTTGACTAAAGATTACCTTAGTCACAAATTAAAACAACAAGTATCTACAGTACCCTTTCTCCTTATGAGAAAGCCTTTTCATATCATAAGTTTTCTTAGTCCTTAGGATAAAAACACTTAACTTTCATGTAGTTTCAGTTAAAACATGAAGTCACTCTGAGGAAAGGCTCTTATTTCTGTTATCTCTATGGAAGAGCACAGAATAAACCCAGTTTTCACTTCCCATTCCTGCCCAGGAAACATAGTATCTCCTTGCTCACTTCTGGTCCTTGTCCTAATCCCAATCCCTGGGTACCAGAAAAATATTACTCTTCCACCAGGTATTCATACAAGCATGGAAAACACCAATGGGAGGTGTGAATATATATATATATATATATATATATATATATAATATAATATTATATATGCACAGCTTTCCAGCCACTGTGCGCCAAGCCTTTAGCGTTGCATGGGGTTGTTGTACATATACATATAATATTATATATATATACACATATATATATAATTAATCCCTGGTATCAATTATGATTGAACAGTGTTGTTGGGAAGTTCATTCTTGCAACACAATGACAGTGTTTCACTAAGACATGGCTCCACTTGCCTCCAGCTCCCCATCCTCTTTTTTCAGGATTACTGCCTCTGCCCCAAGAGACCTGCTCTGACATCCTGGGATGTAGAGCAGATTGGGCAGAACAAACTGCTCAAAATCACCCTCATCCTGCAAGGAGGCAGAACGGGGCAGGAGCAACTCAGGAAATGCTTCTACACTGAACAGTAGAAAACAATAATTAAGAAGAAAGAGTTAAGTAGAGCCTCTAAAATACAGCTGCATATACTACTAGCTGCTCTGGGTGAAATTTAATTTGGCTTTATATCTGAAAATTCTGAAATTTCTCTGGCTTCCATGCACTCTGAGAGGAAGCAAAGCTGTAAGTTAGAACTCTGCCCTAGGAACTTCCAGTTGCTTTTTTTTTTTTTTTTGTTCTCATACACCGTGCTCTAAATAAGCAAAAGGAAGAATACCATCATAGAGTTATTATTTCTGTCATAAATTTTAAAAACTACCTATATGAATAACTGTAAGTCAAAGTCCTTCAGGGACTGCCATAAATCCAAAAACTGTCTGAGTGCTAGATTTAGTATTTGGATCACTGAATTAGCTGACTGAAGTATAAAAAGGCAAACAGCCCTCTGTTAGCTATACACACACACATTTACCCAGACTTTTGGGCAACAGTTTCAAGCAGAAATGAACAATAACTCTGTCCAAGCAAATTAAATCTCATCCATGTTTCCAATGTGCTATCAGATTTCCCATGCCAGGGTGTGTGATGCATCAGCCTCTTTAAGCCTCTTCCCAGAAAGTGTCTCCTAAATGTTTACAATTTTCCAATGTAAATCATACAATCATAGAATCACAGAATGGTTTGGGTTGGAAGGGACCTTAAAGACCACCTAGTTCCACCCCCTCCTGCCATGGGCAGGGACACCTCCCACGAGACCAGGTTGCTCAACCTGTTCTTGAACACTTCCAGGGATGGGACACCCACAGCTTCTCCAGGCAAATTTTCTAGGGCTTTACCACTCTCTTGAGTAAATAATTTCTTCTTAACATCTAAAAGATATTAGGGAGGAATCTAAATCTCCCCTCTTTTAGTTTAAAAGTGTTCCCCTTTTTCTGATCATTATCTGTCCACGTAAAAAGTTGCTCTCTTTTGTTTTTATAAGCCCCCCTTAAGAACTGAAAGGCTGCAGTGAAGTCACCCCAGAGCTTTCTCTTCTCCAGGCTGAACAGCCTCAGCTCTCTCAGCCCTTCTTCATAGGAGAGGTGCTCCAGCCCTCTGATATTCCTTGTGACCCTCCTCTGGACCTGCTCTAACAAGTCCACATCTTTCTTGTGCTGGGGGTCCTAGACCTGGATGCAGCAGTCCAAGTACGGCCTCACAAAGACAGAGCAGAGGGTGCAGCACCTTGCAGTTGGACTTGGTGAACCTCATTAGATTCACTTCTCAAGCTTGTCCAGGCCCCTTTGGATGGCATCCCTATTTTTTTGGTATCAACTGCACCACTCAGCTTGGTGTCACCTGCAAACTTGCTGAGGTTGTACTCAATCTCCCACCACCTATGCCTTTTACAAAGATATCAAATAGCACTGATCTCAAGAAAGACCCCTGAGGGACACCACTCATCACTGGCCTCCAGCTGGACATAGAGCCATTGATGGTGACTTTCTGGGTGCAGCCGTCCAGCCAATTCCTTATTAATTGAACGGTGCACCCTTCAAATCCATCTCTCTCCAATTTAGAGATCAGGATGTTTGGGATCATGTCAAAGGCCTCACAGAAGTTCAGGTAGATGACACCAGTAGGTCTTCCCTTGTCAACTGATGTAGTCACTCCATTGTAGAAGGCCACCAGACTGGTCAGGCATGATTTGTACCTGCTGAAGTCGCGTTGTTTGTCTCAGAACACCTCCTTGTATTTGCATGTTCCATGAAGTCCAAACGGGGAGTTTTAAGTGTTCAAGTCTTCTGTAAATTTTCTATGCTTACATGTGGAAGAAAACTACTAAGAAACCTATTCATTTCTACCTCTATAGCTCAGCCTAAGACACTATCCTAAAATACTAAATTCTAAAGGATCAGAATTATTCCAGGACAACTTCTGATATCTGGCTTCTTGTAGAACAGCTGGCTGCCAACTTCACACAGGAAGTGGCAGCGCAAAGCTGGGAACAATCACATTCAGGTTGTCCTGGCAGTCACTATTACTTTGGGCTACTTTGGTTTGCAACTGGCTGTACAAAGAGACAGAAGTGTGGCATATCCTGGCTTTTAGGAAGTCTGAGAAATTCTTTGTTTTCTTGATGCTGAGCATTGAAGTAGCTACATCAGTTAACTCAGGTGACAAATATAACTTATTCAGTCACCCCTGGCATGGATGCAGGAGATAGCCTGCTATGTTATTGTCTTCTGACAGGTTTTGGATGCTTCCATCTCTGTTTGGACCTACTGAGAAAGATGAGAAAAAGGGACAGGGTACCACTAAAAGTTGTAGTTTTTCTGTATTCTTAAGCTAAACATGGAAATCTACAAGCTGCACCACCAAAAAAATAAAAATTAAAAAAAATAATTTAAAAAATCAACTAGGATTTTAAATTACTTTGCTATTTTTGTGTCAGTGGAAAAAACTACACTGCTAGCTTATTATGGTCACACACATCCTTAAGGAACTTATCATCATCACAACACTAACAATAGGTACAACTTTCTGAAAGATTCACACTGAACATTGTAATTTTAATTAAGTATGGAACGCTTTTGAGGGGCCAAGAAAAGGCCCCAAATGGTTTTATTACAGTAGATGGAAGCTGCTCGTTTAGCTCCAACAGAGTGCAGACAATGCTTTCACAGATAGGACTGGAAAGGAAAGTAAGTGTATTACCTTAATGCACAGTTTAAGAAAGCAACAGGCTTAAAACTACACTTGTGTGCTGCAATTCTGGTTGCACACATTTAAATCTCACTAATGCTATCAAGATCTACATGTTGTGCAGTCAAGAAAGGAAAATGCCTTATGTAGGCATGCTCCCTCTGGACTGAAGAGACACTTTACCCTTTACTGCTCTCCTGTCCATTATAGCAACATGGGGGAAAGCCCTTCCCCATGCTGCTGATTCCTCTCATTCACGTTCCCCTCAATAATTTGTGCAATCAATAGCTCACAGATGTGAAGGGGAAGGTGGCAGTACAGCCCTTCTTGGCCACACCAAAGCAAAGTGAGGAAGAAGCTGAGGCACTGGAGAGACGTTTCTCAAGGGGATGATGCTGACAGGGGATATCCACAGCTTTTCAAAGGTGTAATATTATGCTGGATCTCATTTTTGTCTCACAGACTCTATATATGTGCAAGGAACCACAATAATTATTATTATCCTATTATTGTAATTGCTCAAAGGATTTTCTGCTAGTCTCCCATTTAGCATAGTATGTGAAAGGCTGACAAAGGAAATGTGATTAAGGTGTGAAGCTCTAGTGCCTGCCAGCTGTACTGAAGTGCAAAAGATTCCCATCATAAACAGTAACTGAAAGAATGATGGGCTTTCTAGGGCTTTCATCAGGAAATAAAAATACACGAGTCCTTCAACATCTGTCACAAACCCAGAGAAGAATGGGGGAAAGCAATCCAATCCATTAGTATAAACTCTTTTTGCGGTACAACTCCACCACTCCCTCCTTCCATTCACTCCCTTAAAATATTAAAGTGTCGACCATGACGGAGTCAGGGGCAGGCTGGGATGAGCAGGACAGAGCTGGAAGCAGGCACAATTTTTCTGAGGCTTTATCATGATGAAATCTCTTTCCTGTTTGCAACCCAGACACCATCTCTTCTTGCTCTGTCCCTTCCCTGCTTTCCCTCCAGTGGTTAAGCTGATGGCTATCTGTAATCAATACGGCACAGGCACTGAAACAACGTGCTGGAGCCAGAAGCTGCAGTGGCGTGTCCCCAAGCATGGGGCAGGAAGGAGGAGGGTGGCCCAGCTCACAGGAGACCAGCCACCTGCAGGACAGTGGCACTGCTCTGGCTGTGTGCAGCTTGGAAGAAACGTGTCCACATCTGCTGGCAGAGCCTCCTCTTGCAGACTGCTCCTCTCAGCACAAAATGCTGTGGCACCTTGCAGGAACCAGCAAGCAGGAAGGGAGGGCAGTGGATGCAAACCCACACAATTATCTCACAATTTCAACCGTCCTCTTAGCCTTATGCTCTTCCATGTCTATTAATGCCTGTTGTACTCCACTGGGCATGTTGGATGAGTTGTTACATTCCCTCCCGTACTACGTTTTCACAAACATCTGTCCAGCTTAAAGTGTTTCGAAGTCTTGTCAGCATACACCAGCTGCAATCCCTAGGTCACAAGGACCAGCAACCTCCCTCACCCTGGAATAATGCTGCTTCGTAAATACATGGCGCCTGATGCATCTTGAACTCCTTCACCCACTGCAGAAACTGACGGTGAACATAAACTTCAGGTGTGCGGCCTTACATGCATTTGCATTAACTGTGCCTGTTCTTTTCTGCATTAGGAATTTAAAAACACCTCGCCATATTTCCAGCTGATCTAGGTAATAACTGTGTAATAAATCATTTTAGCAAACCATTTTATGGATGGAGTGGTAGTAAACAGGATGCTGCAAGTACCGCTATTAGTACAACATAATTAATTGTTGAGGTCTTATGTTACCATTTCTCCCTGTTTTAATGACTTATGGTAAAGGAAACAAAACATTTGTCCTTTTTTTTCCTCTTTCTATATGTATTTGCTATTCAGAACAGTGCAACAGATCATCAAAGACAGATATGGGAACAGTTCTTGTATTTCTTTACTCAGGCTTTTGCTTTCTGCAAATATTCTTGTACATTAAATCTCATTCATCATCATGTTTGTGTTCAGCCTGCCATCTCCTCTGACACACAAAGCAGATGAAACCAGGGACTTCCAAAGCTAAATTCATAAGTCTTAGTATCTTAAGCTAACAGCCTAACCCTCCAGGTGAAAGCTGTAATAGATTCACATCCTCTGTGGCTCATAGAAAGTGAAAAATGTGGAACTTACATGACCATTAAGTTGTATTTGTTGGTAGACAAACTGTGAATACGAATGATGAGGATTAGCATACCTTTATTAGCAAAAACATACTTAATGGTCTTTGAACCTGTGTAACAACTTTATACTACCTGTGCTTCAAGCCATACTCTCTGCTGTGGGGTTGGAATGTACTGTTAGGAGAAGGATAAAAACCACATCCTTTGTGTCTACTGGAAGCATTTTTTTCAAGAGAACTTGCAAATGGCTCCAGCAATTCCCTAAATGTCTTGCTGGGACACGGGTCTTGCTACCAAGGGTGTCCCACATTGCCCTTCTCCTCAGGCAAGATGCAGCACCAGCCAGCCAGAACAAACCTCCAGGGACTGTGGGGGCTGCACAGCTGGGATGAGTGGGTACAAACTGTGCTGACTGAGGTTTCTCTCTAAATCAGAGACCAACAACAAACGCAGCAGGCAACTTTTTTTTTTCTTTTTTTTTTTCTTTTTTTTTTTTTTTTTTTTTTTTTTTTCTCCTGCTTGCCTATACTCTGTATAGCGTCTGTACTCCACACAAAGGTAAAGACGGTGGGCAATATATATAAATGATGTGTTGATGGCATGACAATTTACCCATACTTCTTCTAGTCTTTAATTCAAAATTGGATTTCTTTGGAGAAGGTGGTTACCTAGCCAGAAAAGAATTATGGGTTTGATAAAGAAATTACTTGAGAATGGCTGACTAGCATCTTGTTGGCCAGACTGGGTGATCAAAATGGTCCCATTTAGCCTTAAAACACAATAAAATGTGAACATTATTACATGCTACCCACTCTCATGTTTATTTTGATGACCTTCTTTTTCTTCTTTGAGGCATTGATGCCAGACAACAATTCATCCCCCAGACTGCTTCCATATCTTTACTGTATCATCTGTAAGGACTTATAATGTGGATCACTTCCATATGGCACCACTCCTGATCTGCCAGTCACACACTTACATGATGCATATGAAATACTGCAACAGATGCAGTTGTATGTCGTCCCAATACCCCAGTGTCCTCTTACACACTTTTCCTTGGACATTTGTTTGTGCCTCCACACAGCAGCTCCCATTCTTCACCTCTCCCTCTCCATAATAACACAGCACTTGAAGTCTTGCCTTGTTGCTTTTACCACCCAACAGAAGCATTAAACAAGGATACCAATCAGATAAAAAGGACTTGAGAAAGAAAACACCCTGACCAGCTCTCCACTGGAGGCCCCACAACAGCTAGATAGAGAGGCAGCACTACCTGGGTGTGTAAGCAGCCCCAAAAGCCAGCTTCCTATCTGGCTTGGGTTTTCTACTAGAGTAGAAGGGATAGATTAGGAAAATTTTCAGAGTCAGTCAAGAGCACGTAATTATTGTTTTTCAAAGGATATTATTCTCCCAGCTGCAGTGTTTTTGAAAAGTCCTCTCTTAAACACTCTTCTCAGTTTAAATGGATAGAAATGACCAAACCTAGAAGAAGAAAACCTGGAGGACATAGATAATAAAATGCCCTACATTGACTCTGCCGAGACTGTGGCTCTGTTAATCTTTGTTTCTTTCTCCCCATCAGCTTAAAGGACTTTAAAAAAAGTGCTAAGTGTACTGATGCATATGTGCTTTTAATATTATAGGTTTTTACTTCTGAATTTTACATGAATTTATCTGTGCTTGATAAAGTGCTTTTTGCTTATACTTGATGCTATTTTCCAGACCTGCACACTGCACAGTCCAGACCCCTATCTCACATTAACTAGTAGTGTGAAATATTGGTTTTGTACATCACGAATATTTAAGCAGAACAAGAATCATTTGAGGACCAGTAATACTTTACATTTTGTACTCTCTTTGTTCTAGAAGAATTTCCTTCCTTTCCCCAGCTTCTACCTTGAATATGTATTACATGAATCATTTCATCCACTGAGGAAACAGGTATGACCCTGACACTGAAAAAAAAGGCCACATGAAATGTTTAACAAAATGAAATGAAGCGTAACACTAGGCTGTGAAATAAATTAACAAGAACAGACTATTTTGCACCATAATTCCTAATTATTTTGTATAATAATTTTAACACATGCATTGCCTTTTACAGCAAAATGTGGAAATTAAAATTCTCTGTCTGTTTAGGAGATTTGAAAACTGAGACAAAGAAAGAGTAGAGGTCCCAATTCTTTTCAGCAATTAACTTGCACTACCTGTGAGCTTTTTTAAAATATCTGTTTGATGGATATTCATTGGGAAATTCTGAATTGTAAGAACAAGTGACATGCACATAAAAATGAAGTTCAAATTTTATGGGCTTAAGAGAGTACTATGCAAATATACTATAAAATCAACCAGAAGATGTGCATGCAGAAATGGCACAGAATCTACACCAGAGAAAGTCTGCAAGTGAGAAACTGAGGAACTGCTACAAACTGTCAAAAGCTGATGTATTTTAATATAAGTCTTCAAAATGTGTTAAAGCCTTTCCATACAAAGAATCTAATAAACAAGCAGGTGAAAAGTGTAAATGCTTTTTTTTTCTCTAGTGCTCTATTTGTATTTACAGAAAAAACCCTGCAGTCACACTCATGTCATCCATGACTTTAGAATATAGAAAAGTACTTCACAAGACTGATTTTTTCAGGAGTAATGTTTACAGATAAATACAACACTGAAATGGCCTGTGGAAGTCAAGAAAATCACTCAAATGTCATTATTTTTAAGTAGGCAATTACAGACCAGAGGTCCAATTTCTAAACATAAATATTTAAAAAAAAACAAAAACAAAAACAAAAAAACCACATGAGTTAAGCAATTTAATATGTTTTAAAAATTGAGCAATTAGAGAAAAGAATGATAACCCGTTAATCTTGCAAAGAAGCTGATTCCTACTTCCTTCAGACCACAATCCCTGCTCAGGTAAAGCCCCTGTTTAAAACACTAACAGCTCTGCCTGTGGAAAGAACTGCAGGACAAGGGCCAATATTTGAACTGGACCTTGTTAATGTTAGTATATATGGCCAGCACTCAGCAAGAGCAGCAGCTTGTAAATACTCATACAGGTCTTCCCCTTTGAGTCCCACAGAAAGCTTGTCTATAATTGGCTTCTGAAGAATGTTGTGAAGAGGAAGAATAGGTCAGGTCTTTACACTGCATGACCAAAACAAAGATGACATGTATGTGTCACCCTTGTTCCACCTTCTTACCATAAGGAACCAGAAATATAACAAACTTCTGCAGTTGTCTGAATAAACCAGGCAGATGCTTCAGGCAGGACTATGGGAAAAAGAATAGGGAAGAACCCAAATTCTCACAAAGGAGTAACACTACTGAGATGAGGCGGCTGACCTATACTATATCACACAGACAGGGACAGATCACAGAATCACAGAAAGTCTAGGTTGGAAGAGACCTACAAGATCACCGAGTCCAACCTCTGACCTAACACTAACAAATCATCCCCTAAACCATATCCCTAAGCTCTACATCTAAATGTCTTTTAAAGACCTCCAGGGATGGGGACTCAACCACTTCCCTGGGCGGCCTATTCCAGTGACTAACAACCCGTTCAGTAAAGAAGTTTTTCCTAATATCCAACCTAAACCTCCCCTGGAGCAACTTTAGCCCATTCCCCCTCGTCCTGTCACCAGGCACGTGGGAGAACAGACCAACCGCCACCTTGCTACAGCCTCCTTTCAGGTACCTGTAGAGTGCGATAAGGTCACCCCTGAGCCTCCTCTTCTCCAGGCTAAATCTAGATCTTCTAGAGTGCTCAGCAATAAGCAGTTCCCATTGGAAAGACAGCTGCTGCTGAGTACTCTGGAAATTACTAGAACATACTCTGAATGCCAAAATGTAAGGTGACTTCTTTTTTAAACTTAGGTGCCTGAAAACATATACTTCAAATATAGCATTTTTAAGAGTATTCACCACAATTTAATCCATATCCGTATCGTTAAAATCCAGTAAGATCTTTGAACTAAAAAAAAACCAACCAACCAACCAAACAAACAAAAAAACCCCCAAAAGTTATGTAAGAAACCACACCAGAAAGAAGAAGAAAATGGAACTTCTGAGAAAATGGTTAGAAGTAAAACAGCACCAGATTTTCAGAACAAATTGAATAAATTTAATTTCCCAAATTCAAAAGAGAATTCTTGATCTAAACAGGAATAAATTGTCTAGATTGACTTTGTGTCCCATCACATAACTTAGATATAACTATCCCCACAAAAGCTGCAGGAACTCCTGCCCAGGCCAATCCAGAGGATTTTGTGCAGTGCTAGTCCAACATCATTATCTCAAGCCAAATATACAGAGGAATGGAAATCCAAAGAGGAGGCCATTTTTCCTTTTAATTACACTGGTCCAATCATATGGAATTCTTCATGTTGGAAATAGCACAAAATTCATCCTGTTTAAACCAGTCGTGTACTAAGGAGTAAGACCTGAGAAAAGATTATTTGGCCCTATGTGTTTAAATACAAAGAGCTTCACCTGCTCCCAACCTCAATTTGCACAATTCATACTAGGATGTAAAATAGTTAAGATATCAAAGCACACGGCTTCGTCTCTCATGAACAAGCAAGACTCAAAACAATCAAGGCCTAAAAATGAAATGCATGAGCTATTTTGACTAGCATTCAAACTTAGATTGCAATGATAAAGCTGAAGTTAATCAATTTAATTCACTTGTTAAAGTGTTTTGTCCTATGCAAGAAGCACTGCACTGCACTACGTTGACTTCTGCAGGAGGAATGAAGGACTACAATCTTAATTATTAATCCCATGAAAGGAAGATGAAATTATTTTTGTAGCCTCTAATAAAGCTTTTGAGTTTACAGTTTTAGCCAGTCCAGTAACATATTAGGGCAAAAGCCTTATTTCGTGCCAGAAAAATGCATGTTCTGAATTTTCACTGAAGAAACCTGATTATATTTCAGCAAAGGCCTATCATTTATTTTCCTAACAATGACGTTGAAAATTAAATCCAAACTCTGATGGATTGGAGCTATTGATGGCTGATTTTCTCTTTGCTGTACAGCTATTCTACAAGGACCACATTTAGAGCTATTAAACTCTAAATGCAGATCTTCTCCTAGGTACACATATACAAAATCCTCCACACATAGCTAATGGCACCTAAGTACACATGTATTCTTTGATTCCATCAGCAAGTTCTAATAATATAAATTTTTAGAGAAATTGTTTTCAAGAATTGGAGTCTAATTTGAGATAAACTCCATATATGAAAGCGAAACACTCAATTCAAATTGTTTTTTGTAATCACTCCTATCTCAGAACAGTAAGATTTAATCCAGTTATGTTTCTCTAGGCAACTGGTACACTATTTGCTTTTGCAGTTCAAATCTTACCGTATGGTATGCTTTTATGGTAACTCTCAGTATACTCCAAACTGCATCTTTGGGAATACTGTACTGCTCTTGGCAGCAAAAGAGCAGTTTTGGGACTGCTCAGCTTGGAGAAGAGAAGGCTCAGGGGCGATCTCATCAAAATCTATAAATACCTGAAGGAAGGGTGCAAAGAGGATGGAGCCAGGCTCCTTTCAGTGGTGCCCAGTGCCAGGACAAGAGGGAAAGTGCACAAACTGGCACACAGGAGGCTCCCTCTGAGCACCAGGCAGCACTTCTGTGCTGGGCAGGTGACAGAGCACTGGGACAGGTTGAGAGGTTATGGAGTCTCTTCGCTGGTGATCTCCAAAAGCTGCCTGGACTTGGTCTTAAGCAGCCTTTTCTGGGTGTTTCTTCTTGAGCAGGGGTTGGATGAGACCTCCAGAGGTCCCTTCCCACCTCACCCACTCCATGATTCTGTGAAAATATCATTTGTCTCTATGACACTTCAATTTCTAAATAAAGAACACCACAGTTTAAAATGACATGGATCATTAAGCTAAGGTTACACTCCCATTGCTAAACTGAGTTGTAATTATTAAAGCAGAATTAGTAATCAAATTTCATGAAAATCTTAGCAAATGAAAGCTGAAAATGCTTTAAGTGAAATGACACATTGTCCTGACATGAAAGTAGTACTATATCTGAGTCTGTTTCCTCAGCTTTCTGAATACCACAGTAGAAAAATTAACTTCCCAATGACACCACCTCTGCCCTCACTACCACGCATCACAAGGCCAGATAAGGATCCACAGAGAGGCCAGGATGAGGAGGGAGGCTCCTGTCTGTCTTTGGGACTGACTCCTAACTTAGTGAATCTTAAACAGAAACTGCATTCTGGTGATGCAGAATCAGGCTCACTAAGATCAGATCATCAACCCTGCCTTAGAACAGTAGGTGTAAAAGTCAAAGAGACAAACTGCTGGAAAAAAAGTAAAGTTATTCCAAGACACTTTTTTTTTTTTTTTTCTCATCCATGTGACATGTTCACAACATACATCTGTTGTTCAACAGTATCTACTGGGATTAAAATTTTGTAAGAACTGAATTGTGTGGAAGATGAAACATAAGGAGTGTCTGGTTTGTCCCAAATTACACATATTAGGAACATATTCATCTCAGAATACACATGATGTTGAACTGACTCAAAGGGAAAAGCTTTAGTTTTAATAGGAAACACTGATGAAACACTCAAACCACTATATTTTCTCACCCATTTAGCCTAATCCTGCAGAACTGCAAGGCTGGTTATACACTAAGGATTTTTGAAACTTCAACAGGAAAATGCACAAACACAAGACAGGAGTTGGAAGGTAGATGGTTCTCTGTAAAATGGTACAGCTTCCTCTCAAAAGTATGCAAGCAGGTTTAATGTTGACTGCTTTGCTGAAATACACTAATGCAATGTAGACGGTGCATGGAATGGAGATAATTTTCCAGTGTTCAGTTGAAGAATAAATATATACAATGCTCTCCAGAAATCAATCCATAATTCCTATGCCTGAAATCAAGCTAAAGCTGGATTTCCAATCATGAGCAAAATCTCCTGCTTGTAACGTGCAAGCCAATGTATGCCAATAGTTGAATGTTTCAGCTTTGGTGTATTGTGTTCTGATGAGTAAGAATCTTGTACTATTCATGTTTTGCAATAATTTCAGCTCTCTCTGTCAGTAAGAGAGATTCTCTGAATAATGTATGCAGTGCAAAAGAAACGAACAGAGTTTAAATAAAACACGCAAGTGGGAAGGGGAAAGAAGAAAAAAGACTATCTCCAAACTGATACAGATCAGATCCCATTTGCTGGCTTACAATAGAGTATGTGTGCTTAAACAAACTGTTTCGTATGCATTCACACTTAAGAATAAATATAATAACGTCTGGGTCTTTTCGAAGAAAACTAAAACATGCATGACAATCATTATGAGATATATATTAATAGGATATACAAAATCACTCCAATTCCAAAACTACTCCTGGATGAACATGTGTCTGTATGTTTTTATCTGGTGAAAAGAAAAAATAATCCACTTTTTGCCAAGATTGCAGTGAGCTACCTACCAATACGCCCTTCATAATCCTTTGAAATTGTCTGTTTACTGTCCCTAACACATGCACATTCAGAGCAGGCCCTGAATCTTCACAAATAACCTCTGCAGCAAATGGAAACAGAACTAGAGGTAACTGGTCATGTCTTAGATCTTCATGCTTGAGCTCACCTGCATATTCAGTTCAGTCCAGCAGCTCTAATGCTTTTTTACTGTGTATCTGGAGACCTGTGTGCGCTGAGGAATTTTTCTATACAAATAGCAAGATCCAAAGCCACTGTTTCACAGGGGTTTGGGAAAGAGTTATCATTTCATATTGGCATGAAATCACTTAATTCAGAGCTGATGGTGGGGGTTCTTTAATTAGGTTAGAAAATCTCTCACACATCTGTGCTTTAGAAGCCTCTGTCAAGCCAGAAAATTCAATCACATGGAAGTCAGTGTCCTCCAGCCATCAGACAATTGATTTTTGCAGGATTCTGCTCATATTTAGCTTAAGGGACTTGTGATATGTTCATTCAGTTGTCAGTCAGTTTGCCTATTTTTCATTAGGAGAACATTTGTTGTTTAAAAATTATTGTATGGTATTAAAACGTTTTTTAAAAAAATAAGAAAGTCAGATTATTAGCACAATACTACAAAATGTCAAATAAATACAAGCTTGGGCTAAAAATATGTGTTGGTTTAAGTGGGAAGTACAGACCTAAAGGAGGCCTGTAGGATTATGTCTATTTAAAACAGGCACGTACAGAATTATATTAGCATACACACAAACATATACATTTACTTTTCCTCTTTCTCTACCTCCCTCCATACTGTACAGATTCATTGTCTCTGAGTCATTAAACTCCTTGGAACTGAAAATGGGTTCAGTTAAAAAAATAATAATAATAAAAAAAAGTAAAAAAAAAAAGTACCAGGTTATGAATCACTATTTCTATAAATCACAGCAAATACAAGGGACAGGTTTTCCTCAGTTAAAACTGTGCAAGCTAAACGTAACCTAAGGTGGTTCAAAATGAGAGAGAAGAATCTACTGTGGATCATAATGAGGGAAAGTTTTGGACAAACCCTTTTTTAAACCTAAGGCATTAAAGTCTTACACACAGAAGTGGTTCAACTTCAGATAATCTCAAACGTATGCAAATCAGAATTAATTCACTAAGATTCCAACAGAAATACTCTCCACAATACCCCTAATCCAAAAAGTAACAATAGCCTCTGAAATTATTTGGTAGAAGTGGCTGTGTAGGCAGAATCTTAGATAATTGACTATCCAAAAATACTGATTTTGATATAGAAAATTTTTAATTCCCTCCTCCTTCACTAAAAATTAAGGTTTAAAAAAGCTACTTTGTCATTCGTCTTCATGGACTATATAATCAGTGCCTGCAAAAGTTGACATGCACTGTAATATTTTCTCAATGAGCTACACATGCACAGATCTGATGCCTTCCAGTTTCAAAGAACCTTCTGAAATGCTTTCTCCTTATGGAATCTGATATTGATTTTCACGCTAAACACAACTAATACATTGCTTAATATAGAATTCAGGCTTAATAAGACATCAATCTATCCTGCATAAAATGAATGGAGCCATTTTGGCAGCTCAGAAGCTTTTCCTGTTAAATAAGGTGGCAAGGTCATCTGAAACTTAGAGTACCAAAGTCTCATATAAATAAATTCAGCGATCTTTCAGTAAAAAATATATGAGAACTGCACAGTACATTGTATGTTTACATATTAAAAAGTGACACAGAGATGGCTGTGAGAAACTGGAGAGAAACATAAGACATATTTAAAAGGCATAATGGACAGTAAGACCTTCTCCAGAATGTTTCTATTTTAAACTCACTAGGTAATGTTGCTTAGGGCATCTACTTCCAGAGGCAATTCACTCCTGAATGAAGAGAATGGATTTGAAAACTTAAAGGCCACAGAACAAAACCTTTAGAATCAAATCCTGAAATATGAACATCTAAGTAGTAATGCTACTACAGTCTTCAGCTTTGCCACACTGTATCCCACTGTCTTACATAATAAAATGAATTCCTTCTTACAAACCTCATATATGTGAAGATGAATAGAAATGATGCTTTGCCACTTTCCGAGACTGAGAAGTATCCAGCATGTGTTTTAGCTACTGCTAAAGACCCTGAGGTGATCTAAATGTAGAAGGTCACCTAATTATATTCTTCTTAAAAAAAATAAAATAAATAAATAAATTAAAAAAAAAAATAGAGAAAATGATGTTGCTGTATTTGGTAAGGGCATTTCATTTTCTATTTTCCTTTCATGGTGTATGTGCATCTGTGCGCGCGCGCGTGTGTGTAAAATATATAGTAGGAAGAGAATATTTGTTCCAGTTGAGGTGGTCTGTGAAATCACGTAGATCAGATACTAACTTGATTTGGCACCAATGTATGGATGCATAGAGACATATCCACAGGATGTATGCATTACGAGATCATAAGAGACATTTACAACCTAGAATATAAGAGCAGGGCTGCCTCAAGTGACATCACCAGATCAACTGCAGCGTCAACCAACTCAGATATATTATCCTGCACACCACTGCTTCCCTGTCTCCCTTCCAAGCATTAGAAAAGCATTTGTGAGCACAAATATTGTCATATATTTTGAAATATATGCAAGGCACACCACACCTGAAAGCGAACAAGAGTAACTGTGGGGTTTATGGACAGATCGAGACATTCATAATTTTTCTTTCCAACAACAAAATTCATCTCCATAGAAACCAGAAAGCAAGAAACTACAGTAATAACACTAAAGTAAATGTCACATCATGTTAGTCAGCACAAAGCAGGAGAGGAGATTTTGCTCCACTTAGAACTAACAAGGACTGCTGCCCCTTTTCCTCTTCTGCTACGGGAATCTACACTGAAAACAGACTTACTGATGTATTTCGAATGCAAGATAATGAAGCGGTTTCCTGTTATTTTCACTGCAATTTACCCATAAGGTGGTCAGATCAATGGCACGTTTACTTACAGGCATTTGTTACAGCGAAGCTGTTAGCTGTTTCAATGTTGTCTACATGAGGAACCAAATTAAAAGGTGCTTCAGATGCATTGGGGCTGGTGTTATGAAGAAAAATTGCTAATCGAAAAGCAGTATATTCCTGATCTGTGTTCCTGATGAAGAGACCACCTACAAAAAACAGAGAAAAAAAAAGCAAAAAGCAGAGGAAGGAGGGTGAATAATTGACAAGCTACTTACTATCTTGCAACAGCAAGCAACTATCTCTCCCAGAGCTGCACAGTAAGGCAAGTCCTAAGACTTTAATGGGTAAGGAACTAATCATATTCATAATCACAACCGCTGCCTTAAATCACTGTCCTCAATCAATTTTAACCTCCCTGATGCATTCATGCTTCTTTTCCGACTTCTCAGTTTCCAGCCTTTCATATATAAATACCCAGATTTGGCATGATTACATTGACCTTTGAAAGTGTTTAGCCTCCACCTCCCTGCTACCGAACACACTGGTAAATCAGCTACTCAACAGCCTCTTACATTAAGTGGCGGGCTAATTAAGGAGAACGATGCTTTCTGGATTAAAATAAAATACCAACTCAGTGCAGGAGAATCTGCGCTGAATGGGAATATAATGAACTTTGCTCCTCTGCAGCCATGTGCAGGCTGGGTGCAGCTCAGCCTTATTAGCAACATCTTTACAAGTCCACGAGAAATGATGCAGTGATGGAGCTAGGCTGGAAAGAATTCAGCTAGCTGCGTCCCATCTGAAACACTGCCGAAATGAGGTAAGCAGGAGGAGACGGGAAAAGGGTGGGGAGGGGGCACAGGACTACACGGAGAGGCTTGCAAAATCCAAACTTTCCAACTGTGGAAAGGTAAAGAAGGACAGGGTTGCCTTTACCCTCCACCCCTGCCAGCTACCGCAAGCTCCAGTGCACGTAACTCGCCATCCCTCTGCGAGCTAGGAGAAAGCGGGGGTGCTGGCGGGGGCCGAGGCAGCCCAGGGGCATCTGCCCCAAGCCCCTTCCTCTCCTACCGATCCCACACACCCAGGAGCAGGAACGAGTTTCGCAGAAGATGAGCATCCCCCTACATCAGGGGCACACACACACGGACATGTACACACAGACACACATGAGCACACATACACAAATACACGCGGACTTTCCGTGAAGGCAGGGAAATGGGAGGGTGGCAGAGGAAAAATCTGCAAGCTGCCTTCAGAGCAGCCTTTCCAACTCACTTTGCAAAGGCTTGAACCCCTGGACAAACGCACACAGCCCAATGCAGCGCTTACCTATTTGCACACTGCTAGGAAAAGCTCCCATTGCTAGTCCCCAAAAGCCAGAAAACAACAAGACAAGCTGTCTGCAAATTATCCTCATCTTCTCTTTTGCCTCTCTCTCTCGCCTTCTCCCGCTCGCTCGCTAGATGCTGCTCAGAGAGGCATTGAGGATGAGGCGGCTACAAACAAAACCAAGAATAATAATAATAATAATAAAAAAAAAAAA
>CM021765.1:189478623-189489897 GCA_011076525.1 Nettapus auritus
TTCTTTCTTTCTTTCTTTCTTTCTTTCTTTCTTTCTTTCTTTTTCCGGATTTTTTTTTTTTCTTTTGTCTTAGTATTTGCTCGCTATCCTCCGCCTCTCGCTCTCAGCCTCTCTACCCGCCGTTTCAGCAAGCCATCCCGCCGCACCGGCTTTTTCCCGCAGTCTCCATCGCCGGGGAGCGGTGTGTGTCCGGCTGCGATGCTTGCACATGCAGAAGATGGTGGGGAGTTTCGCGGCGGGGGGGGAGCGTCTAGTGGCGGCGCGGCGCGGCGCGGTGCGGGCGGACATGCGCCGTGTGCCCCCCCCCCCCCTTCCCTCCCCTACTCGTCCAGACCCCCCCTCCTTTTTTTTTAATTTTTATTTTATTTTATTTTTTTTATTTTAACCCGCCTCCCGCATCCTGCCCGCACCGCCAAGCATCTTCCGCGCCGCCTCGCGGAGCCGCCCCCGGCTCCTTGAGCGCATTGCAGCGTCGGCGGCCGGAGACTTTTAGGGTTTTAACCCATCCATCTCCCCTACACCCCCAAAAAATCCTCTTCTGGCCCCTCGCACATCCGCGGGCGCGCAGCGGCGCGGAAGTTTGTACCGCGGGGCCAGAGGGCAAGGTCTGCCCCGGGCAGTGTAGGGGACGTGGCTGAGGCTGCTGTAATTAAGGGCTAATTATTATTAATGAAGGTTTCAGGGCGTATCCGCATGTGCTGAGCGGCTGCGGAGCGAGGGGGGGCTCCGCAGAGCAGCGGGACACTTCTCGCCGCCGGGGTTTGCGGCAGAGGAATGAAGCCCGGTGGGGGGGAAGCGCTCAGTGCTTGTGGGCACTCGTGGCAAAAGGAGGGAGAGAGAATGAAAGGGAAACTTCCCTGCTCCTATGCTGCCTCCTCTCTTATTTATTTTTTTATCCCCCCCCTTTTTTTTTTTAATGTGTGTATATTAGGTGGGAAAAATAATGGAGCTTTTCATGACTAGACACTTAATTTTTGGTGGCTTTTTTTTTTTTTTTTTTTTTTTTTTTTTTTTTTTTTTTTTTTTTTTCCTGAGCCTTGGAAGTCCCACAGAAGTGGCTGCCAGAGGTCTGGGGATATTGCAGTTCATAATTAAAAGATACATATAATAAATGGTAGGTAATGAAATCATCCAAAAATAGCTGTATGTCAGAGACAAGAGCTTCTAGTTTTACCTGTGGCTTTGCAGAGAGATTTCTGTCAGTCTTGGGGGATGACTGGTGCTTCAATAAATTAATTTCAAAATGTTAATTGGCAATATGGAAGAATATGGATTTTTAAGGTGAACTTTGTTGTTCAAACACATTTGCTCCAACACCAGAATTCTGCCTGTTTTCAGCCAGGCTTGCTTTCTTGCCATATTGTTATATCCTGTGTCTTCAGGCTGTCCTGTTTTGGGGGTGAAAGACATCCCCTTTAACTGCTGCAGAGGGTGACAGTGATTTCTGAAGAATGATACTGAGTTCCTCAGTGTTAACCATGTACTCTGAAGAGCAAGCAAAGAGCACTGACAACAGCAGTCACATAAAGCTATTTGCATGGGCAAGTGCAGGTGTGTGCGACTCTGCGTGTGGTTGGCAGAGTGCGAACGTCATGTAAATAAATTTCTCTGAGAGATTCCTTTGCAGATCAATGGCAAACAGACTTCACCTGCATTTTAGGACACTCACTCCTTTATTTTTCAGCAAGTCTTCTATTTTCCTTTACTTTCCCTCCACGTATTCCTATCCCTCCTCTGAATCTGCAGACCTGTGCTTCACGTTATTTACTGATGGCTTTTTGTGACCGCTGCTTTTGCTCTTGCTTCTTTTTCTTCCTCCTCCCTGCCAAGAGATTCTTTGTCTCCCTAAATTCTCCAAAAAATTCAGTTCTTCCTTTCTTCTGTCCTTTAGATTCACTTTTTGACTTTGGAAATCAAAGTAAAAAGTAATGAAATGCAATAGTATTTCCATTCCATAATGGCTGGATGATTCGTCACCACCAGTAGAAGCAAGTAAACATGGAAACACATAAAGCATTTAGTTAATTTGACACATGGTCATATGAACTCATGCCAAATGTATGTAAAAAAGATCAGGTTTTAGACATATGTCCATTATATTGACACAGTAAGTTACTGCCTATCAACTAAGCTAAGAAGAATGCTATCTTTTAGTCTCTTTCAAATATAATGGTAACATGTTAAATTTAATTCAAGAATCTGCAGGGACCATTTCATGCATTGGTCTAACTTGAGCTGACCAAGAGTCTAACCCAGCAGCTCCTGTATCAAGTCTGTAATTTCTGTTGGATTTGAAACATATATTTTAGTGAAACATCCAATCTTGATTTACAGACTTCAAGAGACAGGAAATCCATCACTTTCCTGGGTAAGTTGTTCCAGTTGTTACCTACTCTCATTTGTTAAAGCCTACATTTGTCTAGTTTTGGTTTCTAATGTTGGGTATCAGAGATGAAGCCAGTACTCCAGTTAGCAGTATCACCCTGCCAGTGGTGTTCTGGAGATATTCCCATCCTGTACTTGGTACTCCCCTGTTTACACATCTCAGGGTCATTTCTTTAGGTCTAGATAACGGAGAAAAGAAAGGGAAAGAGACCACTATAGCTGTTTAGTTTAAAGGACACAAGGGAAAAAGAAGAGACAAGTTGCAGTGTCAAAAGGGAAAAATCTAATTTCAACAAAGTTTGGAGAAGTGAATAGATCACAGTGCTATGTTGCAGAAAAACTGGGACAGGACAAGCAATGGGGATATAATCAAGGTTAAGGCAGGAAGGGAAGAATGGTGAGGTAGGGTTTTTGACTGCTGCTGTGGGGTTTAGTTAACCTTCTCTGACTTTCAGATGCCTATCCAGCTGCTCTCTCACTCCCTGTCCCCAACAGGACAGGGAGAGAAAATGAGATTAAAAGCTCATGGGTCAAGACAAAGATGGGGAGATCACTTACACACTACTGTTGAAAGCAAAACAGACTTGTCCTGGGGAAAACTAATTTATTGCCAATTAAAAATGAATTAGGATGGAGAGAAAGGAGAAAAACAAACAAACAAACAAACAAAAAACACTTTCTCCCTATGGGCTCCTCTCCACGGGCCACAGCCTCCTCCAGGCCACATCCACCTGCTCCACTAGGGGCTCCTCCACGGGCTGCAGCGTGGAGATCTGCTCCGTGTGGGACCCATGGGCTGCAGGGCGACAGCCTGCTCCACCAGGGGCCTCTCCATGGGCTGCAGGGGAACTTGTGCTGTGTGCCTGGAGCACCTCCTGCCCTCCTGGGCAGGACTGTGGTGGTTTTACCGTGCTGGGCAGCTGAACACCACAACTGCTCTCTCACTTCCCCTCCTCAGATGAGGAGGGGAAGAAGTAAAGGAAAGAACAACTCACAGGTTGAGATAAGGATAATTTAATTAAAGGGAAATATATATATATATTAAGGAAATGTTATTAATTAACAATTCAACTAAAGGGAAAAAGGGAAAGGGGAAAGGGAGGGGGAAAGGGAACAGCAAAACAAAACAAGTAAAGGCTATGTGGAAGTGCAGAGGAGAGAAATTATTCTCTACTTCCCACAAATGAGCGATGCCTGACCACATCCTTGAAGCAGGGCCTCAATGCACGTAGCCGGTGTTCGCGAGGAGGACAGATGTTTTCACAATGAAAGCCCACCCCTCCCCTCTTCCTCCTTCTTCCACCTTTTATTGCTGAGTGTGACATCATATGTTATGGAATATCTCTTTGTTTGGTTTAGGTCAGCTGCCCTGGTGATGTTTCTTTCTCACTTTTTTGCCCACCCCCCAGGAGGGCTAGAGAAAGTCCTGATACTGTGCCAGCACTTCTCAGCAGCAGACACAACACTGGTGTGATAACACTGCTGTTCTAGCTCCAAGTGCGGAGCGTGGCACTGTATGGGCTGCTGCAGGGAAAGTTAACATCCCAGCCAGACCCAGTACATGCAGTCACTCCATTATAGAAG
Source organism: Nettapus auritus (assembly GCA_011076525.1). Taxonomy (NCBI): domain Eukaryota; kingdom Metazoa; phylum Chordata; class Aves; order Anseriformes; family Anatidae; genus Nettapus; species Nettapus auritus. Next base: position 189,482,593 of record CM021765.1, read on the forward strand.
GCCACCAGATTGGTCAGGCACAATTTTCTCTTGGAGGAGCCATTCTGGCTGTCTTGGATCATGTCCTTTTCTTGCATGTGCCTTGACATTGCTTCCAGTAGGATCTTTTCCATGCACAGAGAAAAGGCTCACCAGTTTATAATTCCCCCGGTTCTCCTTTGTACCATTTTTAAAAATGAGAGTGATGTTTCCTTTTTTCCAGTCACCAGAAACTTCGCTTGACTGCCATGACTTTTCAAATATGATGGAGAGAGGGTTGGCAACTCCATCAGCCATTTCCTTCAGGACCCTGGCATGCATGTCATCAGGCCTCATAGACTTGTACCTGTTGAGTTTTGTCAGATGGTCTTGAACCCTCTCTTTGCTTACAGTGGGAGGTACTTTGCTCCACCAACCCTCATCTACGGTTCAGTGAAATGAGAGACATGGTAAACCTGAGTATCAGTGAAGACTGAAGCAAAGAAGTTGTTGAGTACCTCAACTTTCTCCATGTCTGTAACTGGTTCACCCTTCTCATCTATCAGAGGGAGTACACTTTCCTTGGCCTTTCTTTTCTAGCCAAAGTACCTATAGAATACCTTCCTGTTATTCTTTGCATCCCTTGCCAAGCTCAGTTCCAAGCTCTGTGCCTTGGCTCACCTGATCCTGTCTCTGCACATCTGTACTGCATCTCTATGCTTCACCCAGGCCACCTGTCCCTGCTTCCACTGCCTGTGCATTTTCTTCCTGTGCCTCAGTCTGACCAGCAAGTCCTTGCTCAGCCATCCCAGTTTCCTTTCCTGCCTTTACTGCCTGCTTTCTTACAAGAAGGATGGAGAGTTCTTGTGCTCCAAAGAAAACATCCTTAGAGAGTCTGTAATTGTTTCTTGCTTTTCCAGCTTACTTCTTGTTGGAAGTCAGCAAAAACAGAACCTTTTTTTTTTTTTTTTTTTTTTCATCACAAATGAGAAAACCCTGGGCTTGTTGTCTTCCAAATGGAGAAAAAATAAGAAAAAAAAATGAATGCTGTTTTTGTTGTTTTCTCTAGGCAGGGGTGGTCTTGCTCTGAAAGAAATCAAAGTCTCATCAGGAGAGATAACCTCACAGTTTTAGAGAATTTGATCCATGCAAATAAAAATACTGACACCTGTTGTGGCTATAATGAAGGAACAAATATATTGAGCTAATTCTGAACCTAAAGATGCAATCAAGCTTTAAATAAGAAATCTTGCTGTGAGTCAAACTTATAATAAAACAAAAAATACGCCCCAGATAGGTACAAATTTAATTCTTCAGGTTTTTTTTTTTTTTTTTTTTTTTTTTTTTTTTTTTTTGGTATGAAAACTTAGTTTCTGTATTTCTCCCTTGTTAGCTCTAGAAATGTTTAGTGATGACAGAAAAGAAAGAAATGTTGGCATCTACACATCTTCACATCTGAAGTACCAAAAAGTATAGCAAATTGAAATGGTGGAAATCAATTCAGTTAAAATTTCAAGGAAACTGGTGGTGGGAGTTTTTCTTAAACAGTGCTGGTTTTCAGAGTTGTTCGTTTGCTCTTAAACTGCTGCATAGTTGGTTGAACTTTTTAGCAAAAGACTGTTCTTGGAGAGAGTAGACCTCAGGCAGAGGAAAAAGGAAATCTTGTAGAGATTCCATCGTCTGAATTCCAGGATATTAGAAGGTATTAGCATTAAAGAGATCTGAAATTTCTTTCAGATCTCTTCAGAGATCTGATTCAGAATCAAGATTCAGAATCAAGATTCAGAATCTTTCAGATTCTTTCTAGGAAAAAAAAAAAAAAAAAGCAAAAACAAACAAACAAACAAAAAAACAGACAAATAGAGAAGCGGGAGCTGGCTGAGAAGGATAACATGTAATAGTAAAAGCAGTGATAGTTGAGATAGATTTAGATGTGCTTGAATGCTTTCCAAATGGTCAGTGCTTACTGCAATTGCTTTAGGATTTCCTTCTCAACACAAGATGAATCTCAAAGTGTCAGCACATCAAAGTAACCAGTCAGCATTAATAGGAGTTTAAGAAACGATTGATAATATTTAAATTTGAAAAGTTTGACTCTTTGTGCCTTATGCTCTAAAATGAGGGCCAATTTTAACCATACAATTTTAAATATACCTTAGACATAATGCCTGTCCCAAATACTTACACTATCTTGATCCTAAAATATTCACATGTATAACTGTATACAAGTAATCCTACTAGATCTGAAGAACTAGTCTGTTAATATAGTGAAGAATGATTCCTAAGTACTTCCAGAATTAAGTACTAAGAACACATGTGATTACAAATCTTAAGTATGGAGAAGGACTGTTGGAATGAACTATAACATACAGCAGCAAATAATTTGAATACTACATCCATACATCCAAAGAGCAATCTCTGAAAGTCAATGGAAACAGCTGATTGACTGACTGATATTATATACTGTGACCTTTACTCTAAGTTCAGGGAACATTTATACACATTTTTCATGTGGTTCGTAGTTCATGCTTTTTGAGCAAGGCTGTAAAACTGGGCTTTAAAAAAGGATTACACTTGTATTTATATTATTTAAAGGCCTTATTTCACAAAGCCCAGCAATATCGTTCATATCTAATTTCTGCCTTGTGGACTGGGCTCTCCTCTAGATTTGGGGTTATAACTTATACTTCTAGCAATGGAATTCCAGCCTCTTACTCAAAATGTGATGCTTACAAGAAATGGATGAGTTTAAAATAAAATGGAATTCTCCATTGAATATTTGCTGCCATGTTACCAGTTTTCAGAAGCTTCAGTGTTCAAATCAAAGGGAAGATCCTTAAAAAGCAAACAGATTTTTTAAGAGAAAGAGACATATATGGAAAAATAATTTTATTATTTTTTTTACGCTACAAATGTCTATTTTAACTATAAATTAGTTGTTGAAGTTTCTGTGAAACTTGTCAGATGTATAGAAAAAGAAACACTATACAGAGGAGATCCAGATGCAAAATTTATGATTTACATGTAGGTATTCCCAGGAAAGTCTGGATATGTTAAAATAATTTATAAATGTAAGCTTGTCTTATGTGGTAGATTTAGTGTTGATGGTACTGTTTCTACACTGATAGTGCTATGCTTAACAACACACACACACAAATTAAATTGGAGCAGAAGGCAGCTAATTCTTGGGTCTCCAACTGAAATAAAAGTGTCACATAATCTGGCATGTCCTTTTCACTGCTCTTCTTTTTCACTGTATTAGTGGATCTTTTAGTATAAAGGCAAACTAATCTACTCATTGAAACAGTTTCAAAGGATTTTAGAAAGCAACCATGACACTTAGTAGTAGGGTTATTAAAAATTCAGAAACATTGTTGGTTAGGGTTTTTTTAATCATTAAAATATATTTTGTTGTTGGGGTACATGAATAATGTATGACTTGTTTGAAAAATATCTGAGGAAGTGAGGTGTATGAAATTAATGGAAAAAACCTTTTACAGTGAGGAAAAAAACCCACAACTATTTTCTAGAGTGATACTGGAAAATGCTGAATGGTAGTTCTTAAAAAGCGTAATGTTGCCCATATGTTAGTCTGTCTTTAGGCCTGAAAATAATGTTTGATTGTTTATTCATCTATGCTAAAACTTACAGGTATCTTGGATTCAAGAACATAGTAATTGTCAGAGTAATTCTTGGTAGAAGTTCAGGTTAGTAGATTTTTTTAACAACACATTCTGGTTTCAAAAGTTTTTTTCTGTATAGTGACTTTTTTTTTTTGTACCTGAGAAGCTTTATTTGCTTGTATGAACACTGCACAGAAATGATGGAGCAACTGTATGAAGTTAATGTCAATTGCTACTATAAATTAGCTGTTAGGATGCAAAGTTAGTATATTGATTTTTTCAGTCTAGTACATATTATTTTTATAAACAAACTTGATCATGTACGTATTGATATATTGCAGATGTAAATTTTATTAGAAAATATAGGAAGAAAGTAATAAAAGTTATGAACAAGCAGTCACTATCAGCAAATTCCATTAGTAAACAGATAAATTTCAAGCAAGCTTATTCTTTTTTAAAGAGGTTTTGATTATTTCAGGAGACCAAAATCGACTCATGCAAGATTGTCCCCATCATTTGAAAAAAGAAAGAAAAAACTTTGCACTGACTGGCAAAGAATGTAAGGTTTTCCACTTTTTTCTTGATTTTTTTTTTTTTCTTGATGTGTCATGATTCACAAACAATACAACTATCACTAGACATCAGAAGCTGTAAGTAACCCAGACATCTTGGTGGCAAGTATCAGGCTTCTTCTGGAGCTGGGTCATGCATGTATCCTCCATAGCACTGTTTTAATATCACAGTGTGATGATGCCTCCAGATGCGAGTAAAATGCCAGGACTTCCTAGCCCTTTTAGGAAAAGGATTATTTAGCGATGCTGTAGGAAATGAGGTAACTGGGTGTTGAAAACAGACAAAAACAGTGAGAGAAGCAGGAAAGGAGGTGAGTGCTGACACAAGTTCCCAGTACAGGCTGGGTGGGTGAGTTATAAGTCAGAAACAGCATCACTGTCATCTGTGCTACCACTGCAGCTAGCAGTAGTTAATGAGGTAATTTCATATGTTCTGGAAATTCAAAACAGAACAGAAGCATTATTGTTGAATTTTCCTTAAGGCTCAGGCACCTGTTCCTGCTCTATGCTTTTTTCATGCTGCTGCCAACAGCTCACATTAAAGAAGCACCACTGTTTTGATCAATTGCTTATTGTCCTAATAAGGGTGCATGCAACCTCTGTTTTGTAAGGGTAGTACAAAAAGAGCAGTTTTTTAAATCCAACACATTTCTGTTTTAAAAGCTTTTGTAAATCAATTTAGCTATGTCACAGTTTCGTTGGGAAATGTGAAAACAACACTTTTACAGTGAGCTAAGCTTGCAAAGGGCAGCATGCTATTATTTTACAGCCCAGTACTTTCCATTTTCAATTCCTGAGACTTGCACTTCAGTTTGAATGACAAATATTTTTGCACATGATTGTGTTGGTGCAGAAGGGTTCAGCATACAGACAGATGTAGGGGCCCTGAGGGCACACATACTCCTTGATTTCACTGGCCAGCCTCACCTGGGATCTCCCCACACCCTCTGACTGAGGGCTCCATTTAAGCCCAGTCCTGGGCCACTGGTGCCTGCCTGAGTCTTGCTGTAGGGGTGTCTCCACCCTAGTCCTGTTCCTGGGTTACTGCTTGGATTTACTGGATGGACCTTTGCCCTGACGTGCCTGTTGATGGGACCTGGTGTTACCTTTCTGTCCTGCTCACTTGTCTCTGGTTCAGAAGCATCACAGCCTCTGGGTGCAGGTAGTGCCCAGCATGGCCCCCAGCTTGCCACACCCTAGGAGCAGCCCTCACACCAAATACCCTTCACACCATCCCATTAAATACATGGTGATACCAGAGTATCACTTAGTCTTACCTTTTGGAGCATCTCTGTTCCTGTACATAAAGACTATGCAGATCTTTCTGGTGACTGGGAGGATCAATCCAGCTCCAATCTCCCTGCTTTAAATAGACACCACTATTGCTTGAACCCTTTACAGTCGGCAATAGCAAATTGTGGCTTATGACAAGCAGCCAAGAAGTTCTCACTCTGTGCAGTATTTTGAAAACCTGTCTAGAGACCTTCCTGCATAAAATTCCCTACATGCACATGGATTTTTACATTTTCAAATTCTACTGCTTATGCTAGCACAGAAAATGTATTACTAGCCAGGCATTTGTGGTTGTCAGCCTCTTTTTAATGGACACCAGGTAATCTGCAGTAGTCATGTTGCTAAATCATAGAGAGATTTGGGAGCATAGGAAAAGACATGAAGCTTCAGAAGCACTGGTGAACATGCTGAATAATTTCATCTTGGCAGAAAGGAGTGGAGTGATTGAGATGTTTAAATCCTGTCATGGTGATTACAAAATCCTACCCCTTCCTTCATAGTGTGGGAGATGGACAGAATTGCCTTCTGCAAGCTGATGGGATTTGTTTCTGTATTTTTCATAACATAGGAAAATGCTCTAATACATACTGGATTCATTGGTATGGGATACTAATGTCTCCTGATGGCAGCACTCCTTTGTATAAATATTTGATTATTTCTTTAGTAGGTCAAAGACAGGGATCGAGTTGAGTTATTCTTAGTATGACAATTAAAATAATCATCTGGGAGCTAGAATCATGCTACTCAATATTTATCTGGGGGAAAAAAATAAACTACTGTCCTTTTCTTGTTCTCCACATTTCTATCCTATTCCTAATTCTGTTTATGTTCATCCAGAGGAGAAAGGATCTAACAGAGAAGGTGAACTTGCTTTTTATTTTCATTTCCTAAGGAAATGGTCCTTGTTATTTTCTGTAATCTCAATGGAAGGCCAGCTACATTTCAGCATATTCCTTATATGACGCATGTGAATCAAGGCAGCCTGTGTAAGACCCCTCCAGTAAGTCTTATCCCTCATATTGCAGATGGTGTCTTCATATTTCAGAGCAGCCTTAGATTGGACAAGTTTTTTATTTGATCTTATTTGATTTCAAACTTAAATCTAATTTCTTTTGAACCTAGTAGTATCTTTCTCCTTTCTGTATTTCAGTAAATAATACTTTAGATTATAGTTTTTCAAATTCATTAACAAGCATTTTAACCTATTTTTACCTATTCTTTTGTTTTTATTCCATGCTTCTGCTTATGACTGTGTAACGGTTTAGGAATTTTCTGGTGTTGTCAGTCACAACATCACAGAGTCACTGAGGTTGGAAGGGACCTCTGGAGGTCATCTGGTCCAACCCTTCTGCTCAAGCAGAGGCAACCTAGAACATGTTGCCCAGGACAAGACCATGTCCAGAAAACTTTTGAAGATCTTCAAAGAGGGAGACTGCACAACCTCTTTGGGCAGACAGCTCCAGGTTCAAGCCAGCTTGAGGACAGCTTTCCAAGCTTAGAGCCACATTAAAGCTCTAGAAAGTGAAAGAATATTAATTTTCTTCCTGTACCCTAAGAAAATAAGACATGACCAGGTACCAGTTCTTGCATTGGCTCAGATATGTCCTATTTTTCCTTGTGAGATAGTCTTCCAGTCCATTTTCAGGCTGTTGCAAATCCAGCACATTCACAATAAACTATCATGAAAGTTGCTGTAAGACAAAGAACTGGGTTTGTTCCTACGGCCCAAATACTTCTGTTGTCAGGCGGTGCTGCATGAATGGATGGGCTACTTTCCCTTCCCTTCCCTTCCCTTCCCTTCCCTTCCCTTCCCTTCCCTTCCCTTCCCTTCCCTTCCCTTCCCTTCCCTTCCCTTCCCT
>CM021765.1:189514897-189526383 GCA_011076525.1 Nettapus auritus
AAAACAACATCACTTATTGGCTCAGCTCTGGTCAGCAGTGGGGCCCTCACCAAACATGGGGCAGCTTCTAGATCCTTCTCACAGAAGCCACCCCTATGGCCCCCTGCTACCAAAACCTTGCCACGTGAACCCACTACAAATTCATAAAATGAGCTCACAATATTGGCATCTAAAGTAATTATTATGCATAGAAACTGATAAATTCTCAGAAATCAACTTAGTAAATAATTATTGGCAGGCTGTCTGGTAGTGAAAGAATCATCTACTTATTGCTTTCTTCTGTAGGATTAAGACTGAGACAAGCGTAAGTTATCAGTCACCATAAAATGTGTGATTCATTAGATTTCCAAATGGACAACAATGAGATCAAAGCATAACACTTTAAACTATCAGTTCTAAACTAAAATTATTTCCGTTATTAAAGATAAAGTTAAGGATATAATGCTAAAATTGAGAATCAGTGTTTCTTAACAGTGATCAATCATCTTAGTTTCCTTTTATGACCACTTCAGTATCAATCAGGAATTCTCTACACAGAATCTCAAGTTTTATCATATGATTGCCAAAGACTAGGCTAACAAAACTGAAGAAGGAAAGAACATACAAAAACATACAAAGGCTAAGACAGATAGCTGAAAAAGAAGGAAGAAAGAAAACAAACAAACAAACAAAAACCCACAAAACATATCTTCTAGTGCAAAATGGAAATACATTACATGAAAAATCATCATCACTGTCTGTAATTAGGCATAATGTTTAGCTAGATTACCAGAAACTTTCCATTATCTTTTGTCATTTGCATTGAAACTTTAATCATTTGGCTGGAATTTTCCATAGGTCATTATCCTCAGGCCATATGGATTTGTATCTTCTTTAAATTGCAGATAACACCACTAGGTAGTTTATTTAAATAAAAGCAATTGGTAGAAAAGAAACTCAGTATTTTTTATTATGTTTAAAAAATCATACCTACTGTTTTTGAGAATTGCTAGGTTTTTAAGAGTTAATATCATTTGGGGTCTTATTTGTTTTATTACCATTCCTGGTAATTTAACAGCATAAGAAAGCTGTAAACCTACATAAATTTCTGGAAAACAAAACAAAACAGAATGAACAAAAAAACAAACTACTGAATTTCTCTTTGAAGCTTCTTCAGAGATAGATAGGAACAGAGGTTCCCCCAACAATTGCAAGAGCGCCCTAGAAGCTAGTTTACGTTCACTAAGAACTTCTTGCTTTTCCTATGAATTGTACACCCACAATGATACTAGAAGAAGTGACAAATCCTTGGAGCCATGGAGGATGAAGCACAAAAGAGAAAGACACTCTTTCTGATGGCATTCATGACTATGGCACAAATACGAAACCAAAAACATACCAGATATCTCAGTTCTTTGTTAAAGATGTATTATCATCAGGAGAGGATAGAGATTCCGTTTTTCAGGATTTTGCTAGGCAAACTCTGGAGAATATCAGCCTCTCAGACAAACACCAGCATTTGACAGAACACCTAGAACAAGATGACTACCTGTGGGTTTATTAAGTTGTACTTGAAAGTGCTTATTTCATTCTATTGACTGGAGGCACCCTGCTCATTATTATGGGTCCAGCTCAAGGAAGGAAGGAAATCTCAAAATGAGCATTCACAGTTGGTGAGCAGGTGGAAATTTTAGCCTAAATCCTTATGTAACTGTGTTCAAAAGTTCTCCATTGAAGTTAGCCTTGCAGTCTGAGCACCCAGATATGAAGTCTGTGAATCTAACCTTGTGTAACCAAAACTTTTCACTTAGCTTGTCCAAAAATGTGTGTGTGAAGAAGTGAGAGGAAGGCACCAGGAAAGAGGAGGTCTTCAGAGGAATGTCTGTATATAATTTTTATTTCTGTATCTGAAGCTGTTTTTGCTAAGAATCAAGGAATGTGTTGGTGGCTTCAGATTTCAATGAGCTGATGCACAAGCAATACTGTTCATCACGTATGTACCTTAAATGATTTAAAAATTGTGTATTAATTACAACAGGGAAGAGGAAACTGAAAATGAAGTAGCAATATTTGCTTTCTGAAGAGGGACACTAGGTGCAATTTGGAAAGGACTCTGAATATCTGACGTTAATTTCACAGAAGAGTCATCTGAGTTGCCTTTACGCTGAATAAAAGCAAAAACTTCAGCTATGCTTGAGCTGGGAGCAATGGAAACAAAGAAATCCAGTACTGATACAGTGTTCATTGTGAGAATGCCACTTGAATATGTGTTCAGAAGCTTTCAGATTGAACAGAACCTAAGAAGAGCATCTTGCATAAGATGTCAAAAGATTTATTGGAATTACATTTTAATTTTATCTGTAACTTCTTTATTTCCAAAACTAATAAGCATTCCTGTTTGAACCTTTGTCTAAAGCCTTCATAAATACACCAACATTTTATTGTGCTTTATAGCCTAATGTCATAGGAAAAGATTGATGAGAATTAAACCAGAGAACTGGAGATCAAGTGCAGCAAGGAAAGAGCAGTTGACAGCTCTGGACAGCAGTTCTGGATGTAACACTATTTCAAAGATGTGCTTGTAGAGCTCAGAGCCTTGTAAAGAATATGTTGACTGCAATATACTGAGCCATGGTCTGCAGAGCTGAGTTTAGTGGCTTGTGTCACTAGCATATGGAGTTTAGAAAGGAAAAGCTTACTCATTGAATGATTATCTTTTGAAGCTACTCAGAGACATCCTAGTCCAAATTCCATGGGTTCACTACACTTGCACTTCTATTAAACTGAGTGAATCGATCAAGTAGCTGAAAAAGCAGGTCATTGAGAACTGCTTACACAAGCAAAACATTCAAAATGTGTGAAAACGTGATCATTTTAGCATAGGCTGTTGGCAGTTTTGTTTCCAGCTATAAAACCCTACAATCTAAGTTCACAGGTGTTCTGTGTTTATGTCTTAAAGTGCTTACATAGTGGAATGAACAGGAAGAAAATAATTATTTTAATACTAATTTTGAGAAGTACTTGTTTAAATAGGCGTATGAACACATTGGATTGGGAGATCAAATTAGATATTGAGAAGATACTTATTTATGAAGAAAGGTTCTGTGAGAAAAACAAAGAAACCTTTATCAGGACTATAGCTAGAGTATACACAAGGAGGTAAATTAAGACTATGTATATTGTATCGATATAGATGCATCTTCATTCTGTAGAATATATAGTAAAAATAAATATATATGTGGGGTTTATTTTGAAAGATATAATTTGTGAAATCGAATGTTTAAATGTTAACCCATACCAGAACTGCAGATTTTCATGAAAATAGAATAAGAGAATCTGGCCCCCAAAATATGGTGTGAAAAAATAGGTAAGATTTAAATACAGCCTGAATATAATTTGTATACAGACATTTCCTTTAAGATTTCTGAAAATATTAGGTAACAGATGTTGAGAAAAACACATCCTTATTAATATGCTGGCAATGGCTGCAGCCTAAAATTTTGAAGTTGGATAGTGCTCAAGGACATTGCTGTAGCCTTCTTATTGGCTAAAGATGAATTTGCCAGCATGCACAGTCTAACAGTTAAGGGGGTCTAGCACCTTCAATAGCTGTATATATAGTTTCAAGCCATGGATCCATTTAATAAAAAGAGGCAGAAACCAGGCAAATTGTTAGGGTGAGTTTATGAAAAGGGCTGTCTCAAGAAATCTGATTAATTTCTTTGAGTAGATGACAATGAGAGATGACAAATATCAAGGAAGAGATATAATCTACATGGACATGAAGGAGTCTTTTCATACTGCTGTGTGTGAAAGGACAGTATATGAGGTTAGTAAATACATTACCAACAGTGATTTATTTATTTTTTTCATAAAATTTAACTTAGCTACCAAGGTTGTAGCAGTAAGTGAATACAGACTGAAAAGAAGAGCAGTATTGAACAGTTCTGAGGTACAATGCATTTTTTTTTTTTTTAATTGCTTCTTTAGTTTTTTTTTTTTTTTTTTTTTTTTTTTTTTTTTTTTTTTTTTTTTTTTATTTTTTTTTTTTTTTTTTTTTTTTTTTTTTTTTTTTTTTTTTTTTTTTCCTTAAGCTTTCAGCCACTCATTATCTGTCACAGGCCTTTGTTACTTCGCAGAACTCCCTGCATTGAATTTCAGGAACACCTTTCGTTTGCCTTGTGACTTTCTGTTCTGATTTAGAATAATTTTGTATAATTTTGGTAGTCCATCCAAATTAATGGAGATTGTGAGGAGAAACTGACACCACACATACATCACTGCCATACAAGAACAGCAGAAGTGAAAGATGACACAATATAGGGAAAGAGGGTGAGCTTGCTCCAGGAGCACACGGATTGACCAAATGACCCATTTCTTCTCTCTTCCAGAAGGAATTCACAAAATCCTTCATATGAAGGGATAGATCCAACCTAGATCTTAGACTTTAGATCACTGAATAGATCCGGTGAAGTTACTGCTTCACCGTAATTTCCCAAGGGTTAGAACATGACACAAAAAACTAACAATCTCTCTGAGAGTGAGCACAGAAATTGAAGCAGGATAGAAAAAGCTACAACGGGAAAGCAGAACCTCCTCTTAGTCCTTCAACAGGTAGCGTTTCATCTTTGGATCATATGTTTACTGTTTCCTCATTCTGCAGTGTTGTTTAACTTCATAACTTCATGTTCCTTTAATGAATTTCATGTGAGTATTTGTGCTATATATCAGCAGGTTTCAAAATAAAAACAAAGGAAGGATGCTGTACACAGTGCTGGTCACAAGATTGCGAGAAATAATGAAGAATGAGAAGCGATACACAAGGTGTCAGGTAGAATAAGAGAGGGTTCATGGACTATGCTGCTATGGTAAACTAATAAAACTTAATTCTATTTTAGGATGTAAAGCTGGTAAAAACAGAATCCATTTTAGTTATTTTAGATTTATAATACTTCAAGTAGAAATTTGGATCCAGCTTAGAGAACTATAAGCCTTTTAATCTGAAATAAAGGGATGATTTTGCCTGATTTAACTTTTGAAAAATATGATATTGATTACAGAAACAAAATATTTTCACTTGAAATGTCATAAATGTTGAAATATCTGCAGTGTATTATATCTATTTATATCAGAAATGTGGGCCTATAGTGGAGTTGGAAAACTTCAGAAAATGTATATATACAAATATTCTGCCTCCTGAAAACAGGCAAGCTATAAATGAATATATATGATAGTACAAAGTAAACATTTGAAAATAACCATGGCTTAAGGAAGACACAGGTTAGGAGGAAGAAATTGTCTTATCTTTCTACACCTTTCCACAACACCTGGAATTTCTTTTTCGGTTGTTTGCCATAGTAGCTCTACCCATTTTCTTAAGAATGATAAATGTTTGGTGAAAAGTGCCGGGGTCTGCACCTGGGGCACAACAACCCCAAACAGAGCTACAGGCTGGGAGATGTGTGGATAGAAAGCTGCCTGGCAGAGAAGGACCTGGGAGTTTTGGTTGACAGTCGGCTGAATATGAGCCAGCAGTGTGCTCAGGCGGCCAAGAAGGCCAACAGCATCCTGGCTTGCTTAAGAAACAGCATGGCCAGCAGGTCCAGGGATGTGATTGTCCCCCTGTACTCGGCTCTGGTGAGGCCACACCTCGAGTACTGTGTTCAGTTTTGGGCCCCTCACTACAAGGAGGACATGGAGGCGCTTGAGCGAGTCCAGAGAAGGGCTACAAAGCTGGTGAAGGGTCTGGAGAGCAAGTCTTATGAGGAGCGGCTGAGGGAGCTGGGACTATTTAGCCTGGAGAAGAGGAGGCTCAGGGGCAACCTTATCGCACTCTACAGGTACCTGAAAGGAGGCTGTAGCGAGGTGGCGGTTGGTCTATTCTCCCACGTGCCTGGTGACAGGACGAGGGGGAATGGGCTAAAGTTGCATCAGGGGAGGTTTAGATTGGATATTAGGAAAAACTTCTTTACTGAAAGGGTTGTTAGGCACTGGAATAGGCTGCCCAGGGAAGTGGTTGAGTCCCCATCCCTGGAGGTCTTTAAAAGACGTTTAGATGTAGAGCTTAAGGATATGGTTTAGTGGAAGATTTGTTAATGTTAGGTCAGAGGTTGGACTCGGTGATCTTGTAGGTCTCTTCCAACCTAGACATTCTGTGATTCTGTGAAAATTTACAAACAAGTGTGAGATTTTTTTTACAATATATAGAATAATTTGTTGATCACATTTATGAAAGGCTGATGGGGTGTGTGGATGCATCATCACAAAGACTGTTTTAACATTTATTCACACATTGTAGATTTTCAAAGTTTACAGAAAGAGGAGTGCAGCAAAGCACTGTCAAATGTTTCCTATATCCTCTAGAAGGTTGGGTTTGTGGTATTATTATATTAGGGAAAGTGTCTCAGAACCATGAAGTAGTCTGTCTTGTATGGTGGTTGAAATGTTACTAAAAATGCTGGGAAAAAGTCTCCGTCTAAGAGGAACAACCAAAATTATAATGCATTGTTAGTAATAATGAGGAGATATAGAGTTTTCAGTGGTGACTACATTCACATTTCTTGTCTGATAAAAGCCTTCAGATAGATCGCTTTATGGCTTTCTTATCAAGGGAGCCATACTTACAGGTGTATAAGTGCATACCCAGTTTGTTTGCTAAATTTCAGGAACAATGTTAAAAATGCCAATAACAGGGAACAACACAAATCTGTGCTAGGTGAGGTTCAGACTAGATATTAGGAAATATTTCTTTACCTTGAGGATGGTCAAACACTGGAACAAGCTTCCTAGAGAGGTGGTTGATGACCCACAACTGTCAGTGTTCAAGAGGCATTAAGATAATGCCTCATTATCATCCCTCATTATCATGCTTTAACTGTTGGTTAGCCCTGAAGTGGTTAGGCAGTTGGACATAATAATCACTGTAGGCACCTTCCAGTTGAACTATTCTATTATAGTCTAATCTATTCTACTTTCGTCTAGTCTAGTCTAGGCTGGTCTAGTCTGTTCTGTTCTGTTCTATGCCAAAGAATTTTTGGCATCATTAGCCATAGACTGAACTGCTGGACACTTTCATGGGTATTCAGGGTGAAGGATGCAGTGCGTAGTTGTGTTAGTCCCAGTGAGCAAGAGAATGTAAGACTGCAAACCTTGTGCATTACAGCAGGATGGTGAATGCCCAGCAGGGATCCTCCTTCTTGTAGCACCAATATAAAACTATGCAAAAGACATGGAAAGAAGCATCTAAACATATATTTCCAGCTGTTTACCTCCATAAAAGTATTCCTAGTTCATATTTTATGATAGTAAATAGTTAGGAAACTTTTGTTATTTGGTGATAAAACTGAGTTTTTAATAGTGTTTTCATGTACGAATTAGCATGACTCCATTTATATATACATTCAATGTCCAAAATAGAATAGAAGGACAAGCAAAGCAATGGTTTGAGAAGTAGAATTCATTTCAACAGAAAACATGCATCAGGGAAACCATCAATCATATGAACAATACAAAAATCTGAGTTGCATAGATTTTTTTTTTTATATTTTTTTTTTTTTTTTTTTTCAGTACGATGACTCTGACAGGATAGTAAATATTCTTGCAAGACAAAAATATTCCAGATCAAATTTTGTAGGACACTTCTCTTATGACTATAAGATTTCCTGCCTCTTTGGTGCCTTGGATTGTTGCTGGTGAAGAGTTTTAGTTCTAGCACATTAAACAGGTGCACTTTTGCTTTCTTTTGGTGCACAGTAAGAAGACATGCAAAATTTGCTTTTAGTTGGTGTGCTCCCAGAATGCTGAGCTAACAGTGAAGTTTTTGTGCCTTGATTGACTTTGATAGACCTCTATGAATTTAAGTCCCCATAAAGGTTTAAAACTTGCTGAATACTTTTTTTTTTTTTTTTTTTTTTTTTTTTCTTTAGATTTTTTTTTTTTTTGTGGTTTTGTTGTTGTTGTTTCTTTGTTTTTAAAAACAATGATTTAGGAAATTGAGCCTGTTAGACATAATAAAAGCAAGAGAGTATGAAAATACAATCAAAGATTAGCAAATAATTTTAAAATTCATATTGTTCTTTGAAGCACTTATCAATACTACCTGTTTGACAAGCAGTAATATCAGCATACTTAATTATTTTAAAGTACTAAAATTTTAAAGTAACCATTGATTTTCTTTTTTTCTTCAAATATTTGGGTCCTCAAATTACAGCTGATTTCTGGAGTGCTAAATGCACTTGGTCTCTATTAAATGTTCAAGTGCTGCTTAAGCTGTTCTTCTTGCTTTAATCCTCACCCAGGTGTGCATGTACACAACACTGCTGGCCTACAGAAAGCAGATTTGTTAACCTGCTCCTGAGAGTCCAGCAGGAAACCTGAGTTTGGAATATATTGTGTTGCTGGCCAAGGTGCTGAAATGTTGACGAGGTCAAATACACAGAATATTTTGTGTTTTAAAATATGTGTTGCTATACCAGACAAAATTTGGGTAGCTTTATGTTTGAATTAAATCTCTTTCATCATTACCCTTGTGTATTGCTCTCTGTTTATATTTGTTGCTCCTTGGGCCACATTCATTTAAACTGCTCATTGTCTTCTCCAATAAAGCAGTTTTAGGTGAAAGAAATGTTCTGTAAATGTTCATTCTGAAATAGGAAAATCCAAAATTTATTTTTTGGTAATAAAAACTACTGGTTTGTGTTCATGTACAAGGCTTTTGCTTGCTCCTGCCTAATATTTACTGATACTTTCTTTTATATCCTTTAGTTTTAATCATAAAGGAGGACACTGTAATTTAGAAAAGTATTTTCAAGCAACGATTACCTTCCAAGCTCTTGAACTAAAACATTTCCTAAACAAACAAACAAACAAACACCACTTTAAAATAGGGAGTCCTGCATGCAATGGTGACAAAGATATTTTCAGTGTAATTATAGAGACCTATGTTTTTTGTGTGTGTGTTTGTTTTTGGTATTGCAATAGTGTTATGATTAAAATTATAGAATCATAGAGTGGTTTGGGATGGAAGGGACCTTAACAATCATCTAATTCCACCCCCCTGCCATAGGCAGGAGCACCTTCCACCAGACCAGGTTGTTCAAAGGACCAACCCAGCCTGGCCTTGAACGCTTCCAGGGATGGAGCATCCACAGCTTCTCTGGGCAACCTGTTCCAGGGCCTCACCACCCTCATAGCAAATAATTTCTTTCCCACTTTTAGTTTAAAACCATCCCCTCTTGTCCTGTCACTCCACTCCCTGACAAAGAGTCCCTCACAGGCTTTCCTGTAGGCCCCCTTTAGGTATCGGAAGGCCACTTTGAGGTATCCCCAGAGCTTTCTCTTCTCCAGGCTGAACAACCTCAACTCCCTCAGCCTGTCTTCATAGGAGAGGCGGTACCTTAAGATACCTCTTGTACATACAGAGTACTCATGACCATGACAGTCTAAATAAAGAAATTACAGATTATTTTTTCCAAAGAATTGTAGGAGAACAAATTTCTTACTATGGGAGTATGTTAGATATTAAATGAAATCTTATGTAATGAGAAAAAGGGCTCAGAAAACTGTTCCTTGGGGAACTGTCCCTGTATGTTGTCCAGGTAGTGGTAGCTGCTATATCTTACACCAATCAATATGAAAGAGAACAGAACAAATACTTGTTCCATGCTTTAAACATATTTATATATTGTTATATGTGCCTTAGACATTAAAGCTAAAAGCAGAACTTCATGCAGCCTCCTTTCACAGTAAAAATGACTGTTTTGCACCAGGAAGGTGCTGGTCCATCTAGATCCCATTAAGAAAGAAAGGTACAGATGCTTGCAAGTGAGATAACTTTATTAAAGGACCACAAAATGTTATAAAGTTATAAGTTATAAAATCTCACATTCCTTTCTCATGGTGGGTGTCTGAGACGATACAGCATCATATGGATCTCTGTTTAGGGCATGGCGTGCTGCACAGAAACCATTCATGGTGAGGTTCATCATGCCAAAGTTCACTAATGTGCTTATGGAGTCTTGCTCACAATACAGCTTCATGGTCACTAAGATCAAGCCTGGAATGTTGATTTAGCTTTAAGGAGTCCCTTGGACAATAGACAATATACTGTAAAACTTTTATCTCATTAAATAACTACAGTTCTTGAAGAGGTGCATATAATATTTCAAGTGGAGAAGAAGCTATTATGCACATAATTATAGTGGTTGCTGAAGAAGACAAACGCTTTCATAAAAAGAGTCCCCCTTTTTCATCCCCCCTACTCCACCCCCAGCTTCTTGGGGGGAGTGAGGTGGGGCAAGCTGGGGAGACGGCCTTGATGCTGTGCCAGCACTGCTCAGCAACAGCCAAAACACTGGTGTGATACCAGTGCTGTTCTTGCTACAATTGCAAAGCACAGCACTGTATGGGTTGCAGTGATGAAAGTTAACTCCATCCCAGCCAGACACAATGCAAGAGGAGAGATTATTTGCCTTTAGTGTCAGAAATCCAAATAGATCTTGGCGTTCTTTTACCTCTTTAATCAAAACCCCTCATCATGGGACTATTTTCAACTCTGAGGTGATGTTTTCAGGCTTTCCACAAGCTGTACAGATATTCGTTGTAACAGAGATTTCTTCAGTTACTACACATTTGGGATCTGGACCAATTTTGCTGCTTACCCTGTCCCCAAAGAGGGAGATTTAAATAGCTGTGAATTTTACATATTTTTTCTTTTAAGCCAAAAAGGAATAAATGTTGCCTTCAAGTAGCTGATATTGTCCACTTGAAAATGAAGTATTTAGTCTATGGACAGCATGAAAAACAATGCTTTTAAGGACTGTGACAGCCACTGAAGAAAATAATTTTAGTTATACATGTTCTGTGGTGAGACCTCATTTGGGAGCAGAAACCAATGCACCAAAATTGTTACAAAAAGATTTTATCTATGACATGTCTCACTACTGGATATTTGGCTACACAGAAAGCAGCCTTGAATAAGAGGAACTCCTCATTATGTGGAAATTTTGTTTTCTATATTTTCCCAAATAACTGTTTTTCTTTTCCATACCCATAGGTCTCAATCAATCTGTTTGTCTCTTAGTCAAAGTATTTATAAGCTAAAAATGGTAGATTCTGAGACAACAGTATATGAACTAAAAAAAAAAAAAAAAAAAGGAAAAAAAAATTCTGCATAATACTGTCTTAATTCTGCTTTTGGTAACAGCAGAGTTAATAGGGGTTATGAACACCATAATATAATGATTTCTACCTAGATCAATAAGTACAGGTTTTCAAAAGTTGAAGTGCAAGGGAAATATTTTTGCCCTCAGAGAAGTTTTCCCTTGTCTTTAACAGACTGTTTTTTGGTAGATATTATATTTTGCTTTATTTTTCCTTGTCTTTTTGATTCTCTGTATTGGAACAAAATAAAGCCATTCTGTGCACTATGTCTTTACATGCAGAACTCCATGGACGATTAAAGCAGTCTATCTGTGATCCCATATTTGTATACTATTGTAGTGGGTTTA
>CM021765.1:189526783-189556131 GCA_011076525.1 Nettapus auritus
AGGGCCCCACTGCTGACCAGAGCTGAGCCAATAAGTGATGTTGTTTTGCGCCTCTGTGAGAGCATATTTAAGACCGGGAAAAAACGCTGCACCACACAGCAGCTGGGAGAGTGAGGGGAGTGAGAAACAGCCTTGCAGACGCTAAGGTCAGTGAAGAAGGAGGGGAAGAGGTGCTTCAGGCGCCGGAGCAGAAGTCCCCTGCGGCCTGTGGTGAGGACCATGGTGAAGCAGGATGTCCCCCTGCAGCCCATGGAGTACCACGGTGAAGCAGGGTTCCACGCTGCAGCCTGTGGAGGAGACCACGGTGGAGCCTGTGCCCTGATGGAGACTGCAGCCTGTGGAAGACCCCTGCCAGAGCAGATTCCGGGCCAGACCTCTAGCCCATGGAGAGGAGACCACGCAGGAGTAGGTGACCTGGCAGGAGCTGCTGCCCGTGGGGGACCCAGGTTGGAGCAGTTTGCTCCCAAGGGATGGACCCCGTGGTACGGACCCATATCTGGAGCAGTTCTTGAGGAGCTGCTGCCTGTGGACAGCCCACGCCGGATCAGTTCAGCAAGGACTGTATCCCGTGGGTGGGACCCCACAGCACAGGGGACAAGAGTGATTGAGAAGGAGTGGCAGAGAAGAAGTGCTATAGACTGACCATAACCCCCATTCCCCCGTTCCCCTGTGCCGCTCAGGGGAGGAGGTGGAAGAAGGTGGATGGGGGGGGAGGTGCTTTTGGTTTCTTTCCTTTGTTTCTCACTTCTCTAGCTTGTTAGTAATAGGCAATAAATCTTGCTATCTCCCTGTGCTGAGTCTGTTTTGCCCATCACGGTAATTACTGTGCGATCCCCTCGTCCTTATCTCAACCCTTGAGCCCCTTTCATCGTATTTTCTCCTTATTCCTCTTTCAGGAGGGGGAGTGAGAGAGCAGTTGTGGTGGAGCTCGGCCTCCCACCTGAATAAAACCATCACAACTATTGGCAATGATTGCTGCAACAGTATGATCCTGGCACTATTATTTTAGTCTTGGCAAACTAAGATTTTATTCCCCTTTTCCATTGGATTCAATTCAAATCAGTTCAATTAATTAGGAACACTAAGGTCTTGGTTTATTCTATATGCAGTTTAAACACTTTTATATATTATGTTCAATATATTCTTAAGGATTATTTAATGCAGTGAAGGATGTTTGTTTTCAGACTTATGATTGCAATTAGGCAAGTGATACACAGAGATGGCTAGGATGGATTCTTGCAGGTGACTGGGATGGATTATTGCAGATCAACCTGCTAAAAGTAGATCAAAAGCTTCTATATGACATTGTGTAACATGATGGCTGTGTTTCAAAAGCCATTTATCAAAAACTGATTATTCACAGAATCACAGAGTCACAGAATGGCTGGGGTTGGAAGGTACCTCTGAAGATCAGCTAGTCCAACCCCCCTTCCAAGCAGGATCACCTAGAGCACATTGCACAGGATGGCATTCAGGTGGGTTTTGAATATCTCCAGAGAAGGAGACTCTCACAACCTCTCTGGGCAATCCCAGTGTTCTATCACCCTCACAGTAAAGAAATGCCCTCTCATATTCAGCTGGAACTTCCTGTGTTTCAGTTTGTGCCCATTGCCTCTCATCCTGTTGCTAGGCACAACTGAAAAGACTGGCTCCATCCTCTTGACACCCTCCCCTCAGATATTTATACACATTGATGAGGTCTTCCCTCAGTCTTCTCTTTTGCAGACTAAACAGGCCCAGTTCTCTCAGCCTGTCCTCCTACAACAGGTGCTCCAGTCCTCTAACCATCTCTGTAGTCCTCCTCTGAACTCGCTCCAGTAGCTCCATGTCCCTTTTGTACTGGGGAGCCCAGAACTGGACACAAGACTCCAGATGTGGCTTCACCAGGGCTGAGTAGAGGGGGAGGATCACATCCCTTGACCTGCTGGCAGCACGCTTCTGAATGCATCCCACGGTAACATTGGCCTTCTTGACCACAAAAACCCATTGCTGGCTCAGAGCCTGCTGTCCACCAGGACCCCCACATCCCTCTCTGAAGAGCCTGTACTGGTGCCTCGGGTTATTCCTCCCTAGGTGCAGGACCCTGCACTTGATTTTATTAAACTTCATGAGGTTCCTCTCAGCCCAGCCCTCCAGCCTGTCGAGTTCCCGCTGTTAGGCAGCACAACCCTCTGGGCTATCAGACACTCCTCCCAGCTTCGTGTCTTCAGCAAACTTGCTGAGGATGCACTCTGTTCCATCATTATTCATTCTTTGAATCATTATCCAAAGAATAAAACTGAAACCAAAGGTGTACAGACACAGAAGAACTGTAAGAAACAGTAGGAATAAAATGCTATCTTTATTCTGTTAAATCTGGAGTAGGTTATATTATAAAAGTTGTTCAAAACAGATTTTTTTTTTTTTTTTTTTTTTCACAGCTTTTCACATCAAGAACAGGTCATCTGTCCTCCCTGGAAGGATTCGTTTCATTATCACTGCAAACTGGATTTGTACATAAGGACTTTTCTCAGAAAAGTAAAGTGATTGTAACAACTGTTAAAGCCAGTTTCATACATTCAGAAAATAGTGCTATGGCATCTTATAGTGTATACATCACAGAAATTTTCAAAAATGCTTGTTTCATGAAGATAAAGTAGCACGGCACTTCCTATTCTATTTTCACTTATGATATATATAAAAAGCCAGCATGTATTTATGGATCTTACACAGTGGTATTCCACCCTCCCTCTTGATGTTTTATTGCTAACCAATGCAAGCTTCTCTGCAGCAAAATATCCCAGAGGAAAAAAAAATAATCTAGGTTTTTAGTTATGAACTAAACAAAGGAAATCAGCCTCCGGCTGTTGTGACTGGCTGAATATTGAGAGAAAAGCAGAGTTAATTCAAAACCAAATCATCCAGTGAGGATCCATTCACAGCTATACTCCCGTTCTGCTTGCTTTATGTAAAACTGTAAAAGTATTTGTCTGAAGCAACTTTTCTTTCTAAGAAGTACCTTTGTAAGCAGGTTTGTGTCATGAGCACACCTACCATTCAATGAACAAATATGTACTCACATCTCCATGAGTCTTAGTATTCATGATGGCTGCCAAAATATTAGGGTGAATGACAATTCCACATATTAGTAACTTCTCACTATTGCAATTCAGATGTAGTAATTTCTCCTCTTTAAGTGCCAGAAGTCTCTACTTGCTAACATGAAAGTAGAAATTATAGGACTGTCCCACAGAGTCTCATCCTCCACAATTTCTTATCCATTTCCTAATAACTGCATTACCTCACATTTCTATGTGAGGAAGAACTCACAAATGCTGATTGACAAATACTATGACATTCAGAATGAAAGACAGAAATACAGCTACTGATCCAAATGACAATATTTCTATTTTCTGTGGAACCCAGTATAATTATTTCAGGATCTCAATTAGCACGAGAAAGAAAATACAGCTGGGCATTATGATCTTTGTTTTAACTCTCTGGCTTGTCCATTATTTGTGTGACTCCTTTCACATGATCTTCAAAAGCATTCTTTATGTTTCTTAAAGAAGAAATACTTCTTACTTATATTTGAAGTAGGTTAATTGTACATATAACTTTTAAACATGAATTTTAAACCTGAAAGAACAGAATTATGCACGTGTGTATGTTGGTGGAAATAATAGATATTCACATCGTAACTGTAATCCAGAAGGTTTTGTTCCAGTTGTTTTTCATCATAAATAAAGCTTTACTTATTGTCTGCAATGATGACATTTAACCTTGTATAGAAGTTGTTAAAAAAAAAGCTTTTCTAAAATTTTTAATAATTATCTTAGTGAAATGTCCATACATATATATATTTTTCCCACACCTTCCAAAAACAGTGGTTGAAGATAGGCTGTCATTGCCTCACACTCTAACATAACCTTTCTGAATTTGAACACAGCTCAATTTTTCATGTGCTATTCTACTGATACACCTTTCAATATTTTTTTCAGGCTGGATCTTAGAAAAAGGTTCTTTACCAAGAGGATGGGCAGGCACTAGGACAGGCTCCCCAGGGAATTTGTCACAGCACTGAGCCTGCCAGAATTCAAGAAGTGCTTGGACAGTGCTCTTGGACATGGGGTTTGATTTTTGGGTGGTCCTGTGCAGATGCAAGAGCTGGACTTGATGATCGTTGTGGGTCCCTTCCAGCTCAGGATATTCTATGATTCTATCATATTTGCATGTTAACAGCTATATCCATCTTTCTAGCATTGTATCCTAAGTTCCTTCATAAGGTAGATATCATAGTAGTAGTACCCCCAAACTTCAGATCTTTAGAGCTCTTAGTTTCCCTATGTTGCAGTCCTAAACTGAAGAACTGTACTCAGAACTATAGTCAAGCAAGAGCAAGTATTCAGTTCTCAGTAATCCAAGCTTATCACCAAGATCACAGGACTGCTCCTGAAGATGCAAGTGAACCCTGTATGAAGCTTATTGTTCCTAGAGACTGTCTAAAGTGGTTCACTTACAAACTGATTTTACCATAAGGTTTCTGTTTAATGGGCAGTTCCACATCTCTGATATCTGTGTCTACATTATTGCATGCTGATCATATTACATTGCATTTAACACATTGTGCTTTCAGCGATCAGCAACCATCTCCAGTGTTTCCGCAGACACCAGTCCTCAGCCAGTGAAACATAAATAAAGGGAAGGAAGGAAACTAGCAAGGACTAGGGGCACTGCTTGTCTCCTTACTTCAGGTTTTGTGTTAGGCTGACATTGCTATGAAAAGGCAAAAGCGGATACCCCCAAAACAGACTTCTACCATTGTTTTGTCTTTTAGTGCCTTTACCTTGTGGTATCACTACCAGCTTTGCTTAGCACTTGGATGAAAGCAGTACTGCAAGGGGTCCAAGAATGAGAGATGGGATAATGAAAGGAAAATATCAATGGGAGAATTAAGAACATGAGAAAGATTGATTGATACTCTCTAAGCCTTCCTCCCTCTCTCCCTCCCTCCCTCCCTCCCTCCCTCCCTCCGTCCCTCCCTTCCTTCCTTCCTTCCTTCCTTCCTTGTTTCTGCTTCCTTCCTTCCTTGTTTCTGCTTCTTTCCCTCCTTCCCTCCTTCCCTCCTTCCCTTCCTCCCTTCCTCCCTCCCTCCCTCCCTAAGATATTCTGAAAATATCTTACTTTCAGTTATCCTGCTGCACATTGAGCACACGCTGGTTGTGACTGTCTGGCAACCTCTCTGTGAATGCAGATAAAGAATTAAGCATTTCTGTTGGAAAGAAAAAAAAAAAAAAAAAAAAAAAGTGCTCATAATATAAGCAAGAGTTTTACACCTTGACCTGGCTTATCTAGGACACAAAACTTGTAAGTGATGTCCCAAACCCAATTGTTGATACAGAAAAAGCACTAAATGCAGTCAAGTATTTTGTTATTCTTCATTTTTCCTCTACTTGTTTTGTTGCATTCCATGTTTATCTATATATTATCCTACATATATGCATAAACCCCAATGATTTTTTTTTTTTTTTTCACCCATTCTACCTACAAATACACTCAAACAGATATACAGATATATGTCAACTTTAAGATCAGTAGAGTAATGGAACAGGTGAAAAAGCAAAACACACTTTGACCTATTGTCTGAGAAAGAAAATGTCAACTTCTCCAAAACAACCCTTTCTGGTCTGTTTAGGTCTGCAAATTTAAAGGGCTAAAGGCCCCTAATTGCAAGCTGGGAAAATGAAAAGTTTGGCCCTATGCCAGGAAGAGATAAGAGAGACTGTGAAATGTTAGACAAGAAATAAATAAATATTAGCTAGGAGTAGGTCACTCTTCTTTCACAGAGAAATGACTGTTATTAATTTTCTGCAGCTTACACTTCCTTCCCTCTCTGCAGAGTATTTATCTCTCCAGGTTACTGTTGTATGATAGTAAATTCTTAAGGCTTGCTTTTCTATTAGGTCACACAGTGCAAGATAGCTTTACAGGATGTCCAAATAATTCAACATCTCACTGAAAACAAACAAACAAACAAACAAAAAAAACCCCACAGCTATCTATATAAAATAGGCCCTCAAGGCTAACCTAGGAAAACTTCACCCCATATTATTATTATTTTTTGTTCATTTCTAAAATGTGGATTTGCTGAGGTGTGAGTGGTGGAAGGTATAAATTTTTAAATAGTGACACTCACAGCAGTTAAGCAGACTTCTGTAAACAGAGTTTGTCTCAGAGGACTGCAGTATTTGAACAGTATTCTCCATTTGAATGGCACAAGAGACTTTTCTATTAATTTGTTGTGCTTAGGCTCATTCAGTACATGCTCACACCTTTCAAAAGAAACCAAGCAGCCAGACTAGCATCAACCATCTATCTGCTGATGATCCGTGGAGACAGTGTTAACTCAGAAATGAAAAAATCACATGAAGGCAGTATCCCCTTTTGGCCTTCTCCTCATCTTTCCTTACCTAGAGTTAGGAAGTTTAAGAAGCCAACCAAGACTGAGTGAATATAATAAACAGACTATCCAAATACTATTAGAGCTTCTAGCCAACAAGATTTTTTTTCTTCTTCAGTGCTTTAGGGATTCAAAGTCCCCTTGAATGCATTCCTGAGCTGATCCCTGTGCTACTTTGGGTAGTGAGTGGAATACAACTTGGTCTGAACAACTCATGTGAAAATTACCTTGAAAATACCATATGGATTACACTATTCAGCAAATACAAATGTTTATGACACTAGCATTCTCAACATCTGAAAGAGGGCATGAGTTTAATTTCTGGGCAATACCTCTAATGTGAACTCTGACTGTTGGATTTATCCCTGGTAATCTGATTCAGCAACAAGAAATGGAAAATACATGTAGATAGACAAGTTTATTTTGGCTGCACATCTGAGGAGGCACTATTTATTCCACCATGTGCTATGGCAATTAACATTTATTTATTTATTTATTTATTATTATTATTATTATTTTCTGGGAATATAAAGGCTGTAGTAAACCTCTGCAGAAGAAAAAAAAAATGGAAAAGAATGAAGGTTGAAAAAGTAGGGTTGTGGTGATAAGGATGGGGAAGAGATATCACAAATCCAGTAGGTCTCAAGACTAAGTTAATGGCTGGTCACAATTTTTAATTGCAATGGTAATGCTGAACACATGCTGTGGGAAATGAGGTAAAGTAGTAGAAATGGAAATCATTGTAACTGAGGTTGCCACTGAATTAAAAAAAAAAAAAAAAAAAAAAAAAAAAAAGAAAAAGTTGTCTTGGGAATGTCTAAAAAAAAAACTTCAAATCATGGATCTGGTAGTAAGGATTTGGGATTTCCTTTATCGGAAACTATAAAGACAAAGGTGGAGGAATAGAGTTGTAGAAGTCAGGAAAGAAATATTTTACTGGTTATAAGTGAATACCTGTTAGGATTGCAGAAAGGTAACTTGGACTAAATCTTAGAACTGGAAGCTCTGAAGAAAAAGACAAAAAAAAAAAAAAAAAAAAAGTGAAATGTGATAATGATCAGGTCTACAGAAAACAGATTATGCTAGACTAAAATGACATCTTCCTTTCATAAGATAATTAGGTTTTGAATCAGGGGGATCTTAGGAGATCTAATCAATCTGGATCATTACAACTCCCATTTTAATAAAGCAAACAATATTTCTATGTGGAGAATTGCTAGTAAAAAATGAGCTAAGCATAAAAAGCTTTAAGTGAGTGAAAAATCAGCTAATAGGAAGAAAAGAAATGGATAATGCAAACGGGAAGTCTTCAGCTAGACATTAGGAGTGGAAGCATTAAATAATCATTTTCAAAATTCAGTTCATTTGATATTATAATTAATGAAATTCACTCAAAAAATAGGAGTGTCCTAATGAATTGTGTTGATGATTTGGAAATGGCAGGTATTGCTAATATGGACTAGTAAAAGGATGTTATTCTGAGACAATTATTTGATGTTGAGATTTATATAATGTAAATAGAATAGTATGCAGTATTATAAAGTACAAATGGCTTTAATTATTAGGGACTAATAAATGAAATGAAATCAAACAAATAAAGCCCTTTTAATAATCTTAGGGCTTATCAATGGTGTGCCAATGGGAAGGAAGTGTATCTGAGTGCATTCATCAATCACAGCATAATTTGTGTGCTAGCATTGTAATGTGGCAGTGAAAAAAGCTAATGAAAGACTGGGATGTGTCAGGGGAGACGTTTCCAGTGCAGGGGGGGAGAATATTAATGCCACTGTAGCAGGCTTGGATGAGACCTCATCTGGAATATTGTGTTCAATTCCTCATTCATAGTCAGGAGAGATGAATTTGAAAAAGTGCAAAAGACAGTCTCTTATGATTCTTAGGGGAAGGAAGAGTCTATTTCATGAAAGGACACAGAAAGAGCTTAGACATTTAGCAGAACAAAAGCAGAGAAGGGATAAGATGCTGTCTTTAAATGCATCAGGATGGTAAAGCCAGAGACAGGAAGGAACTATTTAAGTGTAAGAATAGTGTTGGCTCAGGAACAAGTGGGAACAAACTGTCCGGGAATAAATTTAGGCTGGAAAGGAAATGAGAGTAAAATACTGTTTTGTTTGTTTGTTTGTTTGTGGTTTTTTTTTGTTTGTTTGTTTTTTTTTGTTTTGTTTTGTTTTGTTTCTTTTCCGTTTTTTAGAAAAGCAGTTTTAGGAAATGTATTATACCGTATAATATTACCTTATATTCTAGCTTATTGTATGATATGGTTACCTGCTCTAAGAATGTCATAGGAATACTGTCTGTTCCAGTTTCCTGTTCATCTGTTACTTTCTATGAATGAGTGAATGCCTGCATGTATAAATATTTAATTTGCAGTAAAACTGTAACTCACTTGGGATTATTTAAACAGAGATGCAAAAAGCCACCTCTATGTGTTTATACAATTGGTTGAAGTCCAGGGTTCTGAAAAATAAATATATCCACCTCCCTGAAAAAAAAAAGGAAAAAGAAAAAAAGAAAAAAAAGTAATTTGTACTTTAGGAAAAACATTTCAATACATCATACTTCTAATATTTAGATAAAATTGTGGGTGGAGCTCTTCACATTCTGTTCCCATGCTCAAACCAATTTTGCTGGCTTGGCCAAAACACATAAAAAGAGATGAAAATTGATGGAAATTATGCAATACACTGATAAAAAGTGAGGTCAGTACCATAATCTGATTTTATTCTACAAAGGGAAGAAAAAGACTCAGTCTCTAATTTGCTGTTTCTTGTTTTTGTTGTTGTTGTATTTTTCCTTCTCCATAGCAGAAACTTTTCACGAGGAAATTGATTTAAGGGGAAGATGGCAGAGAAGTTTTTTATTCTAGCCTAGAAATGATGCAGCCTGCATAGAAGATAGTGTGGGAGTGCAGGTGGTCATTTTGGGGGAGAAATGGCCAAAAGAATTGTGCAGTGGTATGGAACCACAGTATGGTATTGAAACAAGGAATTAGTGAGTTATAGGAATTTAAATGACAAGAGGGAAAACTTAGCAGTTATAGCAGAAAACTAACTGATGGAGGAAAAACATGTGGAGAGCCTTCAGAGGATCGGAAGATGGTGTTGTATGTGCTATATGGAAAGGACTGAGGTGGGCGTGAAGTGTTGAGGGCAGTCATTCATGCTTCCAGTGAAAATGGAGTGGAGAAGTTCACAGGAATAGGTGTCCAGGGATGGGGTCAGCTCGTGGTGTTCTGCTACATCACAGGAATTAGAATTTTGAGAAAATGTTCCAGAAAGGATGGCTGAGTTTGCCGTCCCCTTTAAGATAGGAATCTTCTGTGATGCTATAGCTGTTTACAGATTGTACTGTGCTCTGAACATGCATGTTACATAGAGCATCCCCTGGAGGGTTTAGCATCAAACAGTTGCACAGTCTACCACCTGGCGAGCTGACCTGCTTTTCCTGACTGCTGCCACTCAGACTCAGCAGAAACACAGATTAGTGTTTGCATTCTTTTTCCTCTGCCCTTGAATTACCTTCTAGTCTCCTGCTATTTGTTCATGTCTGCTTTCCTCACTGTTTTGTTCTAGTCATCTTTGAGATGCATTGTATTAATTTGTTCTTTCAAAATGATCATACCTCAGCTTACAGTGCATTTTTAACAGCAACAGTTTACTTCGCTATTAGTTTCCAATGTCATTAGCTTTTACCACTTACAGTGAAACACTTAAGTCTTTGTGTCCATAAAATACAGCTGAAATTTACCTTCTTTGAGATAGTGCAATTTTTCTGGGTATCTTGTTTCAACGTTGTTTATGATTGCTCTCTGACTGCTAGAATTACTATCAGTAGTGGTTGGAAAAGCCACAATTATGGTTCTTAGAAGAAAAGAGTTAGGACAGATCATGGTGTTTTATTCTTTCCAAGTGAAATTCAGGCCTACTCACCATTTGCTAAAAATTATTGCACAGATATGAATAGACACTTTCTCTATATCTGTTATGGCAACCAGACATAAACATCTCAAGGAGCTTCACAACCAGGCCTTGGTTTTACATTTATGTTCACTAGATTTGAAAATCTGTATAAGTGAGAAGAAGGGATGGGAAGTGGCTAGCCACTTAAGTATGAGTTCAGCCAGGATTTTCACCATGTGCCACCCTGCTTATGGTTCATATTAGCATCATCATTTTGTACTTGTATTTTTATTGAGTGTCCAAAATATAATTCTGCCAAGAATATGACCCAAGTCATATTTTGCAAATTGTTTAAGAATCGCATACTAAAATAAATATATATATTTTTGGTTTAGCTGTATCTTGTTTGCTTTTAGTATATCTAACAGGTTGCCTTATCAAAACTGTTGGTCTTGTATGCTTTTCTTCCTCAGAAAAGTCATGATTGGAATTGAAAATAAACCTCAAACGGCAACTTGAACTTGAACCAGTATGATAGTTTTCTTGTATAGGTCTGCCAATAATTTATATTAGCAGTGGGGAAGCTGTGACCTTCAATGAGATGGCAATTGAGAAATTTCTAAGGAGTGCCCTTTCGGTACTGAATTAACTAAATATTTCACTGCTGGTGAACTACAAGGCTGATCTACTTTAAGGACTGACTATAAGTATCTACTATAAGTACTGTAAGGACAAAATGCATAGTAGCAGGTACCAGTTTTCAAATTATTTTTAAACTAAAGGTAGCTTATTCATGGAACTGCAAGTCTTCCTCTACTTTCTTTGCTCATAAAAAAAGAGATTATCCAGGCGTGTGTGGCAGAGAGATTGTGATGATTCTCTGACATTGGTTTAAATTAAATCTCTGAATGGAGAAGTTATAACCTGTGTTATACATGAAATCTGTCTAGGTGATCTACTCTTCTCTGTGGCAGACAATGTCCAATGGAAGTAAAAATAAAAAAATAAAAAAATAAAAAAATTTTAAAAAAATCTCATTGCCTCACCAGATTCTTCAAATCAAGTTGTTGAATTTTCTCTCATCCAGTGTTCTCTCATCCAAGTTTTTTCTTAGCCTTATTTCAGTTTTAAATGCAAAGGCATTAACAGAGCAGGGGAAATTGTCATGGCAGTAACTGAATGCAATATGAAAATAACTTGAGAGATTGTGCTGAAGCACTGTATTTATAGATCAGATATTTGGCTCTTCTCACATAAGCTTTTATTTATTCTCTGCAATGTTCTAACGATTATAATATAGAAAAAAAAATACAATAATTATGAATCTGGATAAGTTTGTACTTAACTAATTTAGCCACAGATACTGTCCTTGATTTTCTGTTCTTTTCTTATTTAATTCTTACAAAGAGTAGTTAATATACATTTAAACAATACATTAGAGACCCATTACCTTGACAAAATTCATCAGTTTTAAATTAACCTGAATGTAGAATTCCACATGGGAAAACTAATATACTGTTAATGTCACTGAAAGTTGTAAAGCGCTCAGAAAAACAAACAAACAAAAAAATCAC
The DNA here is from genome assembly GCA_011076525.1 of Nettapus auritus. Classification (NCBI taxonomy): domain Eukaryota; kingdom Metazoa; phylum Chordata; class Aves; order Anseriformes; family Anatidae; genus Nettapus; species Nettapus auritus. The sequence goes on from CM021765.1 coordinate 189,538,714, forward strand.
ATGAAACATCATGCTGATTCAAGAAGTTTTATTTTCCCTTCTTGTTTATGAGTCAGAGGCCCCATTGCTGTTTGCTTTAAGTTTGTTCCTGGGCTTTGTCACAAAGCTGCCCAAACAAGTTATAGGACAATGCTTGATGAAAAAATCTTTTTCACGCTGATTTATTAGAAAACCTGCTTTGTGTAGAGAAATAGGGAACTGCATTCCCCTTTGAATGGCAAACCTGACCATTTTGTTGGTTTTGTCAATAGAGAAAACTAAATAAACATCTGCACATCCAATTTTTACTATAGCACTTAAATCAAATGCCCAAGGTGGGATTCATTTCAGCTACTTCTTGATTTCTACACATTGGATGTTTGGAATGTATCCAAACTAGATAACCTTTGCTTCCACATGGTGCTGAAGAGAAATAAGCACTTTAAGTACAGTTCATGTGACCTAATTTATAGATCTAGTATTTTGTTTACTTTTGGCTGGGATGAATCAGAATGTGCATTTCATTGGATGGTTGGAGAGACTATTCTCTAAACAGACTCAATTTACTTTAGGCAATTGCTCAGGCCTAAGTGTTTGCTCTGCAACTGACTATTTAGAATAATTTTTTAGAAGGAAAAAAAAAAAAAAAAAAAAGCAAGAGTTGCGGGAGAGGAAAGTATTAGTGCAAGAGTTGCGGGAGACGAAAGTATTAGTACTGGGTGTTTACACACAAATAATCAGGAATATTAATTGCCCAAGGAAATTGTGGATGCCCCATCCCTGGAAGTGTTAATGGCCAAGTTGGATGAGTTTTGAGCAACCTGGTCTAGTAGAAGGGGAATTAGATGATCTTTAATGTCCGTTCCAACCCAAGCCATTCTATGATTCTATGAATGTACCTTAGGTGTGTAAAGTATGTATTTGACAGTCAGGTGTCATCAAGTACTTAACTGATGTTAGCAACATCTAAGGTTTCAAAACCACACTGTGATACCTCAGTACCTGTTTCTGCTCCTACCAGTCAAGACTACTGAAACGATGCCCAGCCAGCAGAACATCTGGGCACAAGTAGAACATACCTGGACTGAGTAATGGTAGTTACAATAAGGAGTACATGAAAAAGAAGGATTCCCCAGTACAAGGACATCAAAACCCTGGAACATGTCCAGGCTACGAACGTGGTGAAGGGCCTGGAACACAAGACCTATGAGGAGTGGCTGAGGAGTTTAGTCTGGAGAAGAGGAGGCTCAGGGGAGACCTTATTGCTCTCTACAACTACCTGAAAGGACTAGGTGTGGAGAGCTGGGGGTCAGCCTGTTCTCACAGATAACTAGTGATAGGACTAGAAGGAATGGCCTCAAGTTACACCAGGGGAGGTTTAGGTTGGAAATTAGAAGACATTTATTCTCCGAAAGAGCAGTCAGGCATTGGAACAGATTACCCAGGGGGGTGGTGAACGTCCCTGAGGGTGTTCAAGGAAAGGTTGCACCTGGTGCTTAGGGACATGGTTTAGTGGGTGATGTTGATGGTAGGGGGATGGTTGGACCAGATGATCTTGAAGGTCTTTTCCAACCTTAATGATTCTATGATTCTGTGATTCTAACTACAGACACAGGCACCAGACAGCCACTCAATAGCAGCAACAGAGTCCTTCCTAGTGCTCACAAGAAGTAGGCCAAAAGGCACATGAAGTATTAGAGATCATAATGAGACATTGGAAGGAAGCAAAGAAATCCAAGGGAGCCAATAATATTCTGGCAGTACCAAGTAATTTGATAGGTAAAAATTCTCAAGTGAATTTAGAGACTGGGGTGTGGTATATGCTAAAAAGAAAGGTTAGAAGTGAGTACCTGGCTCCAGTATCCCTCCCTGTGTTACCAGGGACACGCTTCCTTCTCAGCCCTAAACATGATGATCAGTGTAATCCCCAGCACTTACACAAAAACGTGGCACACCACAGAAGCGGCTAGAGGTGTTTCAGTACCACTAGTGATTTAAACATTGAAACCAGTGGAAGGTGCATGAAATAAGCCAGAGAGAAAGAACATACACCTGCAGTGTATCTTTCTTTCATTTTCACCATGAATGGGTTTGCTTTTCTTTGGGGTGATTATTTCAATCTTAAATCACAGGGTCTCTGGCCAAAAATTCATCAGAAAATACTAAATTTCCCTCTCTGAAGAGTTTATTCTGTTTTCGTTCTGTAGATCAAGATGTGCAGACTGAATTCAGAAAATTCGGAACAGTGACTAAGTAGCTTAGTCCACACTGTCTTGAGCATTTAGTACTTGATTTGATAACAGCTCTCCAGTGAGACTCCCTGGTGTCCAGAAACAACAGTGCTGTGAGCACGCTGCATGTATCCCAGAGACAACTGTATCCATCAGGTACTATCTAGAGCATGTCAGTGGTGTTCAGTGTGGGAAAAAAGTGTGTTACAATCCTTACTGGGGAATGTTTCTGAATACTCTCAAACCTATATTCTTTGGCATAAAAGCCAAGCAAACTTACCAACGAGGTGAAAAATACCACCAAGGCTGAAGTGAAACTTGTCATAAATAAATGAAATTGTATTTTAGGTTTGCACTCTGTGGTGTTATTTTAACAGGGGTCACATCTTTGGAGATTTTCAAAAGGTTATTTAAGGGGTTAAGATAATTACTCTGACCTTTAATTTATGCTATTGTTTTACTGGTTCCTAGGTGTTTCATATATACCCACAGCATAGAAAATACAAATGTTTCCAGTATGTCAGCATCCTTGGAAATAGCACCCAGATTAGACCACTGATCTGACCTAACAGGAGAGAAAGATTTCTAATTTCCCTCCACCCATCTCTGCTCCATTTTTGCACTCCCTCCATGTGTGTATCTGGGTTCTGACGCTTTTGTTTCCTCAGTGAATAAATGTAACTCACAAGCCGATCAGAAATGTCTTTCCCCCCCGACTCCATTTCCCTCCCTTCCCCAGAAAGAATTGAGTCAGACAATGGGACTCATTTCTGAAGCAACATTATGGATGCTTGGGCCAAAGAGCATGGTATTGAGTGGGTATATCATATCTCTTATCATGCACCAGCCTCCAGGAAATTTGAGCAATACAATGGATTGTTAGAGACTACACTGAAAGCCATGGGTGCTGGGACATTCAAACTTTGGGATACACATTTGGTGAGAGTCACATGGTTAGTCAACACTAGGGGATCTGCCAACTGAGCTAGACCTGCCCAATCAAACCTGTTGCATAGAAGGGGATAAAGTTCCGGTAGTGCACATAAATAACATGCTGGGGAAGAGAGTCTGGGCTATTCCTGCCTCAAGCAAATGAAAACTCATCTGTGGGATTGCTTTTGCTTAAGGACCAGGGTGCACTTGATGAGTAATACAAAGGAATGGGGCTGTCCAATGTGTACCTCAAGGGATTTAATGTTGGGTGAGAATTGCCCATGAGCTGTATTATGTTAATTATTATATAATACTGTATGTAATCACTACTGTGATGAGATACATTGCTATATGCCAATGTCCTATTAATAGTATCAGAGTAACAGTCACACAGATAATGATGAATGAATTGGACAAACACAGCAGTGTGATGGAACCAGGCTTCAGCATGTGATGATCCAACATCACACACCAACTCTTCTGGCCTGAAGGACTGTTGTGACAGATGGAGCAAATGTCAGTCACAGACTAAACAAAATCAGTGGACATTTTATACACAATTTAATCTTAAGGCTAGTACTAATTTCAGATTTCAGAAAACTTCCTGACTTGCCGAGGCAATCGGCTCTGGGGCAGACGTGTTCTGCAGCAGAGCGAAGGATCGGGACAGGCAGGGCTATTTTCCTGCCATCGAGGCCACTCGAGGCAGCCGAGGGAGCAGCCACCACTCGGCAGCCCTCGTGAGGGACGCTGACGAGGCATAGGCGGAGCCAGCAGCGCCCCCTCCCGGCCGTTCAAAAGCTGCCCCTGGGGAGCACGGCGACCAGGACGGGCAAACAGGGCGGGGCGCGTCAGAAGGGCGGGGAGGGGCAGTTTGCACGGCAGTTCGTGCAGGCAGGGCGAGGAGGGAGGGCAGAGCATTCGCCCACTGCCCACAAGAACACCTCATCTAACGGCTGTCCTCCACTAGCTAGGCCACTATGGTTCTCGCTAGGCAGAGAGTTCGCTCTAGAACGTCTGTAGCCACCCAGACAGACTGCCCGCTCCAAAATGCGGCAGTTCAGGTCTCTGGGTGCAGGGAGTGCCAGAGCCTGCTGCTGCCATCTGAAGGAGGCAGAGACACTGTGCACATGAGGTGCGAGCAGGTGGATGACCTGGTCCGCCTGGTGGCAGAGCTCAAGGAGGAGGTGGAGAGGTTGAGGACCAATGAGGGAGTGCGAGCAGGAGATAGACTGGTGGAGCAACTCCCTGCAAGGCCCGAAGGAGAGGCACCAGGGTGAGACTCCCCAAATGGGGTGGACCCCCTGCGCGGTTGCTGTCGGGCAGAGGGAGAGGACCTAAGAGTTCAAGAGGAATGGAAACAGGTCCCTGCTCAACGATGCAGGAAACGCCCTCCCCCCCCTCCCCCCCCCAACCTGCCCCACCTTCCCTGGTGCCCTTATGGTTTGAGGCCCTGGAGCTTGGGGGAGCGGTGGATGAGAGTGTGGAAGGAAGTTTAACCAGGAAGCCTAGGGCGAGGAAGTCTGCTCCACGCCTCAAGACTGCTTCCACCAAGACTGAAAGAAGGGTGATCATTGTGGGCGACTCCCTTCTCAGGGGAAGAGAGGGCCCTATCTGTCGGCCTGACCCTGACATTGACGAGAGAAGCCTGAAGGCTATTAAACAGGATTTCAGGGGGCTGGGACGGTTAGTGGATGGAGCGGGAGTACAGGTGGTGTTTTCATCCATTCCTACAGTGGCAGGGAGGGGTTGAGAGAGGACACGCAAAGCCCACATGATAAACACGTGGCTTAGAGGCTGGTGCCAACACAGAAGGTTTGGGTTCTTCGACCACGGGGCACTTTACTCGGCACCCGGCCTGATGGCCGCAGACGGGTCCCAACTGTCCCCAAGGGGAAAACGGATCCTGGCCCAGGAGCTGGCAGGGCTCATTGAGAGGGCTTTAAACTAGGTAAGAAGGGGGTCAGGGAAGAAACAAAGCCTGCTGGAGGTGTGCCAGTGGGAACAGTGGCTAGGCTGGGGGAGAAGGCAAAGGCTCAGCTGAAGTGCACCTACACTAATGCACGCAGCATGGGCAACAAGCAGGAGGAGCTGGAAGCCATTGTGCACCACGCGGGCTATGACTTGGTTACCATCACGGAAACGTGGTGGGACCACTCTCATGACTGGAGTGCTGCCATGTCTGGCTATAGGTTCTTCAGAAGGGACAGGCAGCACGGAAGGGGTGGTGGAGTGGCTCTCTATATTAGAGAGCGTTTTGATGTCCTCAAACTTGAGGCTGGCAATGACAAGGTGGAGTCGCTATGGGTTAGGATCAGCGGAGAGGCCAACAAGGCAAGCATCCTGATGGGGGTCTGTTATAGACCGCCAAACCAGGATGAGGGGATGGACGAGGAGTTCTACGGACAGCTGACAGAGGTTGCGAAATCATCAGCGCTTGTTCTTGTGGGGGACTTTAACTTCCCAGACATATCCTGGAAACACAACACAGCCCAGAGAAAGCAGCCCAGGAGGTTTCTGGAGAGTGTGGAAGATAATTTCCTGACACAGCTGGTTGGTGAGCCTACCAGAGGAGGTGCCCCGCTGGACCTTCTGTTCACTAACAGAGAAGGACTGGTGGGAGATGTGGTGGTCAGGGGCTGTCTTGGGCAGATTGACCACGAAATGGTAGAGTTCTCGATACATGGCGAAGTCAGGAAGGGGACCAGTAAAACCTCTGTCTTGGACTTATGGAGGTCTGACTTTGAGCTGTTCAGGACACTGGTTGGCAGAGTCCCTTGGGAGGTGGTTCTAAAGGACAGAGGAACCCAGGAAGGCTGGGCGCTCTTCAAGAAAGAAATCCTAATGGCTCAGGAGCGGTCTGTCCCCATGTGCCCAAAGACGAGCCAGCACAGAAGAAGACCGGCCTGGCTGAACAGAGAGTTGTGGCTCGAGCTTAGGAGAAAAAAGAGGGTTTATAATCTTTGGAAAAGAGGACGGGCCACTCTAGGGGACTACAAGGATGTTGCGAGGTGGTGCAGAGACAAAATTTGAAAGGCCAAAGCTCATCTGGAGCTCAATCTGGCTACTGCTGTTAAAGACAACAAAAAACGTTTTTATAAATACATCAATACCAAAAGGAGGACTGAGGAGAATCTCCACCCTTTACTGGATGGGGGGAAATTTAGTTACCAGAGATGAGGAAAAAGCTGAGGTGCTTAACGCCTTCTTTGCCTCAGTCTTTAGCAGCAAAACCAGTTGTTCTCTGGACGCCCAGTACCCTGAGCTGGTGGAAGGGGATGGGGAGCAGAATGTGGCCCCCACAATCCACGAGGAGATGGTTGGCGACCTGCTACAGCACTTGGATGTGCACAAGTCAATGGGGCCAGATGGGTTCCCCCTGAGGGTACTGAGAGAACTGGCGGAAGAGCTGGCCATGCCGCTTTCCATCATTTATCGGCAGTCCTGGCTATCGGGGGAGGTCCCACTTGACTGGCGGATAACAAACGTGGCGCCCATCTACAAGAAGGGCCGGAGGGTAGACCTGGGGAACTACAGGCGTGTTAACTTAACATCAGTGCCAGAGAAGCTCATGGAGCAGATTATCTTGGGCATCATCATGCGGCACTTGCAGGGCAAGCAGGCGATCAGGCCTAGTCAGCATGGGTTTATGAAGGGCAGGTCCTGCTTGACGAACCTGATTTCCTTCTATGACAAAGTGACGCGCTGGGTGGATGAGGGAAAGGCTGTGGATGTGGTCTACCTTGACTTCAGTAAGGCATTTGACACCGTTCCCCACAGCATTCTCCTCAGGAAACTGGCTGCTCTTGGCTTGGGCTGGCGCACACTTCGTTGGGTTAAGAGCTGGCTGGATGGCTGGGCCCAGAGAGTCTTAGTGAATGGAGTCAAATCCAGTTGGAAGCCAGTCACTAGTGGAGTCCTCCAGGGCTCGGTACTGGGACCAGTCCTCTTTAACATCTTCATTGATGATCTGGACAACGGCATTGAGTGTACCCTCAGTAAGTTTGCAGATGACACCAAGTTAGGTGTGTCTGTTGACCTGCTCGAGGGTAGGAAGGCTCTGCAGGAGAATCTGGATAGGCTGGATCGATGGGCCGAGGCCAACTGTATGAGGTTCAACAAGGCCAAGTGCTGGGTTCCTGCACCTGGTGCAATACAACCCCAAGCAGCGCTACAGGCTGGGAGATGAGTGGTTAGAAAGCTGCCTGGCAGAGAAGGACCTGGGAGTATTGGTTGATAGTCGGCTGCTTATGAGCCAGCAGTGTGCTCAGGCGGCCAAGAAGGCCAAGAGCATCCTGGCTTGCATAAGAAACAGCGTGGCCAGCAGGTCCAGGGATGTGATTGTCCCCTTGTACTCGGCTCTGGTGAGGCCGCACCTCAAGTACTGTGTTCACTTTTGGGCCCCTCACTACAAGGAGGACATGGAGGTGCTTGAGCGAGTCCAGAGAAGGGCTGCGAAGCTGGTGAAGGGTCTGGAGAACAAGTCTTATGAGGAGCGGCTGAGGGAGCTGGGACTATTTAGCCTGGAGAAGAGGAGGCTCAGAGGCGACCTTATTGCACTCTACAGGTACCTGAAAGGAGGCTGTAGTGAGGCGGCAGTTGGTCTGTTCTCCCACGTGCCTGGTGACAGGACGAGGGTGAATGGGCTAAAGTTGCGCCAGGGGAGGTTTAGGTTGGATATTAGGAAAAACTTCTTTACTGAACGGGTTGTTAGGCACTGGAATAGGTTGCCCAGGGAAGTGGTTGAGTCCCCATCCCTGGAGGTCTTTAAAAGACGTTTAGATGTAGAGCTTAGGGATATGGTTTAGGGGATGATTTGTTAGTGTTAGGTCAGAGGTTGGACTCGGTGATCTTGTAGGTCTCTTCCAACCTAGACTTTCTGTGATTCTGTGATTCCGTGAAATATGAAGGTGGTGACTAATTGGAATGTATTGGAAAGTGTGGGACCCAAGCAAGACATAAATGGTATGCAATAAAGGGTAGACATTGTCCTGGTTTCAGCTATGATAAAGTTTATTTTCCTTCTAGTATCTTGTATGGTGCTGTGTTTTGGATTTAGGATGACAATAATGTTGAAAACACACTGATGTTTCAGTCATTGCAGAACAGTGGTTACACTGAGCCAAGGACTTTTCAGCTTCTCACACTGCCCTTCCAGTGGGCAGGCTGGGGGTGCAGCAGGAGCTGGGAGGGGACAGAACCAGGACAGCTGACCCAAACTGGTCAAATGGATGTTGCATACCACATGGCATCATGCTGAACAATTAATATGGGGTGGCTGGCTGGGGTAGGGGGACTGCTCTTCAGGGATGGACTAGACATTGGTCAGCAGGTGGTGAGCAACTGCATTGTGTATCACTTGTTTTGTAACATTATTAATAATAGTACTGTTATTATTATTATTTACCATTCTTTTCTGTCCTAATAATCTCTCTTTATCTCAACCCACAAGCTTTCTTTTTTTTTTTTTTTTTTTCCAATTCTCTCCCCCCATTCCTTCAGAGGGGGGGGGGGGGGGCGAAAACTGCTGTGTGGTCCTTAGCTGCTGTCAAGGTTAAACCAAAATACCACCCATCCCCCCCCCCCCCTTTTTTTTTTTTTTTTTTCCTTTTTCTGCTGGATTAGGGGATGGAAGTTGCTTGCTGACACACAGGATGAGCTGAGTATTCAGAGGAGTGGCCTTTCAGAGGCAACAAGCTATTAGGCCGATTCAGTCTGTCTTTTCTATCTGCACCCTGCATCAAACCAAGCACCACATGGTAAAACACATTTCTGTACCAAGAAAAAGCTAAATCGAACCTTTTCTATGGTGTATCTTTGCCTCAATCCATCTTTGCTCCTGTGATGCTAGCAAAGAGCTCTGCATGATATATGGCTGAGACTCTGACTTCTGTTTCCACAATCCAATTGTGATGCTGCAGAGCAAAGAATAAATCTCACAGGCTTTCAACCCTGGCAAATATTTACAGCAAGGATTGGTAATTCTGCTGCTTTTAGCTCTTTATGCCTGTTATACTTGGGCCAAAATTTTGAAATCCAGCATAGATATTAGGATTCCAAATGGGCACGAGTCTGGTTCTCAGAGAAGTAGAGTGCCCATTATATATATGAAGGTATTAGTAGATACATGCAATTATATTTTCTGCAGGCAGACTGGGCTGGGGGAAGAAGTTCAGAAAGGAATATGAAGGGTGAGGCAAGCATGACTGCATTTCATTAGTGTGCTGGTGAGCTCAAAGTCAAAGAAACATGAAGGAGGACAGCATTGTTGAAAAATTGATCTCGGGCTTATCAAAGTCACCTGCCAAAAAGGAGATGACAAAAGTGAAAGCATTTTCCTAAATGCTCTAAATGCTCAATACAGCAGTAGTTTGAGTGTTGAAAGAAATACGCAAAAGAGGAAGGAATATTTTGTGCTTGGGAAGGGGCTTGATGAACCCAGCTATAGTAAGTGAGCAGATATGGGAACATATTACTCATGCGTAAAGCACTCACATCTGTGAGTGACTAGGAGACAGAGGGTCACAAAGACCAAGGAAGGATCTGAATTTGATGAGTCAACCTACATTCTGGAATTCTTACTGAACACAAATGTTATTTGGTGAATACCCTGATGAAACTAGTTTGCTGGTTGCAGAAGGTAGTGACAGTTAATGACTTGCTCTAATCTCATGGATGTATTTACTCAGAAGTGTAATACTGAGATTTACCATTTTGAGAACTGTGTCAACTCAGAAAAACTCTCACAGAGCTGTGAGATGGCCAAAAAAGCAATTCAGAGAATGAAAACTCTGTTAAATGGACAATCATGGTCAATATACAATATTGTGGCAGTTTAGAAATGTATAATTATATAGATGGTCTTTCCCAGAATAGATGATTTATTTTTGCAGGAAAATTTGAACATGTAGTTGATGTTTGACCTTACTGAAAAGAACTGCAGAATATTTATAGCTGGCATTTCAGTGATAGTTACCTAAAGGAAGTCTTCTACACTTGAAAGTGGATGTACTACTTACTGGCAAATATAATTGTAGTGTCACAAGGTTTGCAACACTAACGAATGTTACAATGTGTGTGGCCAGGAAGTTCAAAAGTCAAGGTTACAGAAAACACATCTAAGCAATCATACCCTTAAAACATTTATAACCCAGTCATACAGTTGCTTTCTATAATTTCTGGAAAATCAAGTCATTTTACCTTAGGGAGTATTTTGGGTTAACCCCAGCAGACAGCTTAGCACCACACAGCCGCTCATTTACTTGCCCCCAGTGGGATGGAGGACAGAATTGGAAGTGTAAAAGTCAGAAAACTTGTCAGTTGAGATAAGGACAGGTAAAGCATAAGCTGTGCATGCAAGCAGAGCAAACCAAGAAATCAACTCACTATTTCCCATCAGCAGGCAGGTGTTCAGTCACCTCCAGGAAAGCAGGGCTCATCGTGTGTAATGGTTCCTTGGGAAGACAAATACCATCACTCCAAATGTCCCTCCCTTCATACTCCTCTACCCAAGCTGTTATTGCTGAGCATGATGCCATATGGTGTGGGTCATCCTTTTGGTCAGTCTGGGCCACCTCCTGGCTGTGTCCCCTCTCAGCTCCTTGTGCACCCCCAGGTACCTCACTGGCAGGGCAGCACCAGGAGCTGAGAAGTCCTTGGCTCTGTATGAGCAGAAACTGAAACATTGGTGTGTTATCAACACTGTTTTAATCACAAATCCAAAGTATAGGAGGAGATTCAACAACCTCCCTGGGCAACCTGTTCCAGTGCTCCATCTGTTGGTACAGAACATGTGAAAGAAGTTCTTCATGGTGAGGGTGACAAAGCACTGGAACAGGCTGCCCAGGGAGGTTGTGGATTCTCCTTCTCTGGAGATATTCAGAGCCCGTCTGGACACCTACCTGGGCAACCTGCTCTAGGGAACCTGCTTTGGCAGGGGAGGGTAGTGGTTTTATGTGGCAAGGTTTTGGTAGCAGGGGGCCATAGGGGTGGCTTCTGTGAGAAGGATCTAGAAGCTGCCCTATGTTTGGTAAGGGCCCCACTGCTGACCAGAGCTGAGCCAATAAGTGGTTGTGTTTTGCGCCTCTGTGAGAGCATATTTAAGACAGGGAAAAAAAATATGCTGGGCCACACAGCAGCTGGGAGAGTGAGAGGAGTGAGAAAGAGCCTTGCAGACGCTAAGGTCAGTGAAGAAGGAGGGGAAGAGGTGCTCCAGGCACCGGAGCGGAAGTTCCCCTGCGGCCTGTGTTGAGGCCATGGTGAAACAGGCTGTCTCCCTGCAGCCCATGGAGTACCACGGTGGAGCAGGTGGAGCTGCCCCAATAGAGACTGCGGCCTGTGGAAGACCCCTGCCAGAGCAGATACTGGGCCAGACCTCTAGCCTGTGGAAAGGAGCCCACACAGGAGCAGGTGACCTGGCAGGAGCTGCTGCCCATGGGGGACCCAGGTTGGAGCAGTTTGCTCCTGAGGGATGGACCCCGTGGTACGGACCCATATCTGGAGCAGTTCTTGAAGAGCTGCTGCCTGTGGGAAGCCCACACCGGATCAGTTCAGCAAGGACTGCATCCCGTGGGTGGGACCCCACAGCACAGGGGACGAGAGTGACCGAGAAGGAGCGGCAGAGAAGAAGTGCTATAGACTGACCATAACCCCATTCCCCTGTTCCCCTGCACTACTCGGGGGAGGAGGTGGAAGAGGGTGGATGGGGGGGAAGGTGCTTTTGATTTATTTCCTTTGTTTCTCACTTCTATAGCTTGTTTGTAATCTTACTATCTTCCTATGCTCAGTCTGTTTTGCCTGTCATGATTATTACTGCGCGATATCCCTGTCCTTATCTCAACCCTTGAGCCCTTTTCATCGTATTTTCTCCCTGCTCCTCTTTGAGGAGGGGGAGTGAGAGAGTGGTTGTCGTGGAGCTCAGCCACCCACCCAAGTAAAACCACCACAGGGGGTTGGACCCAATGATCTCTTGAGGTCCCTTCCAACCCCTACAATTCTGTGATTCTGTGATAGCACTATATGAAGCTCTGAAGGAAAGTAACTCTATCCCAGCCAAAAGCAGAACAGAAAATATGGAAGATGTTGAGTTCACACCTTTGATTTTCAAATACATATGTTGCATATACTTAGTTTTAAAATTTTAAGCCTCAACTGACCTTCTTTCATATGAAAGATACCAGATCTTATTCAAGTGATGGGCTTTCACCCAAACATTCTGCCTGGCTTCTTGCATCTGGATATGGTGTCCAATGTAGCATATATCTGCCTATAGGATAAAGACTGAATTACTCATGTTTATAACCTGTAACTGTCAGGTGTACAGAAGTTCCAAAAATAACTCCAGGAAGCTGAAAAGTAGGATTATTTATACTAGTTGTTTCCAAACTGATTGTGAGCTACATTTGGTGTTCAGGATGCTAGAAGGTGTTAAAGCAGCAATAAGAGTAAGGTGAAATGAACTCTTGCCCCAGGGATCCTCAGAAAGGTGTGGAAGCAGATAGAATTCGTTGCACCTCCGCCAACTAATCAGCTAACAACTCAGATCCTTCTTGTGCCTTCAGAGACATAGACTTTGGTCACTTGAACTTTCATGCTGAAGAGGCTGTGTCCGTTCACCTCAGAGAGGCACTTTTCCCTGCACTTTGAAATTTACCCCAAATTTGAAAGTATTTGCAACTTCCCCAGCCTTGGGTTCAGAGTTCCACCAGCAGCAATTGCACAATTTTTTATTCCCTGCTGCAGTCCTTACACACCTCAACCCCTCTGTGGCCTTCTAACTCACAGTGACCAGCCTGGTAGGAGAAATATTTAGATGCATAAAATTGGTTATATTAACCTCTCCTTAATATGTGCCTATTTTTTTTCCCCATTTTCTCTTTCCTTTTTTATCTTGGAGTGACTCACACTGACATCTACCTAGTAGGTATGCAAAAATTAGGAGAGAAAAATCTCACCTCTTCTTTAAAAATTATTTTTGGATTATAGATGACTTCAATGCAATATAATCACAGAGAAGTAGTAGGGTGGTTCACATGGTTTGTTTTGGTTCAGGTCAACCTAGTAATTGGCATCAAATTGTGCAAATATACCTTTAATAACTGCAATTTTTCAAATGCAATTTCCTTCCTTCCTTTCTTCCTTCCTTCCTTCCTTCCTTCCTTCCTACCTACCTAAGCAACTTAATTTTTCTTCTAGATTAGCAGTGCGAGGGAGGTGATTCTCCCCCTCAACTCTACTCTTGTGAGACCCCACCTTTGTCAGGCAGATAATGATAGGACAAGGAGTAATGGTTTTTAACTACAAGAGGGGAGATTTAGCTTAGATATAAGAAAGAAATTATTCACTGTGATAGTGGTGCAGTACTGGAATGGGTTGCCCAGAGAAGTTGTGGATGCCCCATCCCTGAAGGTGTTCAAGGCCAGGTTGGATGGGGCTTTAAGCAACCTGGTCTGGTGGGAGGTGTCCCTGTCTATGACAGGGGGGTTTGGAACTGATGTATCTTTAAGGTCCCTTCCAACCCAAGTCATTCTATGATTCTATGATTACAATATAACAATCATAAAAATCTTAGTTTCAGCAATAAATCTGATTCATAAGTATATATAAGACCATACTTAGCACAGTACAGTTTGGACAGAGACATTAAAAGGATGTCTTCTTTCAGGTATTTGCAGAATTTACATTTCTAAATATTAATCACATGATTTTATACACTCAAAAATTATTAAAGGGATCTGGATGTGTCTAAAATAAACTACTTAACTTGTAAGGACTGAGTTAGAGATATTGGAGATCTACAGTGCATCTATTTATAAGATGTCAGTATGCCAGAAAAATATTTGAGCAATGCTTTTCTGGTGGAAGAAAGAAAAAAAAAAAAAAGGAAAAAAATATTTTCCTGGGAGGATAATAACATAATAACAAATAATAACATAATAATAAATAATAACTTAGCAAACAGGGACGTGTTCAATTGGCAACATAGAATCAAAGATAGTTAGAGGTTTATTTAGGCAGTGGGTGTGATGGGAATGCAAAACACCTGGTTCTCAGCCTTCCTTTCCCAGTGAGCATTTTCCTGTCTGGAGCAGGATCAATATCATCATATATTTCAACAACACTGCTTCAAGGTCCCTGGAAAAGCAGTGGCACAGGTGATTAAAGAACTACAAAGTGAAATTCTTTTAGTAATATTTTCCATCACACTAGGATTAAAACAGTAGTAATAAGAGTAATAAGCAGGAATTGTTTGTCTCAAATAGTTTAAAATTATGTGATTGCATTAAGAAAAAAAAAAATAAATAAAAAAAGCACACTAATAGCTTTTTCATTGCCTCCCTCCAGATTGTACAGCTGATTGATAAAAAAATAGGACATGTCTATTTTAGAAGACATGATTATGGAGATCTTAAACTTTCATTTATGCATTCCATAAAGTGAAAAAGTGTGATATGAACTCAGTATTAACTATTAAAACATTTTGTACTACAACCAGGAAAGCTGTCTGCTTTCTCTGTGTGGGACCATGAATCCAAAGGTAGGTAGATCCTAGAATTAGAGGAAAAAAAATCTTCCAGGGAGTGAATTGCTTACCTAGGCAGAAAGAGTGGGAATTACGTGATGCCATGAAGTGATTTGTTTATTTTCTGGATTTATTTAATAAAAAACTACTTATATAGGTTCTCTGAAGTGACTGCAGAGGAAAGTGCGGGGTGCAGAGAGTTCTCTATTTGTTACAGAGCTGAGATGGGGTGGTGCTGGAAGATAAAGGCAGGCATGACTGATTTACTGAGCTGACTGATGGGTGCAGAAGCTGGGCAAAGGTTGAGGTCTAGCACTTTAAGTGTTTTTTTTTTTTTTCAACAACTGCGCAAGGAGAGGGAAAAGTGGAACCTATTGAACTACTGAGAGAAAAGGAATGATTTAGTGAGTAGGTAATGGGGTGAGGGGGAAGAATTTATTTTTCAGCATTGGAATATATTTTTTCTGGAATTGATTTGTAAATATAGAGTAAAACATCTACTCACCCTCAAAGGACAGTCCTGTAGTTAAATATTCATACTACCATTTCGGGCTGATACTGTGTTTTCAACAGGAATTATTTTTAAAAGATTGGTTTGATGTCAGACTACATTGCTTTGGTGGAAGGAACTAAAAAAACAAAAGTGCCTTACTCTGGTTTCTTCTTTGAATTAATAAATACATCCTGTAAGGATACTTGCTTCAGTTGTGGAATCTGTGGAAGACGTGTCACATCATGTTAAACTTGTTGCAGGAATGGAAAACTATTTAAAGTGTTAACCACATGGAAGTATTTCTCTTTAGAGTTGCTTTCCATTTCTTTGACAATATAACCTGTAGTGGTGCAGGGACCCAATACTGACCTTGTTCTTGATGTTCATATTGCATTGCTAACATTTCCAGTGAGTTTTAATGCAGGGTCAAAACTTATACTTTTAGAAGGCCTATTTTTATTGCATTTCTTCTGTGATGAAATATGCATAGATACACAGTCATTAAACTTCAAATGAATTGCAGTTGTAAAACATTAAGCACAGAAGCTAAGATGAAGTTTATAACACTTTGTAATTTATGTTGACATTTAACCTAATTTACATTGACTGCTGCTTAGTCCAGGTGGGTACTAAACTGCAGCTGTTCTTTAAATATTATTGTGTACCCTCTAAAGTCAGTTCTAATTTGTTTCACTTCTTTTCAAAGTGCTAGCTACTTGAAAATGGAAGGGGAAGGGGAAGGGGAAGGATGTATTGTAATTAAGTAGGCAGTTAGCTATGAAGATTGGTTACATAGAATTACTCGGTTTGGATTTTATTGATCCTGTTTTTTATTATAATTATAAATCTACTACTTTTTCATTCACAGACCAAATCTGATCAGACCTTTTCCATCAAAGGTATCTCGACTGTTTCATAAAATAAATATCAATTTTCTTTACTTTATCTTTCTCTTTTTATTTATTTTTTCCTTCCAGATATCTCAGACCCCTCCTGTAATAAAAATATTTTAGAAAGGCTCAGTTAGATTTTGATGCAAAACTCAGTGAGCTTGTGGAAGAACTGCCTTTGAATTCAGTGGACTTCGGAGCACTCTGGGAGAAACATAGTCAGACCTTATAAAGATATTTATTGTTTTGGTTTAGTTGTCAAAACATTTTTATTTAAAAAAACTTTGTTTTCCTTTTAGTACAATGCTGTCTTGTTTTGACACTTTTCATTTATTTTCAACCATATAATCCAAGAATATAATCAAACAACATGTCTTAGCATAAGGAATTAATATTTGGTACTGTACACTCTAGAAAATTTAATCATTCAACAAAACTACTTAAATTGCACTTAAGATACATATGTGAGAATTGATATGCTGAACATATGGTAAAGTCTCAACTTTGGTATTATCTTACTCTGAGGAATTCCTTTTGGTAAATATTTTAATGCACTGAATATGGGAAAGAAGGAATGTTCTACCCAAATAGATGCTGTCAGCATCTAACCCACCTAAGATTTCAACCCTTCACTTAGAAAGTACTCTATAAAAAGGACCAGTTCCTTAAATAGGTTAAGGATTTTCTCCTTCTGTAAAAAAAGCCAAAGGTATAAAAAAATATATCCAATGACTCCCATCTCTTTTAGAAATTATGCTACTCATGTGAATGTACATGCAGGGAAACTTTGAACTCCTCCCTATTTTTCTCAAAAGGGATAAACCTCACCTGATCGAAAACACTCCCTTCAAATTAGACCAAAGAAAATCCAAATTCAGACCTATAAAAGCATCATAATTACATATGAAAAGAGCTCAAATTAATGGAACAGTATTTTCTTTCATTCATTTTTTCCTACATAATCACATGGACATAGTTTTTGGTGTGACTTCTACATTTGACTGCTACTATTTATTTCTCCAGTTTGAGTCACAGTCAGCTTCCCGGAATGATGGCATAACTTCATAGCAAGGAAATGCAGGTGGTTAATGGGTAGGTAAGAATAGGAAAAAGAGTACACCTTGTAAGAAACTTCTGGATTTTTGTCTGAATACTGCAGTTATTAAGGTTACAGTTCATTTTAATTATGTAATATATAATAACAGTGGTCCCCAAAAACTTATAAGCAAGTAAAATTATATCACAGAATCGCTACGTTGGAAGAGACCTCAAGATCGTCGAGTCCAACCTCTGACCTAACACTAACAGTCCCCACTAAACCATATCCCTAAGCTCTACATCTAAACGTCTTTTAAAGACCTCCAGGGATGG
>CM021765.1:189574500-189591769 GCA_011076525.1 Nettapus auritus
AGAAAAGAAAAGAAAAGAAAAGAAAAGAAAAGAAAAGAAAAGAAAAGGATAAAGACTTCTGCAAGTCTTATGTTATGATAAAGGGCTGTCTCTCTCTTTTTGGTTCCTTTCAAGAGCAAAGAATTTGCACCTTAAGAATTTTATCATTGCTCCAAGTGTAAAATTTGCTGAGCTTTGTTCTTGATTTCAAAGGCATGGATGCTCAGCTTTTCAATAAAAAGGCTATGGTTAACCTGTTTGCACCTCAGTTTCCACCTTTGAAAAATGAAAGCTGTTAACGATTGTCCACGTTGCAAGAATTCAGTTTTGCAAAGCTAAATCACCTGACAACTCTAAAATATGCTGAGATCCGCTGTAGAAGATGCTATGACATGGAAGTTACAAAGTGGTATTATAATGCTTACAAAAGCTGGGAACAAGGAATGGGAACAGAATCAGCAGTTTGGGTGACAGGTTATTTGCAAACAATGTGAGAGAGAAGGAGGTCTCTGAGGAGTAACTTAATTCTCTGTCTGAAGATTTATACCTGCTGGTGATGCCAGCTGAATAGGTTTGTTTCATATAGAAATATGAGTTTTTTAACTTGAATATCTGTAAGATGACTTTTTAAAATTCTTTCAAGTCATTATTTCAGATAGAGATGTGATCTCTTTGACGCACATGCTGCTGTAATGGGATGGAGACGTACATTTGGAGTATGCCAGTTTAGGGCAATTGCATCATTATTGTGACAGGCTATGATAACAAGCTTGCTATTGTAGCATCATTAATAATGTTTGCAACAATAATGTGCTTTATTTATGTGTAAACCACAGGAGCTGGAACTGAATGTCATGCCAGCACTGATATGCAAGGTAACAATCCCAGCCAATATGATGTACTGAAGAAGTTGCTTTTTGGTGATATAATCTGGCTTGGAAGGGTTATGTTCTTATGGGTCCTTTCCAACTCGGGATATTCTATGATTCTATGTATTAGCAAGATTTTTATGATCTGATGATTCTGAAATGACTTTCTGAATTCCCTCCATGGTATGATGATGAAATACTTAAAAAGCATTTTTGTTCCCCTCCTATTTTTTTCTCAAGATCACAGTAACAATGTAAGACTGAAGATACAAAACTTGTGTGGTGTTTTTATATTTCAGTGTGAAACATTGTGTGAAACACTATCCAATGGAATTACATGCAGAAAATATTTCTTCTTATTAATATGAACTCCATAAAAGTGTCTGCCTTATTCTTACACAGATCAGTTTTCTTTTGAGCATCCTGACTTTTTCATAGAGGGGATTTGTGGAAATAAACTTATTAACTATTTGGCATTGACCGTTACACTGCTAATTGCAGGAGAGAGGCAGGTGTCACTCCCAGAATCACAGAATCACAGAATAGTCTAGGTTGGAAGAGACCTACAAGATCACCGAGTCCAACCTCTGACCAAACACTAACTAATCCTCCACTAAACCATATCCCTAAGCTCTACATCTAAACATCTTTTAAAGACCTCCAGGGATGGGGACTCAACCACTTCCCTGGGCAGACTATTCCAGTGACTAACAACCCTTTCAGTAAAGAAGTTCTTCCTAATATCCAACCTGGCACAATTTTAGCCCATTCCCCCTCGTCCTGTCACCAGGCATATGGGAGAATAGACCTACTGCCACTTCACTACAGCCTCCTTTAAGGTACCTGTAGAGTGCGATAAGGTCGCCCCTGAGCCTCCTCTTCTCCAGGCTAAATAGTCCCAGCTCCCTCAGCCGCTCCTCATAAGACTTGTTCTCCAGACCCTTCACCAGCTTCGTAGCCCTTCTCTGGACTCGCTGAAGCACCTCCATGTCCTTCTTGTAGTGAGGGGCCCAAAAGTGAACACAGTACTTGAGGTGCGGCCTCACCAGAGCCGAGTTCAGGGGGAAAGTCACTTCCCTGGACCTGCTGGCCACACTGCTTGTTATGCAAGCCAGGATGCTGTTGGCCTTCTTGACTACCTGAGCACACTGCTGGCTCATATTCAGCTGACTATGAACCAATACTCCCAGGTCCTTCTCTGCCAGGCAGCTTTCTAACCACACATCTCCCAGCCTGTAGCTCTGTTTGGGGTTGTTGTGTCCCAGGTACAAGACCTGGCACTTGGCCTTGTTGAACTTCATACAGTTGGCCTCGGCCCATCCGTCCAGCCTATCCAGTTCCTCCTGCAGAGCCTTCCTACCCTCAAGCAGGTCAACACACGCACCTAAATCGGTGTCATCTGCAAACTTACTGAGGGTGCATTTGATCCCCTCATCCAGATCATCGATGATGTTAAAGAGGACTGGCCCCAGTACCGAGCCCTGGGGGACTCCACTAGTGACCGGCCTCCAACTGGATTTGACTCCATTCACCACAACTCTCTGGGCCCGGCCATACCAACTCCCAAGTGTGTCATGCAGCATAACACACCTAGAAAGAGCATTTATAGTATTATGTAAAAGGGAAAGGAATATGTTTTTTTTTTTTTTTTTTTTTTTTTTGTTTTTTTTTTTTTTTCAATTAATCTCACCATTTTTTCTTTGTTTTTTTTTACGGGGAATATTTTTTTTTCTTTTTTCCTCTTTTTTTTTTTTTTTTTTTTTTAGTTTGTTTTGATTGAAGAGGGATTACATGAGGTGAATAATGGAGAATATAGAAGTGGTAAGAAGCAAGATAAAGCTCATCCTAATCCAATGAAATAAACAAAAGGTGAAAATTGGATCAGATTAGAATTCATAGATGAAATGATTGCATAGAAGGAAATGAATTGTAATCTTCATTTGTAATTCTCATCCAGGGAAGTGTAACATTAACAATAATATATCATTGAAATAATAATGGACAACATCAAAAGGTTGGGAGACTAATGAGAAAAACACTTGAGGATCATAAAAGGTAGTTGTCCTTTTTGGTTCTTCATTAGATTTTGTTTGTTTGTTTTATTTTCTTTTGTTTCCTAGCAGGTACAAAAGTGCTTACAATGTATTATAAAACAGAAATCCAGGAATCTTCTAGGGATGTGTAAACTGTGTAAATACTGCAGGCTGCAGTAAATAGTGTTTTGTATTGGTATGAATGGGCAGAAAATGCTGGGGCACAGAATACCCACAAGGAGAGGGCTGTGCCAATGGCTGACACGGTACCAGGCCATCAAGATCCTAGCACATATCTACCTACAGTTTCTCAGGACAAACAAATCTGAAACCGAGACAATGAGTAAATACCAGGAACTCACAAAGGTGGGATAACAGAGAGATTAATCATTGCCAGTTCCTGATGAGTATGAGGTGCATGCAAAAGTTACACCCTAGCAAGAAGAACACAGTAACTGTGGGGGCTAGACTTGAAAACTTCTGTCCCTTGTCCACTATGTCATTGAAAGCAATGTACAACAGACTCCTTGGATACAGGTGTCACTGCTTGGCAGACTACTTACATGCATCTTGGTGCTTGTAGGTGGGATGGTGTGAGTGCTACGGGCACTTGTGTTTAAAATAAGTTAGCATTTCTATCCTATGCGATACCACTTTGAGTAGCTTTTTGCTACAGTGCTGTGATATTACTTCCTGCAAGCCAATTTGGCAGTCATTGTGTTTTCAGGATTTACTAAAAGATAGGGATTCTGCAATTAGCGATTCAGCATCCATTCATATAATTATAACTTGTGAGATGAAATGCTCTATTTAGCAGAATAAAGGGTCATCTCTAGTGCTAAAGTACAAAAGAAAGCGATCATTTCTAGGAGTGGGTTCATCCCATTGTGACACAGTTCTTAAACAGTTCAGATGAATCGTAACCACCAGAGCAAGGAATTAAGCCTCTCATATCAACAGCATATTGTATACAACCAAACTTAGAAGTCAAAATGCAGACGAGCATTTAAAATGTCTAAACATTTATGTGGAGTCATATTGCACACTGTCTGAGAGATCCTCATAGAGCTATCATACATGGCAAAGGATCTATGGGAGGTCCCCAAAGTGGCCTTATGGGATCAATCCAGTTACCCTAGGATATCTGAAGTGCATTGGACGCTTAACTTTAAAGATGTGCACTATTCAGAGTGTTCAGTTCCTAACATTTAAGTATCAGAAGGTAAGCACATTTTAGTTATGGAGTGTCTGAGACCTCCAGGCAGTGCAGATGAGCACAGTACCACGTTTTTGTCAGTCCTGCCCTGTTCTGATGTAGCAGCTCCAGGTTAGGTGAGGCTCCTCACAACCCCTGAAGTGATGCTGCAAAGCATAGTCCTGACAGCTGAGCCTCATTGAGTTCATAGACAGTGGACTTCCAGTCATTACAATTGGGATTAATTTACATATTTAGTACAACTGGCACCCACCCTGGTGATGTGGTGGCTGTGTCACAGCGGCAGACTGTTTGCTGTGGCCCATGTCACAGATGACACAGCCATCCAGTATGGAGGCGAGGAGTGGGTGAGCAAAGGCTGAGGAGGGGAGGGGGACAGGGATAGGGAGAGCTGGGCCCAAGCAGGGATGCAGGGGTTGTCCCTGGTGGGACAGGTGGTGGCTGTTCGTTCTTCATCCTCTAGAGCTGGAGGCTCATGCAGGGACACAACCTGACCATGGCGCACTCCTGTCCTCAGCCACTCAGCTGAAGGGATTTTCTGCTTTCTACAAGGGCACCCACATCAAGGTAAAGCATCAAAAATATTATCTCTGGGCACCAACCCCAGGGATGCAGTGCCCATGTCACAGCAGGCAGCAGGCTGGCAGTGGCCCACGTCACTGTGGACGGGTGTCTTCTGGCCGCCACGAAGACATGGGACTGACAGCCTTGGCCTGTGGCAATGAGAGCCCCAGGCAGGGGCAGGGGCTGCCCACGGTGGCTGAGGGTGGCTGCTCCCTGTGCTTGTCGGTGTTACCCAGTTTCATGCAGTTGCAGGCTCAGGCCAGGACACAGCTGGGCCATGATGCACCCCTGCCCCCCCCACCCCCCCCCTCCACCCCCCCCTTCCACCCCCTCAGCCACTCAGCCAGAGGTTTCTGCAGCTTTCTGTGGTGTCCTGGACCTACGGGTGAGGAATGCACACAGCCCCACACTGTACTGCATATATGTAATATAAGTACCTATATATACATATATAAAATATATATATATGTAAATGTACAAATATTCACAAATGTACACAAAAATGTACAAATATACATATAGATAGATATACACATGCGTATCTTACACCTCTTTCTATATATGTGTACAGAAATCTTAATGTAAATGTATTATTTTGCACACATAATGATGTCAAGGGAGTAAGAAGCCAATGTGAGGGTGCTCTCAGATCATGTGGGTATGAAGGTTTTGAAATGTGGCAACTGGACAGAGAGCAGTACAGAAACACATGGGGTGTGAGCCCCCAGTCACTTCCTTAGGTCAGCACAAGGAGGCAGGAGGTACGGCTGCATGGCTCCATGCAGCTGCTGTCATGTGGACAACTGAAATGTTCCCTGTTCTGTCTCTCATGATTTTAATCCGAGGTCATCAAAGTAAAGCATTTCACTTTCTTATCTGTTTTCTCTTAGAAAACACACATTATCTATGGAATTCTTTATAGATTCCCCTTAAACAATGAATATGGCTACTATTCTAAGTTTATTGATTGAACTGTTACCATATATTGCATCAAATCCAAGGCAGACTTTACCAAAGATTTTTTTCCAATATTTTGTTTTTAAAGATTAAAACAAACAAACAAAGAAAGAAAAAACAACAACTTCCAATTCTCAGAAAGCTATAAATCTAAGTTAATGACAATAATATGGTACTGGTGTCTTAATAAATATCTTAGTAACTTCTCAAAGTCATGGCAGAATCAAAGTCTCACAAAAGTATATAAGGCTTTTCTTTTACTGACTCAGCTCTCTCTGTAGTTGTCTATGTCATAAGAGTTTGCATAGTGCTCTTTTAATTCCTGTTTAATGGAATCTCATTTGCTGCCTTTTTGATTTTATTATTATTATTATTATTATTTAAATCAATGAGACTGCTCATCAGATAATACAATGAAACTAATGTACAGAATTAAAAGTATTGTCTAGAAGAGACTCAGAGCATTAAACTCATTGGCAATTTAACATCTATGCCATTGTTTCTTCTCCCTCTGCTCTGATTTTTTAAGCCAGACCTGTCCCAGAAATGTCAATGCATATAAAGGCAGTACATAAAAGCCATGTTTTGCAAAGCCCACTCATCCTCATGTTATTCAGAAAGTGTTGAGAAAAGATACTGGTTTAACAGAGGAAAAGTATTATAAAAAGAGATATGTCATGATAAATATTAGTCATGTTGCAACACATGTCACCTGGTAGTGTTCAGGTAGCCCTAGGACAGGTGCAGTGCAGGGCTCAGTGGGTCAGACTGGACTAGGTTAAATGTAAAGCTGACTTTCCTATCTGTTGCCAAAGGGCACAAAGTATGCACAGAATTCACCTTGAAACAAAATCCTTCCTCTGAGCTGAAATCTGATTCAAATCCTATTGAGTTCAAGGTTAAGATTATGCTCATGAATGTGCATTTGCTGACCTGTGATGCATAAGTTACCAAAACCACTAACATCAAATTTTGACTCAACTTAATTACTTTTTAAAAACCATTAAGTCAAGTCTCTTAACCACATTAGGAATGCCTGATCACTTAATTTCAGTTCCAGCATCTGCTTGTATTTCTGTGATACCAAGCTGGCGTTCTGCCGTCTTTGTATGATTTATAAATGTTTTCCCATATTACTGATCAAAATTCTCATATTTTACTATCCCAGTTGTACTAAATGCCTCAGTAGATGTGGTGCAGGTCTTCTTCACAGGCTACCAAGTGTTTTCAAGTCAAATAATAAATTCTAAAGGCTGTTTTTTTTTTTTTTTTTTTTTTTTTTTTTGTGAAAAAACATTTCATCAGACAGCAACTTTTATGATCCAGAGTACTACAAATGATAATTTCTGTGGTTTGTGTTAGAGATCACACAACATATGCACTATGTTTTTGTTAAAAGTGTTGGTAAATCAGCACAAAATGGACCAAGCAGTCATTATAATTGAGACTGACCTCATCTCACTTAGATATGCATGATATAAATTTTACATCTTCTGAAGTACTCTTAATTTTGAATCAGTGGAGAGAAACAGGTGCTTTTAAGGATTGTTCATTTCACCTGCTCCAGACATTGCTTTAGGATGAAATAAATCATATCTAAGAAGGATTTTTTTCCCCTGCTGCTGATTAGAGTGAGCATAAATTGAATATTAGCACGGAAGGGTGAAGTTCAGTGAAATTAATCCTTTCTTAGCAGACGGTACTACATAGGGGACCCTATGGTGCACACACTTAAGCCATCTTTATTTTATCCATGTTTCTGTTATGGTTCAGATTAACATTTTAACTGCTTTCTGTTGAACTAGATCTTAATGAATGCCATTGAATAATGCTAAACACCTAACTCTATTAAAAGAAGTGGCTGCTCAGAATTTGCTATGATTTCCCTGTATAGACAATCGTCAAAAAAGTGATGCAAATAACAAAAGTTATGCTACTGTAGAATTTTGTTTTTGTTTTTGTTTTGTTTGTTTTTTTTTTTTTTTTTTTTTTTTTTTTTTTTCATTTCAGGTTCCATAGCCATAAGCAAAGTTTAGAGATGATGAGCTATGTTCACTTGTGGTGGGTTAACCTTGGCTAAAGGCCAAAGTGCAACCCAACCACTCACTCACTACCCTCCTCAAAATGACAAGGGGATAAAGTAGGATGAAAAAGCTCATAGTCATGAAAGAAAGGGAGATCACTTACTAATTACCATCACAGGAAAAAGCACTTGACTTGGAGAAAATTAATTTATTGCAAATTAAAAATAGAGTAGAATGTCGAGAAATGAAGACAAAACTAAAACCACAGTTCTCCCCCACTTATCCCACCTTTTTCTCAGGCATAACTTCACTCTTTCATTCCCAACTTTTCAATCTCTTCTCCACCCCAAGTGGAGTAGGGAGGATAGTGAATGCGTTGTTGTAGTCAGTCTATAGCAGCTCCTCTCTGCTTCTCCTTCCTCCTCACAGTTACTCTTGCTTCATTATGGACCCCTCTGAAAGGCTGAAGTTCCTTTGGGATAAACCTGCTCCACCATGGGCTTTCCATGCCTACTCTTTCTTCAGGGAATATCCACCTGCTCCAGTATGGAGTCCTCTATGGTCTGCAATGTGTATATCTGCTCCAGCATGTTCCTTCATCAGCTTTTGGGCCCGATGATTCTGCCTGGAGCAGAATCCCTCCTCCTTCTCTGATCCTGCACAAGTGTGGTTGCCCGGCTCAGCTATAGCTTTGGTGAGGTTGTTGGAACTGGCTGGAAGTGGGTCAGTCCAGCATGGGGAGCCCCAGACTCTCCCCACATTGGCCCCTGCATTCCTCCTGCCAACATCTTGGCATGAACACGTAATATAGTAGTGTATGTTTTCAGTACTTTCAATGACATTAGTCAGTCAGAAGGACAAAGGAGGAGAACTTGAAAGGGAACTGACCTCAGCAGTTCTTGGAGAAGGGCTCAGTCAGATGGTTATATTTACGATTATAGGAAAAAGTTTTCTCTTGCCCCATCTTCAGTGCTGCCATATTGGATCATCTAGGTTGGAAAAAAACATCAGGATCTATTGTTACAGTCATAGGATAACTTACTAAAGTGTGCTTGAGGCCCAGAAAGCCATCCATACCCTGGGCTGCAACAAAAGAATAGCTAGCAGGTTGAGGGTGGTGATTCTCCCCCTCTGCTCTGCTCTCATGAGACCCCACCTGCAGCAGTGTGTTCAGGGACCCCAGCACAAGAAGGACAGGGATGTATTAGAATGAGTCCAGAGTAGGGCCAGGAGGATGATCTGGAGCACCTCTCCTATGAAGAAAGGCCGAGGGAACTGGGGTTGTTCAGCCTGTAGAAGAGAAGGCTCTAGGGAGACTTTACAGCAGCCTTCCAGTAGCTAAAGGGGGCCTACAGGAAACCTGGGGAGAAACTTTTATAAGGGAGTATAGTGATAGGATGGGGAATAATGGCTTTAAACTAAAAAGAGGGTAGAACTAATGGCTTTAAACTACAAAAAGGGAGATTTAGATTAGATATGAGAAATAAATTCTTTACTATGAGGGTGGTGAGGCACTGGAACAGGTTGCCCAGAGAAGCTGTGGATACCCCATCCCTGGAAGTGTTCAAGACCATGTTGGATGGGGCTTTGAGCAACCTGATGTAGTGGGAGGTGTTCCTGCCCATGGCAGGGGGGTTGGAACAAAGTGATCTTTATGGTCCCTTCCAACCCAAACCATCCTATGATTCTATGATTCCTGGATATTATGGTATTTCTTTCCTGTCAGGCTTAAAGTCTTGGAAGACCTCGAGTTCCAGGACGCAACTTACCAGGCAGGTTGTGTCTCAAATAATTACCTAGGTTATAAGTGATTATTGTGCTAAATTGCTGTGATGACCCTTTCCTGGTCCTGCAACTTTTTGTGGTCAGAAACTGCAGGAGTAGAAACACTATGTGAGTTAAATAATTCCACCCTGATCCCAGAAATTCAAGAAGAAACACATAGTCAGCTTTGGTTATGCAAAACAGACTCCACCTCCACAAGCCACACTGCAGCTATGTGCTTCTAATAACATTTAAGGCTTTGTGATTTTAATTTCGGAATTAGCGGATCATTTTAAATTCCTGAATAAAGTTTTGGTAAATGCAATAGGACTGCTACTTTATTAGTTTTCCTTTCTTTCTTTCTTTCTTTCTTTCTTTCTTTCTTTCTTTCTTTCTTTCTTTCTTTCTTTTCTTTCTTTCTTTCTTTCTTTCTTTTTCTTTCTTTCTTTTTCTTTCTTTCTTTCCTTCCTTCCTTCCTTCCTTCCTTCCTTCCTTCCTTCCTTCCTTCCTTCCTTCCTCCTTTCCTTTCCTTTCCTTTCCTTTCCTTTCCTTTCCTTTCCTTTCCTTTCCTTTCCTTTCCTTTCCTTTCCTTTCCTTTCCTTTCCTTTCCTTTCCTTTCCTTTCCTTTCCTTTCCTTTCCTTTCCTTTCCTTTCTCCTTTTCTTCCTTTTCCTCCTTTTCCTCCTTTTCTTCCTTTGGAAGATATTAGTATTGAACTTTAGGAAGAGCCTCATCCTTCCAAGGAATTAAGATGTGAGCTATTTTATTTTTTACTATCATGCAAAATGTGTTGGTCATGATATTGAACTATCCTCAGTTGGTCCTCTTGGACCTGAGATATTCAGTAAGTCTTCTTTGGACTGTGCTTCTTCAGATAGAAATAGCTACCTTTCTCTTTATATGTATGAAAAATGTCACTTTGTACAGTAGGGTCTCTGGTAATGACCTTATGAGTCACCATAATTTTACAAAACATACAGAAATTCTGTTTCCATGGATAAAGGTGGAAAGTAATCACAGAAATTCTATCCCCAGGGCAGACATTTTTTTTCTTGATTCTCTCTAGAGTTTTTGATGTATATTGCTGCTTAAAAACAGCATGGGAAAAAAATATTTGAGAATAGCCTCTTAGAAATCTTCCATCTTTACTTCCTTGGAGGAAATTAAGTCTTCTCCATGCAACCAAAATGCCATGTGTCCTGAACCCCATTTCAAATGTCTCTCAGGCTTACAGAAGGTTCAAGACACACATCTAGAAATCATAGAATCATTAAGGTTGGAAAAGACCTTCAAGATCATTTTGCTGATTGTGCTGTCATGCTTGTTCCCATTTTCTATTAGTATGATTACAGCAGCTCTAGAGACAGACGGTGCCTCACAGTGTCTTTTTAAAAGGACAGCAATGCTCTTGGTAGTACAGTGCCTGGAAACCATGTCTGTCAGCAGTCCTTACTTCAGTGAAGCGTGGTGGTGCAACACAGAGCTTGTTTGGGAAACTGGAAGCAGTTTTCATTTTGTCTTGCAAGCCATGCAATGTTTTCGCTCAGCCATGTGCAATACTCAGTAAGAAGGACTTCACTGGTCGAAAAGAAAGCCACTGTCAGCTGTCCTTCTGGCCGTTATATACTTAAAGTTCTAATGGTCAGGTGTTTATGTCTTTCTTCTGTTTGGTGGCAAAATGTGAGGAAAATGGCCTAGTGCTAAGACAATTTCATCAGCTGTGGTGAATGTACAAAAGGAAAATAAACATAATTAGGCATCTTTTACATAATGAGGTATTCAGATATGTTTCCCTTGGCAGCATTTGAACTAAGATAGAGTATATTCTTAATTAGCTAAGTCAGGACCTTCTTATGAATACAGACCAACTATATCAAAATGAACGATGATGCTTTTCTCTCAAATATGCATGTTTAATTTTCAGTGTTGACATTCCAATCAAACAGATAAACCCTGATCCAAAACCCACTGAAGGGATTTCAAAAAATGTTTTTCAGTGTATTTTGTGTCAATCTTTATAGCAAGCTTTATTGGTGGAAATGAGTAAATATAGCAAGTGAAATTAGGGTTCAAGCAACAAACTTCTAAGCATCAGATACAAAGATATTCAGTGGAAGTAACAGTAATCACATACAGTAAATATACAGCTGTCTCAAAAATATATGCAACCTCCTCAGAGTCTGGGGGGAGTTGATCATGTTTTGTGTGTATGTATGTACAGAAATTGCCACATCAACATTGTACTATTTTAGTGACTTGAAGCCATACAAACTAAGAAAAGCAGTTGTAGCTAGTTTACTAAGAGCCTGGAAAGGGCTCAAAGAAAATCAGGGGTTGCTAAGAATATGTAGGGATAATAGAAGATAATAGTAAACCTTAAGCGTGAGAATAGTAAAATTTCAACTGTAAATCTGGAAAGATCTATAACCAACTGAGCAGCTTTCTTTACAGAATCAGCTCCTGGCACCATACAGGACCACCCAAAAATCAAATCAAATGTCCAAGGACATTGTCCAAATGTTTCTTGAACTCTGGAGGCTTGGTTCCCTGAGGAGCCTGTTCCAGTGCTCGACCACCCTCTGGGTGCAGAACCTTTCCCTAACAACCAGCCTGACCCTCCCCTGTCCCAGCTCCATGCCGTTCCCTCAGGTCCTGTCTCTGTTCCCAGAGAGCAGAGCTCAGCGCCTGCCCCACCGCTCCCCTTGTGAGGGAGCTGCAGGCCACCATGAGGCCTCCCTTCGGCCTGCTCTGCTCAGGGCTGAACAAACCAAGGGACCTCAGCCACTCCTCATACAGCTTGCCCTCTAGACCCTTCACCATCTTTGTAATCCTCCTCTGGATACTCTAATACTCATAACTAATAATATTATGTCTTATATTGCAGCACCCCAAAACTGCACACAGTAACTGAGGTGAGGCTGTACCAGCAGCGAGCAGAAGGGGACAATCAGTTCCCTTGACTGGCTAACAATGCCATGTCTGACACGATCCAGGTTGGCCCTTTTGGTTGGCAGAGCACACTGCTGACTCATAATCAACTTTCTGTCAGCCAGAACTCCCACCTTTCTTTCCATGGGGCTGTTATCGACCCTCTTGTCCCTCATTGTGTATGTGTATTCAGGTGTGCCCCATACCAGCTGCAGAATTCAGCACTTGCTCTTGTTGAACTTCATATTGTTGGTGATTGCACAGCCCACTAATTTGTCAGGATCACTCTGATTTGTCAAGATCTCAAATTTGTCAAGATCTCAAGATTTATCCTTTGTTTCTCTTGTGTGCCACATGTGCTCATGAATCCTTTCAAACTAGGCTTGGGATGTTGCCCACTCTCTTTGCTCTTCTTTGGAGGCTCCTGATTTTGATTTGAACTTCTACATACAGTTGCAATATGAACACTGGTTCATCATCTAATTTGCTGACAGTTGTAGCAGTACTAAAAATGTATAAACAATGCAAAGTAACCAATACTTATATTATTATAATTCACTGATAATTATTGGCTGGTATACTGGTAATGGTGAAATCCATAGAGGTTTTTGCACTCATTATATTAAATGATTTTTTAATGACAACTCACTTCTCTTTGTGCATATGCCTTTCATTATCTTTTATTACTGAAGCCAATAAGCAGTTAGCCTCCCTATGCTGGTGAGAAAAGAAAGACTGCTAGAGAGAAATCTTCACTCCAGTTGAAACACAGGTTTGTACCAGGACTCACAACTTCTAAAGCAATTTAATCTGCGTGTTTTGTTTCTATAATGTTGTGGTAATATGTCCTGGTTTCAGTTAGGACAGTTTTCCTCCTAGTAGCTGGTGGAATGCTGTGTTTTGGATTAGGATGGGAAGAATGCTGATAACATGCCGATGTTTTGGTTGTTGCAGAGCAGTGCTTGTACCAAGCCAAGGACTTTTCAGCTCCTCGCTCTGTCCTGCCAGCAGGCAGGCTCGGGATGCAGCAACAGCTGGGAGGGGACAGACCCAGGACAGCTGACCCAAACTGGCCAAAGGAGTATTCCATACCATCTGACGTCATGCTAAACAATATATAGGGGTGGCTAGCCAGGGTGGGGGGGGCCGGCTGCTCGGGATAGACTGAGCATCGGTCAGCGGGTGGTGAGCAATTGCATTGTGCATCACTTGTTTCATACATATTATTATTATTATTATTATTATTATTATTATTATTATTATTATTATTTCCTATCTTAATAAACTGTCTCTATCTCAACTCTCATCTCACTTTTCTGTTTCTCTCCCCCATCCCAGAGAGGGAGGGGGGAGGGTGAGCGAACGGCTGTGTGGTGTTTAGCTGCCGGCCAGGTTAAACCACAACATAATATTAACTGAAATTTTTACTTACATCAGGAGAAGTTTCATAAAAATGACCTAATGTGATTTGGCTGCTGGAAAGAACTACGTAATTTGTAGTATTATTACTAACAAGAAATCACTTAGAGGTTCTTGACAGATGAGATGGTGGCCTTTATTTCAAACAGTTCGCTGTGTCTTTTTACAACATATAACTAACCATACACTGACATAATACATATTAACAATTAAACCCACTTGCATAGGTTATGGATAGGTTACTTTCTATTCAACTGTATAATACTTTAGGAAAGCTAGTAAGGTAAAAAATAAATTCTATTCAAATGATCTAAGAACACAGAAACAGGGGACTCTAAAAACCCTGAGGTGGAAATGAAATGGAAGAAATCTGTTGTGCTGAATTTGCTTCATTACTTCGTATGACACTGAACTCAATTCTTTCCATAAGGCAATTCATATAAAAATTTCAAAGATTCAGAAAAGAGGTGATAGTTCAAATTCATGTATTCCATTCA
Source organism: Nettapus auritus (assembly GCA_011076525.1). Classification (NCBI taxonomy): domain Eukaryota; kingdom Metazoa; phylum Chordata; class Aves; order Anseriformes; family Anatidae; genus Nettapus; species Nettapus auritus. The sequence continues at coordinate 189,588,750 of CM021765.1, forward strand.
AAAAAATACAAACAAACAAACAAACAAACAAGAATACAAACTTTCAGCATGTGTTAATGTTATTTTCCCCCAGAGTAAAGAAGAGATGACCCTGCAAAAAAAACGAAGATGAAAGTTCCTCTGAGATGAAAGCCTCTTCAATTTCTACAGACTTCTAAATGTTCTATGAAAACAATAAAACAGTAACTTGACCTCTTAGGTTTGTGATGGTTTTACTCTTGTGGGCAGCCAAGCTCTAACACAACCACTCTCTCACTCCCCCTTCTCAGAGGGAAAGGAGGAGAAAATGTGATGAAAAGGGCTCAAGGGTTGAGATAAGGACAGGGAGATCATTCAACAACCATCATCACAGGCAAGACAGACTTACCATAGGGGGATTAAATAAATTTATTACCTATTACTAACAAGCTTGAGAAGTGAGAAACAAACAACATCACTTAGTGGCTTGACTCTGGCCATTAGCAGGTCCCTTTGAAGATGGCTCAAACTGGCCCTTATCTAACATTTGGCAGCTTCTGGATTCTTCTCATAGAGGCCACCCCTACAGACCCCTGCAACCAAAACCTTGCCCAGCAAACCCACTACAAGGTCAGGCTGTTAGTTTATATTAATCAGCAAAATTCCACTAATGTCAAGCAAAAAGAATAAGTTTTACTGGTGGTAGGATTTTGTAATTATTCATCAAAGGCTAGTAGAGTCCAAACAAATATTTTTATGTGATGGATAAAATGTGTCACTAAATGATTGAATGCATTTGAAGGTCTTTAGTTCTGATCATGCTCAATGTTTCAGAACTGTGGCTCATTTCTCCAGGGCACTGAACATCTCTTATTTTAAAGAACTTGTTGCACTTTGCTGTGCTGTTTACTATACAGTCAACCAGAAGACTAAAACCCAACCTTACCCACTGGTCTGAACTTTCAAATCCAAGGGAACAGAAATTTTGATGCACTTTAGTGCTCTTATGCATATATAAATATGCATTATATTATATTATAAATATCCATATACATAAGGATTTTAGACAAATGCTGTATAGATATACATATACAATCACACTCTGTCTCTCAGAGTTCTATGGTATGGAAAGAAAGAGGGAGAAAAAGTATTTACTTTCAAACATTTGCTTGTCTAGGAAGAATCAGAAATTTTTCTTAATCTGCCTATTTAGATATTGACCTTGAAAACAACCCATAAAAATTCTGTCCTGAAGGTTGTTATTTTTGCATCCTCAGCATGAACACTGTTATAAATATTTTGCAGCAGAATGTGTTTTCATATAGGTTTGCACAGGTTGTAGTGCTGATGAAAAAGGCAACCATTTACCTAGGTGATAAAACCAAAAGATCAAGCCTTCTTTTGCCCTTAATTTTTAAGAGAATTTCAAAGTTCAGAATGAAAAGAACAATTCACATCTCTTGGCATTGTTCCAGGATATTTGAGACCACATTACGTGCTGTGTGTGCTCAGCTCATGTTTTGAAGCTTTTCTTCTACCCTAAAGGCCTAGAAATGTAATAGAAACACGAGAGCAAAGATTCTGAACTCAACCATATGCCTCCAGCAGCTGTAGATCAAGGCAATGAATTTTATTATCTATGTCTTACTCTAGCTCTGCCTAACTCATACAACTGAGTTGCCAAGTGCTTAGCAATGTTTTTTTTTTTTTTTTTTTTTTTTTTTTTTTTTTTTTCTTCTTATTTATTTATTTTTTTTTCCCCAAAATCTTTTTCTTGTAACCAAACTTATTTTTTATTGGAGACTACGCATTAAAGATATAGAAATATGGATGGGTTTGAGAGGGTTATACAGGCAGTGCTGTTTCCAAAAGGACTTTATGTTTCTGTGGTGGTTTCACACTTAGATAAACTTCAGCACACCACTCTCAATCCCCCTCCTCAGGCAGCCAGTAGGAGAAAATATGATGAAAAAAGGCTCATGGGTTGAGATAAGGGCAAGGAGACCACTCACCAGTTACCAATATGGGCAAAACAGACTGAGTGCAGGGAGATTAATGTAATTTATTGCTTACTTCTAACAGACTAGAGCAGTGAGAACTAAAAGCAAACTGAAAACACCTTTCCCCCATCCACCTTCTCCTACCTCCTCCCCCCAAAGCAGCACAGGGGAGCAGGGAATGAGGGCTGCAGTCAGTCCCTAATGCTTCATCTCCGCTACTCCTTCATGGTCACTCTCTGCCCCTGCTCCATGTGAGGTCCCTCCCATGGAATGCCATCCTTCCTGAACTGGGTTTGTGGGGGCTGCTCATAGGCTGCAGCTCTTCAACAACCGTTCCAACATGGCTCTGTACCACGGGGTCCATCCATCAGGAATAAAGGCTGCAGGGGATCTTGTGCTGCATGCCTGGAGCACCTCCTGCTTCCTGCTGCACTCACGTTAGGGGCTGCAGGACTGCTTCTCTCTCGGCTCTCACCCCTCCCAGCTGCTGTAGCACAGCACATTTCCCCCCCTTTAATCTGCTCTCCCAGAGGCCCAACCAGCATCGCTCATGGCTCAGCTCTGGCCAGTGGCGGGTCCCTTTTCAAGCTGTCTGGAGCTGGCTCTGGTCTGACATGGGGTAGCTCCTGCAGCCCCTCCACTACCAAAGTGCCATGTAAGCCCAACACACATTCTACAAAACTTTAATCTCACATTTTATCCATGTATGCCATGACATGGTAAACTCATTCACCATGATGAATTTACAGATAAATTCAAGACCTGCTGAAGCTGTACTGTTTGAAAAAATGTTGCTTATCTATTAGTGTTTACATTTGAAAAATATCTATTGTGTTTTCATACTTCAGAAACATAATAAAAATGCAATGCAACAGCAGCATATCATAAGGGTAAAAGATTGGAGTAACAAGTATCCTTGTCTGTAAGGATCTTCAGAGGTTGAAGGAGAAATAAGAAGGTTCTTGAAAAGTTTTAAAGAGCATATTCCTATGTCTGGCTTCTGGCTTCCTGGTTAAAACTTGAGTACTTCATTAATTAAACTTCTTTCTTTCTTTCTTTCTT
>CM021765.1:189595257-189637676 GCA_011076525.1 Nettapus auritus
TTCTATTCTATTCTATTCTATTCTATTCTATTCTATTCTATTCTATTCTATTCTATTCTATTCCAATTTATAAAAGCTTTAAAAGCATAAATAAATAAACAGACATAATGGCTCCTAATTAATTGTCAATTGCATTAAACATTAATCACAACAACATAACTAGTATAAGCTGTTATTTCTCCTCTGCAAATGTTGTGCATTGGCTGTACTGTGTAGTTGCCTCAGATGTTATAGTAAAAAACAAATATCCTTTTCTGAAGGAAGAGCAACGTAGATTGCAGGATTTTTTAAATTGTAAACAAAAGTATCTGATAAAAGCAATGCATAAGACAAGTAGGCTAATGGAATCGCAGGTTGGTTAGCCAGTTTGGGGTATTAGCGGGGTGGGAGTGGATTATTGTATCAGCTCAAATTGAAACTCAGATATCATTTACCTAGACTAGTGATATTCAGATTGGGCTCTATCTGTTATGGCTAGGACTGTTTCTGAGTCACTGTATTCACTGAGAAAATACTTGAACACTGACAAAACTTACATGTGTTGAGGTAGTTCTTGCTTCATAGGGTAGAAGACCATGCTGGAGAGCATTCATTCATGGAAACAGTTTTTCAAACTTTATTCACATGAAAGAAATCCTCAGTGAAAGGGATACTATATCAATATCACCCTAGTGATGGAGGGAAGGTAGCCTATCTATGGAATTTCCTAAAAGCAAACAAAAGCCATTGGAGACAGAGAATAATTTCAATTCAGAGATATATCCCTGCCAAAGAATTTTGATACCTTCCAGGGATGCATCTGATATTGATCACTGTCAGAAAAGAGGTACTGGCCTTCATGAACTTCAGGTCACATACACTTTCATGTGGAAAATAAAGTAGTTCCCTGGGCCAGATTTATTCCTTACATTATAAAATTTTTGTTTATGACAGCAGTGGACCCACCTTGGTGTAAAACTGCAAAAACATGCAATAGTTTCTGATTTTTTTATACTACAGATTGAATTTTGATACTGAACTTTTTCTTTTTCTTTTTCTTTTTCTTTTTCTTTTTCTTTTTCTTTTTCTTTTTCTTTTTCTTTCTTTTTCTTTTTCTTTTCTAATATAAAGTGGAGGTTTGGGCTATGTGCTAAAATTTTGACCATTCTAAATGGGAAGATAAAGACTTGTGAAGGCACAATCAAAAAGATTCATATCTATAATAAAAACTCATTATTCAGGATGACCTTATTTGCACCTCCTTTTTGCACCTCCACTAATATGAGAACAAATTGTGGAGACAATTTATGCCCTGTAGAGTTACAGAGTCTGATTCACCAGTGAATTATTTGAGTATTACGTCAATATAGCATGGTGTTGAAGAAGGCTTATAATAATTACCTCTTAGGTGTAATCAGGCAGTTACATATCCAAATGAGATAAACTGCATAAGCAATTATTGTAGATGTAAAACTGCGTTCACAATTTGTATCTCTAAATTGTGGGAACACAAAAGGTAGCCCATCCTTAAATATCCATCTTTGTCTTCTGTATTTATACCCAAACCCATGGCTAGATGATAGTGTGTAATTGCAAGATTCTAAATCAGTTTAAAATACTATGACTTTGGCCAAGTGGTTGCTATTTTACTGAAATATTTTAATAGAGTGTTACTTGCCAAATTGAATTTCTGTTCTGATATGAGGAGCAGTTTCCTAATATCGTGATGTTCAGAAACAAAGTGTAAATTAAATGAAAAGGGACACCGGTCATTTTCCAGAAGTGAAATGGAAATAGAATATCAATTAGCTATAGTGATATACTTTGGTGTAGTTTTACTCTGTCTAAATTTTGCCACATGCTACAGTGTAAAATGAAAAAGAGAGAGAGAAGGGAAAAGAAAGAAGGAAAAGGGAGGGAAGGGGAGAAGAGGGATGGGGAAAGGGACATTTCGAACTGTCAGATAATTTCATTAGCAACAACATGTGCCCAGGTATATAGGCAGAATCTGTGGTGCTCATAATCAGCAATCAGAACTCACTGGGATGACATCAACACTTTTTATTGGTGAAACAACAGTGACAAATCTGAAAGGTTTACTGTTTCCTTAATAGCTCATTAGCAATGTATTTGGTTTATTAAAGAATAGTTTTGCAAGGATATGACCATATTTGCATTGCATAGTTTACTGAAAAAAAAAAAAAAAAGAACAACAACAAACCACCACATTTCTGATGGTTTATAGTTTCATCAATATATTAAAAGCAAGTCAGCCAGGTTTACTATTAGTTTTTGTATTGCCTTGAAAATTATGCTTTAGGAAGCTTGATTAAAGTCAACATTTCCATTTGACACTTGAAAAGCATGTAAAACTGGAAGAGAAGAAGGAGAGAGAAAACTTGTTGTATCCAGTTTATAAGAACATTTTGCCATTGATTTATGCCCCTGTCTTTTGAAAGTGTAGTTTAAAATATGTTCTTGAAAACACAGATCATCTCATGCTGCCAGCTATTTACCAGATAGCTTAAGACTTATTTATGTCTTTTGTCAGTGTTGTGAAATCAGTTTGCATTTCCTGAATCAGCATATGGAAATATTCTGTATTAGGGCAGGCTTGATAACTTCTATGATTTTTACAAATGGGCTACCACAGCAGCAAATTAACTACCAAATTCCGAAAGAGAACAACTTTTTCATCTTGCATTTCACCTCATTACAGACTTGCTTCTAGTATAATTTCCTGTGCCAATATTTGTATGTATAAACATTTATGTGCACATATATATGCACTTATATATAGACACAATATAAAAGTTACAACACCTCTTTTAAAATGTTTTTCAGTTCAGTAATTTCATCTTTGATACTCTTTATGAAAAATATTTAAACTCCTAATCTGCTACTGATGCATTCCTAACAAGGAACTTCCTAGATCTTGAGAGCTAAATAGTAATTGCAAAGATAACTGAAGAAATTCTGAAAGTCGAAGGTGGTGCTGTAAGTAGCTTTTTTTCTATGAGTGGTTAAATACTGAAATATCTGTCCTGTGGAAGTTGCTGGTCCTCTGACATTTTTTTCTTCTTTCTTATTGGGATAGCAAGTTTGAATACATTTTTTTTTTTTTCCTTTTGTTTTGTTTTATTTGTTTTGCATTTATTACATTCTTATAAAATAGAAAATTCAGAAAGAAGGGTTATAATTTGGCATTTATGCTTAGAGAAATGCATTTCTCACCTGACCATACTGGACCTGTCATACCCTTGTTCCCTTCACCTGTTCTGATCCTGACCCCTGCCCATGGGAGGCCATCATGGTGCCCTGATGGTTCCCACCACCTATTTCCCAAGCAACTGGAGAAAGTGCCCTGGTAACATTAGTGAAACAATCCCTCATCTTTCCCTTCTCCTCATGACAGCTTTTAAACAAGTTTTTCTATTGTTTCATTGCACAGTGCAGTTCAATTTGCATTTGAAACAATCGACAACTTGAAGAGACTTCTTTCTTGGAAATTAATTATCCATTCTGCATATTTTTTCACTCTAGCACTCCTATACTACTGAATTTTATGCTAGTTGTGTCTAAGAGTGTTTACTATGAAGCACAGAAAGCACTGTCTTGTTTATTAATAATTACAAATCCTGTCCAGGATTTTCTTTTGATAGTGCTTTATATGACCTGTCAATTTATCACAGAAGCTGTAAGTTACTCTGAAATGAATCCCTTAAAATAGCATGCAGCTGCTTGTTCACTAGTTTACACAAGGTATTATGCCATTTTTAAAGTCAGTTTACAAATTTAAAATATGAAGCAACTTATTGATTCATATGAGTACTATAAAATCAATCAGTGTAAACAGCTTCAGTAAATTATTTAGACACATTAAGAAAGCAAACAGGAGAAAGAAAAACACTGACAACTGATGAGAGCTATTATGCGAAACACAATGGGTATTTGAACATCTTTCACAGTTTCTGTGCTTATAAAACACCATTTAGTGGCTAATGTGATAAATTATTTTTCATTAACTTGAAAAGAGAAAAGCACTGTGGATTTGTCAAAATTGATTTTTATGTGACTTATGATTAGACAGGGAAATACTCCTGCTGCCTTACTGGAAGGGTGCAAGTAAGAATTTTATGATTAAAACCCTGGTCATATAGTCAGTCTCCAATATGTTATACCTGTATTTAGAAGACCAATTTCCTCATAAATCTTGTGCATTTCTAGTTGTCTCATGATGACTTTCGAAACCTCATGGGTTATGTTGTGGTAACAGCTTAATTTATCTCATTTCAACTTCTGTGATGAAAAATTGTCAGGGAACTCTACAATCTCCCCAAACATTTGTTTTCTTTTGGTATGCTGTGCTTATACCTGACACTTTATTTTTTTTAAAGTTCTTTCTTTGATTTACTGGACTGAATTAATCAGATTTATCCTTAGTCTGAAGGGCAACAATGAGATAGCATTATTGTTCCCCAAATCAAGTTACAGTGATGTGGAAAGGTCACAGGGCACAATGACTACAGCAAAGCAGAAGTGGACTGATAGTATCCCCTGGTATGCACTGCCACAAATATCTCCAATGACTTCGATAGGACCATCAGTACACTCACAGATCGGTAAAAGTGGCAATGTGAAGTAATCTTTTTCAGATTTATTCTTACATTCAGTAGTACCAGCCCTAGCATCATACTTAGTGCAATATTTTGAAATAAGAGTTTCCAAATATTTCTTACACACAGACTAAAGATGGACTTTGACACTCTTAAAAAGTATACTGTAATCAGAAGACATCAAACAGGCAAAATTATCCAGATCCAGACTAAACTAAAATAAGCTCGAGGAATATTTCTATATGCATTCAATTCAGAGTCCAACATTAACAATAGAGTTTGTACATAGTTTTATCTTGCACTGAGCTCCACCTAGCTCTGTTTTTATTTTGCCTATTCCTACTGAAAAAAAAAGAAAAAAAAAAAAAGAAAAAAAAGTATTAATAGTATTAATCCAACCACTCCTGCAATACTGCTCTTTGCCATTAGTAGGAATAGATTTCTGTGAAGTCATTTGAATTATTTAATTAATAATTGTTGGAAAAAACAGATTTTTGGCAAAGCACTGAACACTTGTGAAAGCAAACTGAGCAGACTCTTACCATGAAGCTTTAGTACAAGAATTGCACTCAGGTAGAATTTCTTTTTCAAAGTGACAATGTCCACTGACAGACTTTTGCAGTGAAGAGAAGACAGATCTGAAGAATACAAAATGTTTCTGATCTTTTCAATGGGTATGCATAAGAATGCAGATTACAAAACCATTCTTCAATCTTCCTCTATCATTAGCTTTGCTTTGTCAAGCAGCTTCTTCATAGATACAGTCAGGAAAATTTTTCTTGCAGCAGTATTCACTAGAGGTAGGGTGATGCAAACACATTAGACTTATTAAGACACCTACTCTTAGTCTTCTTCCTTGTTTTTTGAAGAGAACAGTTAGCTTCTGTCCCTGGATGGAGCTGGATCAAAGCTGACATAAAGCCTGAGGATGACTTCTAACTTAGTGGGAGAGAAGAACCCTGAAAAAAAAAAATTAAATCTGTAAAAAATTTGCAAAGAAAAAAGAGCAAAATGTAGATATTACTTGACATAAAATGTTGGCCCCCTCAGTACTTAGCACAGATGCTCCCTGAGTGAGTCATTTGTGCAACATACTACAAACACAAATCAGTTAAGTTCTTGGAATAGAAAAACATTGAAAGGAACTTGAGCTTGTTCGTATTCACAGAGATATCCCATTTCTATTTTGAAAGTCTGGTGTGTATGAAATTAGCAGAATTAGAACCAAATTTTAATAGAGTTGCTTTTTGATTAAAGTTTGTCATCTGTTAGCTACTCAGATTTGGAAGACATGACTACATGATTTTTAAAATATTGGTTATATCCCTAAATTAAATTTGTTTTAAATCTTTAATTGCCTGCTCAGTTCTCTAGGCTTTGGTTCAGCAGAGCACTTAAATATGTGCCTGGTTTCAATCCTATTGAGTACTCTCATGGAAGCCAAGTGGACTAAGCATATAGTAATAAATGTTCTTTACAGGATGTGTGCAATTTTTTTTTCTGTGAGCATAATGTTCAAAGGTAACTATGTACACCTTCAGTACAAAATATTCCTGTGTTTTCTAGTTTTAGTATATTCTTTAACCATCTATTTAAAATAGCACATTAAAATATGTTGAAGAAAATTTTGATCAAACTACTGCCAAACAAGTTGAAATAAATATATATATATATGTATTCTATCCAGCTGAAAAATAGATGCTTTAATTTGTTGAGAGTTTAATATTGTTTTCAAAAATTGTATTCTGAAATTAACACATGTGCTTAACAAGTTATGTATTATCAAAATTAGATATATATTTTTAAAAATTTATTAAATATTAATTAGATTTTCTAAAAAAGGATGGGAAAGAGCAATCAGATTTCCCTCCCCTCTGCTTACAACTCTGTGGTAACAAACTAAATATGCCTTGTTTTTTAATAAGTTTTTAATAAATCTAGAGTGGCTAGCTACTTTTGGAGCCCACTTTTGGATTCTTAAAGCATTTTCTTTTATTGTATGTATAGAGTTTCTGGGTACTTCCTTCTACAGAAAAATTAGCTAAAATTTTGTCCCATTTTGAGAAACTACCATCTATAAAAGCTGTTAGCTGCTTTTGTTTTTGTATGGATTAAGTTCTCTCCCAAGTACTTTCTATGCTCTATATCTTGTGCTCACAAAATTTCTGAGTCAGAAAAAATAGCAGTAATCTTGCAGCTCCATTGCCCCACTATCAAATCACTAAAAAATCAAGGTCTTCTCACCATATTTCAACATTATTAAATTTTGTACCCGCAGAAATTTCACAATATTTTTCTAAAGTTCATGTACATTCTGGGAACTCATTGCACAGAGTTCTGTGTTGAGTTTGTGTTGATTTCAATATGAAATCTCAAAACTGCAGAATACTTGAGGTTGGAAGGGACCTCTGGAGGCCATCTGGTCCAATCCCCTCCTGCTCAGGCCCAGAGAAGGCTGCTCACACCCAGAGAAGGCTGCCAAGGACCATGCCCAGGTGGCTTTTGAAGATCTCCAAGGAGGAAAGGAGGTCCCACAACCTCTCTGGGCAACCTGTGCCAGTGCTCCACCACCCGCACAGCACAGAAGTGCTTCCTGATGTTTAGGCAAAACTGTGTTTCAGTTTGTGCCCGTTGCCTCTTGATCTGGCACAGGGCACCTCTGAAAAGATCCTGGCTCTGTTCTCTTTTCACCCTCCCTTCAGGTATTTATAGACATTGATAAGATCTTCCCTGAGCAGATCTCTTCTTCAGGCTGAGCAGTTCCAGCTCTCTGCCTCTCCTCATAGGAGGGGTACTTCAATCCCCTGGTGGCCCTCTGCCAGATTGCTCCAGTACATGCATGCCTCTTGTAATGGGGGGCCTCCCATTATACCTCCAAGAGTTATATGGTGCATGCCCTCAAAGTAGGCTCTCAAGCTGTGGAATTTGCTATACCAACACTTGACTGAAAGATCAGAGTATCTCCATGGCGTGCAGACAAATGTATGCACCCGATAGACAATTGCACATTACTGCTATGTACATACTTGTGTGTGTGCAATTGCTGGAGAATGAAAGGGTGCTTTATCTATCTATCTATCTATCTATCTATCTATCTATCTATCTATTTACTTTGTTTGGGATGCGTAATTTTGAATTGTGCTATTGTTTTTTAGGTCTGAATAATATTTTTATTGAATGATTAAATTGCATTGAGGCCACTGGGGACCTTTCTAGTGTTTTATCCTAATAAAATTACAGAAGGCAAATAAACACTAAAGCTTTGTCATTTCAGTTCACCACATATTCTCAGAGACTTTTTTAGGTTAAAAAAGTCCTCCAAGGTTATCAAGAACAATGACTAACCTAGCATTGCCAAGTGTACCACTAAACCATATTCCCAAGCACCACATCTGTGAGTCTTTTGAATCCTTCCAGTGATGTTTAATCAACCACTTCCCTGGGCAGCCTGTTCCAATGCCTCACAATACTTTCGCTGAAGGAATTTTTTCTAATATCTAATATAAACCTTCCCGGGTGCAACTTGAGGCCATTTCCTCTTGTCCTATTACTTGTTGCTTGGGAGAAGAGACCAACTTCCACCTTGTACAATCTTCTTAGAGGTAGTTGTAGAGCATGATAAGGTATCCCCTGAGTCTCTTTTTCTCTAGGCTACTTGACATAAGAGCAGTCCCTTTCTGCAAATTTGACATCCTAATGTACTTCACAGAATTCATGTTTCTCAGAAATAACCCTATAAATGGAGTAAGCTATGTTTACTATAATAATTGATTTTGCAGAGCTTTCCAGATATCCCCAATTTCATATTATATATTTTCTAAGTTGAAACACAACAGGCTATTTTCTAACATGCTATGAATGTGAAGTACTTGTGATAAAATAAGGCTATTATACTCACATTCAGAATTGTAGAATAGATTGCTGCTAAATATAGCAAAGGTCAGAACTGAATTGAGGGTATTTGTTTCATGTATGATGATATCAGACTTCTAGAAGTGCCTCTTAGCTGGTCACTGTTGAAGATATTGATAGTGAATCATCAAGACTGTTCTTATAGTGGGGAGAAGCAGGTAAGAATGAGGGGGTAGGAAATATATGCTATTTTAGTATCTTGAAGATTGGTTGCTAAACACTATCATGAAGTGTAGAATAGATTTTATACAATTCAGAACAGAAAAAGAAAGAAATAAGAAAGTGTATATTAAAGAAAAGGCAGCTGTTGTTTATATAATCACAACTACTGGGAATGATCTAAAGATCATCTTAGAGGTCAGCCAAAGAAGCAGATAGCAAGATAATGAAACAAGTCCTTTGCAGTGTCTTTAGCCCTCAGCAGTTCTATGAGTCTGTGTCTGGATTAAGAGATGAAAGTGGAAATAATGGGATAGTTAAATGTTGTTGCAATGTAGGTTTCAATGAAAATATAAAGAATTTATTAATTATTTGCATATGCTCTGGTTTCAGAAGAAGTCAACCAGTGCTTGCCTTGTTCTGGAACAGACCCTTCAGATAGTTCCTCATAACTTTGGGAAACCCAGGAATGAGGAATCATGAGTGACTCTGGAAAGGAGAATAGGAAACAATTATTCACTTTTTCTCACTGCACAGGGACTAACAGACATGAAATGAAATTGTGGGGTAGCAGGCTTCAAGCAAACCAAATAAGTTAATTTGTGTGGTACTCATAATTAAGTTTTCCAAGTTACTGCCACATGGTGCTAGTGATGCTGGAGGCTTTGACGAGTTCAAAAAGCAATAAAAGAATTTCAGAAAAGGAAATCCCTTCAAGCCCTATTAAAAACAAAACCTTTGATAATGAAAGTCCCTCAGTCACAGACAGGGAGGTTATTTGGGGAAGTATCCATCATGGTTGCCCCATGCTTATTCTCTTTGTCTAGGCTTTCATTACTAGCCAATATCACTCAGCTTCCTGGGGTAGATGGAACTCCGGTTTTACCCAACATACCCATTCATATTCTTGTCTATTACAAGAGTAATTTTTTAAAATGTGTCTTGTGAGGGTACAAGATTTCAAGAGTTTGGGTTTGCTCTTTTATAGATATTGCTGTATTAGAGCAATATGGCTTTCACAAACCTCACTGTTAATCCTGCACATTCCTGTGAACTCTCAGAAATATAAACTAGAATACATAACAGATTGAATCTTCTTTATAGGTCCATTAGATTGATTACATAGTGAAAGCTGCCCAGGTCTTTTTGTATATAAAAAAAAAACAAACACAAATTAAATGCAGTCATTTGCTGTTACACCATGTTAGTACGTGTTCATTGTTAACTTCTTGAAAATTACAGACTACTTCCATAGGAAATGTAGCATTTGACATAAACTAGGGCTCCAGTTCAGAATCAGATCCCTTTATATATGAAGAACTTAATCCAAATCTAAAAGCCAAGCAGCAAAATTCAGTAAAAGAGGGTTCCCCCTACAACAAAGTAAAAATTATAGTAAATATTGTACAGTGTAGCTACTATTTCATAATATTATACATTATATATTATATTTCATAGTTCATAACTAACCTAAAATGATCCACAGAATTTGCAAGGTCACCTATAGCAGGCTGATGTGGGGGTTATAGGTGGGATCATCAGCAGAAGTTTTCTCCAAGTCTCTGAGATAATTTAATGTCTCAAAATTTAAAACAGATGATATTTTAATGTTTGCCTGTACAATATCAGATCTGTCAGTGAATCCTGCCAGCCTCAAAAATCCTGTTCAATTATGGCAATTTCACATTTCCCACAATTTCAGATTGTGGGAAATCATTTTTGTTTTTTTGTTTTGTTTTGTTTTCCTACAATCTGAAATTGTGGGAAAACAAAACAAAACAAACAAACAAAAATGATAACAAAAACAGCACTACAAACTTCCACATCTTAGTTTGAAATAGACTGGGTTTGGATTAGGTAACTGCACTTTAGTTCTTGTACTTAGAATTGGGAAGAGCAGCCGTTCTCATCACGTATTTGCATTTTTTTGTTTTTTTCTTTTTTTTTTTTTACTTTTACATGCTTTTATAACTACTGAACTTGGCAACTCTTTCAGGTAAACAGTTTTACTCCTTTCAGTGTCTTCTGCAGTGTCTTCATATTCCTGCTTTTTAGCTGAGTGGTTAAAGAGTCACAAACCACTTAAATAGTGAACTATTTGTCAAAAAATATGAATTATTGTCTGCAACCATGCTATTTAAATTCATGTCTTCTAGTCTCACTATATGAATTTCCAAGAAGAGTTCCACAGAATCACATTTTTACATGGTTATGATTTTGTTTGTTGATTCCCATGGTGGCTTAGCTCTATGGTCTAGAGTATTATGGGTGAGAAGCAGTAAAGGCCTTGCTGAAATCTTTCTTCTGCCTTTTTGTGGATGCACACATGCAGGGAAAGTGTGGCTGGCAGACACAGAAATGCCTCTTTCCTTTTCTGCATCCCAAGACTGAAATCCAAGGAAAGCGCACAAGATTTTTGTTTTTTTGTGCCAAGGTATGACACTTAAAAAAAAAAAAAAATATATATATATATATATATTTATTTAATTAATTCATTAGTGTTTATACCTGGATTGCCACTTTTTCATATATATCACATATATATTATATATATATATATTTATATAAAGAATTATTACAAAACAGGTCAAAGAAGTAGTAAAAAGTAGTAAACTGGGTGTTATTTGCACCCTAAAGCACACTTGATAGTTTTTCTTATTGGCTAGGCGTTTAAAGTTTTTACAACATATATTCATTAAAATTACATGTTACCTCTGAATCTCTCTTTAATGCTCTTAGAGATCTTCATATTAGGTCAGTTACCGTTTAAAAACTGTACTTATCTGTGGAGGTTAGTACAATTCATTTCATACATTTACTGTCCATCAGCATGTGCCTGAAAGCAGTTTCTTCCTATTTGTGTCTCTGTAATGAATATTAAACCATCTCATCTACTCATAATGCTATAATGGGTCCTGTGATGACAGACTCTGCATGAGAAGCAGATGTTGGTGTTTACCTACATGTAATTTACAATGGTGAGTGGTGGTAAGTAGGTGTTTTTTCTTCGCAGTGGGCTTTTTTCTTTTCTTTTTTTTTTTTTTTTTCTTTTTTTTTTTTTTTTCTTGCCAGCACAGTTGAGTCTGTGTCAAGTTTCTGCAAAATATTTAGCATGTTGTTGTGATCTCTCAAGTCTCTCTCTCTCCCTGAATATATATATAGAATCATAGAATCATGGAAAAATTAAGGTTGGAAAAGACCTTCAAGATCATCTGGTCCAGCTATCACCCTATTACCAATGTCACCCACTAAACCATGTCCTTAAGCACCAGGTCCAACCTTTCCTTGAACATCCCCAGGGACGGTGACTCAACCACTTCCCTGGGCAACCCATTCCAATGCCTGACTACTCTCTCTAAGAAATGTCTCCTAATTGTTTTAATTGTTGAAGAGCAGTGCTCTTTGTTTAATTCTTTGTTTTAATTGTTGAAGAGTAGGGGCATGACATTTCCAATTTTTCCACTCACCAGGGACATCACCTGCATTTTCAATTATGATGGAGAGAGGTTTGACAACTACATCATCCAGTTCCCTCAGGACCCTGGGATTCATGTCATCAGGCCCCATAGACTTGTATCTGTTTAGATTCATCAGGTGGTCTTGAACTTGCTCTTCACTTACAGTGGGTGGGACTTTGATCCCCCAGCCTCCATCTGCAGGTTCAGGGAAATTAAAGACTTGGGAAGCCCGTCTGCCAGTGCAGACAGAGGCAAAGAAGTTGCTGAGTACCTCAGCCTTCTCCATGTCTGTTGTTACCAATTACTCAGATATAGAAACTCACTCCTAATATAATAAATTAGCCACCTATAATCGCTTACACAGTACTATTTTCACTCCTCAGTCTATTTTCACAAATATTAAAGGCACATGGTGGCCCTTGGGGACTCCTCCTGTCACCCAGTGAAGCAGCCCAAAGGGAACTGGGCTCTTGTGCTCTTCCTCGAGGCTCTGTGCAGAAGGGATGCTACCTCAAGGGCTGGGCACTCATGAGAAGCACTCATGCACCCCTAAGAATTGGCATCAACATTCTTTATTGTGGGGACATCTTGCAGGTGAGCCTGCAGGATGTCCATGGTGTTTGGCAGCTCCAAGTTAATGCTTGGGATGGAGCCTGAGCAACGAGTAGGGAGCTCGCTGGGCACTCCTGCGGCACTATTGGTGCGCTCTGATGGCAGAGAGTGAAGACATGCTGGGGTAGTCCCAGGTCTGATCTGGCCGAGGTGGATCCAGTTCCATTGGTTCCTCCACTTCTGGTGGATCCAGCTCCATGGGCTCCATGGTTTTTGGCAGAAGGATAAGCCAGTCCTTGCCTGGGACTGCCCAAATGGGATGCTTTCTGTCTGGTATGTTGTCAGGCCAGGATGCCAAACCAGGGGGTTGTCCAGTTCCACCCCTAGGTCCCCTGCCACTGACCGGTTCATTTCCATGAGTGGGTCCAATGCTGCTGTATGGTTTACGGCCATGCCTGGGTCCCAAGCTGCGTTCTGGACTATAGGCACGCCTGTGCTCCATGCAGCTGTTTGCCTCATGCTCCTGCCTTCGCCCCATGCTGCCATTGTGCCATTGGATAGGCCCAAGCCCCCTGTCGCTGTATGGCTGAGGGGGGGGCCTGTTCCCTGCGTCATTGCGGTGCCTCTGGCTGCGTGCCAGAGGTCCCCTGAGCACTGGTGTCAGTTGTGCTGCAGGTGCGATCCCTCTGCCCATGACACTTCTTCTCATTAGGTGCATTCCTTCTCAGTGCTTCCTTGGACTGCATCACTGTCCTCACAGTGAGGAGGCCTTCCGCTCTTTGGCTCTTCTTCCTGCCACACAAGCCAGCTTTCGGAGGGCCTAGAAGCTCAGCGAATAGTGGGCCAGCTGCAGGTGTCCTGTTCTATAGGGCCTGGAGCAAAGGCAGGGCAGTGGTGGCCACTGTGACCTCAGCAAGCCTCTGTGATGGAGTGGGCCACATGTGACCAAAGGCAGTAGGGAATGGACTGGAAGATGCCCTCATGTGGAAGAAGCAAGAGGGTTGGGGGGAGCGGTGGAGGGCCCCTTTTCTGGGGCTGGTTCCCCCGGGCCATTTGGCTTGCCAGAGAGAAAGGCTGCCCCTTGGCCACAGGGACTGCCCTCCACCTCCCATCCTGTGGCCTGGGTTTATTTTTAACACTGTTTTTTTAGGTAATTAAAATTAATTTATGGAAAAGAACAGAAGCAAGATGCATCTTCAGCCCTAATTCCCATGTGCACTTTGTGCTCTGAGTGAAGAATTTCTTCCTCACATCACATCTAATCTAAATCTCCCCTCCATTTATTCAAAGCCATTATTCCTTGTTTCATCGCTACACTCCCTGATAGAGTCCCTCTCCAGCTTTCTTTTAGGCCGCTTTTATGGGTTAGGTTAGGTGGCAAAACTGCAGAACCTTGCAAAATGCAACCTTATCTACTTTGTTCAATGTGTTCCACACGATGTTTTCCAGTCCAGGGTCTAGCCTCTCATCAGTTTAACATAGAATCATAGAATCATTCAGGTTGGAAATGACCTCCAAGATCATCTGGTCCAACCATCCCCTTACCACCAATGTTATCCACTAAACCATGTTCCTAAGCACCACGTCCAACCTTTCCTTGAACATCCCCATTATACATATATATAATGTATATTTATATATATATACACACACACATATTATCTTTGGTGAATAACTCCTAATCTAGATTAGGAAATGAAATTATGTGCTTAGTCTAACCTCAGACACTGGAAAAACTGTGGAAAAAATTATCCTGGGGGATATTGAAAGGCAGTTAAAAGCAAAGGAATTGCAGTCAACATGGTCCATGAAGGGAACGTTCTGCCTTATAATTTGTTCACTTTCTGTGATAAGGTCTTCCACTTGATGGATGAAGGGAAGGCAGTGGATATAATCTTTCTGGATTTTAGGAAGGCCTTTGACACCGTCCCTCACAGCATCCTTCTGGATGAATTGCCCTACTGTTAGGTTCTCTCTACACTGGATGATGAACTAGCTCAACAGTACACCTCAAAGGGTTGCAGAGAATGGGGCACATCTGGCTGGCAGCCTGGCAGCTGGTCACTAGTGGTGTTCCCCAGGGTCAATTCTAGGACCAGTCCTGTTCAACACTTTTATCAGCAATCTGGATGCAGGAGTGGAATGCATCCTCAGCAAGTCTGCTGATGATACTAAGCTGGGAGGTACTTTTGACTCCTTGGAGGGATGGGAGGTCTCACAGGGGATCTAGATAGATTGGAGCATTGGACAATCATCAACGGCATGAAGTTAAACAAAGACAAGTGTGGGGCTCTGCACCTCAGATGATGTAAGTGACTGGAGAGCAGCTCAGCAGACAGGGATGCTGGGGATGCTGGTTGAAGGTAGGTTCTGCATGAGCCATCAGTGGGCCCTGGCATCCTAGAAGGCAAACTGCATTGTGGGGTGCATTAAACACAGCATAGTGAGTGGGTCAAAAGAGGTGATTTTCCCAGTATATTTAGCATTCATTTGGCCTTGCCTTGAAAATTGTGTGCGTTTCTGGACCCCACAATATAAGGAGGATGTTAAGGTAGTTGAAAGTGTCCAGAGGAGGGCAAAAAAAAACTGGTGAAAGGGCAGGAAGGCATGTCCTGTGAGGGGAGGCTGAGAACACTTGGGTTGTCCAGTCTGGAGAAAAGGAGGCTAAGAGGCAGCCTCACTGCTCCCTCCAGCTCCCTAAGGAGGGAAAGTGCAGAGGGAAGTGCCGGTCTCTGCTCCTTGGGAACCGATGGCATTACACATAGGAGTGGCACAAAGCTGCACCAGAGGAGGTTCAGACTGGAAATTAAGGCAAATATCTTTGCTCTGAGGATGGCGGGACACTGGAACAGTCTTTCTGGAGAGGTGGTCGATGCCCCATGCAGTCAGTGTTCAGTGTTCAGGCAGGATTTTGACTATGCCCTCAATATGTCTTAACTTTTGGGTAGAGCTGAAGTTGAACTTGATGGTCTTTCAAGGTCTTTTCAAACTGAACTATTCTACATATGAAAAGACATTTTCTAACCTCACCACTCCTTTCCAAACATATGTTGGGCAGAACATAAACATACAGAAGGCATCTCCAGAGGCAATCTTTTCCTTTGTTTTTCCTAAAGCATACCAGTGGCTCCAGAGATAATAAAAATGGGGAAAATCTTTTGTCTCTCCTTATTTTGATTAAAGTAAAATGATACATCTTGGTTAAAAAGGATGTTCTAAATTTAAATCAGTTGCAATTTCAACGTGCTTTTTTTATTATTTTTTCTTTCCAATTTTGTGATTCTTCATGGAATGGCAGTTGTTAAAACCATAAAAAAACAAAACAAAACAAACAAAAAAAACCCCAAGCAAACAACATCAAAAAAATCAAAACCAATCTCCAATTTGAATAAAGATTATTAGTATATCTGTTCTGATCACTTATGTAAAACTGGCCTTAATTTTTTTTCAAGGTCATTTACACCAATCATGCATCCCATGTATTTGCAAATACACCCATCAATATTTATCTTGCTATATATTTTTTTTTCTTTTTGAAAGGCTACACTTTTCCACTCTCCAAGGTCTTAATTTAGGGACTCCTTTTAAATTCACTCTTCTTTTACTAATTTCATCCTGCTGCTTCTCTTCCATATCCTGAAAATGCCTTTTCCTCCTTGGCATTTAGACTCTTCAAATATTTATAGATTGTTACCATGTTCCCCTTTAGTCATATCTTAGACAAACTATGCATATTTAGTACTTGCAATCAATCCTCATACATCAATCACTCCAGAAGCCTAATCATTTTTGCAGCTTTATTCTGATCTGTCTCCAATATGTGAATAACTTTCTTATAATAAGATGCCTAAAATTAAATACAATGGGTCATGTCTGCAGCTCATGTAAATCAGTGTAGCTTAGCTGAAGACAGCGTTGATTCATGTTAGCTGCAGTTAAAAAGCAACATTTCCATTGCAAAGATATCAGAACTGTATAGAGTTTGTCCAGTAGTGAAGCTTGAATTCAAACAGAGCTTTTTGTGTCTGTGTGTAGTAAAACCTCTTTGAATTAATTTTCATCACTTAGCTGTATTTTTGAATGATTTTTTTTTTTTTTTCTTTCCAGTAACTTCCTTTAAGTATCTCATTTTGTTGTTTTGTGGAAATTCTTTGCCCTCCCTGCCCTCCATCCATCCCATACTCAGTGCAGCTACCTGTCCCTGACCTTCATCTGGAAGTTTCTGTATACACACCGTGGCCGTGAAGAACTGATGCAGGCTTAGAGTAGCTGTGGAAACGATTGTTCTGACACAAACAGTAATAAACAGTAATGGCTGGCACCCTCCAAAAAACAAATCTACTCTGTGGAAAGAAATATTGTAATCCTCCTTGCAGTAGCTTTAGAATCTTCCACTATCTTTGTCATTCTCCCATCCCCACTGAGCAGTCGATCACTCACCAGGTTTAATTCCAAATCTGGTGGTTTGTTTGTTTGTTTGTTTGTTGTTTTAGTTTTTTGGTCATTATCTGTCAAAGTTAATGCAAACTAGTAAAAAGAGAAACAGAAATTTATTTTTTAAACTAGCTGTGGCTAAAGGGCAAAAGTATCTGCCCTTATTAAGCACATGATTGCTCTTGGCCTCCTATATTTTTTATGGAAATAAATAGACTTTTTTAGAGGATTAATACAATATTTAGACCAGATATTTCAATTGTTCTTTTCCAATAAGTTATAAAGGAGACTAAAGGAATGCAGGCACCTTAAATTACTGCCTTAAGGATACAGTATAGATACCATTTCTTATGTAGCTGTATAAAAGTGGATTGAACTAGTATAACAAAATAAAAATGAAGTTGATAAATAATTTACAAAATAGGCTATCACTGTTAGACACAAAATGTTGTCATTCTATTAGAAACATTGTAAGAGAAAAAAAATCTGTAAGAATTCAACTTTACAAGATTCATCTCCTGTAATATATTAGCATATATTACCCTCTCATTACTGAAGAACTTTATTTCAATATGTCACGATGGTCAATTCTATCCTGAATTGACACTATTTGGGAAATAAAATAAATAAAAAAAAAAAAAAAAAAAAAGATTTCTGCATTGTTAAGCTTTCAGCAGTATTGAATTGATGCTTTTTCTTTTCACTAACATGTAATAGAGGTGGCCATACTTTAGAGAAATCTGCAATATTGCAAATTTACTGTGGCTGTGCTGGAACTTGGTCTCAAATCAAGATAGCATTTTCCCCAGGCAATATTTTTTTTTCAGACTGTATCACTTATTTACCTCAAAAACTTCGGAAACCAAGGAAATTTGTAACTGACAATCATAAAGAAACATCTATTGACTAGTTTGCTATTTTGTAAACTGTTTTACATATACTTCTTCCTCCATTGTTTTCCAATTTATGCACTTTTTCTTTGGCATTTTCACTGTAAATGAGTGTTTTCTGCTTGATTTCCTTGAGAACTGTTTAGTATGACTTCAAATTCCACAGGGAGGAGTAAACCAAATGCCATCTGAGCTGTAAGCCATATGTCAAAACGACTTTGCATTCAATATCAAGGGAGTCACATATTATCATGGGAGTCATAGATGATAGTATTTGCTCAAATAATTATGATCAGAAAATTATGATAAAAGGAATTTTTGTTGTTGTTGTAAGAAATGTATATAGGGAGAAAAAAATCAAAGTTTTCATGAGATGTTGCATATATTAGTATTGTGCCTCATTATAGAAATATATGAAGAAAGACATGAAGTTTTCCTCTGTGCTAATCAGCATATGAGCCCTGCCCAAATAGATTACACTTTCAGATACCTTATAGGCCACGGAGACAGACTGACAAATGACTGTAAGTTATGTGGCAACAGGAATTTGGCATATAAAACTCCTGAATAATTAGGTAATCTGTTTTATCAGTGAAGGATTTTTCCCTTCAGGGCATTCTTGAAAACTGTGCACAGTACTTCCCTAACTAATTCCCAGGATAAAACTTCTCCAAACATGGGAGCTCACAATATCACTGTATTTTACAGTTTGGTTGTATTTCTGACATTCTCCTGAAGGCAAAACCTTGGTTTCACTACAAACCTGCTGATGGGGTGTGGAACTAAACTGAGTCCTGATGAAATTGGGCCTCAGAAAAACTATGTTCATAAAATTTCTCAGCCTTTCTTGTACCACTTCCATCACTGCTTCAAACCCACATGAACACATTCATAACTGGGATTGTAAAGGGCGAGATGAATTACAGGCTTGTCAGACTCACCTTGATCCCTGGAAAGATGTTGGAGCAGCTAATCTTGGAATTGCTTTCCAGACACATGAATGAGAAGAAAATAATCAAGAGAAGTCAGCATGGATTCATCATGGAGCAGTCATGCCTGACAAACCTGAAAATCTTCTACAATGAAGACTAGCCTGATGGATGAGGTAAGATCAGTGGATATTATCTTCCTGGACTTCAGTAAGGCCTTTGACACTGTCTCCCACAAGATCCTAATAGAGAAGCTGCTGAAATATGAGATGGATGAGCAGACAGTGATGTGAATCAAAAACTCTCTGAACACCTGGACCCAGTATGTACTAGCCACTGACTTCTTTTTGGAAGTCTGATGGGTTATATGACTGACAAATTTCTGTTTTTCAAATTGTCACCCACAGAGCTTCTGAAATAAACTGTTCGTTTGTTGAGAAAGGATCCACACGTTGCTGAGATAGGGAGGCCATATGTGTGCAGCAGCACTGCAATCTTCTATGTGTCTTAAAAATGTGGTTTAGTTGCAATCTTTGTCTCATAGGTAAATGCAAGGAATTGTCCATCCACATTGCTTAGTATTTGGCTTCTGCGGACATTGTTCTGAAATATACCAACAGCTTTGATTTCAGACCAATGCATCCAAAAGCTCAGCTGAAAGACAATTTTTAATTTCCATCAAATGATCGGTATTTCACAAGAAATAAATCTAACCAGGAAAATATTCTACAGAGTAGAAGCTCTGAAAATATGAAAAATATCAAGATTTGTATATATACATCATCAACATTTCAAAATATATGTAAGTTAATAGTATTTTTAATATTTTTTTGTCATATTTTAGCAACTTTTAAATTTATCTGTTACAATGACACATTTTCAGCCTTCTTTAATAGCTGTAACCAAAGGTTTTTGTTTGTTTATTTGTTTGTTTGCTTGTTTTAATTTCTCTAAAATCTGAACAGGAACTTGCAATGTTCCCTTTCTGTCAAGATTTTTCATTGCTTGAAACCAGGCATGAGATGTGTGAGTCCAGAGATGTGACTGACTGTGAAACCATATATTTCACACTGTGATGATTTCTCCTTAATGTCTGGGAGACTAAAAGATCACTAATGAACTACTCTATTAATGCCACTATACCCTGGTCCTTCTGGAAATCAAAACAAGGTTGTAAAGAAAGGAATTCTATGAACTGTGGACTGAAGCTAGATTTTCCAAATAGTATATATGAGAATTAACTTTCTACTCTTCTTATTATAATTTAAGTAAAATATACTCCTAGACTAAGGCTTCAGAAGATTTATCCTCTGTGCTTTCTCTGTTTTGATGGGAGTTTTTTAGTCAGTCAATAGTACTAATTCTGATCACTACAGCTAATGGCCATCCTACCAAAATGCTGGAAGTAACAATGTATATTTTTTTCAAAATTATATTTAAGAAAATTTCACTAGAATGTATTTGCAGGGATTTTTTAGTTGCTTGGATTCGACATTATGAGAAAATATCAAAACTTCAAATTTTGGAGCCCTTGGGAAATTAAGACCTTAGAAAAAGGAAAGAGGAGGTAAGATCTTACCTTTTAAAAATAATGTGTTTCACATTGTTAAGCAGCACTTTCTTTCTTACGTGTTTATTTCACTTCAAAGCATGACCATGCCACTTCATCTACAAAGAGTGATTTTAACACTCTACTGTTTTAACACAGTTAAGTGGAAAGCAGTCAAAGGATGTGAGGGAGTTGTTTGTTGTGCATTTAATGCTGTAAAGTATCCATCAGGGAACTCTTAAAAGATTTTTCTGTTTCCTCACTAAAGTGTCCATGAGTAAAATTCCAATTTTCTGACTAGTTCTCTGATTAGCTTTTTGCAATTCTGTCCTGTGTCAGACAATTGGAAAAAAAAAAAAAAAAAAAAAATCGGGCTTATGAATTTTACAATATTACACCTTTATCAGGATTCCATAGGTTATGTCTCCTGGATTTGCTATGAGGGAAGCCTCACGACTGCTGAGCTTATCTTCAGGCACCAGTCCTAGGGTGCTCTGTAACTGTGCAAGGCTGAAGCTAATCTGCTGTTTAGCACCGTTCCTATGGGGATCTTGAACACTGCAGCAGCTTAGCTCCGGCTCTGTGGAGCTCAGGCACTCTGGATTGGAAGCTGCTGCATATCCGAACCATCGCTTTCACACTGCTTTCTCAAAGCTCCCCTTGGACTTCCTTCACACAAGAGTTTGCACCAAAAGATTCTTCTGTGGCCCAAGGTTAAAATGAGGAATATCTTCACAGGAACAACCATCTATCTCTTCCTTAGGACAGAAATACAAAGCAAAACAAAACCTGATTAGAGAGAGCTTTGAGAGGAAGCTGTGCCAGAGCTGCACCATGGAATTCTCATCATATCGTGGAGCTGAATTAATGAAGTGTTCTCCTTTAAGCAATATAATCTTATTTTTTTTAAGAGAATTCCTGGAACAGGTGGAGTAGACTGATCTGTTTTTAACCAACACTTGATCAGCTATTGTATGTTTGTGCTTATCTTACCTCTTGAAGCTGGTTTAGCATTTGCTTTCAGTTAAATAGTGTAAAGCCTCCAAAGAAGCCCTTCTAGTCAACTCTTAATGAGACTTTTGTAGGCTGTTACTTATACTGCAGACTTCATAACACCATATCTATCCATGACCTGAACTTAGTCTTATGCTTATTTTCCCTTAAATACCATATTTTCTTACATCCAGTGTTCAGCACAGAAGAGGAAAGTACTGTATTATTACCAAAATAAAGGTCTTAGCATAAGTTGCCTTTTATGAAACTGGCATTTTATTGCCATGAGCACTGTTTGACCATAACAAAAGTGTCATGCAAACCCTTCTGCTCATCAATAGTACTTATTTCATCATCACTGTTGTTATGTTCAAGTAAATACATATGTGGGATTTTTTTCTAATTCAGGCAGTATGAACAGATGTATGGCTTTGCATGCTTAAGAGGCTTTTATGTATTGTAATGGCAAAATATTTTTGTATCCATCTGCAAAATGTAATCTAAACAAACAAACAAACAAAAAAACACAGGTTGAGTATTACTGCTAAGGCATTAAGACTAGACTAACATTTCGTTGAGTGGTCCTAGAGATTTCTTCTGTAGATGTATGCATCTGGAAATGAGCATTTAGAAAGAGCAGTATGAACTAAAATGTGAAAGTGATGACTTTGCTATGGCTGTTATAACACATTTTGTGATTAATTCATTAATGCATTATCTCTGGAAAGTGAATATGACACTTCTTTGCAATATTCTGAGAAAATACTGATAATACTTTAATCTACAAGATTTTCACTAAACTACTGGAGGTTTTCAGAAAAGAAAAGAAAAAAGAAAAGAAAAGAAGAGAAAAGAAGAGAAAAGAAAAGAAAAGAAAAGAAAAGAAAAGAAAAGAAAAGAAAAGTTCCCTGATGGAGTTATCTTTAAAAAAATCACTCTAAAATGTCTGTCTCATAGCATATGTTGCTGCTGTATAAAATTCAATATTTTAGTCAATAAGTTGCCAGCAATATAAGAAAAGGTATGATTTTCCACACCAGGTCAGATCTAATCTAGTCTCCTGTGTGAAAACATCTTGCACAGGATGTGAAAACAAAGTTTGTAAGAACAGAGCAGGTGCAGTAACACTTCTCCTGCTTACAGTACTCAATAGTTAATTTTTGAGCCAATAAAATGATTTTTATATTATTGCTTAAAAATGATCAACACTAGAAAAGTGATGAAGATGATATGGTGATAATTTTTTCATGTAAGACTTTGAGTCTGGAGATTTTGTGATTTGCCCTGAGACACAGTGCTGTTCCATTTTCCAATGAACTTTTTTTCAGGTGAAGTGATGTAATATTGTCATTCTTCATATCAAAGACCAGACTGTTTCACTTGCACTAATTAGCTAAGCACAGAGAACTGTGTTACTATCAACACAGATAAAATGCCAAGCTGCAAGAACGTGGTTGAGCATTATTGTTAGCCACTCCCCAGTCCTACCTTCCTACCTCTATGGTGGAGATCATTATCCCCGTGTACTGCAGTGCTGATATGCTATCAGTCTAGCACTTCTCAAGTAAGACTAAAATCCCTCAGGAGAAATATAAAGGTCACTGTAACTACAATGGTTTTGGCAGTGTTTCTCAGATTCAGTAATGTTGGTGGCTGTGTGTGACGAAAGTGATGAGGTCCAGTGTCACTGGGGAGACATACAACATAGCTATGACTTGTGAAGAGTCCCACTGGGCTGGTTGTTAGTTGCCTGGCAAAATAATGCTACTACTCAACAACACCTAAGGGTCTCCTTCTGTATTAAAATGCTGAAAAGGAGTGAAGGAGTTTGCATTCAGTTGTTTATAGTGTTTGTATAGGTGGTTCTAACAGAAGACATCTGTACTGAATAGAAAGGGAAAAGAAGCTAATGATATTGGGAAAGTCAGATAAGCAAACAGGAAGACTGTGGCAAGCACTGAGCCTGAGGCTGCAATCAATTAGTTGGTTGCTGAACATCAGTTCCCTATATTTGCCAACAGTGGTGAAAGATGTACAAAACCCACAAATCTATGGAACTCTCTATTCAAACATGTTTTAAAATGAAAGAATCTGCCATAACATAGATTCTATCACCATGATAATCGATAGCCTAAATAGAAGATCTTTGGAATATAGAGATGTGAACACAATTGTCTCATGTAATAAAGCTCAAACTAGGGTCCAGTATTTTAATAAGAAATCATTAGACTGAATAGCTTCGGGTGATATCTTTCTCCACTGAATTCAGTAGCAAAAATCCCTTGACTTAAGACAGCAAAAAATAAAACCGCTTCAAGACAGATATTAAGCTGCACTAATGGCTAAAAGGTAATTAATTTATTTTGATTAAATGGAAATCTATATCTACCTCACAAACATAACAGAAGAAGAGATTTTATTGATTTTTTCCTCATTGTCTATATTTACTGATACACACTAAACTATGAATCAAATAATCTTTTAGAATCTTATTTTATTCTCCAGCAATATCTACCTATAGTGTTTTATTTATTTATTTATTTTCTTACTGTACTTTGCAATAGGTAATTTTAAGAACACAAAAACAATCTTCTTACAAATAACCACAACTTGTGCTGCAACAGACTTTAAAATCCTAGGATGATGCCCCGGTTAGAGTTCAGAGATCACTGCTCCATGAGTTGCCCCACTGCTAACTGGGCATACTCTGATTACTGGGGGACGTATTCTGTGTTATTAATTTTAACTGACAGGATGCTGACTTTGTCTATACTTGTATGCCTCTTGAAAATAATTAAAATAAAAAATAAATTAAGCTTTGTTGAGGTAGAGAGGTGAACAATAGGTTGCCAGCACGGGTTGTTAGGTAAATGAGATTTCTTGTGAGCAAATGGCAAAATTATACAGATTACAGTATTTGAGGCTAGTGAGGCATTTCATCTATGTGTACTTCTGTTGGGAAAAGATCTGAAATGCCCAGAAAGTCCTTGAAATGAACTGGTGACAATTATGAATGCAGATGGTGAAGAACTCAACTAGAGACACTTCTTTCTTTGTTTCTAATAGGTAGAGAGGAATTGGTTAAGAACATTGTTGTACAAGGCAGTAAGGGGTGAGAAAAGCCATGAAAGAATAGAATTCATAGGAAAAAAGGAACAACAGAAAGAGAAAAAGAAAAAAAATACAGGAAAGTAGGCTTCAATAAACTTAGAATTGTCTTATAAGTAGACCTCATTGGAGTTATCGAAATCTAGGAGTTTCTTAAGGGAAAAATATTAAGAGAATATATGCAAACTATCCCCTATGAAAGCAAGACAGGAAGTATAAAATTATGAACACATAGTGATAAATTTTGAGCTTTTCATGCAGCATATGAAAAGGCGAAGCAGGGGCACTTCCTAAGAGTAAGGAAGTATTGCATAACTGTGATGATACAGAATTAAAAATTACCAATGCATACAATAGATTTGAATCCAAAAGGCCATGATTGTAATAAACATAATTATTTCACCACAGAAAAAATAGGAAAAAGACCAACTAAACATCTGTTAAAAAAAAAAAAAAAAAAAAATCAGACAGAAAGCAATCAAAAGCTGATACTGCTATATCTTATATTTTTTAATACTTTATGCTTTTTTAAAAGGGTGAGATACAGTTCAGTACTGCAGTAATACATAATAAGGAAGAAAATTCAAGCCCAAGGCTTTAAGTAGGAAGAAAGAGGTTAAATATTTATTAATAAGTTAGATGTTTCAATTAGTGGTGATGCTTGAAGAATTAGTTGATGGAACATCAGAGATGATCAAAGTCCTTCTGAAAAGTCAAGGGCAATAGATGAGGATCAGGAACAAATGTGTTACTGATCTTTGAAAGGAATGTGAAAGACCATTAGGAAATTAGACTAATCAGATGAACGTCAGCTCCTGGAAAAACACTAGGAACAAATAATCAATCTATTTGTAAGCATATAAAGGAAAACAAAGAAATTAGTAACAGTCAACATGGATTTGTCAAGACAAAATTATATCAGAATAATCTAATTTCCTTCTGTGAGAGAGCTACTGTGGTTAGAAAATAAGCAGCAGATGTCACACAGAGCTTTTAACACTGCCTCATGATATTGTCATAATTAGGCCAGGGAAGTCTGTTCCAAACAAGATTATAAAAGGTAGGCACAGAAAGACTTGAATAATTTTACTGATAAAGCATTTATCAAGATTTCACTGTCAGATTGGAATGATTTGTTGCAAACAGTTTACAGGAGACAGTTCTGATTCCACTTCTCCTTTCTGACCAGAAAGAGCTAATTGATATTGTGCTTACTAAACCTGCAGGCAGAACTGTAGGAATTAGGAAGTGGAATTTGGTTGAGCGCGGCCAGACCTGTGGTATTTGACCCTTTATGCCTTTATCCACATGCATGTCTTGCATTTAAGCAATAATTCCATATGAAAATTCACCATGCAAATATATATACTCACAACTTGGGTACACTAAATGCATAGTGGTCACAAAAACCTACTCTATCTTTTGGAATCTTTTAGTACTTTCAGATCTTTCATTATTAAATGGAGTTCTTGTAAATTTTCTCTACAAACTTTGCTATAATATGTTAATAAAATACATTGTAATAAGCTATAATAATTTGAGCATTTGCGAAAGGTACTGGCCAGACTGAACTTTTGGTGAGTTTTTGATAATCAACAGCATCATTCCCCAGAAGTCTATTTGTAGCTTGTTTTTAATATTCTTTATCCCACACTATCTGGCTAGACATGTAGATAACATCGTACTTTTCCTTTCCTGACTGTAAAAACATAAATCTTTAGGAAAAAGTGAGATTCTTTAGCATAATGTTTCCCAATTTGATGGGTGACATTCACAATTTCAAAAGTAATCTTTCACTGCTATCTCCATTATCTACTGAAAAGTTAATGCTCCTATAAACAGTATTCAAATTGCAGGAAGGAGATGAAACATACAAGAATGCCAGAAAAAGTGATTTTTATTTTTATTTTTTTATTATTTTTTAAATAAACTTTCACTTTTGGAAATCAATTAGCATTTTATTTTTGCATTATTTTTCTCTTTTATAGCTTGCTATGTTTTCGTTGCCTGCCAATAGGTGGCACTAATAATTTCTACATTAACTGAATGGCAGTTCTCTTGTCTTTCAACAATATTGGAGATATTTCTTAATGTATCTCACTGTTTTGTTATCTTTGGTTTCATGGTGACTTTACCCTGCTGGGCAGCAAAACTCCACCATAGCTACTCTCTCAATCCCCATCCTCTGAAGGACAGTGGGCTAAAACATGATGAAAAAAGGCTCATAGGCTGAGATAAGGATAGGGAGATCACTCACCAATTATTGCCATGGGCAAAGCAGACAGAACATAGGGAGATTAATACACTTTATTACCTTTTGCTAGCAGATTACAGCAGTGTGAAACTAAAAGGAAATTGAAAATACCTTCCCCACATCCACCCTCTTCTACCTCCTCCTCCCAAGAGGTGCAGGGAAACGGTGAATGGGGGCTGCGGTCAGTCCCTGATGCTTCAGCTCTGCCACTGCTTCACAGTCACTCTCTGCCTCTGCTCCACGTGGGGTCCCTCCCACAGGATGCCGTCCTTCACAAACTGAGCCTGCGAGGTGTGCCCACAGGCAGCAGCTCTTCAAGAACTGCTCCCACACAGCTCCATACCATGGGGTCCATCCCCCAGGAGCAAACTGCTCCAGCACAGGTCCCCCACGGGCAGCAGCTTCCCCCAGACCCTCTGCTCCTGCGTGGGCTCCTCTCCACAGGCTGCAGCTCCGGCCCGGGGCCTGCTCCTGTGGGGGCTCTCCATGGGCCACAGCCTCCTCCAGGACACATCCACCTGCTCCACCAGGGGCTTCTCCATGGGCTGCAGCATGGCGATCTGCTCCATGGGGGACTCATGGGCTGCAGGGGGACAGCCTGCTCCACTAGGGGCCTCTCCACAGGCCACAGGGGAACTTGTGCAGCGGGTCCCTTTGGACCTGTCTGGAGCTGGCTCTGATCTGACCTGGGGCAGTTGCTGGGCTCTGATCACAGAGGCTACCCCTGCAGCCCCACTGCTACCAAAACTTCACTATAAAAACCCAATACAGGTTTTGAGTTAAATTTTGTTTAACAAAAAAAAAGGACTTTTATATGAAGTTATGGATACTGTAGATCCAAGAAAATTCTCTTTTGTGCACAGAATTGATACAATAATAAACTCTAAACAAACACTACTTTTTGTTTGTGGGATCAGATTGTAATGTGCAAAAAGTTAACAAAGGCTGAGAATAGCTGATACCCAGCAACTGAAGTCTACATTTTACATCTGAAGTTAAGATAAATAAATAAATAAATAAATAAGGGGGGAATGACTCCAAAAGTATTCATATTTCTCACTCTGACTTTATGTATTTATTTGGAAAAGATTTTGAATGTTGTGTTTAGAATGATTGGAATAAATAAATAAATAAACTTTTGAAAATGCATTTTTTATTATGCAAATTATGGATTTGCTGGTTATGATTCACCTGACCACATGTATCTATGCCCAGTAATATATTTTATGCACCAGGGTGATTATTTGTCCTTCTCTATCTGTGAAATTTAATTGTCTTGTCTTTGTTTCAGCTTTGGGGTAGCACTATTTTATGCTATTGTAAGATCTGAAAGGATAAGGCAAAGGAGCTGTGTGAGTGAGGTTACTATGCAATTCCAGGAAGTGGCAGGTTTCTCTTAGCTCATCAGAGGCATATAACGTTTTCACATGAGCATGTATTACAGTGGCATCTAGGTGTCACTAGCCCACGGTACTTCTCCTTCCCCTCCAGCTGAATAAAACTCAGGGTATGACATGCTATCAGGACTCAAGATTTGGTGAGTTCTCATGTGAGTCAACCTGGGCAGACATGCTGCACAAGGCCATTTATTGTGGTTTGTGTTGTGTTGCACACCCAAATTGTGCTCTGATGTGTGAGCAGACAGCCAAACCCAGTGCTGTACCAAAGCACATCCAATCTTTCCGTCTACAAATACGATTTTTTATTTATTTATTTATTTATTTATTTATTTTTTAAGAAAGTTTAGATTAGTTGATTTTTTATTTAACACTTTACACTAAAGCTCCTTTCCTGGAAGATTCCCCCTATTGTCTGTTTTCTGATCTGGTCACTACAGCACTGGTTTTGGGGGCATGCTGGGCTAGAAATGTATTGTTAAATACAGTTGAAACTGATATACGCATAGGAGGACTACCTTATAAAAAGCACTTGGCAATCAAATGTATCACACATATATTATATAATATAAAATTATCAGAAGTATATATATAATACCTGCCCAAGGAGTTCAGAAATGTGGATGTTTCTACCCTATTTCCCTATGAGATGAGGGAAATTTCTATTAGGAAAGGAAAGTTGTCACCAATTAAGTTAGCATACAAACACCACCTGTGAAAGCCAGAAATAATTTACAGACCCTCTGTGTGCTCTGAGACTGCTATGTGATTATTGCATCATGTGTGAGGAAGAATAGAAAAAGCCCAAATGGAGGAAAGAGAGAGGGAAATCCAGAGTAAGGACCAAACAAAATGTATCTGAAAGCTGACAAGTTAATATGAATTAGCAAATATTGTACAGACCATCATATCATTGGTATGTTATCACAATACAAAAAATTGCCATTTTCCACATGTTGTACATAGGAAATAAATTATTGCTAGGCCCAGTAAATTTTGTCTGTGAGTCTTCTGACAATTAGTATTGGCAACAGGAAGGTTTCGAATATCTAGGGGTTCCTCTTAAAATTAATGTAAGTCATCTGCTTGAGGCTCTATCCAGGCATATGTAAAAACTAAACCTGTCCTGAAGACACACTTTAAATTGAAGACTTTCTGAGTATCAGTAATAAGGTTGCACTCAAAACAAGGAGTGAGTGAGTCAAAAGAACTTTGCTGGAAGTCTGGAAAACACAGATATAGCCTGTAGAAATAAAAGAATAAAACTCTTCAGCTCGTACTACTTTCTGGTATCAGTCAGTCAGTTTGGTTACCTTTAACAATGTCCTATAAACACAGCTAAACATTTCTCTCTCTTCCCTATCACAATCTAGTTCCAGGTAGAGACTGACAGTCAGTGCCTTTGTTTATATGGGAATACAAAGGCAGGGTCATTTTAGGCCCTAAGGTGAAACATTGCTAATCCTGGCCATGAGTTTCTATCTTTTGATACAGATACAATGACTCCAGGTCATTGAGGGTCAGTCATCTTTCCCCCTGTGTTCTGCAACATCAGTAAAGAACATCATACAACAAGGTCACCTCTGGTATTGTCAGTGGCAAAGAACTCAGAGGAGAGGATCACTGAGAAGGGTATCATCTATTCTACATAAAATTCTTTCCACAATCTGGAGAGCTTTTCCTTCATTTTTCATTTTTTACTCATTTTTCTCTACCCTGCTAGCTTAGTTTATGCTTTAAATATCTTATGAAAACTTCAAATTGTTTGCCAATGGGGAAAAAAAAAAAAAAAAAAAAAAAAAAAGGCCATGAAAGGATGAAAGGAAAGCTTTTTGCCTCTTCTTTCTGCTCTCCATCACACAGAAACTGAGAGTGTTCAGCTCCAGAGATGTCTTTATTTACTGACAGAAAAAAGTGTCCATTGCTCTTCTACCTTACCATGGCTGTACCTTCACCTGCATTTTTGGTTTGGAGCACTCACTATTCATGCTGTTAACTGTGGATCTCAATATTATCTGTTTTCATCCCTGCAATGTCCTGATGAACTAGGAAATGTCACTGTACTCACTTTTAGCAAAAAATCAAGTGCCAGTACATTGTGAGCTCCAGCTTGTGAAGAAATCATTCATTATAAAAGTGTCAGTTCCCTACAAGCACATACAAGGTTCATGGCAAATGCAAGGTAACTTCTATTTTATTTTATTTTATTTTATTTTATTTTATTTTATTTTATTTTATTTTATTTTTTTTTTTTTTTGATACATTCTGTAACAGAATTGTTTTGTTATTTTTAAAAGATTTTTTAATTTCTTTTACCAAATATATCAAATACTATATCGATAACTATCAAATACTATACAAATTATTATATAAAATAAACCATATTTGAAGTTGATTTATTTGTGTTAATCTTTTTACCCAGGGTCTTCACTGACTGCCCCAAACTCACAATAGGGTAGGTACCAAAATTTTGAAAACATCCTAGCCTGATTACTGGCATGTGTTTCCTCTGCATTTCTTGCAGTATTCTTCTGAGTCTTGATGTGATGTAACGCCTTTCACACTTAAGTATCCCAGAAAGTGTTTAACAAAGAAATGACACCACCATCTCCTGCAGTGTAGTGCAATATGATATGTAGGGTCGAGAGGGCAGAGAAAAGACCATGTTTCAAGAGGACAGCATGTGAAAAAGAGGGATGCATTATCCGTCATTTTTACCTGAAAATGTTGTGTTTAAGAACCATAAAGTGTAGCAAATTACACATAAACTCAGCTATTAGTGTTGATATGAAAGATCCTGTTGTGCCAACAAGGGAGTAAGTAATAGTATAGGTGTATTAATGAATATAAAAGTTTATATGTAGGAAATGGATGCTTAGGAACAAGTCTAATGTCATTATAGATTGTGGCAATATTACTCGACATGTCTGGGAATGCACCGTCAAGATGAGTTAGATCCCACCTTTATTCACAGAATGATGCTGTCACATAGAACAAGAAGAAGAAGAAGAAAAAAAATCTATTACAGGTTATGGCCTATTGTCTGTACCCCAAGGGCGGCAGAATGAATGACTAAGGCATAAAACAATATGTAATGGCAAAGTTAAACTGGTTCTCTGAACAGTACAATTAGAACAAGAGTGTTTATTATTGATCTCAAACACCACAGTAGAGATCTCCTCCCCTTTGGCTATGTTTCAGACTCTCCACCATGAGGAACCTCCTGCAAGGTGGTTTCAGTATGTGTCGGTGCCATGCCCGAGTCTGTCTCTAGTCAGCTTACTAAAATATCTTTTTGGACCTAGCACTTCACAGTACTTAGTGTGTGTAGTGCTACAGTATCTTGGGAAATGGGAAGTGGCAGTCATCCTGACCTTGAGGCAAGAGAATAAAGAGTAGTATCCCAGAAAGGGCTTGGATGTTGTCATTCTCATTATAATAAAACACTCAATAAGCAGCAACATCATGTACAGTCTAAACACTGTTCTTTAAGTAAAACCGAACCCCAAACTGAAACCTAAATAAAACAAACCAACAAACCAACCGAAACAAACAAACAAACAAACAAACAAACAAAACTAAACACTGGCAAATTTAGGGACAAACCCCTCTCAGTACAACAGAAAAGAAGGGTTAGGTAATTAAAAACAGGATTCAAAACTGTGGAGTAAACTGTTCAGTCAGATTGGAAGTGCCAGAAGGTGAAGTGCACCTGAAGTTTTGTCATTTTTGAGAAATTCCAACATTTATATTGGGGTGCACTGAGACACAACCATGCAGGCAGGTTGAAGGTTCCCATAGAGATGTTTAGCTTTGCAGAAATTCACACAGAGTAAATTAAACTCTTGAAGAGCCTAATTAATTATGAGCTTTGCTGCCTGGCAAAAATGACTAATTTATCAGTACATCCTTGATCAAAAAAAAAAAAAAAAAAAAAAAAAAAAAATCATGTATAATTAGAAGTATGATTTTATGTTTAGCTGAAATGTGAAGGTTGGGAACCAGAAATTGTTTTGATACTGGGCGTTTTGTTAAACCAGCTCCACGCAGAAGTTTTAATAATAGTATAAGCACAGTAATTGCATAGCAACAGCTAATGTGAACATAACACATATAATGGAGAGGTTTGCCTAGCCTGTAGAAATTAGATACTGAGGGTGGGATTCATCTCATCTAATTTTAGGGCTCTAAAGTGTGTATGTCTGTCTCCAAGTTGGACTGTAAAAGAGAGAAGAAGGTACCCAGAGCTATGCATCTGACCCGTTTTAAGTGTCTTCTGTGGAATAGTGTGAAATGTACTCCAACAGTCTATTGTTTCTTTCCACTGAGAGTTTATGGTTCTTTCTATTCAACATAGACTGCCTGGAGTGTTTAGCTGGGATGTAGATGTACATGCTGTAGGCATTTACATTTGTTCAAATGAGACCTGTCCACATTGCACTATCTGGTATTATTCAGAAATGTTTTGAAAATAAAATGATGTAAGAGGAATATTTATGACTTTTTGGCTTGGATCATTCCTAAGGGCAATATTTATAGTTACCATGCTGTCATTGCCCTGGAAACACAAGGTTGTGAGAAATAAAGTGCACAACAGTCTGTGGGGAGCCTTGTTTTAGTAAATCTCAAGTTTTCCTAATTAGTGTTTCAAATTCTATTGCCACAGAATCCAAAACTCTTATAATCCCTTTAGACTGGATTGGTTGGAGATGAACATCATAAAGACATTCATAATTCCAGTTGTGAAATTTCTTTTCAAAGGTAGGATTCAGGAAAATTTCCTCCTATTATTGCATATGTGGACAACACCAAGCTGAATGTTGTGGTTGACACACTGGAGGGAAAGGTTGCCATCCAGAGAGACCTGGACAGGCTTGAGTTGTGGGGCTGTTCAAACATAATGAAGCTCAAGTGCAAGGTTCTGCACCTGAGTCAGCGCAATACAAGCACACATACAGGCTGGCCCATGACGATTATCTGAGGGCTGGAGCATCTCTCCTGTCAATACAAGCAGAGGGAGCTAAGTTTGTTCAGCCTGGAGAAGAGGAAGCTCTGGGGAGACCTTATAGTGACCTTCCAGTAACTAAAGGGGACATACAAGAAAGCTGTGTGGAGACTCTTTATCAGGATGTGTAGTGACAGGGCAAGGAGTAATGGCTTTAAACTACAATAGGGGAGATTTAGATTGGGTATAAGGAAGAAATTATTTACTCAGAGGGTGGTGAGGCACTGGAAGAGGTTACTCAGAGAAGCTGTGTGTTCCCCATCCCTGGAAGTGTTCAAGGCCAGCCTGGATGGGGCTTTGGGCAACCTGGTCTGGTGGGAGGTGTCCCTGCCTATGGCAGGGGGGTTGGAACTGGATCATCTCTAAGGTTCTCTTCTAACCCAAACCATTCTATAATTCACAGAATCACAGAATGGTTGAGGTTGGAAGAGACCTCTGGAGATCATCTAGTCAATCCCCCCTGCTAAAGCAGGGTCATTTAGAGCATATTGCACAGTATCAAATCCAGGTGTGTTTTGAATCTCTCCAGAGAAGGAGACTCCACAGCCTCTCTGGGAACCTATGCCAGTGCTCTGCCACCTTCACAGTAAATAAGTGTTTTTTCGTATTCAGATGGAATTTCCTGTATTTCAGTTTGTGCCTGTTGCCTCTCGTCCTCATGCTGGGCACCACTGAAAAGAGTCTGGCCCTATCCTCGTGACACCCTTCTTTCTCCAAACTAATGCAAGGGCTTTAGGTGGCTTATTTGTGATAGATATAATAACAGCTAATCGACCACTCTCTCCTGATATTTATATGATCTTCTCTTTTCCAAGCTAAACAGAACCAGCTCTCTTAGCCCCTCCAGCCACTCCTTGTATGGCAGGTGCTCCAGTCCTCTAAGCATCTTAGTAGACGTCTGCTAGACTCGCTCCAGTAGCTCCACATTCCTCTTGTACTGGGGAGTCCAGAACTTGACACAATACTCTAGGTGTGGTCTCCTCCTGAGTAGAGGAGGAGCATCACTTCCCTCAACCTGCTGGCAACAGTCTTCTGAATGCACACCAGGACACCATTGTCCTTCTTCATTACAAGGGCCTATTGCTGGCTCATAGTTAGTCTGCTGTCCACCAGGTCTCCTAGGTCCCTCTCTGTAGAGCTACTTTCCAGTAGGTCAGCCCCTAGCCTGTACTGGTGCTTCGGGCTATTCCTCCCTAGGTGAAGGACTATGCAATTGTCTTTGTTGAACTTCATGAGGTTTGTCACCACCCAACTCTCCCACCTTTCCAGGTCCATCTGAATGGTAGCACAGCCCTCTGGTGTATCAGCCACTCCTTCCAGTTTTGTATCACCAGCAAACTTGCTGAGGGTGCACTCTGACCCTTCTTACAGTTCATTGATGAATAAGTTGAACAAGTACTGACCCCTTGGGATCACTGATAGATACAGGCCTCCAACTAGACAGCACCGCTGATCACAACCCTCTGAGCTCCACCATCCAGTTAGTTCTCAATCTACATCACTGTACACTCATCTAATCCACACTTCCATAGTTTATGAGGATGTAGCGGGAGACAGTGTCAAAGTGCTGAAGTCAAGGTAGATCACATCCACTGCTCTCTCCTCATCTACCCAGTCAGTCATCCCATCATCTAAGGCTCTCAGAGCAGGCTGAGGAGGGGCATCATGGCAGCCTGCAGCTCCCTCATGAGGGGAGAAGACGGGCAGGTGCTGAGCTCTGCTCTCTGGGGACAGCGACAGGACCCAAGGGAACTTCATGGAGCTGGGACAGGGGAGGGTTAGGCTGAGTGTTAGGGAAAGGTTCTGCACCCAGAGGGTGGTTGGGCACTGGGACAGGCTCCCCAGGGCTGTTGTCATGGAACTGAATCTGCAAGAGTTGAAGAAATGTTTGGAGAAGAGTCTCAGATATGCCGTTTGATTTTTGGGTGGTCCTGTGTGGAGCCAGAAGCTGGACTCAAGGATCCTTGTGGGTGTCTTCCAATTCAGGGTATTCTATAATTCTATGATTCTGTAAATGGGGACTCTCATAGGGATTCAGTTTAACCAGTCTTAGTCCAAACATATGTTGTCTTCTTGTTGTTGTGAGAACAAGGTGCTTTATAATTTGAGCAAAACAATCGTAAAGTAAGTGAGTTACTCTTAGGAATACAGCTCAGCAGAATATAACAACCATTCACCTTTTTTTTTTTCTTTATTATTTTCACCTTTGCATACAACTGACAAAAGTTCAAGGCTTGTCTATCATCTGCTGCCACTGCATGTCACAAGGAATGTCTTTAAATGTAACAAGAAACACTGGAATAAATAACAAGTTGAAGAGTGTTGGAATCAAATCAGAGCCTTGTTTAACATCATTATTGGAAACAGAAGTTCCTGAGAAACATCCTATTTCAAGGATTTATGATATACTAATTAAAAGAGTACTCACTTAGAAAGTGGAAGATGTTGCTCTAGCCTTCAGGGTTCCCATATCCACAGCTCTCATACTCAGGATTTTCTAACCCTGCATTACATGATGTTCTGGATGGAAAGGCACTTTATAATCTTGTTGAAGTTTCAATACTGTATAGCTCAGGAAGCATGAAATATAAGACCAGAGAGAATGACTCTGAACTAGCAGATCTAAAGCCCTTTAGGTGGGAGAGACCTCTGGATGTTTTGGTTTTGGTTTCAGGATTATTTCTATACTTTTATCTGATAGCTCTCTAATATAGAATACATAAACAGCCCCTGGACCACAGACCAGTATCCCAGGTTGTCCCCTTATTAGATAATATGACCCAAATTAGTAGAGTAATTTGATTTTATTACATGTCAAAAAAGCATACTTATGCTATGAATTTATCACATACTGAGGAATGATAGGGAATTCAAGATGATTTACAAGTGAGGATATTGAACTGATTACCCAGATTATCTACGTAGGTATGATTTGTTTTGAACCATCATATGAACAATGGTGACGATGTTAGAAGAGATTAACATGTCCCTTACATATGTGAGCTCTCCATAAGCTTACTCACACAGATTATTTAAAGCAATAATAGCTTGTTATTGGTAAACTATTAGGATTTAAAATCTTTCTGTCTAAACATTTCCACTAGCCCTCAAATAATTTTCAGAGAGATTCTCTCCATTTTTGGTTTTGTAAAGAATAAAAGTGTCAGCATCATTCAAACATTGGTGTCAGAATTAATGAGAGTAGGGATGAAATTAGTGTTCTGAATCTCCTTTGTACTACCCTATTTAATTTTGCCAGGGATTTCTTTTTTTTTCTTGGTGCTGCATCAATGAAGGAGCTCACTGTTCATTATGACTTTCTAATATTTTTCAGAGTATTTCCCTGTTACTCTATTCTGTAAACATGGCCTACATTATTTATTCCAAAATGCATGACTTTAAGGGTTTTTTTATTATTACTATTATTAATATTTTTTTTTCTCTCCTCCACTGTTCTGAATATAACTGAGGAATAAAAACTTGTATTCCTATTACAAAAGTCTGGAGTCTGAAAAGATGGTATCAGGGTAATTAGCTGTAAAGAAAGTTGCAATTATAACTGAAAATTATGTTATTCTGGAAAGTAGATTCGTGTTTGAGACACATTAAAAATATTTATTGTCTCTTCTGCCTACATTTTTGTAATGCAGGTATGTCTGTTTGTATGATCCATCAATTCTAAGCTTTTCCTGCCTGCCTTTAACACCCTTTCTTCTGTATGAGGAAGTCATATACCTGCTTATATAGTGAAAACTAAATATTCTAACAGGTCTCACAAACTTATCATTCTGCATAAATAGCCCCCTTTTTGTGTTCACCATGTTTTATATAACATCAACGAATAAACTCCTTTTAATCATTTTGAAAAGGAAAGTCAGCAGCTTTACTTCAATTTGTTGCATGTTTTCCTAAGAGCTATTTCAGTTTTGTCTGTAGCAAGTTCAACTCAATAAATTTCTGCTCTAGGTTTACAGGAATCAGATGAGTTTCCACAGCAGGTTTTGTAATTCAGGAAGATTCTGCTGAGGTGCAATAGCATTTCTGAATCTCAAATAATGAATGCTCAACATTCGTTAGCTAGTATCCCTTTTCTTAGGAATGGAGAATATTATAGTGAATAAGACCTCTCAGATCAATCACTCTTGTCTCTGCTGTCTAGGCAACCCCAATGTTCAGTATCTTTCAATATATATGTATATATTTACCTTTAGTGAACTACAATGTCTACAGTAATGTTGATAACTATATGTTACATATAAGAAACTTGAGGTTTACAGAAACAATGCTGCCTTTATTTATTTATTTATTTATTTATTTCCCTAGATGGGAAGGACTTAGGGAATATTTTCAGCATGTGTGATTTAAGAACATCTTTATCAAAATTTTGAAAAGAACAGAATTGTAACCTGAGGGAAGCTGTCCTCTTGAGAAAAGGAAAAAAAAATAACAGAGAAGTAGGAAGAGGGAAAATAAATGTTCATGACATTTAAGGCATTTGGGAGTGTTTTATTTTATTTTATTTTATTTTTTTATTATTATTATTTTTTTAATAAGCTGAATTTTTGTTTTATTTCTATTCTCTTCATCTTGTTCGTGTCCCATCCATCCATCCATTACTGGGAGAGAAGGCATGGCAACCATAAATTATCAGAAACATTCTTGTGTGAATAATGCATCTTGGGTTTTGGATGACAAAATGCAGTATCTTTAACAGTTTCCTTTGCCTGGATAAAATAATTCTGGACTATGGTTGGGTACTTGCAACTGTGCTGCAAATGCATAAGCAAAACAGAAAAAACAGGTAAACCTAATTTAATTTTTGGTAAGGGTCATCACCCCACCTGGGTTTTCTGTTCTTAATTCTTATTCCATGGCCTCTCCATATAATATGAACTACTCCAAAATGCTCAAAGGAAAACCCTAGGGTTTTCTAAGAAAAGGCATCTTTCTCTAAGATTCTAAGAAACTGGTTGATCTAGCGAGGTTACTGCACTGTATAGTTATCACGAAAATGCAGTAATTTTTCTGAGTTTTTTGCAGACTGAAGGAGATACCATTTAGTAAAACAGCCCTATTGCCTTTGAGCTGTTAAACACATTTATGTGAGAAAGTAAGAATCAAAGAGGGTGCTAATGGCATCTTTGAAAAGGTACAAATAATGGACAGAAAGGGATCCTTGCTCCCTTCAACTAATTCCACCGTGTTTAAAAAGCTAGAGAGAAAATGCAGAGAAAAGTGCTGGATGTGTTAGGAAAGCTATGCATCAATAGCAAACTGTTGGTAGAGATAATTGAGAGAGAAAGGGGCCTCATTATGAATAGGAAGATGTGACAAAAGGAAGATGAGAACAAATGTTGTTTTTTTAGACTGTCTAATTATTGTCATTGGAAATGGTGAAACCTTAACTCTAAATACATCCCTAAGTAATCTGTTGTGAGGTAGCATTAATACACCATTTCAAATTGGTGTGAAGAAGCCAGTGCTCTAACTAGCATCTTAAATACGTTCATCCTCCAGCAGAATCTCTATGAAATTATGTTGCTTGAGGGAACCAGTAGATTTCAGATAGTACATTTTCTAATGAGGAGGAGGTGGAGAAGCCTACTGAAATATATTCTTGTAGAGAATTTGCATATTAATGTTGTCTTTTTGCTCCCGTACATTCAGTCTACATTTCATACCTATTCAGGAAACTTTCATGAAGACTATTTCTAAGTTAACATTCACAGCTGCAAAATCCCACCTTGTTTCCACTTCTGCTAGTCTTTGTATACATATTTAAATAATCAGTTCCTTTAAGTATTTCCTAGAAAATATTCTTTCTATTTCTTCATGAAGTGATGGCAAGATGAAAAGTAGAAATCTAAACAAAACTGCACACTTATCTGGTATTTACTTCTGTTGCCAGGAGAGTTTTCAAAAATAAATCTGTATCTCAAAAAGACTAGAGAAACAGATGTCCTTTGTAAAGTACTTGCTGAATGAAACTAGTCTTAGACCAACCAGAAAGAAGAATGGTAACGGGTGCATGCTGAAATTGTCCCATGTATTGAAAACCATGGGCTGCAGCACAAGGAGCATCTTATCTCTAAATACACACTTGTGGGTTAGTAATGAGAACTGGTTTGGTGGAGGAGCTAAATGGCTTCTGCTGCTCTGCAAAGCTGAGCTGACACATGATTTGTTCTACCTTAGTCAAGCAGTGTATGGAAATCAGCAAAACTACAGTTTATTGGTTAAGGCTGAGATCCTCAAAGAAAGGTACCTAATTTTTACTCAGGACCCTACCTTTTCATTGAGAAAATTAGGTAACCTAATTCCTCAGGGAACCTCAAGGAAAAGAGAAGGCAGAGGTGAAAAGTAGATGAATGTCTTTTGGTCAGAGTATTTGGAAGGCATTAACTTTCATTTCAATATTAGAGGTTGACCTGTGTATATCTTCTCAAAAGAATAATTTTCACGAAGTGCAAAAAATTTCCATTCAGCAGGCTGATGAGTTTTTCTGCTACTGACACATTCATTTTTACTTCTAAGAACTCCATACTGCTCCTTCAGCAGTAGACTTTCAGTGACACTAGCGTCAGTCAAACTCTGGTCATTTGACCAGCTGCTCACCATTACTTAATTAGTTTATGCACAGCAAGCTTGACGTATTACTTCTCTGAGTGCTTCTAGTTCTTCATCTTCATTAATATGATGAACTAGGCCATATTATATGGAGAAAAATGCAGAAGGAGTGACTGGGCTGTGAAAGAATAGCCAGCTCAAAATAACAGTTTATATCAGAGATTGTATCCCTTGAAACAAAAACAAAGCCAGAACTGGTCTAATTCACTGAGAATAACCTGCAGGAATTCTTGCCAGTTTGGTTCATTGCTCTGCTACCAATCCATTGCATAACCTTGGGTAATTCATGTAGTTTGGGGGTATTTTGTATTTTGTGTTATAATGGGAATAATATGACATTAATCTCACAGAGTTGATGTGAGGTCTTTTCAATATCAGAAAAGTGCAGTATAATTTCTATGTCTGAACCTCTCTTAACCTCCAAAGTATTACAATGATTAAATATTGATTAGTTTATAAAAAGCTATGTTGCAGCATTTACAGCCAAGAGAGGGAGTGTTAATCTGTGGCAAGCAAGAAAAGCATGAAACACTGATGGGGAGCTGATGACTCAAAACACAGCTATATAGATCCTTTGAAATGCCTTTATAGATCCTGTGAAGAGCAAATGCAAGGGCTTATCTGTGACAGATATAATAACAGCTATTTCACCACTCGCATTGTCCTGATATTTATATGATCTGATGAATATATCCGGGCGGGCAGGCTGCGACCACAAAGGAGCAAAACCACATAGAAATGGTAGTGCAGGTGCTCCAGAAGGTGGATGTTGTCCTTACTATTATATGAGTGACACAACTAATTTGTTTTGGTATGAGAATGTAGAATGAGGATGAAGTCCCAGCTGTCTCT
This sequence comes from Nettapus auritus, assembly GCA_011076525.1. Taxonomy (NCBI): domain Eukaryota; kingdom Metazoa; phylum Chordata; class Aves; order Anseriformes; family Anatidae; genus Nettapus; species Nettapus auritus. Next base: position 189,635,972 of record CM021765.1, read on the forward strand.
GTTCATCAGCTGGATGTTGCCCTAGGCCAGGGGCATGCCGTTGCTAATTTTAGTTTATTTTGCTGCTCAGCTCAGCTTATGTCTGTGATTCACCCAGTCATTATGATCAGGAAATTCAGTCATTTCTGTTTTGCAGACTCCATGTATGGGTGTTTGTAAAATGTAAAAGACTAGGCATAGATGAAAGCAGTTTCTAAATGGCATATGACTGCAATACTCACTTGCAGGCATCTGTCTGCATACAGGAAATCAGAACTCTCAATCTTAGCTCTCTACCCTGAATAATTAGTGTTAGACCATGCAGAAAGAGGTGAAAGCAGCAAGTGTTGATGCTCTTATTTTGGAAAATCAGTTAAAATTTAGCCTTGAATGGACTTTAGGAGTTCTTACAGTACTTTCCTCTAATCCAGTTCAGTGCTTGCCATATCAAAATAGACCTGAAAAACTAAGAGGAAAAGCTGAAACTAAGCACATAGGGTTCCATGCCTGACATAGTCTTGAAAGTATGCCTTCCTGCATCTAGTATTCCCTGCTGTGCAATGTCCTCCTGAAGTGCCATGTGAATGCACCTTTGCCCCTTCACAAATGGAAGAGCCTTTTCTGTATTCTGTTCTGTGCTTTTCTTGAAGATGAAGATTTGATATCATCCTCCACCTGGGGAACATAAATTTCCTTGTGAACCTAGTGAATTCGTTGGTCCAAGGAGATTTCAGAGGCAAGTCTCTTTTTTAATTAAAGTTAATTCTGCTTTGTGTACACTATTTAAAAAGTGCTCTAGGAATTGAGAAGGAAAAACAATCCCATAAATCCTACACTGTTTTCCATAGGTTTTATCTGTAAGTTTCTAGTCCGTATATAAGTCCCAGCACTACTTACAGATGTTTATATATATTTTTATATATGTGTATATATGTATATATATATATAATGCTATTGCCTAGGAAACTACATAATGTCTTCTTGGTGAATTAATGCTATAAATTTTATAGAAGAATTTAAAAAGACTGAGTTTTGCATTGTTCTTTGCACAGTGAAATGGCCTGAGGTTTAAGGTAAAAAACATGTTACTGAATACACAACCCTAACTTGTTACACAAATGTCACCTAAAAGGGCAGGACACCTCAGGCTACTAGTAAAAGGATAGCAAAGCTTTCATTTCTGGATCACTGGGTTGCATCTGGCTGTGTTTAGTAGTGCCCATAGGTCATTAAGTGAGATGAATTGGATGTTGCAGATCTGCTTGCAGAGGGACAGGTATTCACATCATTGAACCATCAGTATAGTCATTGCAATTGGCAGAAGGGCCAATGCTTCTCTCCAGTGCAGGTCTGAGCTACAATAAAGAGAGATTGTAGTCAACTTTGTACTGCTGCAGAAGTTTTAATAACTCAATCTTCTACCATTTAGTTGAGAACAATTGCTGCACTGTGGTTGGGACTTCAATCTCCAAGGCTGTCAATCTGACATTCCTGAAATATTAAACTCATTACAGAGAATAGATTGGGATGGGAAACTTGTATTTGAAAAGCTGCAAGATTTAAACTTAAACTGTATGAGAGGCTAGTGATGTCAGATTTAACACCAGATCTGACATCAAAAAAACAGATTTGAAGCCAAATTTTTGATTCCAGAAGTGATCTTGAGACTACTTTTTCACCAATGTGAAGGTAAAACAAGTTCCAAAACAAATATATATATATCTAT
>CM021765.1:189658161-189671354 GCA_011076525.1 Nettapus auritus
TACCAAACATGGGGCAGCTTCTAGATCCTTCTCACAGAAGCCACCCCTATGCCCCCCCTGCTACCAAAACCTTGCCACATAAACCCACTACATTAATCCTCACAGAAACAAAATGCAGCAATAACTTTCGTGATGATAAACAGTGATTGTGATATGATTTTTTGTAAAGTGTAAACCTGCAGTTCACCGTGGAGCCGGAATATCTGACTTAGAATACTTCAGGCAGCAGATTTCAAGACAAATGTCCTCTCAAGGAAATAAAATACATTCCTTTATTTCTTTAAATACATATGTGTATATGAAGTATAGTGTAGCAGTGTTCCATGTAAAAAAAAAATAAATAAAATAAAGTATTATAAGAAATTATTTCCCTTAGTAAAAGCCATACTACATAGCTGCAGGGAACATTCTTTGTGAGACTGAGCTCTAATGAAGTCTTTTTCCTAGACTGTGGCAGCACTAACCATTTTATGAGTCACTGTGACAAGACTTTTCCCTTGTCAGTGATTCACAACTTGGTTCTGCTGAAACCTCCCAGAGATTTGACCAGTCCCAGTAGACCATAATTCCATTTCTCTATTCTCAGTGTTACCTCTTTCAACTGTTCAAGTCCTAGCTTAGCCTTCCACTCCTCAGGCTGCATCTACACAACATGCTCATAACATATTCATAGAGATCCAAGCTACCTCTGAGCAAAGCAGTTCAAGTATTGGAAGCAGTTTAACCTTAAAATAAATAACACTGTTCAGGTTACTTCAAAATGCTAAGCACCTCAACAACTCTATTACATATCAAGTGAAAACATATTCTACATACCTGTTAAGGCTATGCTATATAAATTGTACTTAAATTTGGTATAGCTGCAAGTATGTGTGTGACTCAAGTCTAAATTATTGGAAATCTATGGGTTTTCCACTTTTGGGAGCTACCTAGGTGTGCCTAGGTAGCTGGGCAGATTAGAGGAAGAGCAGATGGGCAGCTGCCACATGCTCACCGGAGCAACAGTGGAGAATGTCACAACACCCCAACAACACCGAGAGCTACATTTCATGAAGACCACGTTATGACAAAGAACATCATCCTGTTTATAGCTTCGTAGAGGCCACAGTGGAGGATTATGTGTCTGATTAATCATGTTTAATTACCAGTTCTTATTAGGCTTGCATCCATTTTGGACACCACACCGTAATACAGCAGAGCTGTCAATGCCTGCTATGTGAACAGAAGTGGAGCACAAGCATGTGCAGCTCCCTTGACTCCTTCTGGAAACTGCAGTTAAAAACTTAGTCATCCAGAAAACATAAACAACTTAATGTGCATTCATCTTGGTTTACATAAACCTTATTTTGACACTTTGAGATTTCATCCTGCCTGACATAGTGTTTCATATGGAGCATGCACAATTTTTCAGGTAGAATTTTTGGACTACCTTTTTTCTGTTTGTTGTTGTTATCAGTTTACTCACTACAGATACATTGGTGAGAATACTTTGGGGATCTTAATCATTATAACTGCATCAATAAAACTATGCAAAAATAAATATTGCTGTTCTGCATACAATTGAATTTCACGTTTGCCTACCTGAATAAGCTTACATGATTGGAAGCATGAAGCTTTCTTGACAAGTTTTTTTCCTTATTGTTCTCAGTGTATACCTTTGTTCTCAATAGTATAAGGCTAAAAGTTTTGTCCAATGATAGCTCTGATATTAAAATATACAGTGTGTAAACCAGCTTGCCTATAATTCCCTCTGCCTCCAAAGTCCTATTCTGTTTTTACTGCATGGCCTATCAGAAAAATATTCCCATTGGTACTAAACACACAGTGGCAGAGATAAGAATCACACCCTCAGGCACTTTTAAAACATTGCATTTAAATCTGTTTAGTAAACTCATCTAAAAATAAAACAATCTACTTGTGAAGACTGACCTTGCTGAAGGAATTTATTTTAAAAGGAGGAAAAAAAAAAAATAAAAAAATACACACAACAAAACATTAATAACTGGGCAACTGATGTGCTTGTGCCTCTAAAATCTCCACTTGCCATATCCATCTGCAGATTTAGACCTCCAGGATTTGTTTAGAAAGATGCTAGAAACATGATGGTATCTTGCATGCCATAAAAAAATGATACAGTTGAGCAAAATTGATGGATTATTAAGTTATGTGTTGACTTCCCAGTGAATGTGGGGATTTCAGAATGTTTTATCTAAGAACAGTCACCTTTTTTTATTATTGTTGCTGTGCAGTCTCATTATTCATTTTACAAAATCATCATATCTCTATCACTAAATGATAGAGATAGGCCCTAAATTAAGGGCCTTTTCAAATAATGATTTAATGATCTGCTTTTGGGGAGGTGGGTGAGGAGGAAATGGGGAGGTGGGCAAAGCATATGCAGCCAAACAGGCTGACTAGCGCAGAAAAGGACATAATTGTGTTTTTATATGGACATCGTTGCAGATGGTGGAGCTTCACCTGAATAATATGTCTTCGGGTAACAGTGTAAATAAAGCACTAATCTAAAGTCTTTTTTTTCCCTCTATTGACATCATATAGCAACTCACAAAAATGACGTGAAGAAAGGAGAGCTTTTGCAAGACACAGTTCTGACTCCATAGAACAAGATTATGATCCTATGAAAAGGCAACTGCAAACCATTTGTGAAGAAGCACATTGCTTCATACTTTTCCTGATAAATAACCTCATAAATTTACTGAGGTTTTTAAAACCTTCCTTTAAGTATTTCAGCCAATTATATTCACCAAAGTAAGAAAATCAGCTAAGTTCTTAGCTTTGCTTTGGTCTCTTTTGCCACTTAGTATTTAACAAATAGGCTAGAAAATTGTTGAATCTCACCAAAGAGTATTTTCACACAGGTAAATTATTGGGAATGGACCTTGAGTCCATTAATTACAGCCACAGCACTGAGGAAATATTGCTCTTGTCCTAGTGAGAAGAGTAACTTGATCAGAATATTTTGTCATGCCATGCCTAACTATTCTGGAGTTAGTTTTGACTTAGCAAATTAATCTGAGAGAGCTGCAGCTCAAAACTAGCCTAGCAACCCTAGTTCTGTATTAAAGCAGGTGTCTTCCAGCACAGAGAAACTGTAAATAGATTCTCCTCAGTTCTGTTTGTTTGACTGTTTTGTCTGCACTATCATTTCAGAGAGGATGATTTCAACCCCAGATTAATTGATGGCCCCACTCTGTTGGCTGTGAGGAAAGGGACAGGTCCCCTCCAAACAGGTTTAACCTGGCTGCCTCCAATTTACTCCTACAGTCATGGCTGGGGGACTGAAGCTTTGACTTGAACTGCTGGGGGCAGGGATCAGGTGGGATTTGAAGGCAGTATGGGATGAGCCATAGGTGAATAGGGTGCTACCTAATAGAAGAAGAGACAGGCTGCATCTTCTTCTGGAGAGCAGCAAAATCAGTTCCTGAATAATGGAGCTGGAGGCAATGTGGCTATACAACAGATTTGTTCTTTGCCCACCCGAAAATCATCTTTCTTGCTGTAGTGAAATGGATTTAGTTGCTCACAGTGAACAGAAGGGACTGATTTATGTTTTCTGAAGAATTTCATGCAAGCTGCCAGATCCTTCATGTCATCCAGTTTTCAGCACCTTCTGACTGCAAAACTGCCTGAACTGTGATGATTAACTAGTGATGCCAAAGTTGATACCAAGAAATTAATCAAGATTTCTTCAATCTTTTTTTCACAGAGGGATCATAACGGAGGGGAGCAGACCATCTTGGAAATGCTTCAGTAGAGTGGGGAGCTGAAAGAAGGCATTGGCAAGTTGGAAAAAAAAGGTCGAGAAAGGGCTATCTGTTCACATTCTCTTCAGCTTCCTGCTGAGGAGACTCATCATCAAGAGGAGTACTGTAGCAAGGATATTCCCCTCATTTCATATTCCTCTCAGCAGTCTCTTTCTTTCTGTGGATAGACTTGGCCACAGCTCCAGGCTCATGGCAGTGCTGCTCCTCAGCCTGCTTTCTGTTTCTTCCAAGCAATTTCTATAGCTGGAGCATTGACTTCCCAGCAGCTGCTGTCTGAGATGCATGATATGAAGAACTTACTTGTTTTGGTCAGAACACATGGTAAGAAGAATGTATTTTGACTTTTGGCACAGCCTCTTCCTTCATGCCTCAATAGACATTCCTATTCCTTCAGCACCTGTTCCTCAGCTGCTGCCTTAGCTTGGCGTGTATTTCACATATATCCCTTTAAAACCTAACTAAAACCCAAGACTGACAACAAGTGACTTACACAAACACAGCTAAAACATGAAGAGAAAGGTTGCTTACCTGGGGGGATGAGGCACATGGAAGAAGACCAGGGATTATATTCCTTATATGAATGTCAAAGTCTGCTAGCAACACTGCAGGAGGAAAGCTAAACAGGCTTTAAAAGAGATAGCAGTGAAACAGAATTGTCATGACCCAAGGATCCAGGGGAACAGAAGAACTGGAGCATTGTCCCTTTTATTTCTCCTGTGAAGAAAGAAATACTTTTGGGGGGCAGCTTTTACATCTGGTACAAAATGCAACTTACATGAAAATAAAAGTTTTTTTTTTTGGATGATCCAGATCGAGGACCTAGTATCATGCACTTCTGTGTGATATCAATGATGTGAATCGAGCAGCAAAGTATGAAATTCAAACAAACTATGCATAAAAAAGTACTTAGAAATTTTTAGTTGTCTCTTAAACTTCTACGTTACACTGAAAAATTTGCTTAATTTATTATCAAGTAAACGTGTACCTGAAACAGAAATCTGTCAAACATTGGATAAAAATATTTACTCCACTTCAGCTACCTAGCAGCTTAAATCATTAAAGTTTCATTAATGACAACGATTTTCAAGGAAAAAAATATGGTCTTTAATAAAATAATACAATACCTAACTTTTTTTTTTTTTTTTTTTTTTTTTTTTCAACTGTACATGTCACAAAGTTTTAGAAGGGAAGTCAGCATCATTAAAATTAATGAGCAGGTTTAGAACTGGGTGACTAAGGTGTCACACATTCAGAAATGCTTGAAAAAGTGGTTGCTGTGTGCCTGCATCCAAAAAAAGAGCACTAAGAAACAGAACTATTGCTTGTTTTACCTAAACATGGTGGTGGGAGAAAACATTGTTTCCCCCAAATATATATTTCGTTGGATACTTCTGGAAGGCTGCTTGTTTTCTGTGCCCACTTTTGCTATCACTGCTTTTTTAGCATCTCTGCAGTTGCTTTCTCATTCTCTCATTTTCTTTGAATGACTTTGCTTTCTGTCCTTTTCAGAGTAACTAGGTAACTGCTAAGAAAAAAAAAAAAAAAAAAAGATTAAAGAAAAAAAAATCATTCTAATATATTTACACATACACAAATAACAATTAGAAAACAATGAATGTCCTTTATATTTCTCCTTCATTCAAATTCCAGTACTCTTTATATCATAGAAAATGATAAAATCAATAAGGTTGGAAAAGACCTCCAAGCTCATTTGGTCCAACCATCCCCCTACCACCAACGTCACCCACTAAACCATGTCCCTAAGCACCAGGTCCAACTTTTCCTTGAAAACCCCCAGGGATGGTGAATCCTCCACCTCCCTGGGCATCCCATTCTGATCCCATCTGGCCCCATGGGCTTGTGACAGTCCAGGTGAGGCAGCAGGTCTCTGTTTCCACCTGAAGTGGGGGTGGGGGGGAGGGGGTTTTCTGCTCCTTGTACCACACTTCCAGGTTGGGAGGATAAGTACCCTGAGGATAAGTGGTCTGGCAAGTAAAGACCAATGCAAAGAAGGCGTTAAGAACCTCTGCCTTTTCCTTATCCTCTGTAGTCATGTTCCACCCTGTGTCCGATATTGTACAGAGGCAGGGGGTCACACCAAGTCTTATAAAAATGGTCTTTGAGGTATTTACAGAACTATGCCACTTATTTCTGACAGCTTGTTTGAAAATGAAAGGCTGTAGCAACACACAAGAACATGTGTGTTGTCATACACACACATTCCTGCACATGTGCTGTCCTTGCTTTCAATATTTTCCAGGTCTGGAATGCAGGAAAGCGTTCATTGTATGGATAACCCATTACAGTTACTTCAAGCGGCTGAGGAAAGTATGGGTATTTTAACATGGTATGAATGAAGAATAACACAACCACTTCTTATGACTAATTTACAGAACTAAATTAATATAAGTATCTGTTATTCTCCATGTGGATAAACTACAGCTTTAAGTTCAATCATCCACTCCTTACTGTAAGCAAGAGAAATGTCAGCAGTTCATTCTCTCTTGAATTCTTTTTGAATAAAATCCATTATTGAACTTTTTTTTACATGGTGCTTGAGAAAGAAAGAAAGAAAGAAAGACAGAAAGAAAGAAAGAAAGAAAGAAAGAAAAAGAAAGAAAGAAAGAAAGAAAGAAAGAAAGAAAGAAAGAAAGAAAGAAAGAAAGAAAGAAAGAAAAAGAGAGAAAGAAAGAAAGGAAGGAAGGAAGGAAGAAAGAAAGAGAAAGGAAGAAAGGAAGGAAGGAAGGAAGAAAGAAAGAAAAAGAAAGAAAAGAAAGAAAGAAAGAAAGAAAGAAAGAAAGAAAGAAAGAAAGAAAGAAAGAAAGAAAGAAAGAAAGAAAGGAAGGAAGGAAGGAAGGAAGGAAGGAAGGAAGAAAGAAAGAAAGAAAGAAAGAAAGAAAGAGGAAACACGAAACACAGTTCAATTCCCATGATAGAAAGGATCTTACTTCTTTTAACCGAAACTTAATCACATTAATCAATGTCATGGAAGTTCAGTGCACTTTAAGATATAGATGCTTGAAAGGTGCTTTTAAGATACAAAGAAACAGGTAACTAGGTAACCTGAAGAGGAAAAGAAAAAGAGGGAAGATAATTGTCATGGGACATGTAATCTATTAAAGACTTTAATGTAAATGAATTTTATACAAATTGTCAAACACCTTTTGGTATCTTTAAAGCTAATATTTGTGGTTAGTAACTTTTCTTACATTCCTCAACCGACCCCACCCCAATGAAATAACAGGAGATGTGATGAAAGCCCTTAATCATATACCTCCTTACAATATTCCCCTTCCTTATTATGAAAATTAAGAAGACAATTCCAGTCAATCTCTAATTCACTTTGAGGGCCATATTGAGAATATTCTTAGTGACCATGCTTTAAATGTTCAAGTACCAGCTGTCAACAGCAGGGTACTTGGCTAGAAATGCACATGGCTTTCACATTATTAAAAATCCTCTGTTACTTGCAGTAATGAAGGAATCAAATAGATTCATAAGACTTACAGTACACACTTCCATCAGGTTGAATATCTACCCTTATTTCTGTCAAGTTTGTGTTATTAAATGATCCAGCCACACCATTTATACTGCAGTTTCATTTAACATTTTACAATATAGATAAACTCTCTTGAGATTTCAATAATAAACACATATACTTGGTAATATCATCCATATCCTCCTCCAACCTCGGTGATACGATTCTTCCAAATGTCTAAGGATACCAACTCAGCATTGGAATGATGTCTATTATACCTTTGTTCTCTCTGTCCCTGACAAAAGAAAAAAAAGTCCCCTAACATCCTCACATGCTCTGACTATGACTTTGGGTGGGTTTTGTCTATATTTTCTTTTTATACAAGACTAAGCAAGATGTGGGCCCACTTAATTCCATTTTAGTAGCTAATTATGACAGCAATAATAAATAAAGACAGAGTCCTTCTGGCATACTGCATGTGAAATGAAAAGTAGCAGAATAGCAACAACAGCAAGTAATGCAGTTAGGGATGGAGAATTACCCCTGGGTTTTAATCCCTCTTGTGTCTTGTGTCAAAGCAAATAGCTGTTGTATTTTTACTCACTTTACTTTCTCTGGAGTCTAAAATTATAGACAATATAGCATTGCATACAAAAAAAAAAAAAGAAGAGCTAAATACCTTGTTTTGATTAACTGGGAGTTTTTACTGTTCTACTGATATAATTAATCCCTAAATAAATATAACCAGATACAGGCGTACAGATTTCATCTTAGTCATAGATATATTGCTATTGAAAACTATTGGTCTGATTTAGAAAAGTTCATAAACACGTGTGCCAAGAAGTAGAATGATTATTCCCTTGGCTGAAGGATAAGACCCTCTGGATAGGCATGACTGAATGCAAATGTGTATATATAAAATGTGTATATATAAATAGCCTGAGCAAGACTAGCACCTGCTATTTGTGAGGAAAATGGTTGGAAGAACTGGATGAAGTTAGTGGTAAGAGAATTCTGTTTGCAGTTTTTTTTCACCACAGAGGCTCTTGTATCATGGTATCATGGGATTCACTCTGATTAAGATTGGGACTGTGTCCGGCCAGCACTGGGGAAAAAGGCATGGTAGAAATCATAAACTACTAATGAAATGTATGTTAGTGAAATGCATGAATACATTCAGCCACATGCTTGAAAACCAAGCTAAGCATATTCAAAAGCTTTTTTTTTTTTTTTTTTTTTTTTTTTCCACTCCTGAATCTGTGCCTATAATGGAATGAACTTTGTCTATTAGAGACAAAGAAGGAAGCGTCACATATTCTGGAGCCAACTCATCCTTGAGAGAAAATAACTAGAAACTGTATGAGACCACTCTCAGCATTTGCTATAATAATACATGCATAGCCTGCTTATAGTCTGAGAAGATTCTCCCCACCTACTCCTCTTTTGTGAGACCCCACCTGAAGTACTGCATTCAGCTCTGGGGCCCCCAGCACAAGAAGGACATGGAAGTATTAGATCAAGTCCAGAGGAAGACCATGAAGTTTATCAAAGAGCTGGAACACCTCTCCTGTGAAGACAGGGGAGTGAGTTGGGGTTGTTCAGCCTGGAAAAGAGAAGGTTCCGCAGAGGCCTTATAGTGGCTTTCCAGTACCTAAAGTGGGCCTACAGGAAAGCTGGGGAGGGACTCTTTATTAGGGGGTGTCATGACAGGACAAGGAGTAATGGCTTTAAACTAAAAGAGGGAAGATTTAAATTAGATATTCAGAGGAAATTATTCACTCAGAGGGTGGTGAGGCACTGACACACACATTGCCCAGAGAATCTGTGGATGCCCCATTCCTGGAAGTGTTCAAGGCTGGATGGGGCTCTGAGCAGCCTGGTCTGGTGGGAGGTGTCCCTGCCAATGGCAGAGGGGTTGGAACCAGATGGTCATTAAGACCCCTTCCAATCCAAACCATTCTGTGATCCTATGATTCTAAAATCAAAAACTACTTTGCTGTACTTAACAAAACACCAAACTTAATGTCATGCTAATTATGAACACATCTTGTCATCGCTGTGAAGTGGACTGATGAGTTTGTGTCTGCCTCTAAATGATGGTACAGACCTAAAGTGGGGTGGGGCAGTGCTGGGCAATGTGTTGTGACTTGGTATAAATTGCATGAGGACATGCGACTTACCTTGTGCTACTGGCTCCTGAGCCAAGGGCATACTTCAAGAAGATAAAGCCAAGAAAAAATAAGTGATTGACTACCTTCAAAATGAAGAACCAAAAATCTCTATCCCAGCAGATATGCCTAAGGAGAAATAAATGGCCTCTGTGGATTTTCTGTGATAAGGGCTTTATGTCAGTGATTTTGCTGCTGGTTTGCACAGAGTTAGACTGGAATGATTTTAAAAGACCGTGAATATATCTACTATAACACCCAAGTCAATTACAGCTCTAACTCATTTCAGAGAGCTGACTGCAGATGGTGTGTGCTCAGGTACCTCTGACAGAACACAACTGGTTTTGGCATCATGACAGCTAGACATGAAATAAGCCCTAATCAGACTCAGCTAACATCATGTTGATCACAAGTAATGGGGGGCACAGAACAAGGCAATCTGGCCAGTCATCATTAATGTCCATCAGCTGAACTAAGCCTCTGTAATCATGTTCAGACAAAATAAAATATCCCAAAATATTCCAATGAAGGGCAGACCCAAAAGGATACCTTTATTAATAAAATGTAAATATTACAAATAATAAAATAATATAGATGCCAAATCTGTTGAAGTATGATCAACTTCTAGCACATCTTTTTCCATTGTCTCTGTGACGCACACTGCAGTCTGACAGGGGAGTCTGATATACTTGCATCTCAATCCCACATGCTCATTCTTTCCTATTGCTCAAGATTTTTTTATATACATTTTAGAGAGGTTTTAGGCTTCACATATTTTCTTCCTCTCTGATACTGAAAGTTTTTTCTCTTTCTTCCTCCTCCATACTGTATCACTGATACTACCAGCATAGAATCACTCTTCTTAAAGGGGGATGAGTGTTACTAAAAGTAAACTAAATAGCTGCCAAAATATTTTCTCCCTATCTGTAAAGGAAAAGTGCTTTAAGGGCAGAAATGGACAAGGTGTATAAGACAAAGAACTTGGTCCCTCCACTTAGTAAAGTAATGCATTGTAAACTGCTTGTGTGGGTTTTTCAGTACCTTTAATTCAAGAAAAAAATAAGATTTCCTTTATGTTCTCTGTCTCTCTCATTTATTCACAGAATAAATGAAATGATATAAAGCATGCACGCACATGCAAAATATGTATTTTTCTAAACGCTTGTAATGAAAATGTTGCTGTCTGGAACAGTAGTAATAATTTGTTTGTTTATTCATAGTTATTTGCTTTGTGAATCAATAGAGCTCTACTGTCTAGGCATAGTTCATGTAAGTTAAAGTCAAAGGCATTAGCATTTTCCTAGAACAAATCACAGAGACTGCATTTATTTCACTTTTAATGGCAACAATCCTAATTAAGCTCTGATTTAAATAGTCACTTCTAAGTTACATGGTGACAGCTATGAGAAGAACCTTTTCAGAGAGGGGACCTATAGAAAAATAAAATCTTGTCTAGTCACTTAAGGTTAATATTTTCAGATTTTGTATTCAATGAAAAATCACTACATGAGATGAGTATTGTACTACTTTCTGAAAGCACTGAGTTTCAAGCCTAGACATATTACCTGCAAAGTAGAAACTGTACAATAATTTTACCATGAAAGATACTGAAAGAAGGTAATGCGGTAACTAAAAAAATCTATTGTCGTAATGCAAAAACAAACTTTGGAGGAATCATTTCAGGACTGAAATATAAAAGCCTGGCAATAATTTCTGTCACAGTGAGCTCAAATAGTAAACTAACTCATAAATTATTATAGAATCATAGAATAATTTAGATTGGAAAAGACCTTCAAGATCATCAAGACCAACTATCAGCTTGACTTTCCAAGTCCCATCACTAAACCATGTCTCTTAGTGCCATGTTCACTCATCTCTTAAATACCTCTAAGGTCGGAGACTCCATCAAAGAATCATAAAATTGTAGAATCATAAAGGTTGGAAAATACCTCCAAGATCATCTGGTCCAACCATCGCCCTACCACCAATATCACCCACTAAACTATGTCCCTAAGCACCAGGTCCAACCTTTCCTTGAACAACCCCAGGGATGGTGACTCCACCACCTTCCTGCGCAACCGGTTTCAATACCTGACTACTCTTTCTGAGAATAAATGTCTCCTAATTTCCAACATAAGCCTTCACTGGCGCAACTTGAGGCCACTCCCTCTAGTCCTATCGCTAGTTACCTGTGAGAAGAGGCCAACCCCCAGCTCCCCACAACTTCCTTTCAGGTAGTTGGAGAGAGAAATAAGTCTCCTATTCTCCAGGCTAAACAACTCCAGTTCCCTCAGCCACTCCTCACAGGACTTGTGCTCCAGGTGCTTCACCAGCTTCGCAGCCTTTCTCTGGACATGTCCCAGGGCCTTGATGTCCTTCTTGTACTGAGGGGCCCAAAGCTGAACACAGTACTTCAGATGCGGACTCATTATAGCTGAGTGCAAGGGGATGATCACCTCCCTGGTCCTGCTGGCTATACTATTCCTGATACAAGCCAGGATGCCTGGGCAGCCTGTTCCCTTGCTTGGTCACCATCTCCATGAAGAAATCTTTTCCCAAAATTCACTCACTGGTGCAACTTAACACCACTTGCTCATGTTCTATCATTTGTCACTTAAGAAAGGAGATGGACACCCACCTTGCTGCAACCTCCTTTCAGGTAGCTGTAGAGAGTGATGAGTTCTCTCTTCAGCCTCCTTGTCTCAAGACTAAACCTCAGTTCCCTCAGTCATTCCGAATAACTCTTGCTTTCTAGTCCCTTCAAAAACTTCGTAGATCTTCTCTGGACACCCTTGGGCAACTTAGTATCCTTTTTGTACTCTTACTATAATAGGCCCCAAACTGAATACATTATTTGATGTGCTGTCTCACCAATGCTGTGTACAAGAGGACAATCACTTCCCTAATCCCGCCAATACAAGCCAGGGCGTTACTGGCCTTGTTGGCCACCTGAGTATTCTTCTGGCTCGTATTCAACCAGCTGTTGACCAGCACGCCCAGTCCTTACTCTTTTGGCTAACCTTCCAACCACTCTTCCCCAAGCCTAAACCGCCATATGGGGTTGTTGTGACCAAACTGGAGGGCCTGGCACTTACTCTTGTTGAATGTCATGCAAAACTTTGCTTTTAAACCTACTGTGCTGGTTTTACCAAACTGGGCAGATGAGCTCCACCACAACCACTCTGTCATTCCCCCTCCTCAAAGGGTGTCCTGGTTTCAGTTAGGACAGGGTTAATTTTCCTCCTAGTAGCTGGTAGAGTGCTGTGTTTTGGATTAGGATGAGAAGAGTGCTGATAACATGCTGATGTTTTAATTGTTGCAGAGCAGTGCTTATATCAAGCCAAGGACTTTTCAGCTCCTCGCTCTGTCCTGCCAGCAGGCAGGCTGGGGGTGCAGCAAGAGCTGGCAGGGGACTGACGCAGGACAGCTGACCCAATGTGATGGTTTTACTCAGGTGGGCGGCCGAGTTCCACCACAACCGCTCTCTCACTCCCCCTCCTCAAAGAGGAGCGAGGAGAAAATAAGATGAAAGGGGCTCAAGGGTTGAGATAAGGACTAGGAGATTGCGCAATAATTATCGTGATGGGCAAAACAGACTCAGCATAGAGAGAAAGTAAGATTTATTGCCTATTACTAACAAGCTAGAGAAGTGAGAAACAAAGGAAAGAAACCAAAAGCACCTTCCCCCCTCATCCACCCTCTTCCACCTCCTCCCCCCGAGCGGCGCAGGGGAACGGGGGAATGGGGGTTATGGTCAGTCTA
>CM021765.1:189671364-189684643 GCA_011076525.1 Nettapus auritus
GGGGAGAAAATATGATGAGAAAGGCTCAAGGTTTGAGATAAAGACAGGGAGATGACTCAGCAACCATCATCATAGGCAAAACAGACTGAGCATAGGGAGATTAGAAAAAAAATATTACTTTTTACTAACAAGCTAGAGAAGTAAGAAAAAAAAAAAAATTAAAAACACTTCTCCCCATCCACTCTGTACTACCTCCTTCCCCCAAGCAGCACAGTCAGTCTTGCAGTCAGTCTACAGCACTTCATCTCTGCCGCTCCTTCACAGTCACTCTCTGCCACTGCTCCACATGGGGTCCCTCCCACAGGATGCCATCCTTCCTTTCCTCCGTCCGAACTGAGCCTGCTGGGGCTGCTCACATGCAGCAGCTCTTCAAGAACTGCTTCCACATGGCTCCGTACCACGGAGTCCAACCCCCAGGAGCAAACTGCTCCAGCACGGGTCCCCCATGGGTGGCAGCTCCCCCCAGGCCCCCTGCTCCTGCATGGGCTCCTCTCCATGGGCTGCAGCTCTGGCCTGGGGCCTGCTCCTGTGGGGGCTCTCCATGGGCTGCAGCCTCCTCCAGGCCACATCCACCTGCTCCACCGGGGGCTCCTCCACGGGCTGCAGCGTGGAGATCTGCTCCATGTGGGACCCATGGGCTGCAGGGGGACAGCCTGCTCCACTAGGGGCCTCTCCACCGGCCACAGGGGAACTTGTGCTTCGTGCCTGGATCATGTCTACCTTTCCTTCTTCACTGACCTTGTCTGCAAGACTGCTTTTCACTCCTTGCTCTCCCAGCTGCTGTAGCACAGCAGTTTTTTTCTCTTTCTTCCAACTGCTCTCTGCTCTCACAGAGGCCCAAACAACATCACTTATTGGCTCAGCTCTAGCCAGCAGCGGGTTCCTTTGGAGACAAATGAAGCCAGAGCTTATCTAACATGAGGCAGCTGCTGGATTCTTCTCATGGAGCCTCTACAGCCCCCTGCTACCAAAACCTTTTAATGTATACCCACTACACCAACAGACTACATTTCTGTGAAACTTAAGATAAATGGTATAGTAATTTATGATTTTTCAAGAATCCAGGATGTAAATGATCTAGGATTGATCTAATGACTTGATGTGATAGTGTGCTTCTCCTTCCACTTTTGGTCTGTCCGTGTCCTTGCTCAAACACTGGCTGTTACGCCCAAGGCCTTGCTCAGGCCAATAAGTGACCAGTGTCCTGGGTACACCCAAGGCTTTGCTCATGCAGATAGTGACCACAATATCAACTCAAGCTGGGTATTGGAGAATTTGGCAGACAGACGTCATGCTCAGCAGCTGAGTGATAATGGAGTATGCACCAAACCACCCCCACCTCCCCCACCAAATACAATAAAAAACAACCAAACAATATGACTATTAGTCCATCTTCTTACCCCACAAATAGTGAGCAATCAAAGAGCCTTTGGAACTCCTCTGCATGGCAGCTTGCTGCAGGACAGGATATCTCCTTGAGGGGATCATTTCTTAAGGTCACACATGCTGCAGAGATCCCTTATTCCTCAAGAGAAATTCCTTGCTGCAGCAGATCTTCATGAGTAGCTCGGTAAATTTTGTAAGCTTTGGTTACAAAGATTATATCTTTGATTGTGCACACATAATCCTCAAACCTTTAGATAACTGTTGACCAAGTCTGGGACTAGGAGTGGATTCGGCCACACCTAGGCTCCTTACCTTTTTTGTTTAAGGACCTTGGAAAGCAAGGGTGTCTCAATTCTGAACCTCATGACTCAACAGGAGGATCTTCCTGACACGTCTGACATAGCCTGTCCTCTATAATAATCATCTTTACCATCCTGAATCTTTTTAAATTTTATTTATGATTATCTTTGTTAGACCACTGCATCATATCAATAAATATGTTACTGCTTTTCTTTTATGGGTGAAGTATATAATTTCATTCATGACACTTGATGTTCATTCAGACCACTGGGTATATCAGAACTTATGTTTCCAATAAAGAGATCTTTTTGTGCAATTTTTGTGATACAGGTGCAAAACAGCTGTGAAATCCCCTATGTATATAGTGCATATATATATATAACTGTCAATTCTTATGATTTTGTCAGTTTCCAGAAGAAAATAATATTTCATTTCTGATTCATTTACTTACCCATATAACCCAATTCATGACAAACTCTATTCCTGGGGGACCATGTTTTGAATTGTTAGAAAAAAGTTGTAACAATAAAATTGGTGGAAGAATGGGATTCCAAAATACTCACTTGCTCACAATTCTACTTGCAAAAACGCTTGCTTCAAATTATTTGAAACAGTGTACAGCTCCTCTATGCTATTCAAATCTTCCTTATTTAGGAATAGAACAAAATATATAAATAAATAAACAAAAAGAAGAAAAATGTTAAAGGGTTTTAGCTTTATTTTTATACCTAAAGCTCGAGGAGATAACTACAGTTTCAACCGTTTACTGAGCAAGTTGAATTTAGCTGAAGGATGTGTTTCATATCTGAAAAGCTCTCAGGAACTGTGCCTATGTGTCATATGCATGAAAGAATAGGGAGAGGTTCTTAGCTGATCACAAATAAAGACAGTATTAAACAAGAGATCAAGAAGCCTCAAATGCTCGCTTGAAAGAGACTCTGAAGGAGTACTTGTTTAACCTCAGACAAAAATAATTGGAGGGGACTAATTGATTACAAATGATTCACAGAATTGATCCATAATAATAATAATAATAATTTGCATGTCCAGAAGCATCAAGAGATGTCTCGAAATGCCCATATGGATACTAATAGTACAGATACCTTAATGAATTACTCTTGCTGAATAAGAAGTAATCAGTCAAAGGTTACTTATAAACTTCTATCAGAAATAGCAACTTATGCCAAACTTTTGCTAAATGGTTACCAAACTTTTGCTAAATGGTTACCAAAAGTCCTTGAAGCCTATCTGCAGTAGCTGTGACTATGATATAAATATATCCAAACAGCCAAGCACATATTCTTACAGCAATCTATAAACAAACAGGAACAGATGACTAAATCACTGGTTCACAGTAAAACCACAAAAATATTCACAAGGAATGTAACAAATCTCTTATTCTAATTAAAATCTTGTTTCATTGATTAGAAGCAAATGTTAGGTTCAGTATCTGTTATACCAGCTTGAGGACAGATATGAAGTGAAAAGGAGTGAAAATATAGTTCCCCTATGCACAACCTTTACATCCAGGGAAGGAAAAAAAAATATTAATCTCGTACTACCTGAATTCTTTTTAGATCAAGTAAAAGCTATTTCTCAACTTTCTAACACTGTTTAGAAAGGAAATACATGTTTTAAAAGAAACTGAAGAAAGCTATGTTCAAATTAGAAGAGATGTTTGAACAAGTAGTCAAAAAATGGATAAGAGGGAAAAAGGGTTGGAAATTGAAAGGATAGCAGTAACCAATTTTGTCAAGAAATATATTTGCCTAAATTCTGCCTTTCCTGTTCGTAGATGGCTTTTTTTTTTTTTTTTTTTTTTTATTTTTTTTACTATTTTTAAAGTTTAATTTTAAAAATAAAGAAAAAATATGGAAAATAAAATCCCAGCATGTGTTCTTTCTTTTATTGGGCTTCTTTTGTTTTTCTGGTTTTTTTTTTTTTTTTTTTTTTTTTTTTTTTCTGTATTACTGCAATGGTTCTGAACTTTAATGATAAAGCGCTTGGCCTAAAACCAACATATGCAAGAATAGGCTTAGTTACTCAATACTTGTCCAGAATCTCTGAGAATTTCAAACCCTAATATAGAATCATAGACTTATAGAATAGCTTGGGTTAGATGGAACCCTAAAGACCACCTAGTTCCAAGTTCCCTGCCAAGGGAAGGGTCACCTTCCACTATATCAGGTTGCTCAAAGCCCTGTCCAACCTGACCTTGAACACTTCAAAGGATGGGGCATCCACAGCTTCTCTGGCCAGCTGTTCCAGTGCCTCACTACCCTTAAAATGAAGAATTTCCTCCTAACATGTACTTTAAATCTTCCCTCTTGTAGCTTAAAACCATTCCTCTTTGACCTATCACTATGTCCCCATATAAAAAGTTGCTTTCCATCGTGTTTATAAGCCCCCTTTAAGTACTGAAAACATGCAATGAGGTCTCCCCAGAGCCTTCTCTTCTCCAGGCTGAACATCCAGATACCCCCAGATACTTCGCTGGCAGGACAGCACAAGAAGTTGAAAAGTCGTTGGCTCTGTGTGAGCACTGCTCTACAACAATTAAAACAGCAGTTTCTTATCAACATTATTCTCATCCTAAATCCAAAACACAGCATCATACCAACTACTAAGAGGAAAAGTAACTCTGTCCTAGGTGAAACCAGTACAGAAGGGAATGAGGGAACATATCTTACACTTGAAAAGGGTGTGCTGCCAAAAAAAAGTGACCTCAAAAAGCTAGAGAAATGGACTGGAAGGAAGCTTATGAAATTCAATACAGGGAAATGTCAAGTCCTGTCCTTTGGGGAGGAATGTCCACAAGCACCAGGAAAGGCTGGGACCAAGTGGCTGGAAAGCAGCTCCACAAGGAAGGATTTGGGGATCTAGGTGGACAACATCTGAAATGAGCCAGCAA
This sequence comes from Nettapus auritus, assembly GCA_011076525.1. Taxonomy (NCBI): domain Eukaryota; kingdom Metazoa; phylum Chordata; class Aves; order Anseriformes; family Anatidae; genus Nettapus; species Nettapus auritus. The sequence goes on from CM021765.1 coordinate 189,675,962, forward strand.
TGTGTCATTGACGTAAAGAAGTCTAACAGTGTCCTACCTTTCAGCTTATATTAGTGTCTGGTGTTGTTCCTCCCCACATGCAGGACTTTCTACTTCTTGTTGAGCTTTATGTGGCTCCTGTCAACCCATTTCTTCAGCCTGTTGGTCTCTCTGAATGTCATTATGACCCTCTGGTGTATCATTTCTCCCAGTAAACAAAAAAGGTGCCTGCTTTCTGAAGTGATGTTGAACCCTGAATTTCAGGGAGCTGAAGGCACCTCTCTGTCTTGCCTGAGGTGACAAGAACAGTCCTCAGTGCAGCACTTTGATCTGGATAGCTCTACAACAAATTTCCACCCAGTGTATCAGGTGTGTTGTTTGGTATGCTGGTTATGCCATTCTAGATCCATAGATTACATACTGATATTAGATATTTAGTCCTTTACTGTGAGCAGTAACCTTTAAAAAAGTTAGGCATTAAGCCTAACTGCATTTAATCTGTAGGAGATTAAATTTTTCTTTGGCTGCTGGCAATGACTTTTTAGCTAAAAGAGAAAAGCAGCTTCCTACGTCTGGAGGCAAAATGTTAACCTGATTCATATAAGCTTTATTTCCTCCATCTGCTGACCAGACAGCTTTCTAGAAGACTTCCCTTCTCCCAGTGTAAGAAAACAGGTGGAACAAAAAATTTACCTACAGGCAATCCTTGTCCATCTGCACCCAGGCCAGCCAAAACCTGCACCTAGTTATGAGACGGAATAATAGCCAAAGTGTGGGAGCTTGAGTACCACCTGTTCCCAGCAATGTAAAGTCAAGTATCCCTGGTAGCATGGTGCTGGAACTTTGGTCCTGTGCACAACAAGCTGAACCTTTCAGAAGCTCTAATAAATTACTAAAAAAATGCTGTATTAAAAGCAGTGCAAGGATTACAAACAACAATGCCAATGCTAATTAGGGTTAGCCAAGGTTTTCTCATTCATACAGCTAAGGGAGCATATGGGAAATGTCATGTTGTCATGACAGATTTTTTGCTTCAAAAAGTTGCATGAAACATCAAAGCCAAGTAAAATAATAGCTGCATACAACAAATGTGAGGTACAAGAATCTCAGATAATATTTTTTTTTTTTTTCCGTTGAGAAGGGTTGCCATAAGAATGCTTAAAAAAATGCAGTCTGCTCTGCTGTCTATTGTCAAGCTGTTGCTCTATTTATTAAATGAAAGCATTTTAAAATATTATCTTATTCATCACAGAAAATCCTAGACTTAAAGTTATTATGAATTTTATATTGTGTCCTTTAAAAGCTTGAAACGCTTCTTTTTCACATGGATGTAGCTCTTCTTTCTACCTGCAGTCTTTGGGAGTTAGAAAAGGATCTGTAATTCTGATTGTGTTAGTTAATGACTGAAACAAATCTGAGAGTACTTTTAGGAAAATATTGCTATTGTATGTAGCTCTTCTCAATGTGATGCTTCTGTACAAACAAAAAGGTGTTTCACACTCTGGATCTGTCTTTGGACTCACCTAGGAAGAAAACCTTTTCAAATTTTGCTCCAAAAGCTCCCATGTAGCATTTATGCCCTAAATATAGTAAATATAGTATAAGTTTCAGTGACTCTGTCTCTTTTTCTGAGGAACACTGAAATCTTTACGTCTGAGGAACACAGAAGCCAGAGGGAGGGACCCATAGACTGAGAAGAATGTCAGCTTGCCAGGAGAATGTGTAACAGATTTTTTTTTCCTATGACTACAACTGAAGAAGCAAGGTAGTGAAAAGTATATGGGACTCAGTATGTGAATGAGGTGTTTGTTTACTTTTATAATCTTGTTTTTCCTTTTCTACTTCACATTAAGAAGGCTGTTGTTGGATTTGCTATTCACAGATTACCAAAGAAAGGAAACACAAGTAGCTGAAATGTAGGCATTGCAAGAAGTTTCCTTTTTTTCTGACTTTCTTGCCTCTGAAACCTGTAAAGAAAAACTATTTACAAGAAAGAACATTTCCCCCTTGTGTCTTAGGTAAGCCCATGCCAGAAAACTCAAATGCATGTGCTGTGGTCTCTATTTTTCAGCCTTTTTTTTTTTTTTTTTTTTTTTTTTTTTTTTAAAAAAAAGGAAATTTATTGGTTTTGATGTTGTTTTTTACTTAACCTGACAGAAGAGTGGCAGGTATATCAGACAACTTTTACAAGGTCTGTAATTGCTCAAAACCATAGTCTTTGGCAAACCTAACACAATAGCAAAAGTAAGTCTTAAGATAACATAGACCATCAGAAGTTTATGTGATCTGTCAGATTATGTCATCTGACCACCAGGGAAGTTGGACAGGCATAGGAGCTTCTGGGCAATCTGAATCTTTGGCTATGGGAGCAGCATATCAGTAAGATACAATGAGATTGACAGCTGCACGTAGACAGAGTGGTGGGACCCCTTGGGATCTGTTGTCATTTTTGTGAACCACTGTTCACAAAAAGCTCCCCTTTTCCACCAGATCTCCAGAATATTTGATGGGCATCCTACAGTTCTTGGGCATCTGAAGATTTGATGGGTGTCTGTTGGGATCAGGGGGCTGAATATATCTTTGTTATAGGAGTATCACTGTAGACAAATGATTATAATGCAATATTCAGGATGGTCTAATAAATTGTTTTTACACTATCTCATTTCCTACCTTGAGACCATGGCTTAAGATGATAAAAACTATATGAAAGGATACCTTCATGTTATTCCTGGCAGAGTACTAGAAAGCTGTCTAGAAAACTCGTGGAGAGTCATAGTGTAGAGCTTCATTTCAATTTCTTATTATTTGATGCTCAATTAGAAGCATTTGTTGTGTTTTGTTTTTCTATTGAACTCTTCTCTTAGTATTTTGGTAGAAAATGGAAGACAAGGTCACCAAGAGAAACTAGGACTAATTAAAACCTGTAGATGGCATTATGAGATTACTGCATTTCTATCCACTAGTTCTGGACACATTCAAAAATATAAAGTACCAAGAGGTCATAAAGGTGTATTGCAGCTGTGCCACAGATGACTAAGTTAGATGATTACTGAACAGTATCATTTAAAGCTCTTAAAAAAATTCAATGCAATGGTTAACTACAGTCCAGTGGGGTGAGTGACTACTACATAACCTATGCATAATGTAATAACTAATGTAATCTAATTTACCCAGGAGAACCTGGCTGTGGTTTTAGTCAAGTAAGATTAGCAACTGGCAAATCAAAAATGGAAGTCATTGTGTAGTCAACAGTGGAAAAGGCCAAGACATGCCTTAGGGCCTTAATTGTACTGCCATATAAGAGAACAATGCATTACTGACTGCATTAACTATTGATATTATGCCTTGGAAGCACTAAAGATGTGTCATTTGAAAGGAATGTTACTGTAGAAAAAAATCTCAGAATCCAAGACAGAAAATGAAGATGCAGGGAAGAGTGAAAACATATATTTAAGGATTTGTTAGGATTCTGTTGGCATGCTCCTTCTCTGAATTAAGTTTCAGGTCAGTAGTCTGCAACAAATCCTCTGTTCCAGGGGGAGACAAGCTCATGCATTACAACACAGAAACCACGCTACCTTATAAAATGTTTGTGAAAATGAAATGAAATCCACCAGGATACAAAAAGTAATTAACACATTAAATGAAAAGTATATTTCTTAAATGAAACTAACCATTATTTTTTAAAGGAGATAGTCTTTCCATAGAAATCAGCTACATTCAAATTACCTTCAGTATGCACAATAAACTCTGAAATAAACAGTGTCACCTGAGATGAAAATTGTACTGTCATGCTTACTTGAAATGTAAGGCTTTCTTACAGTAAGTATATACTTGCAGTAAATATATATACTTGCAGTATATATATTATACTTATATAATATATATAAGTACATACTTAAAGAAAGTAAGTATAGTATACTTACTGCAAGTATATACTTACTTTCTTACAGTATGTACTTATATATATTATATATACTTATATATTTATACTTATATACTTAAGTATATACTTATATATACTTATATATACTTCTAAGAATATATATATCTCTATATATACTTATATATACTTCTAAGTATACTTATATTTTGTTAGTGCATATTAGTATGTTAATGCAGTATATAACATTTTTAATTGTAAGTAACATTATTTTCTTTATGTGAAGTATGGCTGGAGAGTAATGGAATTGCTTACCACAGAGAATTCAAACCAGGGTGTCATGCAGACATTTCTTCAACTGTAATTTTGTGCTGCACACATTGAAGTGTGACTGTCTTGCATCAGCCATCAGCTTTACATAGGTATTTTTGTATAATGAGGAGCAGCTGACATGATTCAGTTGTCTACCAGATGAAAAATCCTATCCCTGCATTTTGATCAGGTCAATGCATCTCAGATAATGTGTCAGAAGAATGAAATCACTCAGTTGATCCTGGAATTGAGCAACAAACTCTTAATTATAAAATTCTCATTATTATTATATTTAATTTTATTATTATATAATAATAATATATATTAATATAATAATATTATATAATAATATATTATTATTTTTATTTTGCTGTGGAAAAAAAAAAGGAAAAAAGCAAAAAACAACAACAAAGAAAACCACTCTACCGTAAGTTAGGAGGACACTGATCAGAAGTTGTATACATGCAGACATTTGTCTTTATGAAATAAATGTATTTATATATTTTCAATGTTTCCACACAAGATTTTGACACAACTAGCTTTACCTCAGTGAACCTTTTTTTTTTTTTTTTTTTTTTTTTTTTTTACCAGAGTCCTGTGGGCTTGCATTCCTGGTTAACAGATTAACAGACAGAGAACTGGAGCAATGAACTCTGCTGGGGCATGGATACATTAGAATGGAGGAAATCACTGTTAGGAGAGACTACAATAGCACATCTCCTCTGTTAAACGGTAAGCACAATCCATCCTCCATTCACTGCAGTGACTCCCTACGGAGTGCTGAATAGATAGAGCAGAACTTACATGTGTCTGTCTTTGCAGCTCTGCTGGCTTTCTCATACTCAGCTCTATCTGTCTTCCATATGCTATGAAACATTGCTTCCTATGTGCAAAGTCATAAATCTTAGATAAGATTGTCTTAGTTATATTCATTATGAATTCATTTGCCAATTAACAGGTTAGTGATACATTTATTAATTAAAACTATGGAATACAAGAAGGATGAAAGAAAATTAATACTCAAAAAAAATATATTTGATTTTGCTGGTGTTGATGCTATGTGTGAGACTACATCCTTTAAAGGCCCATTTTGGACATTACTCATTTGGTACATTTTAGGAAAACTGTTTTAAAATGTTCGGTGTAATTTTCTTCTCAGACAGAAGACTGGCAAATGTTTTGCTGTAAGAAATGGAGTTTGTCTGTGTGATGGATAGTGACTTTGTATCTAAGCGTAGTGATTGTCTCTTAATGTTATATTTCTTGTGGTGCTACTTAGATGAAATACAGCTGAGGTTTGAGATCCTGATCTGGCAATGAACAATGCAGCTTCTTTGCTATCTGTGAATCTGTGCAATTTAATCATCTGAGAACAAGTCTTGCTAGCTCAAATAAAAATCTTATCAAATCAAAAAGTATTTTTATTGTGTCAAAACAATTCTAACAATTAAATGGCATATACAGAACAATAACAGTTCTTGCATACTCATGTAGCATTCTAGCTGACTTCCATATTCACTGCTATGAGCATCCAGCGTTCAGTTTGTTTCTGAATAGATTCTAATCCTAATCACATTTACCTCTGTAAGAGTGTGTTTTCATTTAGAACAATGAAGTGGGCATTCGTGAATGAGTCACCCATAATTAGGGGTTTATGCTGTGCATCTAATAAGAGACATGGCAAACAAGATGCTTACTAAGCCTTATAGGGCAACAATTGAAACAATTGCTCTGTCATATTGGGAATCATTGTGAAATTGAGGAGAACAAGGTCAGCTTTAAATTGCTATTGCATATTTCTTAAAGGTTCTGGCATTCTTCAGGCTTTATCAGTTTTTCTTGAGTGCATGGAGCTGTCTGCAGCCTAGTGATGTGCAGTCTAATGATCAGCTGGTGACAGTTCAAATGAACATCAGAATTCCCACTGACAGGAATAGTTGCAGTTTGTCTTTGGAAGTGTGTTGTTGTGACTGTGCACCTCTTTTCTTAAAAGTGTTTCTTCAGGCTTCCCCAGTCCTGGAATGGTTTTGATATCTTCTACTACTTTTTGATGCTGTTACAGTCATCTGAGCCAGTCTGACTTGCTATCCTATTTATTGTATTTCCCCCTCAAAGCACTTATCTGTAACCATAGCCACTCAATGTTTCACAGGGACAGGGAACTATAGTCCTTGAAATTAAAGATGCTTTACTGTGGTCTCCAAGAGCAACAAACATCACAAAATGCCTCCTTCCCTCCGCTGCATTTGCTCATGTATGGTGTGTGGGGCTTGGTTTTCTAAAGGAGCCCTGAGATCTGTAAATGCACCAAGAAATAATAACTGTGAGTTAAAATAACAGTATCTAAAGAGGAGAAGGCTGCAATTCTGTGTGCAGAGAAAACAAAATAAAACAGAACAAAAACGCAACAACAGTAATAAAACAGAGGTAGGTCAGCTCCTCTCAGCCAGCATGTGTTTGCGGACATCCAGGGAAAGAAACAAGTTTTGGGACAGCAAGTGACATTGGTGCAACACAGGTCCCAGTGAATACCCTGGACATGGTCCCATTAAAACAGTGGGCTGCTGGACACAGGAAAAGCCTGTTGGCTTCTGGGCTTCCCAGGTGGTAAACTTCAAGTCTTCATTTCCATTAACACTCTCAAGGAGTTTATTTTTAAGGCCCAGAGGACTCCTTTTCTCTTCAAAGTGCTGAATGTAGTCTCCAGACATCCCTGAAGATCATTCTTAAATAAGATAAGGAACCCCTGAAAGAAGGAATTCCACTGGAATAGGTTGCCCAGGGAAGTGGTTGAGTCCCCATCCCTGGAGGTCTTTAAAAGACATTTAGATGTAGAGCTTAGGGATATGGTTTAGGGGATGATTTATTAGTGTTAGGTCAGAGGTTGGACTCGGTGATCTTGTAGGTCTCTTCCAACCTAGACTTTTCTGTGATTCTGTGATTTTGTGAAGGTACATGTTACATTTTCAGTCATCTCCTCTAAAGATATGAATGTTTTCACAGAATCACAGAATGGCTGAAGTTGGAATGGACCTCTGGAGGTCATCTGGTCAAGCAGAGACATGCAGAGCAGGCTGTTCAGGACCATGTCCAGGTGTCTTTTGAAAATCTCCAAGGAGGAGACTCCAGAATCTACAAGAAACCTGTTCCAGTGCTAGGTCACTCACACAGTAAAAAAGATTGTTTCCTATTTATTTATTTATTTATTTTTTTTCTCTCTCTCATCTGCTTTACTTTTCTCAGAGGCCTTTGCATTTTGTAAGAACAAGGACATTTTTTCTTTGTAATAAATAGATCATGAAATAATAAATAGATGGCTAGAGAAACAATAATGTAGAACAGCCAGCTACGGACTTTGCTTTTAGCTGCTGAAGCAGGTAGACCTCTAAATCAAAGAAGTCCTGTCCCCTTTAATGTCTCTCTTCACATTTCCAGTCCTCAAAAATGTAGGGAAATAACCTTCCAGGAAATGGTAGGGTCCATATAGATCCTCTTCCCTGTCTAGTTCCAAGACTGTGCAAAGCTGATTTCCCCGTCTTTTTTAAGAAATGAGATTTAGCTGTGGACCTATGGGCACCAAGCACCTGTCAGCTTTTCAATGACATTAAAAAGCACAATCTCTCTCTCACTGCCACTTTCTTCAGCTTCATAGGTCTTTTAAATGCAACTTCGTGACATTACCATGCCCTTTTTGGTATATTTGTTTCCATTTAGCAAAATGTTTGCTAGCAAAACCCTATTTATTTCCTTCGCAGACCAAGTTAGAAAATGGAATAAAGTTTCTAGGGCAGGTCTGTATTCTCTTCTTTGGGCATAATTTAAAATGCAAGAAATTCTATTTAAATATAAGAAAAAAAACATTTTTACAGTGAGGATGGTCAAACACTAAAGGCGGAGAATATCCTTGGAGATATTCAAAGTCTAACTTGACATGGCTGTCTCATCACAACCTGCTGTCAGTGACCTTGCTTTGGTGTTGGACCAGTTTGTTTTCAGAGGTGCTGTCCCACCTCCACTGTCCTCTGTTTCTGTGATTCTCTCAATCTCTGGCTGCACATTATATCCATTCTGTGCTTTCTACTCAGGTTGGAAGCTCTTCCAGTTATGGACCTTTCCTTAAAATATTGCTCAGGGGCTAACACAGTATGATCTTTATTTCTTCTGGGCTCTATTATAATATCATTGTTAGTGATGATTTAGTTTCTTAAACATATATTCACTTTAAAGATGATCATTAGCAATTTTTTGTTGAGGCAAGGTCTTACAAATCACAATGATTGCAAACAAATCCAGTTTACAGTAAATAACTGAGTTAGTTATATAAAATACCACCCTTTATTCTTAAAGTAGTAAGTACCCTTCTTTCTAAAGAGATTTTTTTTTTTTCAAATTCTATTAAAACCACAATTTTTTTAACTTTATGGATGAAGTGTAGCACATTTATTTTCAAGTCAGGAGCGTTGTGTGATTTTTTTTTTTTTTTTTTTTTTTTTTTTTTTTTTTTTTTT